>OU015747.1:130988245-131011396 GCA_907169655.1 Acomys percivali
CACACACACACACACACACACACACACACACACACACACACACACACTCCGTATGGCACAAGTGTTTGATACAAGCCCACCCTCAGTGGCACACCTCCTCCAACAAGACCACACCCATTCCAGACTCAGTTTCTCTGCCTGTAACTTGCTGTTAAGATGTGAGCTCCCAGCTCCTGCTCCAGCGCTATGCCTGCCTGCCTGCTGCCATGAGGGCATGGACTCACCCTCTGAAACTGTAAGCAAGCCTCCAATGAAATACTTTTATGAGTTACCTTGGTCATGACGTCTCATCACAGTAATAGGACAGTGAGCCCTCTTCTCTGACCAGAGTTATAGGATCTACCCTGGAACAGGGTCCGGCTTACTCTGTGAAAACTCCAGTGGCACCTCTAAGCTGGTCCTCATATAGTGGGACTGGACTTTTTTCTGAAACAACTGGCAAGCCAACCAGAAAACTGAGGAACTGAGCGAGCAAACCCTTGATTAAGAGGCCACACAGGTCAGATACATAATTCTGTGTGGGAAGAGTGCCTTGAATGGGAGATGCTGTTAGCTTCTTAAGGAGTATCGTATGCTCTGCAGGTAGTGCTGGGTTTTGAGCAGCTCTTTGCCAAGTGCCACTTGCACCACTGTCAAGAGGGTGGGCAGAGTCTTGCCACTGCAGAAGGGTTGTTGCTGTGGGCTGGATGGCCACCAATGTCCAGATGGCTATGGGGACAAGAGCTAAAGATTAAAAGTCACAACCTATATAATGCTAGGGAATGGAAGGCTGTGTTGCCGGGTAGTTGATCACACTGTGAACTCTGAGATTGTGATGTTTGCTGGAAAAACCTGTTTCTCGTTGTGGTCTGGCTCAGCCCTAGCACACACCTTTAGTCCAAGAGCTCTCTGCTTGAATATTGTAAACCGGATTACATAAAGTCAATCATAGGCCAAGAGGCGGAGCAAGCAACCAGTTGGCAGAGTGAACATAGGTAAAAAACATAGTAAGAGGAAGTCAGGAGGATGGATAGACACAAACAGGAAGTAGAAGGGAGGGACATTCAGTTTGAGGGTTTTTTAAGAGTCCTGGGGAAGAGGCATTCGTTGTTTTAGGGCATCAGCTGAAGAGCAAAGAAGGTCAGCTGGGTGGTTTCTCTGCCTCTCTGAGCTAGCAGGCTTTCACCCCAGCACCTACCTTCTGAGTGTTTATTGGCAAAATCGAATGTTTGAGATTTTGTTAAAAACAAGGCTGCGTTACCAAGGAGAGAATCCCAGTGTCCAGGTTTGTGAATCACTTCATCCCTGCAGTGGGACGTGTGATTGAAAACCTGGGCGTGGGGAAAGGAGCTTGGAGCTGAAGGAAATGAGGACCAAGACCCTCACTTATGCCTGGTCCTTGCTTTTCTGGGACTATTAACAACGGTGTGGAACGTGCCAATAGAGACAGAAATCAGGACTGTTGAGCACTGCACTGAGGCAGGAGACCTAGACAGCTAGCAAAATATTTTAAACAAGTGTTCCTCAGAACCTTGCTTGCCTGGCTGAGGTTGCCCTGGGAGACAGGAGTGACATTTCTGTGAAAAGAAATGAAGCCAAGAGAGGGGTAATATTATCCACCCTCCAGCCCAAGGAAGAGCATCCAGACTGCCTGCCAGATGCAAGGAACTCGGCTTACTGTGGAACTGACCTTTCTAGCATGAGAGAGGCGTGACCAAAGGAGAGGGCTGTGCCAGGGCTGGTAGGTAGCTCAGGGCAGGCACTCTGTATGGATGGGAGGAGCCGCTTATGCCCAGGTGTTTCAAGGATCTGAAATCCATTTTTATTACATTTCATTTTATTATTAGTGTATGTTTTATATATAGTGTATATTGTGTATATGTGTGCTCATGGGGTGTGCTTACCATGTTGCTTGAGGATAACTTTTGGGAATCATCTCTCTCCTATTATGGCCACCAGGATTGTGCGCAAGCACTTTTTACTCACTCAGCCATCTCACTGGCCCAGAAAATCCATTTTTCTTTTTTAGATTTATTTACCTATTTTATTTATATGGGTGGTCTGTCTGCACGTACATGTGCACACCAGAAGAGGGCATTATAGGTGACTGTGAACTGCCATTAAGTGCTGGGAATTGAACTCAGGACTTACAGAAGAGCAGCTAAACTAACTCACCAACTACTTCCTGAGAATGGGGACCGTCCCCCCCGGCCCACCCTGGTCCATGTGATGGTTTTGACTGAGAATGACCCTGTAGTCCCACACATTTTAATACTCGGTCCCTAGTTGGTTGAGCTGCTTGGGATTAGCAGGTGTGTCACTTGGGGTGGGCTTTAAAAAAAGCTCCATCATTTTGGCTGGCTTTCCTTTGCCTTGTGGTTGTTGGTCTCATGTGAGCTCTCAGTTCCTGCTCCAGCGCCATGTCTGCCTACCTGGTACCATCGTCCTTGCCATGATGGTCATGGACTCCAACCCCCTGGAGTCCTGAGTCTCCAAATTAGATGTTTCCTTTTGTAAGTTGCCTTGGTCAAGGTGTTCTGTCATGGTAACAGAAAAGTAACAGCCTAGTTTATGATGTGGACAAGGCTACTGTTGGCCTGGGAGGAACTGCCCACTTTGTCATAAAACCTGACAAGAGAAAGGGACAGGCAAAAATGAGAGGAAAAAGAAGAGAGGATGGGTGGGTGGCATGTGGGCTAGAGAGAAAGCAGGAGTGGTGTGGTGGCATTTGCTCCATTCCTGAACTCCAGGAAAAAGATAACCCAATGACATCTTGCCATCCTAGCAGATGGAAAGTAGGCCCAAACCAGTTTCCACCTTTTCCCTGCCCCATATGGGGTGGGGTTTCTTGTGGGGCACAGGAATGGCTTCCCAATGGAATCTCAAATAGGAATGTTGTAAGAGATAGAGCCAACATTTTGTCTCAGAATGAGCTTTAGAGGGTGGGTGACACAGTCCTCCCAAGGAACTCATTGGGCCTGTAAAGACAAGAGCCCACCGCTTGGTGGATGCCAGTGCTGAGGGTACCCATGTTGCCCATGGCAACTGAAGATGCTTCCTAGGGCCATGCAAAGTAACTGGCAGAAACGGAGGTTAAGACCATCAAACTAAAACAAATGTTGCTGTGCCTGGGATTAGGCAAGCACCTCCATCCTGTGTTCCTATCCCTGATCCCTGAGAATATTCGGAGGGGAGGAAAGACACTGCAGACCTGGGAAAGGGAGTGATTCACAGGCTGTAAAGGCAGTACTGAGGAGAAGGCAGTGACAGCTCCTCATCCCCACAGTACCCACCTTTCTCTTGCCCGTGGCAAATTACTTGAGCAATGTAAGGGAGGAATTTATTTGGGCTGTTTCAGGCCAGCCTATGGGTTAGGCGTGGTGGTGGGAACGGCTGGGGGACTGGTGGCAGGAGCTTGTAGCAGTTTGTTCACAGCTTAGCAGATCAGGCAGCAACGGTGTGACTGTAAGAGTCAAGCTGAAGGTCTCAGTAGCTTTCATATACCAGTGAGGCTCTGTGTCCTGAAATAGCACTACTAGCTGGGAGGGAAACATCCTAACATGCAAGCCTGTGTGTGGGGGGACCGTTTCATATCCAAAGTGTCTAATACATTCCTAGGAGGGACACAGTAAATACAGGCAACGTAAGCTGCCAGTGAACCTGGTGAGACTGGAAAGGCTGTGAAATATAGGTTTACTTTTGCTCATGTTCCCTTCAACAGCCCCGTCTTCATCAGTGAGAAGGCCAGATGGGACTTGACAGACTTGAGGGAGCTTGAACCTCCCATCCTGTTTGTACTGGAGGAAACTGTACTTTCCTTTGGTCTTATGCAAGCCACTGACTGTAGGTGATAACATTTTGAGTGTCCCTTGTAAGTGGATTCACAGAACTGAACATTCTAGGTCTTACCCAGACAACTATCACAGAGCAGAGGCTGGGAACCTATTCTCTTACTTGTTGGTATGACCTGGCTCTGCTATAGTGATACTATGCTCATCAGTGTCCTTCTAGAGGACACAGGAGGGTAGGAGCTGGGAGCATCAACAAGATTCAGGATTCTGGATAGGAGACATTCCTAGAGGTGGCCGGTGTTTTGTTTTTTGGTTCCCAAGACAGGGTTTCTCTGTGTATCCTTGGCTGTACTGGACTCACTTTGTAGACCAACGTTGGCCTTGAACTCACAGTGATCCCCCTGCCTCTGCCTCCTAAGTGGTGGGATTAAAGGCGTGCGCAGTATCATCATATGGGGTTATGGACAGTTGTTAGTACCCATGTAGGTGCTAGAAACTGAACCTGGGTCCTCTCTACAAGACAGCACTCTCTGGTTCCCCACTTGTTCGGATGTGTTGGAGTTGGGAGTGGCTTAGATCTCCTTCTTTGGATTCTTCCGACCTTTGTGGTGTGCCTGCATATGCTAGAGTAGGAAGGGACAGAACCAAAGGGAAGAGGTGGCCCTGTGCACGTGAGACCTCAACAGCAATGTCTTGAGAAATCAACATCTAAGTGCAGCCTGACATGGTTTCATTATGTGACTGAGTCTGGTCTTGAGCTCCTACCTCAGCATTTTGTGTTGGGGATCACTGACACAAGTGTCCACATGTGGCAAGACAGATAAGCTTTTAAGAAAAACTCTTTTTGGGTATTTTTTGATACAGTTTCATGTAGCTTAGGCTGGCCTTGAATGCACAACATAGCCTAAGACAACTGAGCTTTGCCAGGCGTGGTGGCACACGCCTTTAATCCCAGCACTCAGGAGGCAGAGCCAGGCGAATCGCTGTGAGTTCAAGGCCAGCATGGTCTACAAAGGGAGTCCGGGGACAGCCAAAGCTACATAGAGAAACCCTGTCTCAAAAAAAAAAAAAAAAAAAAGACTAACTGAGCTTCTAGCTATTTGCCTCTACCTCTTCAGTGCTGGGATCCCACACATGTCACCATGCCTCGTTTCATACAGCGTGGGTGAGCCACCCTAGGGATTCCTGCATGAGGCAAGCACAGTCTACCAATTGAGTTCTATCTCTGTGCCCCCATATGTATTAAAAACAGATACCACACATTTTTATGCACCAAACTGCACTGGTGTAAATAATTAGTAACTTGACAGTATTTATGGTCAGTTGTTTTTTTTTATTGTGCTACTTGTACCAAGGAATGAAATTAAATGTTTACTAAATTACTTAGATCTGTTAATCATTTGACAAATTCATTTAAATAAATTTAATATTTCATAAATGATAAGCAGCTTAAATACAAATTCAGTAACTATTATTAAAAAATTAATAAAATCAGGCAGTAATTGTCAACAAGGCAATGAACATGGACTGACCTGGCTGAAAGGCCGCACCCGTACCGCCACTCTCACTCTGTCCGTGCTCAGCACAGGCATTTCCCCCACTTTCTCAATATCCATGGTGCTATTTGGTAGAAAAATAACATACAGAACACACGGCTGCACCTCACATGAAACACCCAAAGCTTAGCTGACAAGGCAGTCTGTTTCTAGGTATCAATTATTAAGGGCCCATTCATTACACACTATCAATTACCTGCCATCAATTATTTGACAACACTTATTTATTGATGAATATCATAGCCTCCATCAAGTGCCATTACTTAATTGTGCACACGCATACTGCGGAAAAGGGTTTTGTTTCTCCTTTCCCACATCTATCACACTCTCCCATTCTCAATAGTCTGTGCTTGAGGTCCTGTGGTAATTGTCAGTTTTAAAACCTGAATGCTAAGAGGCCTCTGTGATTCAGCAGCAGGCTCTTCCCCAGCACCGGCAGTCTACACTTTATCCAGACTCCTCTTCTCAACCCGAGGCGCACACCAGGCGCACTGTTTATATTTCTTTCTCAAATCTTCCATGAGGTTGCTAAGAAGCAGTGAAACCGGTCAGTCTAACCTGGATAACTGTCTCTCAATTGAGAGACAAGATAGTCTGAACGAGAAATGCCAGCATAGGTAACCAATGCATTACTGGAAAATTACTCATTTGAGGTAGATTACATAAAAATTTTAAAACTACAAAAAGGCAAAATCACATGCCCACAATTCAAATGTAACAGAGTATCAGGCAAAGCCCAAGGAGTACATGTAATGATTAGAAATCTGAGTAACAGGATCAAAGTGCATAAATTATAAAACAACACTGTTAAAAATACTCAATAGGTCAATCACCCTCATAAAACTGGTATCTAATATTGTAACTATAGAGAAAGAAAATGGATAAAAGTCCAGTAGCATATAAAATCACAACTAAAACAGAGATTCCCCTCTCAAAAATCTAACAGACACACAATGTGTACTTTACAGTAGTTTATTAAACATCCCAATGATAAGCCATATTTACATACTATAATAAACGTATGAAGTATTATAAAATGCCTGGACTAGAAGAACTGCACTCCATATGGAGTTACTTATTTACTTGTTTACAAAATTGTACAATTTATATAAATTATTTCCTTCCAAATCAGGTGACTTTTAATAATCCACACAAATACTGATGACGTTACACCCAGGTGCATGTTAAAATCTTGGGCTAAAAATTACAGCATTTTCCTGCGTAAAATTTGCTTTGGAAAGGAAGACAGCTTCTTTTTGCCCCTTCCAAGAGTTTTCCCTGCTACTTCTGCGGTCTTTCTTGGCTTGCCGATCTTTATTTCACCAACTGGGCTTGCCAAGGGAGAAATCAGCTTAATTTCTACAGGAGGAGGTGACCAAGAACTTTCTTTTCCGGTGTTTCTGAAAGAGAGATACACAAGTAGGAAAAGGCACAGTGCATCACGGTCAGGTGCTTCACTCTGCAGAGGTGAAGGTCAAGGGGTCAAGAAGAGCGATGGGCTAATCGCAGGCAGGGTGAAGGCTTCCATCTCCAGCCCCATCCTCACAGGTGCTCATATAGTTACTTAGCTATAGGTAAGTATAAAACATTGCTATTTCAAGGATGGCCAAAGTACCCTATGGTCAGTTCATGGGGCAAGAGCCAGCAGGCACACAGAAGTTATAAAACAGTAGCAATTGGAGAGTCTGTGCACCATTAACATATACAAAGACAATTTATATGTGAGCAGTGTCATTAGTCAACTATATCAACTGCTTGCTTACTACTTTGTCCTTTTATTAAATTTAGCCATGCTAAGTACAGCATGAACAGAATACTGTAAAACAAAAATATCTCAGAGGGACTAATTTTACCACAGATACGGCAATAGATGTAATTCTTCATTAATGAAAAGGCAAACTACCTTCTTTCCCAACAACACCCAGCGGACAATAAACTACTTTTAGGCCATACGTCTCCACTTCAAATGCTGGTCCCTACAATGACTAGGAGCCATGCAAGGCGTGTGTGAGAAGCCGTCCTTTCTAGTAACCACCCCTCTCAACTGTAGAGAATGAATGGCGGGAGAGGCCACAGGGCGGCAACGCTGCTCACCTGCTCGCTTTTGTCTTCACAGTCCTGCCTCTTTTCGGTTTTTGTTCTATGATTCCTAATGGTTTAGGGTCACTCTCCTAGGGGTGAAAAATATAAATTGTTTAAGCAATTAAGACTTTTTTGTTTTTGACTTTCAAGACGGTTTTTCTGTTTCTTTTCTTTGTCTCTGTGAGGCCCTGGCTGTCCTGGAACTCGCAGATACAGTTTGCCTCTGCCTCCCAAGTGCTCAGATTAAAGGCATGTACCAATATTGCCCAGCTAACTTTAACGGCCACTTTAATTATTATTGTTGCTGTTGTTATTATTTTGAGATGGGTCTCACTATGCATGCCTGGCTGGCCTAGGACTCAACACACAGAACAAGCTGGAGTTGAACACGAGAGCCTCCTATCTGTCCTGAGCCCTGGGATTAAGAAAGGGAGCATCACCACATTAGAAAATTGCTGTCATAAGCAATACACCATTAGAAACACACCATAGATCTGTCTTAATGATAGCGAACATGGCCTTTGGGAACTTTTAATATAAATGTGAATTACCGTTTTAAAAAATGTTATTATTTTTATTTATTGTATGAGTATTTTGCCTACCAACGTACTACATGCGTGTCTGGTGCCCCAGGAGGCCAGAAGAGAGTGTTGATCCCTTAGAACTGGAGTTAGAGGTTATGAGCTGGGACTTGAACCCGAGTCTTCTGCAAGAACAGCTAGTACATCTCTCAGCCATCTCTCTGACCCACATGTTATCTTTAAATAAATTTAAATTCATTTTTCAACAAATTTACTTAGGAGAAATTCACTTAAAAATTCTTGTTATCTCAGCACCCAGGAGCCTGAGGCAAGATCATGACTTCCAGACAATCCTGGGGTATTTCAAACAAACAGCAAACTCAGTAAGCACAGAGGATTCTTTACCAGTTCATTTAGAATCTTGGAAGTGCTGGATGCATTTTTCCGCCTGGTTCTTAAGGCAGGAGGGGAAACAACAAACTGAGATGATAAATCTGACACCAATTCTTTCAGCTGGGCAGTGGCCTCCATTTTTTCAGCTAAAGACAAGTGGGAAACAAAACATTTACCTGTAACTATGAATGGTTTAAACAACACAAAGGCAACCATATGCCCAGCAGCAAAATCTTGGAACAAATAATGCACATTAGAAAGACAAAAACATCCCAACAAAGAAACCAACACATACAGTTATTACCCCTGTCAGGAGACAGAAACTAGGGTGAAAAAAGTCCCATTATCATCTAAGTAAACCAAATGTTCACAAATGTTTTAGGTTTCAAACTAAATGATACCACAACATAGAGCTGGGACTCCAGACACTACAAACTGATTACTCAGTACTCTGACCCTAGCTCCTCTCAGGAAAGCATGTATCCTATGACAGTGCAAGTCTCCATTTCTAGAGGAGGTGTTCTTTACTTTTCTTTTCTTTTCTTTTTTTTTGGTTTTTTGAGACAGAATTTCTCTGTGTAACCTTGGCTGTCCTAGACTTGCTTTGTAGACCAGGCTGGCTTCGAACTCACAGTGATCCACCTGCCTCTGCCTCCCGAGTGCTGGGATTAAAGGCGTGCGCCACCACTGCCCAGCTAAAGGAGGTTTTCTTTACACAGTGAATTTTACTTGCAAGAGCAATTTCAGTTGCAAAGAAAAGACTCAAAGTTCAAAATCTCTTTCTAGCTACCTTGTTATGAGCTCTGTATTCTAGTCAGGTGGGCAACATTAAAATGCATGCCATAGCAGGGCATGGTGGTGGCGCACGCCTTCAATACCAGCACTTGGGAGGCAGAGGCAGGTGGATTGCTGAGTTCGAGGCTGACCTGGTCTACAAAGCGAGTCTAGGATAGCTAAGGCTACACAGAGAAACTTTGTCTGAAAAAACCAAAAAGTTCATGCCATAAAAGCAGAAAGTTAAGCTGGAAAATAGTAGAAGGCTATAACACAGATGAGGACTAGTTTGACCACTCCCTAGCTGAAGCATACAAAATAAAATGAAGAAGTAAAAGCAATGGGGAACTAGCTAAGAGGAGGAAGGGGAGGAAAGAGTAAGGGAGGTGGGCTGAATAGGATCAAAATACATTATGTACATATATGAAAATGTGAAATGAAATCCATACATGTAATTAATCTGTACATGTATAGATTATCTAATCTAATAATCTAGATAGATAATCTAATCTAATAAAGATTTTAAAAAGAAATTTATTCAAAACATACAATTAAAAATGTGTACCACTACTGGGCACAGTGGCACAAACCTGTGATCCCAGCACTTGTGGAGACAGAGGTAGGCAAATTGCTATGAGTTTGAGGCCAGCCTGGTCTACAAAGTGAGTGTAGGACAGCCAAGGCTACACAGAGAGACCCTGTCTCAGGGGCTGAGGGTGGGGACATGACTTTTTAAGCAGTGTCTTCCTAACAATGGCATTGTGATTATGAAAGTGGCAAAGTGCTGTGTGCCAGAGATTACATGCCAGAATTTGGACGTTACTAGCTGTGCCTCAGCTAAGAAAAGACAGGACACAGGTGGCAATTATCTCAGTGTGTGGTGGAACAGAGGGTCAGAACAATCTGGTGCATATAGCAAGTGCTTTATAAGAAGTTGTTTGTACAATAGGCACACACACATAGACGCAAGGGCAGACAGACACAAATAGGCCAGCTGACCAACGCCAGATGTCAAAGCCTGCTAGTATGGCTTTTGCAGGGGATGAAGGCCCAAACCTATAGTTCCAGCAAGTTACGGGCAAGAAAATAACATGTTTAGTGTACAGCTGGCCTGATTATATCTCAAAACAGAGCAAAATACCACTGCTACTCACCAAACCAAAAACCAAACCCCATCCCAAACTATGACTCTTTCTGTGCATTCTTGTGTGGATGAAGGTGTGCATCTATGGAGGTCAGAGGACAGCCTCGGGTGCTGGTCCCCAATGCAGGTCTCTCACTGGAACTTTACCACAATAAGGCCAGGCTAGCTGGTCCATGAGCACCCTGTCTCCCTGACATCTCACCATTGTTGGGTGTGTGTGTGTACCGTACAGCCTTTTACATGGATTGTGGGGATCTGAACGCAGGTCTTCAAGTTTGCTAGTCAAATGCTTTACTGACTGAGCCATCTCCCCAGCCCACAAAGCTATGGCTCCTAACAAAAGAGAGAAAGCATTAGTAGCATAGGGCAACTTCACCACCAGTTCAGAAGGGGCAGAAACTACACTTTAGGCCATGAATAGCAAGGCACCTTCTGTTAGAAGTACACATCTGTGTACACAACTTTTTTTCTAGGCTACCTGGAGAAACAATAATGCTAGCTTTCTCAGAGCACCTCAGTCTCCACTTAAGCGTCTTCATTTATTTCTAGGGCCTAAAAGAGAAATGTAGCTAGGTGGCAGTGGCACACCCCTTTAACCCCAGTACTTGGGAGGAAGAGAAAGTTGGATCTCTGTGAGTTCAAGGCCAGCCTGGTCTACAGAGGTAGTTCTAAGGCAGCCAAAGCTACAGAGAAACCCTGTCTTGAAGAAAGCAAAAAGAAATTTAAGAACTTAGTATTGTGTTCAAAACTATCTGGCTTGTTCTGTTTCTCTACATGCCTCTTTTAGGGCATACACAAAATTTATTATCTGTGAGACAATGCCTCATCTATCTTTCCAAATTTTTGGAAACATTTTGACAATCAGTACTACTTAGGATTAAGAAGTAAAAAATTACAAAGACATATCCAGCATTGCGCCCAAATGATTCCATCGAGGCCAACTTCAAACAAAATGAAGTTCTGATTCTCACATACCGTATCCCCAATACCTCCAGCTACCTAAAGTAAAAGGTGCCTATTCTAACACAGGAGCCCTCAAACATGAAAATATCTTAGAGGAGGACATTTAAGCACCCATGGAGTATTAGTGAGATGAAAGGCCACATGTGACAAAACCCAAAACTACAATGCCATATATGATTAGGCATTTCAAGACTAAGTAACTGGAACTGGGGACTGGGAAAATGACTTGGTAGATAAAATGCTAGCTGTGCAAGCATGAGGACCTGAGTTCAGATCCCCAGTATTATTTAAAATGCTGGACAGGGGATGGAGAGACGGCTCAGAGGTTAAGAGCACTGATTACTTTTCCAAAGGTCCTGAGTTCACTTTCAGCAACCACATGGTAGCTCACAACCATTTATAATGAGATTTTATGTCCTCATCTATCCTGCAAGTATATATGCATGCAGGCAGAACACTGTATACACAGTAAATAAATAAATCTTTAGAATAAAATGCTGGACAAAGCGGTAAGTGTCTACATTCCCAGTGCTGGGAGGCAAAAACAGCAGGATCCTGAGTGTCTGCTGACCAGCCAGTTTAGCCAATTGTTCCAGGTTCCTTGGGAGACACATGGTGTCCAGACAAGCTAGTGAACCTGATCAACGCATCCTCTTTCCCTGATAGCTGAGAATGATCATGACATAAGTATGTACTTTTCATACCAGGTCTTGCCATATAGTCCAAGTTGGCCTTGCTGCCTCAGCCCTCTCGGCACTGGGATACAGGCACACACCATGCTTGGCTCATTCTTTATGACTGCTAAGACTATCCATGTACTAGAGCATATATTTTATTATCTAATTTTCTATGATAGATGTGTAATGTTTTAACAGTAAAACAGCTATACAGAAAGGTATGTTAAGATGACAAAGAATAACTGAGGTGTTATGTTATTCTAAATCAGCACAAGGGGCCAAAGAGATGGCTCACCAGTTAAGAGCACTGACTGCTCTTTCAGAGATCCTGGGTTCAATTCCCACCAACCAACATAGCAGCTCATTACTGTCTGTAACTATTGTTCCAGGGGATTCGACAACCTCACATAGACATAAATGTAGTCAAACACCAATGTACATAACATAAAAATAAACTAATAGAAAAAAATTTTTAACAAAATTGGCGTAACAAGAATGTTATTTCTTATACTTCAAGTACTGCCTTGCTCAAAAGACCTTTTCCTTTAAAAAAAAAAAGTTATATTTGAAGGGAAATGAAATTAAGTCACTTAGATGTAAGACAGAATGAAGAGAAACAGGACAAATAAACCCTGTGTCAAAAGGACTATGAGATACAAAAAGCCACCCAGAATCTCTGGATAATCTGAAGACTGAAATCTGAAAATCAACAGGAAACAAACCTTTAGATCAACTTATCTGAGGGCATGTTTTTGGGGCATGTTTTTTTTTTAAATAACTTTTTAAAGGGAAAAATATCTAGTGCTTCAAATAAAACAATGAGCTCAAACATTGCTTCTTAAACAACCAATTTTTTAGGCTATACACTCTAAATAAGATAAAAATGAATATAATTAAATACCTTTTGTTTTCTTTGGAACTTTCACTGAAGGAGGAGAAAACAAAGGCTCAGTTTTGGGCTCAGAGAGGTCCGTCAACAACATGGTCTTTCTAGATCTAGTCCTTGTGCTCTGGGAAGATTTAGTCACAGCAGCCGTGGCAAGCCAGCTTCCTTCTAGGCCTGCAGGCTCTCTGTGGGCTGCGTCAGCTGCCCAGTCTGATGGTCCTTCTGGGCGCTCATCTGCGGTCTTCTTTGTACGTCTTTTCTTAGAAGTCATCACTATGGCAGCTTCCTCATTTGGCACTACAATGGATTTTTCTAAAGCACTTACATTTCTAGTTGGGGTATTTCGTGTAGATCTTCGGACACTGGGACTGTCTTTCTTCTGGGGACTTGTTTTAGCAGCTTCTGGTGGAACTATTTTCCTCGGTCTCCCACATTTCCTAGGTGTGGCAGGCACAGCAAATCCTGCTGGAAGAGGCAATTGGGATGACTCAGGCTTAGGCTCCGCTATCGCACTCGACACACTGGCTTCTTTCTCTCGGGCCCTTTTGCGTTTTAGAGGCAGCTGCTGGTCACCGGGTTCCTCATCTTGTTTCTGGTCCGTATTCTGAGAATCTTCTAAATTAGCACTCCTCAGCTTTTTGCTAGTTCCACCACGACTTGCTGCTTTACTAACTTTTAGATCATTTACGATTTCTGCACTTTGCTCATTTTCTACAGATTTCTTGGATCTTCTAGGAGTCCCTTTTCTAAGAGAGGAAAGCCTGCCTTCTGTTCTAGAAGGTGTTTCTTCAGTTGCCGGCTCCGGCTCCACAGCAGCAGAGCCTGCCAGTGCGCCCTGGCTGACTTCCTTTTTCTTCCTTCCTCTCCTAGGAGGGGGAGGAACCTGAACTGTCAGCTGGTTCTCAGGTGCTCCTTTTATATCAGAACAGGTATTTTCAGAAGACTCACGAATTTCTTTTATTTTTCTAGTTTTCTTCTTAGGAGTAGCAATTGCCGAGGACTCCTGTTCTGTTGTGACGTTCAGGTTTAGGGCATGCTGCCTTCTTGTGCGAGTTCTAGTGGAAACCATGTCATCACCCAGACTGGTATTTTTAGTCTTTGCACTAGCTTCTTGAACAGTCTTCAGTGTAGATTTTGTTATCCTGGAGGAATGTGTAACCTTTGGGCTTATTAATGCTTTGTCTTCATGAACAACCTGATCTGCTGCTGATGAAGTTGCTTCTTTACTTCTTGTGTCTTTAATTACATCCAACAAATTTTCTGCAATTGCCACTTTAATTGGTTCAGGGACATAGGGTAAAGTCTCTACTTTGTGGGATTCCTGGTCATCAGTTACAACAGATGGCAAATTGGTAACATGCTCTTGTTGATCGGGTTCCACTTGGGACACAGGTTTTTCCTTGGATGCTTTCAATAACATGTTAGGTGCTGCAGAGTCACTTGACTCAACTTCTCCTTCTTCACCTTCCAATATCAAGGTAAAGTTACTCTGAGCCACAAAAAGTTCCCCATCTACTTCAGCGATGTCACATTCAGTGGAGTCTTTATCATCAGGCAAGTCACAGAACTGCTGCTCAATAGTGTCAACATTACACTGAAGTCTATGCGTTCCTGAGGGATACAACTCGCTAAATGTTAGATTCTTGGTCTCCTCTTCTGAATTTTGAACAAGTTTTTCCCGTCCAATTAGCTAAAATGAATTAAAGATAAGAAACTAGTTAACAAATTACAAAATACATTTTGACCTAAAGCACACAGGATTTTAATGACCATCTCGCTCTTTGTGTATCTTTTTAAAAATACAAACTAGACTTGACTTATGGAATATGCTATGTTTACTTCATGAAAAAGCCATTTAAGAAATGAAACCAGTTAAAGTAACTACACAGAAAAGACACTTGAGATTATGGTTGGAATTAAACTAGAAATCCCACATTTCCTTAGCTAAAAAGATAGTATTAACAAAATCTTGAAAATCATTATGTTAACAATTCTAAAATTAAAGACTTGTTTTTTATCCAAGAAAAAACTTAATCAGAGAAAAGGAAATAACCCCAAACAATAATTCCCAAATTACCTAACTATGCACACTTTTCTAAACAGCATGATCCCCATAAGGTTGAAGAACAATTCACCTACATAAGCTCCCTTGGGCTAGACTCAATCTTCTTCCCTTTGCTGGGGCTGCATAAACCATGAAATTCCTAAGGCTTTCAAGTTCAGTACCTCTCTTGCAAGGGTTTGGTGGAAGAAGGAATGGTCCTTGCATTTACCTTTTGGTAAGGGAAGGGGAGAAAAAGGAGGAGGTAGAAAGTAACAGAGAGATCGCCTGACCAAGAAGGTAGACATCATCACCCACCTAGACAAAGACATTTTCCCACTCCCCAAATAGTGAGCTCATAGGCTGGACACAACCCAGGAACGAGGAGTCCCCAGGACCTCTCCCAGTTTTATTAGCCTCCAAACTGAAGGAAATTTAATGCCATTTATTTCAGGGAGATGAATTTATAAATTAGTAAACTCCTCAAGTTCCATACAATTAGATTTTCATGACTAATGCTTAGAAGAACCGGCTTTTAATTTTAAATTCATTTACTGACAGCAAAAGAGATTTGATAAAATTTTAGGAAAACAAAGTCCTATCAAGTACTAAAAGAAACCCTCTCTGGTGTCTTTCTCCCACAGATATGCAGGGAGATCCTGTTTCATTATATTCACTTAACACATATGGAGTATAAATGTCTCAAGTAGTTACTATGTTTACTGAAAGCTAAAAAAAACAAACACAAAAACAAAAAACCCCAAAACAAATCAAAACCAGAATCAACTTTCCATTTACAGCAAATGAGCAAAAAAGTAAACTCCTAAGTTGTGGCTTAATATAATCTTTCGGTTTTTTCATAAAAATCAACCCCTTTAAAGTTTGTTTTTTTATATCCCAAAACATATTTATATGCTTATACTTATTTTTGGAGATCTTTGTTGTTTTCAAATGAATACATTTCGTTTAAATGCTCATCTTTAAAAGCCCAACTATACTAAAACTTATAAAGCATTAAAAAATTAATATTTTTACATGAATTTCTTGAGTATCAGGAGGGCTGGCAGAAATTTGAGGCTTTTCTTCTGGTAAGCCAACATTCTCTTTGAGTACATCAGCTTCTATCTTATGATCTTCTTTTGGGTTTAATGTAAGTTTCTGGTCAAGGCTACATTCAGAGATAACAGGGCACTTAGAGGAGTTGGGCCCAGAGCTTTCACCATCTTCAACTATGTTAACAAGAGCTGGAAAAACAAAACAAAACAAAACAGAGTAACTTCTTATATTTCAAAACAAATAACCTGACTCATAATTCAGGAAGCAATGGATTACCTATAGCTGAGAGTATTTTCTTAGTAAGCTGCCAGAAAGTTTGTACTGTCTCAAAGAGGACGATCTCTCTGCGGCCCAGTATCAGATGAAACAGTATATGCATGCAGCCCACAAAGGCACACAGGGAAGATAAACTTCATACCTGAACCACACTGGCTTTTCAGAACTGGAATACAATTCTGGCCATCATTGTCAAAGTTTACCATGATAACTAACTACTCTAAGGGGACTCAGACTTCAGATGTCTTCTTGGACACTTCATAATTTTAAGGCCCATTTAAAAAGGCTATCCCTTTTGGTTTTCTTTTTGTCTAAGTGTTACATTATTATGAGGCTTGGCATTTTTGAATGACACAAAACACAATATCCTCAAGGGGGAAAAAGATGTCTATGTTTAGCCCAATTAAATATGCCTATACTTTTTATGGGGCTTGTATTCCTAGAATGTAAATATTAGTACAATGAGAGATGACTTATACCTGTGTTTGACCTCTCCATCAATACACCAAACTATGTTTAACCAAGAAAAATGACACCCACTGAAGGGAAAAAAAAGCAATAACTGACAAAAATATTGTGATCAAATGTTTACCAAAGACTAGTTTATCACATTGCAGAACACCTTTACTCAATGGCAGGATACATACAGTACCAAAGGACAGAAAAACATCCTGTCCTTATTACCGACATGGGAAAAAAAAAGTCTTAAATATTTTAAATTTAAATGTTTTTTAAAAATCAAATACTGATTAAGTACTGATGATGTAATCATATTTATAATAGCAGGTATTTTACATGAAAACAGTATTTATCAGATAAAAGATACCCAGGAGTAGCTCAGTCTTTCAATTAAGTACAGACTTGAGTTATGAACCCAAAACAGTCTCATTCAGATCTGAGCATTCTGTAGTTTCCTTACTATTTCCTCTTGCCAAAGCATAACAACAAAATCCAGGAAGAAGACCACTTAAATACCATCCTCACATTAAAATTTTGATGTGTTTAATATATTTATTGATTTCCCTAAATAAGCTGCTCATAATTTATTTTGCTATTCCTTTACGTTCCAAAGAAAAGCACATCCACAAAGTTTATTGAGATTCCTGTTCTTAGAGTCTCTTTTGATAGCTGATATCCTCAAAATACCTTTACTCCATGGAGGCTGACCAGAGGAGAACAGAGAAAAGAAAAATCTAATAATATTTTAAAGAACTGATTCAAAAAACTAAATGATACATACAATCATTGTGGTCTGTTCTAAGACTGGAGGTTCGGCTTTCAATAGACACTATTCCATCCAGAACCGATGCCTTAGGTCTTGAGGTTGGGGGTTCCCTTGAGAAACAGAAATGCACACTTGAGTGTGTGAGATTCCACCCTCTCCCCTCTACTTGTTACTTTGTTATGAAAACCAAACCCCAGAAACCACTAAGTTTTATAAAATATACATGAGAATTAGAAACACTCGGTAGGCTCAACATCTGCACTTTAATGCTAACTGGAAATATTAAGATAAATGACCCAGCATGGACAACAAATTAAAGTAATTTATAAAATATCCTAACGGATCCATCACTGGCTTTCTCCTAAGTCCCATCTAAAGCATGCTGGGTTTTAAAGATCAGACAAACACTACATTCCCAAGAGAGCAGTCTCTGAGTACACGAACATTTGCAGGTACTTATGAGATTATCCTGATAACAATATTTGTAGCAATGATGACTAATACCCAAAAACTAAATTTCCACAACCTACCCCATAAATAAGCTTGGCCAGGTGGTGGTGCAGGTCTTTAATCCCAGCACTCTGGAGGCAGAGGCAGTTAGATCTCTGAGTTCAAGGCCAACTCTGGTCTACAGATCCAGTTCCAGGACGGCCAGGACTATACAAAGAAACCCTACCTCAGAAAAACCAGAACCAACCAACCTAGCTTGCTAAAAACTAATATTTGCCTAGATTCTCATTGAAACCAACTCCCCCCACCCCCCACCCCTCTCTCTTTTTGATTTTTCGAGATAAGATTTCTCTGTGTAGCCTTGGCTGTCCTGGACTGGCTTTGTAGACCAGGCCGACCTTCAACTCAGTGATCTGCCTGCCTCTGCCTTGAGTGCTGAGATTAAAGGTGTGCACCACCACCCCAACTTTTTTTCTTAATAATCATTTGTTTTTTTGATTGCTACAACTGCCCATCAAACCTACAGAAATAGTAACATTAAGTTTTTTGTAAGATAAAAAAATTACAAAAGGAAAATCCTTTATTTCTCCTATTCTTTTTAAGTCCTGGAAGATTCTAATCATTCGATTCTTATTCTAAGCAAAAATATGTGACTCAGTTTGATAGAGGTGACAATCCAAGTTTCGTAGATAGTTTTTTTGATTTGTTTTTTTCAAGACAGGGTTTTCTGTGAAGCCTTGGCTGTCCTGGACTCACTTTGTAGATCAGGCTGACCTTGAACTCACAATGATCTGCCTGCCTCTGCCTCCTGAGTGCTGAGATTAAAAGCCTGTGCCACTATGCCCGGTACACTTTTGGGTCTTCTATTACACCCAAATAAAGAATAAACTGTCTTAGGTGAGGACACAGCCTGGAGGGCACAGGGAACGTAACAATTGCACCTTCTGTATGTTCCCTTCTGTGTGTATGTGCGCATGTGGAAGCCAACTTCAGATGATCTCATTAAACTTGGAGCTCAGTGACTGATCTGGTGAACCAGCAAAGGCTTGGGATCCTCTTGTCTATGTGTCTAGAACCAGTGTGTGTGTACGTACGTGTACACACGCACGAAAGCGCACACACACACACACACACTGGTAACAGAACATAGATTCTTAAATGACAGGCCATCTCTCCAGCCCCAACCTACTTTTAAAATGTCTATTTGTGGGTGGGTACATGAGGATGTCTGAGGAGGCTGGAGGCATCAGACCCCCTGTAGTTGGTGTTATTGGCAGTTTTGAGCTAACTGCTGCGAGTGCTTACAATTGAAGTTGGGTTCTTCAGAGGAGCAGCATACCCTCTTAACCAACAAGTTATATATCTCCAACCTCTTCATTTGTTTCCATAAACTTACCCTTCACAGACTGATGACACACAAAGAGAAGCTTCAACTCTTTGAAGAGGGCTTAAGCAATTGAATTCTGAAACTCCTGCTGTAACTTCTACCGTGCCTGTAAGCCATACAGATAAGGTCATGTTAAACGTCTTACTATCACTCAGTCTTTAAAATACCCCCCTTCCAAATTTCTGTTTGATACTGCTTAACATTGTAGAAATAACTAATAAAGACACTTCTATGAACATTCTTATCTAACCGTGCTCATTTAAGCATTTTAGTGGTGTGCAGCACATTAAACAAGAAAGCAGCATAAAAGTCTAGGCACATTTACTTATGAGCCAAATCCTAAAGTTCTTAGAACAATTATTGTCTATGGTTGGTAAAGACACCACAGTCTAAATAAATTCAGTCACCTGTTACAAAACCTTCATTCAGCCTAGGCCAAAACCACCAAAGAAGCCGGGTGGTGGTGGCGCACGCCTTTAATCCCAGCACTCGGGGGGCAGAGGCAGGTGGATCACTGTGAGTTCGAAGCTGGCCTGGTCTACAAAGGGAGTCCAGGACAGCCAAGGCTACACAGAGACCCTGTCTCAAAAAACCAAAACCAAAACTAAACAAAACAAAAAACAAAAAAAAACCCAAAGAATCTACTTAAGGCACAATTTTTTTTTTTTTTGGCGGGGGGGGGGGGGGGGGGACAGGGTGCTCTAAAGTCTCACCTATCTCAACTATTATGGAGCTGAGGAGGACTTTGAACTTGGTTCTCAGGCTCCTACCACTTAAGTGCTGGGACTGAACCCAGGGTACTTTGATGCAGGTTAGGCAAGTACTCTGTACCTTAAGCTACATCCACCCCCAGCAAAATGACAGATTTTTATTGTATGCATTTAGTTTCACAGACCTAAGGAAATACCAGTACCTTTCATAAACTTGCTCAAAAAATTTTAATAATGTAAAATAGGCATTCGATCCATCAACTTTAAGCCGTCTGTCTGATGCTAAATTGGACTCCATATCCCAGAAGAGTATTTATTAACTAAATTGCATTTTAAGTGTCTGTCAATATAGTCCACTCCTCTCTATAGGACGCACAGGTAAGTCCTCTTTCTACGCACTCACTACTGGTAGTAGCCAGCACATACCCTGGGAAGCAGAAGGTGATTTTCTAATAGAGTACATACTTTGACTCAAAATAACACAACAAAAAACCTTTAAATAAACAAACAGCAATCCCTACCAAAGAAAAACAAAATTTTCAATAGAAAAAAAGATCATTAGGACAACAGATCCATGGCCTGAGACCACTTATTATGACAGTCATGAGATTACTTCAGAAGTGAGCAGAGAGCAAACTAACATTCCTGTCTTCTACCAAACAGGCTGCTAGATAAGTCTAATACTGCAGGGCTCACCCAGTTTACAAAGTGGGCACTACCGCTACTTCCTATAGTTAACAGAAAGGTTCATGGCAAGCTACAGCATGGCACACCCTTCCCTAAACACTACTGCTGCTGTTTTCCAAATGTCAGGGCTAAATAAAAAGGGAGCATATATAAGATCTCTTGTCATTAAATATTACCAACATATGAAAGAACACAAGTCCCCCCCGCCCTTTTTTTTTTTTTTTGTCTTTTTGTTTTTGGAGACAGGGTTTCTCTGTGTAGCCTTGGCTGTCCTGGACTCACTTTGTAAACTAGGCTGGTCTCAAACTCAGAGATCGCCTGCCTTTGCCTCCTGAGCTCCTGAGTGCTGGGATGACAGGTGTGTGCCACAGCACCCAGCTTTTTTTTTTTTTTTAAATATTTATTTATTATGTATATAGCGTTCCACCTGCATTATGCCTGTACACCAGAAGAGAGCACCAGATCCCAGTATAAATGGTTGTGGGTTGCTGGGAATTGAACTCAGGACCTTTGGAAGAGCAGCCCAGTGCTCTTACCCTCTGAGCCATCTCTCCAGCCCCACAAGCCATTTTCTTAAGCTGAAATAAAACTTACATTGTCTAAGACCTAGTATACTGTGAGAAAAGAATTCTTTAGCCATGACACTTTGCTATGGTACAAACTACGCTCTTACAAATCTCACTGTGGACAACAACGACAACTTTGAATATGTACAGAGCTCCTCCCATTTGTTTCCCCACAGCTGAAGGAGTACCTTCTGACTTAACCAGATCTTTATCATTATGCTTCTCAGTCTGTAGAGCTGAGTCAGTAGTTAATTCAGTGGAAGTGCTTGCTGGCGTAGGGGACACAAAAATGCCATCTTCAAAGTCTTCTGGTGAGGGGGCATCATGGTATTCTAAGGAGGTCTGGTCTGATCTGGCTGAAGCAGTGCTGTCTTCTTTGCTCACATCCAGTTTCTCCAGACTTTGTGAGTGGATATCCAGTGACTCTGCAGCCACTTTCTGATGGCCCTTTGCAGGGACATCCAGAGGAAAATACATATTTCTATCACTGGTCTTCATCCATTCAGTTTCTGCTGGGGGTGCACATTTGTGGAAAGATGCACTAACAAATGCTTTTGTGTTACGGTCATCTGCAGCCTGTGATTATGAAAAAAAAATTAAAGCACTGCAGTCCCATGCGATCCATCCTAATCACAACCACCCACCCTTTCCAACTTTGCAATTATATACTAAAACGTATTATTGTTAACATTTCTCTAAATAGTAACTTATCACTGATTAAAACAAAATACAATGTATACGACAAGTGATACAAAATTATCAAGTGGGTCGATTTCTATTAATAGTAACTAAAGTGGGACTACACAGACACCCTATCTATACATAAGCCAACTGGGTAAGAAAAGCAACAAGATACTAGATGAAAACCAAACCATCAGGAGTTATATGTATATATAGTGTCATTTCTGCCAACAAATATCCAAATATGTAACTTCTCAGGCCTCTTAAGAGCATAATAGTAACACACACACACACACACCCTTCCCTCCCCCACAAACTATTTTACTTTACCTATAGAAGATACATATTAATTCGGCCCATGTTCTAAAGGTTTCTTTCAGGGCTATTTTGTTGTTTCAAGAATATCCACAAAATTGCATACAAAAAAATCTCAGTTATGTTTGTCAAACTTACTCCATCAGTCCAGTGTGTGCTCATGCCTTCTTCCATGAATGAAATCCTAGTTTCTTTAGGTCTACAAGGTGGAGTGAGAGATCTTCCAGGTGACAGAGAAGGAGATGCTAAAGGTGTCGTTCGAAGACCAGACCTAAGGATGGATGGAGGAGTAAACTCGGCGAATCCAGAAGAAGTAGCTGACAGAGCCAAAGACTTCGCTTTCTACAATGAAGAGCAAAAAGAACCTTGTTATTAGTGTTTTTAAGTTACACAAGGGCAGACAGTAATTTCAAAGTGTATGCACTTCTACCTCCAAAAGCCACAGAAAATTTTATCAGATTGGTGGGAAAATACAAAATTCAACTGCTTCTTGTTCAATTTAAAAGACAAAAAGTATCTTTACAATCTTTCTAAAGGCCCTGTCTGTCTCCTCTTTAAATAGTGTGACTCTTTAATTAACACTTCTAAAATAAAGTGAGTAAAGTAGGTGAGAGAATCGGACATGACTAGAACCAATGTTCATGAATTATAGGAGGCTAAAGTAAATAATTCACTTTAGTGTTTTACAAATACAAAAGGATTACAAATTCAAGGCCATTAAGAGCTTAGCTATATTGTTCCAATCAGTTCCAGTCCAGCCTGGGATACTAGTGAGACCCCGCCTCAAAAAGCCAAACCAAACAAAAACAAACAAAAAAACCCAAACCAAAACCCTAAAACAAAGGAGCCTAAGATACCATATACAAAAATACTTGGAAAATGAAAAATGTATGTCAATTACTACTACCAGTCATCACAAGTGTGTATCTGTTCTCTTCCTAGTTAGTAATTTATCAACGACATGGAAGAAAAGCCATTTAAAGATCATTTG
>OU015747.1:131011406-131052364 GCA_907169655.1 Acomys percivali
AAAAAAAAAACCCAACATAATGATCACCAGCAATGATTATATACATATAAATAATAGAATCACTAGAAACCTAAAAGTATTTTAAAAAGAACAACTTATGATAATCGTATCAGACTTGCATTAAAACACTGAATACCTGGAGTAATACTGGAAACCGCTTAATCTGTCTGTGTGATGTGAAAAATGCTAATACCTTAGGACACTAGACAGGTAATACTAACCTTAACTACAAGAGGAGTTTCAAGTAAAAGTAACTCTGAAGGCCTGGAAGTGTTCTGATGTGGCCTTTTTAACTGTGACCTTAACGGCAGTGAACTGGATAGCAGGCACAAAGGAGACCGTGTAGGACTTTGCTGAGTGAACTGCAAACATTGAGAAGGCTGGGGGATAGGATGAACAACTAAATCAAGCAATCTGTAATAAAACAGAAATAGATAGGAAAAAAAATCAGTAACTTCTTTATTAAGTTCAAAACTCATAGCCGGGCACAGTGGTTACAAAGCAAATCCAGGACAGCCAAGGATACACAGAAAAACAGAACAAAAAACCCACAATTACTCATATTTGTGTGTTCACTATTAAACTCTATAACACATAAATTTAATTTTAGGCAAGTTAATACAGCAAAACTGCCATCATTAGTTTAAAAAATCTGAAATTCTTTAAAAAGCAAAAGAATTAGACTTGTAGACAATTTAAAAACAAAAGAATTCCAATTGCCCACCTTCAATTTCCATGTGATTTAAATGTCCAGGTCACCTTCAGGTCACACACCATCGGGTAGACTACTTGCACAGGCTGTTCTTACTATGTTTCAGTGACGTATGTGTGTCAGGCCTAATCCTGTTGCCTTTGCCTTCCAAGTACTAGGATTATATAGGCATATGCCATAACTCCTAATTTTTAATTTTTAGTGATAAAACCAGCATCATTGATGGGTGGTGGTGGTGCATACCTTTATTAGTCTCAGCATTAGGGAGGCAGAGGCAGGAAGATTTTCTGAGGCCAGCCTGATCTTACAGAGTTAATTACAGAACAGCCAGGACCAGAGAAGCCCTGTCTCAAAAAACCGACCGACTCCCCACTCACCCCCCAAGCGTTTTACTTCCTCCAAAATGCAAGGGCAACTTCAGCTGAAAATGCTTAGACAAGTGACCTGCTTTACTGCTGCCAGAAATAAGAACCCTTAGTTGATGTATTTTCTTTGGAATCCTAGTCTTTACTTTCAACTTTTCACTGTTAGAGGGGACACCAAACTATTCCTCAGTGGGCAAATATTTGTAGAAACCATTCCCGTACCCCTGCCAGCACTTGGGAGGCAGAGGCAGGTGGATCTCTCTGTTCAAGGCCAGCCTGGTCTACAGAGCTAGTTTCAGGACAGATGGGGCTGCAGAGGGAAACTCTGTCTTAAACACCACCCCCTCCCAAACAAAAAGTTATAAAGGAAATGCATCATACTAGGTCTTAGGATTCCCTCAACTTTTTTGGTGTACCAAGAAAGAATGGACTTTCTAGTATATAAACCAAACAAATGGAAGAAAACACCATGAAACCCTTTCGAGAACGCCAGAGTGGATTAATAACACCTATGCAGTTCTACTTCTTCAAAAGATGGTCCACTGTGCATTTACTTTCTGTCCAATAATGTAAATCAATATGAAAAATAGAGAACTGGGGAATGTATCACAGCTTTCTGAGAAGGCACATAACCACAGTTAATAGGATCTCTGCCTTCTGAGTTAACAGAGCTTTCTCATTACAATGGAGAGCTGAAACTCTTAGGCTCGGTTTTCCAGAGGGTCTCACTGCCTCCTGCAGTGCTGCTAAGGTAAAGGCACCAGTGCAGTGGCCTGTTGGAAACAATTACAACTGCTGGAAAAGACATTTCATGAGGTAACAGAAACCATCTAAGGAAATTCAGCCCCAAATTAAGTCCTTTCAAACTTTCAAAATATGCCCAATTATGAAAGCTCCAAACATCTTTGGTTTCAATTGTTTGTTATAAACTTATGCCAAGTGACTTGTTAGTATAAAAACTCAGTTTTAATTTGAATAAAATGAGTATAATTTCTGACAAAACAGCTAGAATTGTATTACTCAGAATAAAAATGTTAGTAACGATGGTGACTTATTTTCAGTTACCCAATGTTCTTTTTTTTTTAAGATTTATTTATTATGCATACAATGTTGTATCTGCATATACACCTACATACCAGAAGAGGGCACTAGATCTCATAGATGGCTATGAGTCACCATGTGATTGCTGTGAACTGAACTCAGGACCTCTGGAAGAACAGACAGTGCTCTTAACCTCTGAGCCATCTCTCCAGCCCCCCAAAATGTTCTTATATACTTAATCACAATTTCATTTTTAGTAAGACTTTAAGAATGAATTATTTAGGTAAGATAAAATATTACTACATCTAAGCAATACAAGACACTTCAGTAGGCCCAGAGGAAATTTTCACACAGTCAACCAAGATTTAGTAACTAGTTACAGAAACAACATTCTTTTAGAGGTCAACAAAGAAAAAGTCTGACAGTTTTCTTCAGGGTTTTAATAGTTTGCTTATTTTCACCAGGCTTCATGTTAAATAGACAAATAGCTGATTTATAACATCTTAAAATGACTATACTCTCAAACTATAACAGAAAGTACTCACATTTTTATTTAAGAATTTAAAATAGTTTAAGACAATTTCAGTTTTCTTCAAAAAATGCAAGAAAGTCTCACCTGGAAAGTCTCTGGGATGCTTTTGAAATTGGTGTTCCAACAAATGCCTCAGGAAGCTCTGGATGTGGGAACTGATGTGCTATAGGAGGTGGTTGCTCTGTTTTAGGACTACAAAAAAAAAAAAAAAAAAAAAAAAAAAAAAAAAAAAAAAAAAAAAAAAGAATTTTAAATTATTTTTCATATGGGTTACTGGCAAAAATACTGTGAGATTAGATAAAGGACTTCCACTTCTCATTCTGTATGTCTCTGCACTATTTCCAAATAACAATAAATACAATCACTTGAAAATGTGAAATGGTGCTAGACAGAAGGCACAGCAGGTAAACCAGTCCCAAGGAACCAAGTTCAACCTCCAGAGCCACATGGTATAGAGAACTGACTCTGATCTCATCCACACGTGCACACAAATAAGAAAAAGTAAAATGTAAACTTAATGACAAAATAACCCCTTTTTAATACACTAACTTGAAGTTTTCTTTCTTTCTTTCTTTTTTTTGGTTTTTTGAGACAGGGTCTGTCTATGTAGCCTTGGCTATCCTGGACTTGCTTTGTAGACCAGGCCTGCCTCTGCCTCCTGAGTGCTGGGATTAAAGGGGTGCACCACCATGCTCGGCCCAAAGTTTTCATTTTTAAAAAAGATTTATTATACATACAACATTTTGCCTGAAAGTACACCTGAATGCCAGATCTCATTATAGATGGTTGTGAGCCACCACATGGGTGGGGGGATTGAACTCAGGACCTCTGGAAGAACAGCCAGTGCACTTAACCTCTGTGCCTGAAGTTTTCATTTTTTATATTTAGTAATAAGCTCGCCAACAATGAGGGTGGATTGATGGGAACATTGTTACTGTTCAGAAAACAGCACATGTAGCAGTTTTTAAAAAAACCAAAAACAAACAAATAAACAAAAAAAACCAAGTACTTGTTGCCAAGCCTGACACCTGAGTTTGGTCCTGGGACCCATATGGTGGAAGGAGAGAACCGTATCTTGTGAATGATCCGGACTTCTACATGCGCTCTGGGACATGCATGCCCTTCACCACACAGTACAAATTAAGTAAAATGTAATTAGGTAAAGGTAATTAAAACAATACCTATTGTAAAGTGAGACGCCATTTCTAGGTTCATGACTCGCCCACACCTCTCCAATTTTAGACAACACATTATTGATGAAAGTAGATCTTGTTAACACTGTTCCAGTTACGGCTTTCTTTGGGAATGCTGATAATGGTTTGGGTCTAGAAACTGAAAAATAAAGAATACAGGACTTAGTTGCACCTCTAACAAGGTTTTTTTACAAGAAAAAAGAGAAATGTGACTGTGTAACACAAGGAAAGATGGTGATGACTCCAGGAAGGGAATCACTCCTTATCTTTTCTCACCCGAGTGCAAACATTCTGCAATGAAATCTCACCTTCTTGAAAAACTGGTGATGTTGACAGATGGTAAGGCTTAGCTCGTTCAACGGCTAATTTTCTCTGGACTCTAGGTAGGATTTTCCCATACTGGTCTAATATAGAATTTCGAGCCACTGATCTCTCACGCAAACGAGGGTCCCGATCACTCTATTGAACATATGATTTAAAATTTTAATCTTCATAATTTTAGGTGTTGCTACATATTTATCACTGAAATTGTAATTATGAATGTCCTATAGTATCTTCCTTCTATCTATATTTCTCCAGCTCAGATTTCATGTAGCTCCTGAATTGTGTACATATTTATACATTCCAAATATCTACTACCAGGCTTTGATATTTCACAACTAATGCAAACAATGTAACATGCTTTATGCTCCTTTCATGTGTGGGGAGTGGAGGAAGCCCTTAGCATGTTATGCTCTGTGTGAATGTGTTGTTGACATGGCCATGGCCATGGGATATTTATGGCCTAAAGACTGTTCCTATCAAAACTAAGTAAATCTGTTTTCCTTAATCCTTAATTGTCCCAGTGTTTCAGCCAGGTCTATCCCTGGAGATGTGCTGGATCTGGCATCCAGGCAGACAAGCTCCCAAATACCATTTTATAGATCACGGCTCAGAGGGTGTCCTCTATGCACACAACAAGTGACGAGTCAGTCTACTCTGTAAAGTTCAGCACGCTGTGTCCTACACAACTCCTACTCTGCTGCAGTCTTCCTTTTCCTCAGAACACTATGGCACATACAAAATAATCTAAGTACTAATACCCTGTTCCCTATAATGACCACACCAATGTGGATTCTCCAAGTTCAAGACCATGTAAAGCAAAATGGCTATTAAAGTATAAGTTCTTATAAGATAAATAAAAAAGGTTTCAGTTTTCCTTATTCTCATTTTACACAATGCGACAACTTTAATCATACCGTGAGAATATTCTTCAGAGTCTGGTTTAGTTTCAAGGCAGAAATATAATTGGCACGCTGTAAATGGTGTACTAGAAGGAATTCGTGATTCTGAACACTGGTACTGGACTGTAAAAATTTCACTAAACATTCCTAGGAAGAACAAAAGAGATTTGTAAACTATGAATTTACCCTAAATTTCTTTAAGTTTACGCTGCTCAGTAATTACCTGCTCAGTGTCTGTAAATGGCAGTTTCAGTAAATCCTCCATTAAGCCCATCTCCTGACAAACCTCATAAGCATGCTTTAATAATTCTTCTATATTCATTCTGTTTGAGTTCTGTCGAAGTAAGTTCCAGGCCTCAACCATGCATCTGAAATTAACACCAAAGTTTCAAAAAGCTATGTAATGTGGAAAATTCACCTATTTATTGAATCTCAAAGACAACTTTCATGTGCAACTAAAAAAAAACTTGAAATTTTTATTGAGTACTGATACACAATGAATATTGCTAATGTTAAAAAGACAACTGGGCATCTCCCTCCCTCCCCTACCCTCAAAGACAGGGTTTTACTATAGCTCTGACTATCCTGGAATTCACTATGTAGACCAGGCCAGCCTCAAACTCACAGAGTTCTTCCTGCCTCTGCATTTCCAGTGCTGGAATAAAGCTATGTTCCACTAAGCCTGGCTATATCTGGACACCTCAATTTTAAGCAGCTTTCCAATATTTAAATGTTACATAGTAGAAGAACAAAGTAGAAGCTGACAAGGTGGCAAAATCTTAAGGTGGCCTGAAAAGAACTGAAGGGTTGTGTGGTATGACAGGGAAGAGTCAGGACATTGCAGCAGTGATACTTATGAGCAGAACATAGAAACAAAAGCATGGAGACCTGTGTGCACACACTAACAGAACATCTGAGGGGAGCATAGCTTAGTAGTACATGATTCTGACTGACCTAAACAAAGAATTTAACTGGAATCAACAGTTGAAGAGATCAAGCACCAACTCTGAACTGTTCTGTGAGAAGTTATATCATTTGGCCAGTTGTGGTGGCCCATACCTTTAATTCCAGGACTCTGAGAGGCAGAGGCAGGTGGATCCACTGTGAGTTCGAGTCCAGCCTGGTCTACAAAGTGAGTCCAGGTCAACCAAGGCTACCCAGAGAAACCCTGTCTCAAAAAACCTAGAAGAAAGAAAGAAGAGTCTCCTACCACCAGTCTTGGCTTCTGCACACGTTGGGAGTGATAAAGTCTGTGTCTGTGGTGATTTGAGTAAGAATGTCTCCCACAGACTCATGTATTAACACTTGGTCACTAGTTGGTGACACTGTTTGGGGAGGTCTAGAAAGGTGTGGCCTTGCTGGAAGAGGTAGCCGAGCTGTCATTGTCAGTGCTACTCTCTACCTCATGATTATGGTAAAAATATGAATTCTTAGCCTTGTGCTTCAGCCACCATAACTCCCTGCCATGGTGACTCTCTGGAAAATAAGCTCAAATAAACTTTCTTCTATTGGTTGTTATGGTCATGGTGTTTCATCACAGCAACATAACTTAATTCAGTGTTCAACTCAGATCCCATTGACAGACTTAAGAGATTGTTTAATTATGAAAACTAATATTATTTACATAAACACCAGCAAAACAATTATGGGCTGGGGGTGAGGGATTAGCACAGTTGGCAGAGTGTTTGTCTATCTAATATGAACATTTTTTGGGTTTGACCTTCAGTACCATGTAAGCTAGCATGTAAGCTGTAACTGCAGCATCTGAGAGGGAGAAGCACAAAAAACAAGTATGAGAAGCTTGGTCACATACACAGGAAGTTATAGGACAGTCTGGGCTACATGAGACCCTTGCTTGACAAACCTAGAGGAAGGAAGACTGGAAAAGGTCCATAGAGCATAAATAACAGAAGCTTGGTAAGATTACAATAACTACTCCTGACGGTGGTTACTGTGTAAGTAAACAAAGCTGGGCTGGAAGTATATTCAGAGAGGCAATGCTTGCCAACCAAACGTAAGGTCCTGGATTTGTTCACAACACTATGAAAGAACCGTAATAGATAACAAGATGCTAAAGCCATTAAAATGTTAAAGTCTTGCTTGTCTAATGTTTAAAACATAAGAAATCAACAGTGTTGAAAAAAACATACATTCAATACCAGATTAGGCAACTTAGCTTAGTTTTCTGAGCAATTTTTCAAAACTTATTTTCATTTGTGTGTGCACCTGTGTGAGTTATGTGCACCATATATGTGTAGAAGCCCATGGAGAAAAGAAGAGGGCACTGGATCTTCTGTAACTGGGTTACAAGGGGTGTGAGCTGATGTGGCTACTGAGAACTGAACTCAGGTATAAGCATTTTAAATCACTGACAGATGAGTTATCTCTCATCCTTATGAGTAACTTATCAAATAGAACAGGAAAAGGTCACTGAGGGCACACAAAGATTAAAACTACACAACAGGTGGCCTAATGTCAGGGACAGTATTGACAGCTTATCTGTTAATAAAGAAAATACTACTTAGCAGTGTTAAGTTATAAGTTACCATGTGAATTATTTTACACAACTGTAACAGAAGTAACATATTGATGAATTGAACTCTACTTATAAATTAATTTAAAGAACAGGGAAAAGAAAAACTCAATGGCAAGTTTAGAACATGTGGATTTATATTTTTATATCCATAACAAGAAGCTAAAACTCAGATAATCATTCAACTTGAGCTACAGAGTAAGGGAGAATAAATCTACTGAATGTGGGAAGAGGAACAGGAGGAAACAAGGGCTAACAGCTACACAAAAGGGCTTTTCACTTCTATTGTGCCTGTAAGAATTAAAGCTAAACAAGCAACAGGTAATGCTAACAGCTAATTAGTATGCATTGTGGTACATACACAAATACAAATCATAAAATTGAAAACTACAAGCAAACATTTTAAACAAAGAAGGGGTAGTAGAGGTCAGAGTTGGGAGTCTAGCTACAAAGTTTAGTGAATGGAGACAATAAAGGCCATCAATCACTACTATCATTTGCTAATCAATTACCGCTCTGCAAACAGGTGTAGTGACATCTATGCACTTAACTCTCACATAATTCAAGTGGGCATTACTCTGATGAAATACCTCAAGAGAGGGATGATTAAATAATTTGGAATGAGTTAATGGTGACGAAGCTATAATATATAAATGCAAATTTATCGGAAGCAGCAGGGGGAGGGGAAGGGAAGGAAAGACGGCAGGGAGATGGGAAAAAGAGCAAAGGTGCAGTAGAACCAAAATGTCTGGTTCCACAAAGAAAGTCTCTGGAAAGGGGGCAGCCCCACCCCAAGGTAGGGGGCAGGGCATGCCAGGCATGTCCTACAGCAGGACTTAACAAGGATGAACTACATTTTACAAAGTGGTTAGCTTAACCTCTCAAATGCTGGAGTGACAAATATTCAAAAGAAAGTGGCAATGTTTTTTTTTGACACAAGGTTTCTCTGTGTAGCCTTAGCTGTCCTGGACTTGCTTCGTACCAGGCTGGCCTCAAACTCAGAGATCCACCGGCCTCTGTCTCCCAAGTGCTGGGATTAAAGGTGAGCACCACCATGCCGGGTCATAGTGGCAATGTTTATAAAGTTAAAATCTATTGAAGCCCAAAGATTATCCTCTTAAAACCTTTGTGGGTGGCATGGTGGCACAAACCTTTGAGTTTAAGGCCAACCTGGTCTACAAAGTGACTCCAGGACAGCCAGGGCTATACAGAGAAACCCTATCTTGAAAAAACCAAACCAAAACAACAACAACAACAACAACAACAACAAAACAAAACCCATCACCCAAACAATGAACCAAAAACAAACAGCAAAACAAAACAAAAACCCCAAAACAACACCTTTGTCCTGCCAAATAGTTGTTCTAATGCCAATTTCCCCTATTACTGCACAGGTGTGTGTGCACACATGCTATGTGTGAGTGTAGGTGGGTGCTGTGTGGAGGTCAAAACAACTGTGACGTCACTTCTCTCCTCCTACCTCTCTGTGGTTAGGGTTACCAGTCTTGCACAACAGGCATTTTTGCTGGCTTCAGCCACCTGGTTGGTCCCAGTAGCACTTTTAAAGATTCAGTCTAATTAATAAGTTGATCATCAATATAAGGACTACTTCATTTATATGGCATAGTCTCAGAGAAGAGTTTATTGTTTGTATATTTGAAACACTGAAATATTTTCAGCTATTTTTAACTATGATAATGCAGTCATTGAGTCTTGAATATTAGAAAGATTACTATGTGGCCTAGCCTTTTACATTATGTTCAGATTCCCCAAAAATAAGTTATGGCTCAAGGACACGGTGACTAAACACTTGGATAGAGATGCAAATACATGGGGAAAAGTAATGGTGTGCTTACTACAAGACATGCCCTGGACTGTATTTTACTGAATAACTCACTGTACTTTGCTTTGGTGGTTACTCTCTTCTTCCTTAGAAATGAGAAGTATGGATCATGCTTAGGAATAGTTTCTTGTACAATGAAATAAGTTAATAAAACTAAAGATACTTTCCCCCAAAGTAACTGTTTTTTACTTTCAAAGAAAGCAATTATTTTCAGTGACATAATGTTCAACTTTTTTTTGGTCTTGTTTTTCGAGACAGGGGCTTCTATGTGTAGCCCTGGCTGTCATGGAACTCACTCTGTAGACCAGGCTGACCTCCAACTCAGAGATCTGCCTGCCTCTTTCTCCTGAGTGCTGGGGCTAAAGGCGTGCACCACCACACCCAGCTATATTCTCCAACTTTTTAACAACATTCAAGTCACCCTTTATCTTGCATTTATGAAGCCAGTAACTGATGGTGGTGGTGGGGCTTGCTGGTAATTAAATCTCTATGGAATACCCAGTCATCTATAGGAAGAGAAAAACACACAATGCTGACCTCTGTGGTATGCACACATATGTATATATGTTATATACAAGTTGTACACACAAGTATACAAATAAAAACAAAAGCTCTCTCTAGGGGGAAAATCATTTGCTCAAATCTGGCTTAAGCAATAAATATGAAATCTGCTCTCTTCTTAAGTCCACAACTAACAAACTGTTCATGTAGGAGACAGTGGCCAATGTTAGCCAAGCATGCTCTTTTCTTCAAAGTACTTGTTACTTATAACATCCTAGGTGAAAGGGTCCATGTATTTGTTGCATAAAGACATTAGGTAATGCAACCAATGTAAAATTATGTATTTTTGTTTGCTTGAGACAGGGTCCTCATGTATGCAGGGCTGGCCTAGAGCCCATAATTCTTCATTTTCTCATATTGGGATTATAGGTATATGCCATCTCACCTGATTTTATATATATACTATCTATTCCATCAGTTCCGTTTACTAACATGAGAGCAAAAGCTTTTACTTTTAGGATATACTTACCTATTAAAAAGCAGAACAGTGAGGTGAAGGACAACGTCACTGCTACTAGACACTGTTGGCTTCATTGTCTGAAGATACCGGAGAGCCTGTTTGTGCTCTCCCTGATTCATAAAGCCTTCAATTATCTTTGAGTGCTGCCACGATGCAGGTTTTGCAGTAACTGGGTGAAACAGAAGGTCTAAACCATTCTGCAAAATGATGAAGTGATAAGTAAAGTTCAAAGAGCCAAAGCTGTATTATATCTTTGAGGCCTCATATATAAAATTCTTCCCACACAAATTTCATTCCCATTATCAAACGCTGTCTTCTCTGGCTTGTATCAGAACCCAAACATATCTCTTAACATAACACACTCCCAGCCATCCATCTGTATGGCCCCTTCTTTAAAGGGCAAGTAACCTGAAGTTCTGAGTGGAATTCTTGCTTGCCTGGGTGAGAGAGCAACAGTTAAATGTGCCTCTAGGAGAAGACAACAGCTGTGTCAGGGTTAAGCTCATCAGACATCTTTCTGGTAGAGTTAACTTATAAAAGTTTATATTCCAAGCGAGTTACTTACCTCAATGTCATTATGATCTAGCAGCCAAAATCCTTGAACTAGCTTGACTTGGCCCCAAGAAATAGCAAAGGCAGTTGGGAAAGATTCAATGGGAGTATCCATTTTGTTTGGAAAGGAATACATAATATCAAGTAGCAAATAAATGGTCTTGGGGAGGGAAAGGATTAAGGACAATAAACAAAAGAAAAATCCTAAATATACTTAGAATAGGGGGTTTAAGAAACCTACATCTACAAGACCATTAGGGATCTCAGCTATGGATATAGTTTACTAAACACAAGCAATGGGAGTCCCATGGCAACTTTAGTTATCCTCTGTATTTTAATGCTACAACAAAAGAATGAACAAAAACACACCCTGTTCAAGAAAACAAACTGTAAATTCAAGTAACTTGTTAAAAAAAAAAAGCTATAGATCAAATTCCACTGGGCAAAAGCTGGCAGCTTAAGCAAATGTATCAGTATCTTTTTTTTTTCTTTTAAACATTTATTTATTTATTATGTTGACAGTGTTCTGCCTGCAGGCCAGAAGAGGGAACCAGATCTCATTATAGATTGGTTGTGAGCCACCATGTAGTTGCTGGGAATAGAACTCAGGACCTCTGGAAGAGCAGCCTGTACTCTTAACCTCAGCCATCTCTCCAGCCCTTAAGTATCTTATAAATTATGAACAAACAATATATTAGACTAAAAAAGCATTAGTACAAAACATTGTCAAAAAACAGGGCTCAAGATATGAAACTTGCTCTTTTCTGAAGTCCGTACCTAACTCAAACTACTCTTGCAAGAGACTATCCATCTTGTCAATATGATAAAAGGCGCAGGGTTCAAATAATGACTAAGGTGTATCAAAGTAACTTTATACACTAGCTTATGTGTAGGTAAATTGTGTATGGGTGTGTACCCATGTGCCTATAGGTGCGCTCACATGCATATGGAGGCCAGAAGTCAGAGGATAACTCACCAGATACTACTCATACCTTACTATAATTTTTAAAGCCCCTCTCCCTGAACCTGGATCTGACCATCTGACTCAACTGGCTGGCCTGCAGAGCCCTAGACTCTATGTCTCTGCTTCCTTAACACTAGGACTGCAACCACACGCCACTGGCTCTGGCTTAGCTGGGTGCTGGGGATCTGACCTCAGGTCCTCATGCTTACATAACAAGCACTTTACCTCCAGCCCGAGTGAATTTTCAGTGCATTCATTTCAGCACATCAGTTAACTCCACTGAGCATGGCAGCTTGCTACCAGCGAAACAGAATACTTTTATTTTCTCCTTCTAGTGCTGGAGACTTGCACCACCACTCACCTACTGACTTCCCTTACCAATTGCCTGTCTCAGAGCAGCTGTTTTGAACACATTTAAGAATTTGATAAATGGCAAGGTTACCCCAAAAATAAGCAGCCTAAAACAATAATTTTTATATACTTTTACGTTTATCATCAGCCATCTGAACCTGATCAACTAATTCTGGGTTAAGAATACACAGCCGGGCGTGGTGGCGCAAGCCTTTAATCCCAGCACTTGGGAGGTAGAGGCAGGTGCATCACTGTGAGTTCGAAGCCAACCTGGTCTACAAAGTGACCAGGGCAGCCAAGGCTACACAGAGAGAACCTGTCTCGAAAAACAAAACAAAAACAAAAACAAAAACAGACAAAAAAAAAAAAAAAAAAAAAAAAAAAAAAAGAGGCAGTTAAGTGGGGGGAAAACATTTCATGACACTGGGTTAGATACTTGAAAGTCCTACTACTGGAATTTTATGATTTTTGTAATATACAAGTACTTAATAAAAGTTTCAAGGATACAATAGCATGTTTGCTTGTTTCAGTAATGTTGTCTAGTAAATATATGTCAAGTAGTGCCTATAAAAGAAAAAGATAAAAATGTCAGTGCATTTTATAGTCTTTTTTTCATGTTCCATTTTCTCTACCCTGTGCCAGGCATGAAACTTCAGTTATGAATGCCGCTTCCTCTTCATTCAGACTCTTCTTTCTTTTTTGATTTTTCGAGACAGGGTTTCTCTGTGTAAGAGACCTGGCTGTTGGACCAGACTAGCCTGGAAGTCACAGACATCTGCCTGCCTCAGCCTCCTGAGTGTTGAGATCAAAGGTGTGCACCCCAACTCCCACCGCTGCTGGCCTTCCCATTCAGACTCTGATGTGATTCCATATTACTGTAACCTACGTGGATGCTAGCAGGAGGATATTTTCCTGTGCCGCCTTCATCCCGTTTCCACAACTTCTCAACTTGATCTCCTAGTTGAGAAACTAGTCCATCAATCATCAAGCAATCATGGTTCCACTTCCCTCTGCAGTATGGGAAACATTAAAGGGTTAAAATTGCATAATGTTAACTGTTGATATTAAAACAGCAAGCATAAAGTACTCAAAAACTATATAATTATCAAAAGACAGGTGAGAAGCAGCTTCATTTAGTATCATGAGACTGCAGAAATAAAGTAGTACTGGTCAGAAAAATACCCCGAAGTTCAGTTACTACCAAGCCAGCCAGCGAAGGCTAAACACTAGGAAAGAATGGGCTCTAACCAGCAAAATACTGGTCTTTTTTTCACTGTTCTGAATTATCAGCAGCCACAGGTAGTAAAAATATTTGTTCCAACTCAGAGCTGAATCCTGACTTGTTCATTCAAAAATGCAGTATTGAGCACTTACAATGTGATAGGTATTACCCCAGCCTATTTCCTCACCTAATGTTATCAATAGCAGAAACAGTTTTTATTTATTGAAACTGTCCTATTAATCAGACATATAACAAGTGTCCTGCACACTTAACTTTTATATTTATATTGCAGCTTACAAATAAAGCTTCAGGAAATATAACAGACCTTCCAAAGGACATGCTTACAAAATAAGGGCTATCAAAATTTAATATATGCCTAATTAGAAGCAAGAGTAGTGGTCCACACCTAGCATCTCAGCACATTAAGACTGAGGCAGGAGAATCAAGTTCAGCATTATACTTGCTATAGCTAAGTTCTACACCCCCTGCCACTCACTGCCTCGTGATACTACAAAACAAAGATTAAAGCTAAAACCCAATTTCCCAAGAAACAGTTATACTAAAGCACCATGAATTCCAAACTCACAGTACATTATCATTACAACACATTCCCTGGAGCATCTGATCTAAGAAACCCAGAATCAGGGTCTATGACCCAAGCTACTCGGGCTTCTACAATTCTTTTACTCCAATTGGAGGAAGACAATTCCAAGAGACAGGATTTGGGTTCTAAATATTCCTTCTACCATAGGTTTTTTTATTTCAAAGCAACCAACTAAGCTATTTTTTTATACTGTTAAAATAACCAATTCATGACATATTTATAGGTTTTTGATGACTAGAATCTTCTAATCTTTTTTTCCACAGCAGAGTTCCTGGAGGAGGAAGTATGATTCTACAAACTGCTCTGACAAACCACTTGTCAACATCGTTTCATTTAGGAAACATCAACAGTGTGCTCTAGTTTAGAAACCCAGCGTCAGTTGGATGCTTTTTACTACTCTATTACTCCTGCCAATCAGTGAGCATGGGGGACCTTTCTATCTTCTCAATCTTCTTTAATGTCTTTCTTCAATGCCTTAAGAGTTTTTATTAGATAAGCCTTTCACTAGCTTGATTAGAGTACCCCAAGATATTTTATGAGGCTACTGTGAAAAGTACTGTTTCCTTGGTTTCTTTCTCACTCCATTTGTCCTTTGTACATAGGAAGGCCATTGATTTTTTTTTTCATTTTATTAAACTATTTAATAGTGGAAAAACTGACATATAAATACAAAACCAAGGATACAAAAAGTAAAAAGATATGTAAAATGTACAAATGAACAAAGAAATAGGTGAACATGAGTAAATATATATTTAAATATTTTTAAAAATTATAATATTATTATGGCTACTCATATATACAAACATAAAATTTATTTTTTGACAACTTTCAATAATGTATATTTCCTTATGTTTATGTTTGAAGTTCATTTAATCAGCACATAAGCAAGTAGAAAAGTTTGTTTAAAACTTCTATCTCTCTATATATTTTTTAATACATTTTTATTGAAAAATAAAATAATTCATATTACATCTCATTTTCTACCCCATCCCATGCATCCTCCCATTCCTTCCTCCCACTTTTACCCCAATCACCCTTCCCTATGACTGTGACTGAGGAGGACCTCCTCCCCCTGAATATGGTGCTAGGGTATCAAGTCTTTTCTTGGTAGTCCACTATGGAAGGCCATTGATTTTTGTGCATTAACTTTGTATCTTGTTACTTTGGTGAATGTGTTCATCATCTATAGAAGTTTCCTGGTGAAATTTTTAGGGTCACTATGTATGCTTTTGGATCATCTGCAAGGCCCTATGCCTAACAGTAGATAGCTAACACAAATCAACTCAATGGTATTTTTTGTCTTGTAATGCTTTGTCAGCCCATTTTTTCTTATCCTACAGTCTTTTGCTTTAGCTCTTTTTTAGATTTGCCTTTGCTTTTAGTTTCCAAAAAGATACGTTTTTAGGGGATTTCTATGTTTGTCAATGTGTTTTTCTTGTGGGCTTTTTTTTTTAATTTGGGGGGCAGTCTTTGTTTTTATTTCATCTTTTTCCCCCAGATGCTTGTTTACTTTCTAATAAGAGAAAGCAAGAAAGGATTTGGTGCATGGGGAAGATCTGGGGATATTGGGGGGTGTATGGGGAAGATCGGTGGGGGGGGTAGTAGGAGCTATACCAGAATACATTATATAAAAATTTATTTTCAATAAAAGCATAGGCATTTGGTTAAATCAAACATTCTGGTAATAACGTCAGTTATGGCAATAGTTGACTGAGGAGCTCAACTAGTGATTTTCCAACACGCGAGTGAATACTGTAGTCAGGCTGCACTGTACCTGGGAGAGCGTTCACACTTCTGCCGACGACTGGTATAGTAGTTCTGAATTACAGGATAGTTGTAGTGCAGCCTTGATAGCTGCAAAGCATCATCTGCAGGTTTTATTAAAGTTGGGAAAAGTTACCATTAGTGCCAAAATATCTCAAAATTTAAGGTTATAACAACTGATTTAACTGTACTTGTTTAATACATTTTTAGTCTTCGTAAAATTGATTTATTTTACTTTTTTATTTCTTTTCTTTTCTTTTTTCTTTTTTTTTTTTTTTGAGGCAAGATTTCTGTGTCGCCCTGGCTGTCCTAGAACTTGCTCTGTAGACCAAGCCTGCCTCTGCCTCCCAAATGCTGGCAATAAAGGCTTACACGACCACCCCTGGCCTAGTCTTGATAAAATTTAATCAATACAAGAACACTCTCTTTTTGTTTGTTTGTTTTTTAAGACAGGGTTTCTCTGTGTAGCCTTGGTTGTCCTGGGCTCACTTTGTAGACCAGACTGGCCTTGAACTCACAGCGATCCACCTACCTCTGCCTCCCAAGTGCTGTGATTAAAGGCGTGCGCCACCACGCCCAGCTAAGAACACACTCTTAAAAAAATAAAAAATAAAAAGGTATAAATCTGGGAGAGAGTGGGGGATGGATCTGGGAAGAGTTTAAGAACATGAGGTAAGTATGCTCAAAATGTGTTATGTACACATATGAAATTCTCAAAGAGTAAGTGTTTACTTATAAATACCTAACAATTAATTAAACAAATAATTATACAAGTAAGAAAAACGGTCTCACATGAAATTTTTAACAGGGATGCTGGGTGTGGGACTTTGTAGTTTAGAAAGTACTCAATGATTTTACTCGCTTGGCATAAAAAAGAATTTAAAATAAATAATCTTCACCGTTTTTGTTTTGTTCTGTTTTTCAAGACAGGGTCTCTCTGTGTTAGCCTTGGTTGTAATGAACTCGCTTTGTAGACCAGGCTGACCTCGAACTCACAATGATCTGCCTGGCTCTGCCTCCTGAGTGCTGGGATTGAAGGCATGCACCACCATGTGGCCAATCTTCACCATTTGCTCAAGTAAGAATGTAAGTGTAATACCAACAGTTATACAAGCAGTAAACAGCAATCTCTAAGTAAAATCTACTGTACCTCCTAGAAACACAACAGCAGACTCTATAAAATAACAAGAATTTCTCACGTCGCTAATTCTCAGTATTTATATTACTAGATTAAAGGAACCAATTAATTGATGGCAAGTATTAATAACCATATTAGTGCTGGGCAAGGGGTGTACGCTTTTAATCCAAGTATCCAGAGGCAGCCAGAGCTAAATAATGAAACCCTATCTGGAAAAAAACCTAACTAACTAAATAACCATATTAGAGGGCATCACACAACCCAGGCATGTTGGGAAATGCCTTTAGTCCCAGCATCCAGGAGGAGGAAGCGGCAGGTGAAACTCTACGATTTTGGATCAGCTTGGTCTACATGCCAGACTGGGACACACAGGGAGACCCTTTCTCAAAACAACAGGAATACTAAAGACATCAGTAAATTAAGTAATAAAAATCATAGTTCCATGGTCTAAGTTACAAGTAGTAACAATTTTAAAAGCCATGTTTTCTCAAATTTGCTCATTTTACATGTTAATCCAAAGAACACAGAGCCCTGTGAAGTAATGATGATACAAAGAGGGAATGAAGACTAGAAAACATAGAATGATGGCTCAGAACAGAACAGCAACATTATGGAGTTAGGCTGTTTCAATAAATATTCTTATGTTAAATACTTTACCTAAGCCTTCAGGTAAAAGCCCAGAATGAGAGAACCACAGAACCATTTGTGCATATTGACAGATAAGTTGGGTAACCATATGCTTATTACTCAAGTCCACCAGTCCTATAAAAAAGAATTAACATTGGTTGTATCTTTCAATTTATTGACCACAAATGACAAATCATAAGTCATCAAATGCATATATAATTTAGTTTGTATTCAGTACACTTTGAGCTAAAGTAAGGTGAAGCAAATCTCGAAAATGTTAACATAACTCACTAAAATAGGCATCTTTATGCAAGCTACAATGAACTGTTTTAGGCAAAATGCAATTAAAATAAATTGTTCAAATTAGGCCTTTAAATGAAATTGTACTTTTTTCTTTGTTTAAACAGCAAAATAAAGCAAAACCAAAATACATGTTAACTTTGAATGTTAAATTCTAAGGCCACCAAGATGGCTTAGTGAGTAAAGACAACTGTCAAAAAAAGTTAGCAGACCTAAATTTAATCCCTAGAACACACACAAGTACTCAGAACCAATCAGAGCTGTCTTGTAACATCCATACAACATGGTGTGCGTGCACTTACATTCACATCTACCATACACATATATACAATCAAAAAGATTTTTTGCATTCAAGAAATAATTTCCTCTTTACACAATGACTCACCAAGTAAATAAAAACTGTAAGTGAATTAAGTAAATTATAAAATACTCATTTTTATAAAATGCACACCTCTCTCAGTGATGCCCTGGGCCTCCATTGCAAAACAGCTTAAGACTGTATTAAGATTGCTAAGAAGCAAATGGCACTGCTGGATGGACTGTATGGTTTGTGGATCGATGAAACGACAGGAACCATCAAATAACGGTGCACCTTCCAAGGATAATAAAATACAAGATTAGTTTCACACAGTGATTCAGAATCATTGTACAATTTCCTGAAGTCCCATTACTTTAAAGAATGACAGGCTTGGGCTGGAGAGATGGCTCAGAGGTTAAGAGCACTGACTGCTCTTTCAGAGGTCCTGAGTTCAATTCCCAGCAACCACATGGTGGCTCATGATCATCTGTAATAGGATCTGATGCTCTCTTCTGGTGTATATGAAGACAGAATACTCATATACATAAAATCCACAAATAAGTAAATCTTAAAACAAAAAACAAAACCCACTAGACCAGTGAGGTCCATCACAGCAAAGGTTACTAAGACCTTGTCTCCAACAAAAGTTCTGTGATTAAAATATTCATCAAGACTAGCTTTTAACTACTAAAAATTTGCCCTGAATCCCGATTTAATACTTACAAAGCCTGTCAAATTCTTCTTTTGTGAGAATCACCTTATTCCATGTCCATTCAAGAACAAATCGTAGATTAGCAGAGGAATTTGGTTGTTCTTATTTGTATTTATAAAAGGGAAAGGATAAAAAGAATGGTTACTAACTCCAAAATGAAAAGTGGCAACTTTGCAGGAGGAGCACCTTTGCCCAGTTCACGAATTTAACAATAACGTCTACCAAATGTATCTTGGTGCACCTCATCACAGGAGCAGTGCTGCCCAAGGAGCAAATTCTAAATGAGGGTGTAGAGGGGGACAGAGAGTGACTATGACGAAGAGCAATAAATACAAACTGGAAAGCAATCTTAAAACAACAACAACAACAGGCCTTTAAAAGTTGACTTTAGAAAATTTGCCAGATCATGTAATATTTAAAAGATTCAAAAATATGATAGGCATGATGGCACATGCCTTTAATCCTAGCACTCAGACAAAACAAAAACTCCAAACAACTAAAAACACACAAACAATGCTGTATTTCCTCAATTCCCAGTAGCTATAAAACCACTCCTGGAATACTGATAGTTCTCAATTAGTATTAACCTTTGTAATCACAAAGTTTTTTTTTAGGTGAGCATCTTCTGTTTTTAAATAAAAGTTAAATGAGTAAGAAGCAGGACGCTTGCTTGCTTTCAAATGGCTCACAACAGATCATTAAGGGGCAGAGTATATGTATTATGTGCATATACACATGTAAAGAACAAAAGAGATACAACACAATACTGTGACTGCATCTCCAGGGTCTTTGGCTGAATGGAAAAAGTGTGTAAAAGTAATACACTGCATGATTCAGTTTATGACATATGACGAAACTATAGCAGTAGAGAGATTAGCGTCAGGCACCGGGCAGAAGGGAGGGGGGTATGGGGGCCATGTTCAGGGTCTTCGATGGGACACTGCACAAGGTGTTTGCTAGAGGCATCACTGGGGAGAGACTGATTGATATAAAGCATACAGAGAGTCACTCTGTATTACATATGCACTGCTATTTTATGTGAATTTAAAATAATCTCATTGAAAAGAGCTGAGCTAAAAAGTAAAACCATAAGCTCAAATTATAAGAATATAAATGTTTTACTTTTACAATGTGAAACTGTTACCTTCTATTATCCATGTTCTGATGTAACCAGTCAAAAGTCCCAAGGAACTTGTTTGAATTGCTGCTGACAATATAGCTTCTAACTGTTCTTCCTAAGCCACGTTAAAGAGAGAGAGAGAAAAAAAAAAAAGTATGAAATCACAAGGTGTAAAAGGTTGGAAAATAGTTATGACCCCTGGACTGACTACAGTCAGAGATAATAAGTACATGCCTCAAGTCCAGCAGTTGGAAGGTTAAGATGGGAGGATCACAACTTTGAGGCCAACCTGGGCGAAACAGTGGGAAAAGCAAAGCATAGTAGTTACCCAGCATTGGTAAGGAGGTAGGAAAATTGGAAGACCCAGAAAAGACTTGTACAGCATGCCCAAGGAAGCCAACTAGACAGCTAAGGAATCTCACGCTGTTTGCACTTTTATTGGTAGTACATGAGTACTGGGTCACAAGCACTCTCCAGTGAGCTACTCATCTTCAGTCCTCTTTTCAGAGTCCCAGGAAATTGTACAAGTAAGCCTTGCACAAATTCACTCTGTCGCCCAGCCCAACTTTGATCTTGGAACCTCAGTAACAACTAGGCTTACATACTTGCACTGCCATGCCCAGTTTTTGTGACTTTTTATAGGTATTTTGCTGACATGTATACATGTGTACCATGTGTACACATGGTGCCTGCAGCAGTCAAGAGGGCACTGGATGCCCCAGAACTTGAGTTACAGATGGTTGTGATCACCATATGGATCCTGGGAACTGAACCAGGGTCCTCTGCAAGAGCAACTAGTGTTCTTAACCACTGAGCATCTCTCTAGCTAAGTTAGTGAGTGTGGAAGCCAGATCCCAAGACCACAGCTACTGATCCTGGAACATGAGAATACACAGTGAGTACAGCGCCACATTACCCGCTTTTGCAAAAAATATATTCAAAAGAAAGAAAGAATATAGTTAAAAATCTCACTTGACTTAAACTGGAAGGCTGAATATCAATCAGTCTTGGTGAAAGGAAGCCAGCAACAAGACATCGATTATAGCTGTCAGGGATGACTTCATTGAGAGATGGTCCTGCTTTCTTTAAAAATGTCAAAGTCTGTAATAGAGAAATTAGTCCAACATAAGCCATCATCAGTCCAAACTTAAGAAATACCTTATACAACTTAATATAAAATAAAAGCCTGAATAAACTGTACGATCAAGTTAAAGGGTCTGCATATTATGTTATTATTCTTGCATCGTTCTCATGTCAACTGTATCATTTCTGAGAAGAACCAAGAAGGAGAAGCCCTCCCCAGGGTAATACATACAAGGATGAGCAACAGTTGTGACGTAGTCTTTCACCCTAGGACTCGGGGGCAGACAGATCTCTGTGAGCTCCAGAATAGCCACTGCTATCCTGTGAGACCCCCACCGCAAACATCCACTCAGAAGATGCCATAAAGCACTAACCTATTTCACTTTTTCTTGGAGTTCAAGTAGATAGAATCTACATAAAGCTAAAAACATTACAATGCCTCATCTAGCAAGCTGTCATTAAAACAGGATATTAAGACACTAAACCTAGCAGAAACTACTACTTAAGATGAGTTAGTTTTTACAAATACCATGAGAATTTAAGTCCATGAATCCTCTGCATTTTAGTATGTGACTTCAGCTACATTAACACACAAGCATCATGCTAATTCATACATACCTCCTTCTGAAATCCAGTACAAGTTACATGGATAACTCCAGAGTTCAACAAACAAGTGGCATCTTAAAAAGAAAAAAGATTTTAAAATCTGAATTAAATGTTTATAGCCAAATTATTATATAGACTAAATTAGCTCCACTCTTAAACAAGCAAAACAAACAACAAAAAACAAACAAACAAAAACAAGGATTCACTGTGTACTCCTGGTTGGCCTGTAACTCTAGGAAAATCAGGCTGACCTTAAACTCTTAAGAGATCCTCCTGCCTCCGCTGGGAATAAAGGAATGCGCCGTCACTGCCCAGGACTTATAAATTCTTTCCTTTTTTGTTTTGTTTTATGAGACAGGGTTTCTCTCTGTAGCCTTGGCTGTCCTGGACTCGTTGTACAATAGGCTGGCCTCAAACTCACAGCGATCCACTTGCCTCTGCCTCCCCAAGTGCTGGGATTATAGGCGTGAACTACCATGCCTGGCTCAATTATAATTTTTTTTTTCAATTATAAATTCTTTCTTTTCTTTTCTTTTGGTTTCTTGAGGTAGTTTCTCTGTGCAGCCATGGCTGCCCTGGATTCACTTTGTAGACCAGGCTGGTCTCGAACTCACAGCGATTCGCCTGCATCTGCCTCCCGAGTGCCAATTATAAATTCTTAAGTATATTTTTTCACGTATTTTCTTCATCACTAACATATCAACTGACATTTTCTTTAAAAATTCAGTAGTATTAATTTACAAACACATTCTAAATTTCTCATGTACATATAAATAAGTGTATCAAAAAAGTAATGTAAGTTAAATGACAATGAGATAGGAACAAATGACATTACTATACACTAAACCAGCATTCAACTGACATATACTTATACATTATTTTCATCAAAAATTTATGAAAATACATACCAAAATTAAAAGTACTTGGGCTAAAAAACTGCTCTGGAGGTGGGTATGAAGGAGGAACCCCTCGACTTAAGCTTCGCTCATGTACTAGGATGTCCAAGATGCGATGTGGAGAGGTCCTACTCACAACTGAGTCCAATGACCACAGTGCAAAGTAAGAGCAATTATGCAGGGATTCTCCTGATCTAAAAGAAAAGTTAAAAAGGATTGAGACACTGATGAGCTATACATGACAATATCTGAAGAAGGAGGTGAGAAAACAAGAGTAATCATACCTTAGTGAATCTGGCATCTGTGCATGATACCAACGATTTATGTCAAAAAGTCCTAAATACACAGAAGGCTTTCCCTGTCCATATATATTTACTTGCCAGGTAAAGACAGAAACACTAGTATCAGGGGATAGAGCTGCAAGGAAAAAAAAAAAGTTAACTATTTTTCCAAAACAAAATAAAGAACCTGAACGTAAAACCACAACAGACTAGAGTGAGACTTAATTCATATTTCAGTAGATTTATCAAAACCATTCCTCTCTTTTGAGTCTCACTTACACACTGCTATTACTCCTTAGGGAGTTCTCATCAGAACGCTCTCTCTACTTGTTTTCACTTAGTACTTTATTGACTTCGAGACAACAAAGTATGAAGTGATTCATTTCAACAAATGTTCCCCCAAAGATGGTACACAGCTGGCACCAGAAGTTAACGTAGTATCCAGAACAGAACGTAGCATCCAGAACAGGTATCTTACAGCACTGAGGTTTAATTCTTTAGAGGAACTTAGTTGAGAAAGAGAGATCTAGCCAGATGGTGAAGGCAAAACACATACAAATACCTAGACTGTGGCAGGAGAACAGCACCAGAAGGGCAGGAAAAGTAAAAACCTCAGATACCACTAATGCCAACTGAAAAAGGAAGATGTGGACAGGAAATAAGAAGAGATATGCATGTTAAGTTTTGACATTAGGATATAAAAGCAGGCTCACAAATTTAAAATTGCGAACTAGGCCATGTGGTGGTGGTGGTACAATGCCTTTAATCCCAGCACTCAAGGAGGCAGAGGCAGGCGGATCTCTGTGAGTTTGAGACCAGTATGGTCTACAGACTGAGTCTATATACCACAAGGCTACAAAGAGAAACCCATCGTAAAAAAACAAAACAAAACAAATCTCTGTCATCCCTCTTTAATCTTTGTAAAAGGTAGAGTATCATCTCATCTACAGAAGGAGAAGAGACTCGGAAATGCACTACTGTCAAAGGTTATAACTACATGATGAATTTAAAGAAATCTACCCTGAGATCTTTACCCAGAAGGAGGAAATACTATTAAAAAAAAAAAAAGGGCAGCAGTAGGTAGGGGGGACATCATGGTACACACAGCGTGGCTCAAAAACAACAACAAAACCACAAAAGGGAAAAACATCCACAGACAATTATACTAGTTAAAATGAAGACTATCTCTATGCTGAATTGAATTCAAGCACAAGAGTCTTCTTCAGTTCTGTGTAACAATCCAGACAGCAAGAAAGGCCTCAAAGACTGAATAAATAATATAATCAGGATCTTAATTTTCAACTGTCATAAATATGAATCCTAGAAACCTGTCACAAATCTTTAAGCCACAACACAAAGTAGTTAAGAGTACTTTTAACCAACCTTCTCGCATACTCTCTTCCCTGTCACCGTGAGATGGAAACCTCTCTATGCTCTGGCATCCCAGCAACTTGGTGTTACTAGTCTGTCCCCGTAAGGGGAACATGCCACCTGCTAGATCCAATGTGTATCTTTCTTCACAGTATTCTAATCCCTGCAACATAAAATATGCACAAATGTTAACACTATTCTAAGTATAAATGTTCTAAAATCAGATATTCCCATACTAAAAGTTTTCCCACATAAAAGCTAATCATTCTGAAGGCTCTAAAATTATATACACAACTATAAATGTACATACCAAGCTAGATTTACATTCTCAAAATAATTACCAACAACATGAGAGGACACACACTAATAGCTAGAGTACAATTTGGAATAGTGGCCTTGGTTGTCCTGGAACTCACTCTGTAGACCAAGCTAGCCTCAAACTCACAGAGATCCACCTGCCTCTGCCTCCCTGAGTGCTGGGATTACAGGCATGGGCCACCTCGTACATATAATGCTTAAGAATATGTTTTTTGTTCAGCTTTGAGACAAGGTCTCTCTATGTAGCCTTGGCTGTGCTTGAACTTACCTTGCCTCAAAAGATTTAATATTAATTCTTAATCAAAAGAGAAACTTTTGGGGGGAAAAAAAGCCGGGCATGGTGGCACATGCCTATAATCCCAGCATCAGGAAGCAATGGCAGAAGAATTTGAGTTCAAAGCCAGCCTGGTCTACAAAGTGAGCCCAGGACACCCAGGGCTATCATACAGAGAAACCCTGTCTTGATAAACCAAAAAAAGACAGTGAAAGAGAGAGAGAAAGAAACTTTTGCTCCATCAATAAGAATAGTTTTTAACTACCCGCCTCTTATTTTCAAGTCAAGAGTCTGACTGTAGCTCTATTGCCCTGGAGCTCATTATGTGGACAAGGCTGGCCTTGAGTTCATAGAGATTTACCAGCCTCTCCCAGGTACTGAGATTAAAGCATGTGCCACTAAGTCCTCTTCAATTCTCTTAAATGACAAATTCCACTAGGAGCTGGAAAAAAGGCTGAGATGTTCCTCAGAAAAAACTGTAGTCATTACAGTTCATAGATTCCCTAAAACCCACCTATATACCTGAACACTAAGTTCTGAAAGCTTGCTCTAGAATTGAGAAAATACAGCTATTAGTAACACTACTTTTTTAATTTTGAAAATTCCCTCAGAAAAATAAGTAGTTGAGCTGGGTGAGGTGGCACATGTCTTTAATCCCAGCACTCAGGAGGCAGAAGCAGGCAGATCACTTTGAGTTCAAGGCTGGCCTGGTCTACAAAACAGGCCAGAACTGTTACACAGAGAAACCTTGTCTTGAAAAATCAAAACAAAACAAAACAAAAAGAAAAGAAAAATATGTAGTCATCTGAGAATTTTCATTTATAGACCCTGAAGTTACTCGTGGATTACTGCTTGATATATGAGAAAAAAGCAGCATCCCTCCTGGGTATTACAATTAGGTAACAAAGGTGCATCTAGTCCAGTCTCTCTGTTATGGAGGGGAAAACGCTCAGAAAATAAGAGTCTGCAATGGCAAAACAGGTGAAGAGCATTAGAAAGCTCATTCTCACTATCTAACCTAATATTTCTTCCACTACATGATGAATCAGCATTAAATTGAATATAAGAGTAACTTCAGTATGATAAAAGAACACAAAATAGAAAAAATAGTAATATTCTAATAACCACTTACCTCATATAAGATTTGCCCTGATGCCAAGCATTTTCTATCACCGAAAGCCAGCTGAAGCAGATGCAAACTCAAAACATCTCCTTCACTAGAAGAAAGAGAAATTACTGGAGACACTAAAATATGAAGTTTACATCTTATCCTCCCAATTCTTTACATAACCATTGAATGCTCATGACTGCAGTTGTACAGAGCAGATAATTTTGTTTGTACAAAATGTAACTAATGCAATATGTGACATAGTCTACAACTTTTTACCCAACATTCTTTCTCAGATAATCCTCCTTCAGTAAGTATATTTTGTTATATATATATGGCTACTACAGTATCAACTGCACTCCCTACATTCCTTTGCACCACACTAAATCCTGACTGGGAGGAATATGAACAAAATCTTCCCATGGCAGCTACAGAGAACACACTTTCAGAGACATGTCCTCCACAAGAAGGCTCTGCAACAAGGACATGAAACAAAGCTACCAAATCAATCAGGCATAATGTGCGTATGCGCGCGCATGTGCGCGCATACACACACACACACACACACACACACACACACACACACACGCGAGGTGCAGAGCCATGGCAACATGACAGTGGTTAATATAACTCAAACATTTCAAGAGAAACCAACTGTTCCAACCTGACTCCTTTCCTGCTGTATCCTCAGCCTCATGACTTGCATTTTTAGAAACCACAGGCATACTAACCTATCTTGTGTGGACTGGACAGCCCATAAGTAACAGCAGTTACGAGGATCATTCTCAGGTTCTTGAAAGACAACTGAATAGACCGGAACCCTTCCACCTTCCAACTGTGTATAATATCTAAAACAAACAAAACACACTGCTTATTTTCAAAGTAATATTTTATTTTTGGAAAAAAGTAACTCATGTAAAAATCTGGGTTAAGGAGACGCTATTTATACAGTTCCCTAAATTCAGTGATTATCTTACCTTCAAAAACATACAAGGCAGGATAAGACCATGCCACACTAGCTATCCTATCATTCTTGGGTAGGACAGGGATGCCAACTGCTAAATCATATGCATATACTTATGTGATAACTAGGTTTTTGTTGTTTTTTGTTTTGTTTTTGCTTTTGTTTTTTTGAGATAGGGTTTCTCTGTATAGCCTTGACTGTCCTGGACTCACTTCATAGACCAGGCTGGCCTTGAACTCACAGCGATCCACATGCCTCTGCCTCCTGAGTGCTGAGATTAAAGGTGTACACCGCCCAGGGATAACTAGCTTTCAAGAATCACACCAAGCTGGGTGCAGCAGCATAAGCCTATAATCCCAGCACTCAGGGAGGCAGAGGCAGGGAGATCTCTGTGAGATGGAGGCCAGTCTGGGCTACAAAGCAAGTCCAGGACAGGGGAAAACAAAAACAAAAAACAACAACAAAATCAATCAATCACACCAATGCACACCATATCATGTCATTCCTCAGAGTACCGAAGAGACAGAAAAACTGCCATTATAGTCCAACTCAACCAGTTAGAAATTTTATCATTCTTGTTGCTTGTTTGCTTTTTCAGTCTCACATCACCCAGGTTGCGCTCAGAGTTGCTATGTAGCTGAAGCTGGCCTGAAATTCCTAGTCATTCTGCCTCCAATTCCCCAGTGCTAGAGGTAGGATGGCACTTATCCACACTCAGCTGTCCCTTTTTGACTATAAAAACACCAGATGAGGGCCTATGATGTGTATCAGCATGTGAGCCATGTGCTCCCAAGTCTGAACGCAGTCCCTGATGTCTGCATGGGTAAGGAGAGGAGAGGCTCCTACAAGCTGCCCTAGCTGCCATATGCTCTGTGGCACATGCACGCACCCCACTCCCAACTTAAAAATTACGGACAAAAAAGGCAATCAGTAAGAAACTGAAGTTTGTTTTTTTAAATAAGCTCTGAAGGAACCTAAATTTACATGCTAAATATGACGTATTCAATTAAAATTTTCATACTGTCATTTTTCTTATACTAATTTTCAAATAATTAATACATTACATTTGAAAAGAAATGATTAATTGTCAACTAAGAGAAACAAGTTACACTTACTCTCTTTTCATGCTTTTCATGTTCCAAAGTGCTAAGTAGCCATCAGAAAAACCTACAGCAAGCTGATTTGTCCTGTTAATGTAACTGAGAGTAGAAATGGCGATTCCTGATGGGCCTACTAACTGGAAACACAGGTGGCGCCCTTCTCTCATCACACCCTCTCTGATGTGTGGTACTTCAGCTGGAATACCAGTGATAACTTCAAGGTCTGAAATAAAAAAGGCAAATAAGATTAAGAAACTAAGTAACGGCCAGCAGAATTCATTTCCTACATTCCATGTACAGGTGTACACTGGGGACTGTTGAGATGCTCACTGATAGGGCATCTGCCACTACGGCTAATGGACCTGAGTTCAATTCCTGGGACACACATGGTAGAAGGAGAGAACCATTTCCTGTAAGTTGTCCTCTGACCCGCACATGCATACTATGACACAGGTCTCTTCATACACAGGCATACTTGCACACAAAATAGAAGATTTTGAAATATAGACAAGATGAAGAGAAATGAATCTACAAAAATGTCCTCTGACCTCCCTATACATGTACACAACTCCAGTTCCCAGAGTACCTAACACCACCTTCTAACCTCCATAAGCATCATCAGATACATGGAGGAAAAACTCATACAAATAAAAATAATAAAAGAATTTTCTAGATGCAAAAAATAAAATTGGCCACTTAAAAAATAATCCATGGGGCTGGAGAGATGGCGCAGAGGCTAAGAACACTGACTGCTCTTCCAATGGTCCTGAGTTCAATCCCAGAATCCTCATGGTGGCTCACAACCATCTGTATTGCAATCTGGTGCCCTCTTCTGGCATGCAGGAGTACATGCAGGCAAAACACTGTATACATAATAAATAAATCTTCAAAACAAACAAACAAAAAATCCATAGCCAGGCCTTTAATTCTAGCACTCTGGGAGGCAGAGCTCTTAGTTCAAAGCCAGCATGGTCTACAGACCAAGTTCCAGGACAGCTGGGGCTAAACAGAGACACACTGTCTAAAAAAGCTAAAAATTCCATTATGCCACAACATTAAAATGGCCAATTTTTGTTTCCCAGTAAAGAATAGCTAAATTACCTGATGCCTCTATTTCGTTTTGACTGCATGACAAGTCATCCAAACATAGGTCAATGAGAAGGATCTGTCCAACATCAGTTACCACAGCTGCCACGCCAAAGAGCCACCGAAGACTTGGATGTAAATGCTGGGTACTTGCACTGGCTCCTCCATGATTAATTATAGGCTCAATAGCTGTTACCTAAGAACCATAATATGTGATTAGAAGCCAAGCCAACTGTACAATATAAGACTTGATATCAAGGAAGGTTAATAACCTGAACAAACTTAAATATTATATAAAATCATAATTTGTATGACATTTATAAATCTAAGTAAACTGAAACTTTCAGATATACTTCAAAGTTATGCTATTATTTCAACATAATGAAAATGACAATTAACTCATCTTTATTGATAGCCTGGTCTATGCTTGTCATTTGCTATCTGGCTCATTTTGTTTATATAATCATTTTACTGAATTATATGCAATTATCTGTTTAAAGATGAAATAGACTAAAGCTTAGAACACAAACTTAAAAATCATAAAATTGTTAAGTATACAACTCAAACCCATACTGTTTCATTTTAGAGCTCTTAAGTAGCCTCTCCACAATTATCCAATATGAAGAGTAAACTGGTAATTTCAGAAAAATTGAGTTTACCCTTCTGTGGTGGTTTGAGTAAGAACAGCCCCCATAGATTTAGTTTATGGTTAGTCACCAAGCAGAACTGTTTGAAAGGATTAGAGGGTGTATCTCTGTTGGAGTAGGTGTGGCCTCATTGGGAGAAAGGTGCCCTGGGGGCGGGCCTTGAGATTTCAAAAGCTAACAGGCTCAGACTCAGTGTTCCTGCTCTCTCTTGCGCGCGCTCTCGCTTTCTCTCTCCCTCTCTCTCTCCCCCCCCCCCCCCCCCAACCTCTGCTTGTGGATCAGGATACAGAGAGCTCTCAGCTACTTCTCCACCATGCCTGGCTGCTGCCATGCTCCTGGCCACAATTATAATGGATTAAACCTCTGAAAGTGTCAACAAGCCCCAATTAAATGTGTTCTTTTCTAGGAGTTGCTTTGGTCATGGTGTCTCTTCACAGCAATAGACAGTGACTAAGACACTTTCCAAATAACAAAACAGCAAAAAATCCAACGTGCACACACCCAAAACAAGGTAAACAAGGAGTAAAACCAGGACTGGGAAAATGGCTCAGCAGTTAACAGCAATGGCTGCCCTTCCAGTGGTGTAGGATTCAATTCCCAGTACCCACATGATGACTAAACACTATCTTGAAGTCCAGTTTCAGCAGATCCAACGCCCTCTTCTAGTCTCTGTGGGTATTTCATGCACATAGCTCACAGACATTTATGAAGGCAAAACACGTATGACACATTAAATTTCAAATCTTTTAAGAGAAGAGCACAAACTCTCTAAATGAGTTTCATCTGTTTTTTTGTTTGTTTGATTTTATTTTTTTAAGACAGGGTCTCACTATGCAGCCTTAGCTTGCCTGGAACTTACTAGATACATAGAAGATGGCACTTGCCTTGAACTCAAAAGACCCACCTATCTCTGCCTCCTGAGTGCTAGGATTAAGTGAATGTCCCACCAATGCCTAGTCATCTTAAATTTTTAAAAATTAACTTTATTCTATGCACCTTGGTATGATGGTGTCAGAATCCTTGGAACTGGAGTTACAGACAGCTGTGAGCTGCCATGTGGGTACTGAGAATTGAACCTGGGGGTCCTCTGGAAGAGCAGACAGTGTTCTTAACCACTGAGTTATTCCTCCAAACCCCATTTTTGAAGGGGCAAGTAAAATGGTAAAGCTATTTGCTGCCCAATGATGCAAGCCTGACAACCTTGATGCCTGGACCCAAATAAAGGTAAAAGGAGAGGTAGGTCCAAGTCCCACAAGTTGCCCTCTGACTAGCACAGGAGAGCGAGCAGCGCGCGCACGCACACACACACACCCCTAAGTAAAAATAAAATTTGAACTTTATATTGAAGGTGATAATTACATGAAAATATATTAATTGTAAATGTACAGTTCAATGAATTTTTAAAGTAAACACATCTTGTAAGCTTTCAGCTTGGAAAGAAAAACTATCAAGGTATCTCAGATAGTACATACCCTTCCAGGAAGAACGACTGCTTTGACCACTCTTGATATACCAAGGTCATAAAGACAAAGAACGCTCCCATCTGTTTCTTCCAATCCGATTAACAATCCAGTTCTCTTATGCCAAGAGAATTCTTTCACTGCGAGGACTACAGGAGGCTGTTCATTTACTCCACTGAATCTATATGCAGACAACCGCTCTCCTGTTAAAGAGTTTACAACTTCAAGTTGTGGACCACAAGCTAAGCATGCTAGTCCATTTTTCCCTATGGAGGAAAAAAGAAAAAGAAAAAACATTACTTATTATAATATCATAGCACAACAAATACAAACTATTACAAATCCCTTATAAATTGAAAACAGAGCATTTATAGAGCACAGTGTTCCTCAAAAAAATAAAAAATAAATTGGGTGTGGTGGTGCATACATCTTTAATCCCAGCACTTGGGAGGTGGAGGCAGGTGAATCTCTGTGAGTTCGAGGCCAACCTGGTCTACAAAGCAAATCTAGGACAGCCAAGGCTACACAGAGAAAACCTATTTCAAGGTAGATATATATGGATGGATAATAAAAAATAAAGAGCAACTAAGCAGTAAAATCATGCAATAAAAAGACCATATAGGTACCCAAATTAATAAATTTACTTCTTATCACAGTTCAGCAGGACATAAAGTAACCTAAAGTTTAATGCAGTTTAACTTGTCTAAAATCACAGTTCCAAGCTGGGTGTGGTGATGCACGCCTTTAATTCCAGCACTCAGGAGACAGAGGCAGGCAGATCACTGTGAGTTCAAGGCCAGCCTAGTCTACAGAGTGAGTCCAGGACAGCTAGGGCTATACAGAGACAGAGACAAAAACAAAAACAAAAAACAAAACAAAAAACACAGTTACAAAGTTAACACAAGTATATACAAGTAGATTCCAAGACCAGGTATTATGGCATACCCTGGAAATTCCAACACTTCAGTGGCTACAAAAAACAAACTGTTGTCCTAGAGTTCACAAGCTTAGAAGATAAAATAGTTTTATAACAGAAAGTATCAGGATCCCTTGTCTCCTAATTCTGTTCAAATTGTGTTCTTCTTTCTCTAAAAGTCACTGGATAGTCCAAAACAGATAAATAACAATATAATTTGTTTGTTATCCAGTCACTAAGCAGAGAAGAGAGAAACAGACAGAGAGAGAGAAAGCAGAGTAGATATAGTGAATTGATACACTAGTTGGTGACTATGAAAATAATGGATTAATTAAGAGTTTCATCTTACAGACAGAATATGATTTACTTATTGATGGACAGATATGAAGAATAAAAAGAAATAAGAACAGACCCTAAATGGGACATGGTGGTGCATGCTTGTAATCCTAGCATTTAAGAGACAGAAGGAGAAAGGAGCTCTATGTGAGACTTTGTCTCAAGAAGAAACTCAAACCAAACAGATCCTACATTTCCACATCAACAACTACTCCCAAGGAGATGCCCGTTTTCTTCTCAGGGAAACCCCTACCCCCAGGAGAGGGTAGGGCTCATGAGATCCACAGAATAAACAAACTGTACACAGCTGAGAAAGTGGAAACTGACAAGAGTCAAGGAGTCCTCTACCTGCTGGGAGGGGATTCTGACCAGCGGAATTGACAACAAAGTCTCTGCCTGCAAACTGTAGACAACTCCAGGGAAGCACTTTTATGAGTTATCACCTATGTTGGAGATGGTTTCTCAATGATATAGCTGCCGTTGAGCCATCCCACTCCTGTAGTACCCTCACTCAAATTTCTGTTAGTAATTCCAATAAATTCACTAGCTCACAAACATGGACTCTGGGGTAACTGTTACTTTGGTCTGTTGTGGGTTGCCTATCTGGATAAACAGTAAGTTCTGCCTTCCTAGGAAAAGCTTCACACAAAAATCATGCATCCAGACAGGTAACTAGATACAGGAGCTTGTAGTTGAGAGATGCTATATACTGTTTATGAAAATAACATGATATATAACACGGTGTAGACCTAGAAGGCCAGGGCTGAAAGCTCCTTTCTGCACTTGCTGTGTGTATACGAGGAACAAACAGGACTCCTCTGACAGTCCACAAATGTAACAAAAGGCACACAGAGGAGCCCCTGCAGCGATGTATTCCTATCTATCTGGGAAAGTGACCAAGATGTCAAGAAACTAACCATGCAAAGTTGATTTGGGAAGTGGGGGTGGGACATGAAGTCCCACTTACAGAGAAATAAGAATTGAAGACATTCTAGATGTGTGCTACAAACAAAACAGACAAACAAACCTAAGGCAAGGATTTTTCAAAAAGGAAAAACCAGGTCTGGAGAGATGACTCAGTGCTCTCATGAGGACCTATGTTGGGTTCCCAGCACCCACCTATCTATCATTTGTAACTAGAGTTCTAGGAGATCTGACGCCCCCTTCGAAGGCCTGTATCCACATGGTACACATCACACATGCAGGCAAAACACACATGCAGGCGCCAGGTGTGGTGGCGCACACCTTTAATCTCAGAACTCAGGAAGCAGAGGCAGGGGGATCTCTGTGAGTTTGAGGTCAGTCTGGTCTACAAAGAGAGTTCCAGGACAGCCAGGGCTACACAGAGAAACCTTGTCTCGAAAAACGAATAACCAAACCAAACCAAACCAAAAAACCGCACCCCTGTGTGGGTGTGTTTGTCTCTACTGAGGATACGCAACTGCATGTGGAAGCCAGAATGTGTTGGGTCTCTTGAAGCTGAAATCATAGGACTGTGAATGGGAACATCCCAGCTCTGGTCTTCATGGTTAAGCAGCAAGTGCTCTTAACTGCTGTCCCCAGCTTCCCCCTCCCACACATTCATACATGCAGACGTGTGTTCAGTGTTATGGAAACTGAATTTAGGACTGTAAGAAGGAAGCTGAGCGTGGTGGTGCACGCCTTTAATCCCAGCACTCGGGAGGCAGAGGCAGGCGGATCGCTGTGAGTTCAAGGCCAGCCTGGTCTACAAAGTGAGTCCAAGATAGCCAAGGCTACACAGAGAAACCTTGTCTCAAACAAACAAACGGACTGTGAGAAGGGCCAGGCAGCAAGTGTCTTACCACTGAGTTCTAGTCCCAAATTAGTGATTCTGAGCAACATTATTTACCTGCAGCAAACTTTCCACGAAGCACAGACTCCAATGTTATCTCATCTTCTCCAAGAGCTTCAACAGTCACTTCTGGGAAGTGCAGGAGATCACTAGTCACTTGAGCGGTTAAGTCTTGCATACTCCCACTGTAAATATTTTTTAAAAATAAAATTATTATGATTATTTGTTCTACTATACCATAAGTACACTTCATTATTGCTAGTCGGGATGAATGTGAGAGAAAGCAAGTCACATATAAAAGTAAATAAATAAAATAAGTATACACACATGGGTCCAACATAGTCTTGCCTATAAAAATGGATTTACTAAGAAAATATTTCTTTCAAGCAGCCTTGGGAAAATATTCACGAAGCCAAAAGTCCTGAGGCTATCCTTTATTCCTACATTCTGTGAAAATCCCTTCTGTGTAAATCATCTTACTGCCCAACCTTCAGAGAGCAACATCAGACAGGCAGGTAAATGGGGAACTGGCCCATATTAAGAGTTGCCTCTTTTCCACACTCTATTCCTTTTCCTTTTTGTATACTGGGAACTGAACCCAGTACCTGTGAACGAACATCTTGATTTTTCAGTAAAAAAGAAAAAAACTCCATAATATCCAGATTTCCCAGAAACCCCAAAAGTTGAATCTGATACCTATCTTTTACTGGATAGGAAAAAAAATTATACACACACACACTCTTTAATTTCCAGTCCCTTTGTGACTCCTGTTCTAAATAACCAAAAAGCAGTGGTAGAAAGATGGCTCAGCGGTTAAAACACTTGTTGCTTTTGGGGAAGACATGGGTTTGATTCTCAGTACCCACAATAATTAATGGTTCACAACCACCAACGCAACTCCAGTTCCAGGGTATCCAATGCCTTCTGACTTCCACATGCACCAGGCATGCAGCATGTTTGTCGTTCACATACATACATGCAGGCAAAACACCCGTACACATAAAATAAAACCAAAAGTTCTGGTTAAATGTAAAGCATCTTTCTGAATGATTAAGCTAAAAGCAGAGAGGGCAGTGGAAGGTGGGGGGAGAAGATGGACAATAAAAACTTTGAGAGACAAGCTGGCTTTGGTCTTGAATGTTAACTATTAAATCTAGTCCTGGTGACCCTATCTTGTTGTTCAATGCACTATGAGTTCCAAAGAGGCAGACTCCTCAGCTAGACATGGTGACAAACCTATAAACCTATAATCTTGGTATTTGGGAGGCAAAATAAGACAGCTACACGTTCCAGGTCAGTCTGGTTTATGTGCTAAGTTCTAGACCAGTTAAAGGTGTACAGCAAGGCTCTACTTAAAAATAGACAAAGCTCAGTGCTAACAGAGCTTAAAGCAAGCCCACAGCCAGAAGTGGTGGCAAATGCCCTTAGTCCCACCACTCATGAGGCAGAGGCAGGTGGATCTCTGAGAATTCAAGGTCAGCCTGGTCTACAAAGCGGGTCCAAGACAGCCAGGGATATTACACAGAAAAACCTTGTCTAAAACAAAACAAAACAAACAAAAAAGCAAGCCCACACTGTTAGAATTACTATACAAGATCATTAAATCTGTTGCTTCAGCAATAGCCTCAATGTACAAAATGGTAAAGCAGGTTAAAAACAAAAACAAAAAACACAGAAAAAAGAAAAAAAAAAAACACTTGAAAGACACAGCAAGACTAAGCTTAATGAAGAGAGGGGAAATACACTAGATGAATTCACAGTTGAGATTTATGAATATCAAGACTCAGTAGAAAGTATTACAAAACAGGGAGAAGACTGGGAAGGTTAGAGTGAAATTCAACCTGAATCAGCCTAGCATTTGCAATTAGATTAAAAAGGGAGAAGAAAGAGCTTTGCTATGTAGAACAAACTGTCCTCAAACTCTAAGACATCCTCCTGCCCCTGTTTTCTGAGTGCTGGGATTAAAGGCGTGTGCCATCATACACTGCCACAATCAACTTTAAGAAATAATTTTAAAACTCTCAGTATTCAGCTTCTCTTAGTTTTTCAGTATCACTACTTCATTATGAAGAACAAAATTTATGCTGGGCGGTGATGACACACGCCTTTAATCCCAGCACTTGGGAGGCAGAGGCAGGTGGATCTCTGTAAGTTCGAGGCCAGCCTGGTCTACAAAGTGAGTCCAGGACAGCCAAAGATACAGAGAAACCCTGTCTCGAAAAACCAAAAAATAAATTAATTAATTAATTAAAAATAAATTTAAAAAAATATAAAACATGGCAAAGAAATTTAAACAAAATACCATAAACCATTTTTGAAGTGAAATATATACATTCCCAAAGAAACTGAATTCTTCTGACAAAAGCTTAACTCTAAACCTAGCTATTGAGTAAGTATCTGGTCTAAATGCAACTGGACAGTCTCTTTTCATTTTAATTTAAACAGTAACCACTCATTGCTTTACTTTTTGTTTAGTTTTCAGATAGGATTTCATGAAGCCCAGGCTGGTCTTGAACTCCTTAGGCTTTCTGCCTCCCTTTGCCAAGTGCTATGAAAGGCATGCACCACCACTCCTGGCTATCTATGTTTGTTGTTGTTTTGGGGTTTGTTCTTGTTTTTTTCAGACAGGGTTTCTCTGTGTAGCCTTGGCTGTGCTGGACTCTCTTTGTAGACCGGGCTGGCCTCAAACTCACAGAAACCTGCCTGCCTCTGGGATATAGGCATGCAACACGGTCTTGGGCTCTCTACTTTTAAAACACTGTTCTGGGAACGGTGGAAGCCAACCAAGGGAGGGAACATCTATATTGTGACCTCCACAAGTTTACATTTTCCAAGAGGGCATTCATAATCACAGTCTCAGACACAGGAGTAAAATGCTACAATAGAGATACATGTGCTGTGTAGTCCTAGGAACAAAATGAGATTTTAAAAAGAGAGAGTACAGACAAAAGTTAAGGGCAGGATTTGAAATGTGAGAATTTTAAAAAGTTAAGCTGGCACGACAAACTGAAGATAAGCCTCAAATCATTAAACACCTTTTCAGGAATATGATCCCAGCACTGGTGCTTATTCTGCATGGCTGAAACAGAAAATCCACGAGATTCAGCTGGATGGGAAAGACAGGCGACAGAGACTTTTAAGCCAACCTGGAGAAGGAACATTTTATGTATGCTTGGAGTCCCTGTAAATTTATAAAGTTAGGTCTAAAAAGGTAAGTGGAGACCTGTATTCCAACTTTAAATGTTTACAAAATAGTCAGACTGCCTTACAAATTGGTAACATTTTACTACTAAACTCCTCAGTGGCTCCCGCCTCTAAGTCCAGCGATTCCTCGGGCTGGATACAAAGTGATAACTGTTTCTAAAAATATTTTACAAAGTAAAGAGTATAGCTCAGTGGCAGTTCCCACGCCTAACACGTGTGGGGACATAGATTCAATCCCCAGAACCACTAAAAGCGCAAAATATCACAGGATATAGTTTCCCATAGCACTTGACATCACTGCCGGAAATAAGTAAACTCACCCCAACAACGTGTCTTAGGAGAGGGTGACAGTTAAAGCTCACTACACTTCTTAAAGCCCACAGATCCTTTAGGATACCAAATTTTATTTTGTTCTAAAGAACACAGACGTTCTCTTTTAAAAAAAATGTCTCCAACTATCTATTAAAAACAAAACAAAACAAGCCAGTGGCTTGGAGTAGAGCTCGATGGTGGAGCTCGAGCTTAACATTATGCGCGAGCTTAATGCGCGTTTCGATCACTGGCATCAAAAATAAACAAAGATAACAACGCTCATTTTCTTATAACAACACACCTCTAGAACGGATGCCGTTTGCTTTGGGAACCAAAACCCAACCGATCCCATGCTAGGGACATGCGCTCGCCTGGCATGTGTGAGGACCTGAACACGATCCTCCACGGGACCAAAAGGAAACCTTCCACAAAGTCTACAAAAACCACCTGTCTCAAACAGACCATTTTACCTATCCATCCAAAAAAAGCAATATAACCGACTCCCCCACCCGCCAGAAGTCAACAAAAGGCTAAAGTAATCGCCCCTAAAGCTCGCAGATGAGCTTTTGAGATGGTTATCTTAAACGTCCTGTACCAGATCCATTCACGACCCGCAAATCCCGACTCAAACTTTCTTGCCCTGGCCAGGACTCACCCGAGCCAGGCACAGGACCGTGTGGAGCACACGCCAACGCAGGAGAGCCTCGGAGCGCCTGCGGCTGCCCGCGGGAAACGCCCCACTAAGGTCTCCATCGCCCCGCTACACCACGACGGCTCGGGCTCTCGAGTCAGGCCCGCCCCAGGTGACCGAGATCCCGCCCACGGGCGCTGGAGAGAAGCGCGGAGCTCCGACTCTGCCGCCATGTGCCAGCGCTCGCCGCCAAGGTTATGTAACTAACGCCCGAGCGCAGGAGCGAGCCGCACCGGTCGCGGCTCGCGGACGCCGATTCCCCGCGCGGCGGTGCACCCTTGCCTTAGGCCCGGGCCGCGCGGTCCCCCCGCCCTCGGCGCGCGGGCCTGCGGCTCCCCCGCCTTTACCTGAGCCGGCGGGCCAGGCCGCCCACCGCCGCGGCGCTGCTGCTTCCGTGCGGTTCGTCACAGCATCTCCCGGGAGACACGGCCCGACGCGCGCCCCCGCCCGCGGCAGCCGCTTCACGCTCGGCCACTCGCCGGCCCCCTCAGGCCCTGGGAGCGCCTTTGCCCAATCCCGGCTTCCAACTCCGCCGCTGCCCGCGCCGCGTCCTCCCCGCTGGCGACTCGACTTACTGGGCTGGCACCGCGCGGGCAGCGCTCTGCGCAGTACCCTGGGCGCACTGCCCGAACCCCACACAGAGCCTCTCCGCCGAGGGAAGGATCGCGGCCAGGGCGGGGAGAGGAGCGCAGATCGCGCTGCGGGGCCCGGACTTCTCGCGAGGGTTCCGGCCTCGGGCGCCGACTCCGCGGGAATTTTCAAACTTTCCCTACCAGGCCTGGCGGAAGGGGAGAAAAGGGAAACTGCGCTGGGAAGAAAGGTTCATTTACGTAAAGCAGGGTCTCCCCGCCTACTAGGAGTAGATGGGAGAAAGACTACAAGTCCCATAGGGCTTTGCGCGCTGGGCGTGGCGTAGGAAGAGGCGGGCTTCGCCAAACGAAGGCCGGCAGCCAAGCGACAGATCATCTTTCATCTTTGACTGCTTCACTGTCTCCGTGGTTTTGCATTCTGTACTTCAACTTTTCATGCAAGAAGCGTACCCCAGACTTATTGAGAAACTCTTACTCTCATTTTTTCAAAAAGCAGTGTCCCCATGTCGCCTAGCCTAATCTTTTGTCATAAACTGTGTATATTATGTTGGCAGAGCACGCACTCGCCACGCACGCCATTACACCAAACCTAGGTTTCCTTTTTGATTGGTTAGTATTGAGAGACCAGGAATTAGACAGACCCCCGGTAGGCAGACGGGCCGTGCCGATTTTTCACTATGGCCAGCTTCTGCCTCTGCCTCCTAACTTGAGACAAAAACCCGGCAGCTTCTATCTTCTACCAGCAACCCCTTCTAATGGACTGGTTCAGTAAGTCCAAAGCCTGAGCAGGACATGTCACACAACACTGGCGGATCAATCAACCAACCATCCTGTCTGTCTTCAAACTGACCAGCTCTGAAGTAGGGGCAAAAGGTTTTATAATCCCCAGTCCTCAAGAAGAGCCCCCCCCCGCCTCTGCCCGCCGCTCCCCTGTTGTCTCCCCCACACCCCCACTTTGCAGAAGGTCTTTTTCTCTATGTCTACTGCCTGTACGTGTTTCCTCCCCCTCAATAAACTCTTTTCTTAACTGCTAATTTTGCTACTACCTGTTGTGCCTTTTAATTTTTTTTTTAATGGTTCCCCCGCCCTCCCCGCTTTGGTTTGTTTTAGACAAGGTTTCTCTGTGTAATAGCCCACACTGTCTTAGAACTTTCCTCGTAGATTGGGATGGCTTTGAACTCATAGAGATCCTCTTGCCTCTGTCTCCAGAATGCCGGGATTAAAGAGGAGCCACCTTCTAATTCTTTTAACTGGCAATGGAAACGAATCCAATCAAGATCCTTAGAGTGTATCATTTTGGGGCTCGGGTCAGGGGCTTTTGTGTAGACTACTAGTCCCTGTCTTTGAGGCTAGTCCCAGCACCAAATACTTTTCAAACAAGGAAAATAGAATGCGTTGTGAGAATAAAGGATTTTTATAAAGAGGTAGAGAGCACAGGCAGAATCAGGAGGATCTCTGAGTGCTCAAGGCCAGCCTGGTCTACATAGCGAGTTCCAGGGCTACAAAGAGAAACCCTATCTCAAACAAACAAGCCAGCATGGTGGAGCACGCCTTTAATCCCAGCACAGGCAGGCAGATCCATGTGAGTTCATCAAGGCCAACCTGGTCTACAAAGCAAGTCCAGGACTGCCGGGCTACACAGAGGAAACCTGTCTTTAAAAAAAGACAAACAAACAAAAAAGAGAGAAGAGAAAGGGAGATGATAAAAGTGGCCTGCTTTCATGAGGAAAGCCTGTCGCTGCTACCATCTCCCTGCATGCTTTTTGAGATAAAGCTGCCTCTTAGAA
>OU015747.1:131052785-131091493 GCA_907169655.1 Acomys percivali
AAGAAGAAGAAGAAGAAGAAGAAGAAGAAGAAGAAGAAGAAGAAGAAAGAAATGCAATATGTTTTATCATTATGACATTTCCTTTATTCACAGCAAGCTACAAAGCTGTGGTGCTTGTTTGCACAAGGTAGTATTTTAAATTGTGGCAGAATGACGTTAAAGAGGATGACTTTTCACAGTAAGTGTTGTGTGGTCTGGTTTTCTTCTGTGGGTAGTGAATGGGGTGTGTGAAGACTTGTCTCCTGTATTTCTTTGGCCTTGAAACTCAGTATGTAGCTGAAGATGATGTCAGAGCTGGGATTACAGGCATGCACCCCTCCCCACTTTTAGGTGACTCTGGGGAGCAAATGCAGGGCTTCATGAATGCCGAACAAGTATTCTACCAACTCAACTGCATCCCCAGCCTTCTTTCTTATGAACTAATTATTTTATTTGATGTTGGGGACTGAAGCCAGGTCGTCTCCTCACTCTGAGCCCCATTAAATAGACTCTTCAAACAGAAAATATGCCTTCGCCCTATATATCTGTTAGTTTCTGTCCCTCTCTTCCTCTACAGTCAGGGAAATCAGGTGACTTTTCTGGGTGTTAGTTTGTTAACAGTCTGCAGAACAAAGGGGACTGGAGTGAAGAACTGGAGGAAGAGTTTTTTTTTTTTTTTTTTTTTTTAGGCTGCCAAAGTCCCAGGGATAGGGGAGCTGGAGTGGTGGCTCAGCAGTTAAAAGCACTGGATGCTCTTTTAGAGGACCAGAATTGTATTATTTGTTTGGTTTGGTTTGTTTTTCGTGACAGGTTTCTCTGTGTAGCCCTGGGTGTCCTGGAATTCACTCTATAGATCAGGCAGGCCTTCAACTCAGAAATCCTCCTGCCTCTGCCTCCCAAGTGCTGGGATTGGGAGGCAGAGGCAGGTGGATTGCTGTGAGTTCAAGGCCAACCTGATCTACAAAGTGAGTCCAGGACAGCCAAGGCTACACAGAGAAATCCTGTCTCAAAAAAAACAAAACAAAAAACAAACAAACAAACAAAAGGCATGTGCCACCACAACCAGGCCCAGAATTGGATTTCTAGTACCAATATGGTGACTCACAACCACCTGTAACCAGAGTTCCAGGGATCCAGCACCCTCTTCTGACCTCCACTGGCACCAGGCACCCATATGATATACAAACAAACATGCAGGCAAAAATACTTATACATATAAAAATTTTACATAAATAATTAAAAATCCCTTTAGAGTGTAAGGTTTAAAAATTTGTCCCATCATACTTAATACCTGATCAATACACAGTCTTTCAGATTTCAATCTTATCTTCTGTCATTACCAACTGGCTAATTTTTTTTTTCCCTGAAATTGCCTATCAGACGACTGAATCAACGGTGCCTCTCCTGTCTCCTTCCAAACTTCCAAAAAATAATTTCCTTGCTTTTTTTTTTTTCCAAATGTGTTTTGCCTTTTTGCATCCTTTCTCTCCCCATTTTATTTTATTTGACACCACTTAATTATACCCGCACCTCTTGTTGTTTGTTTTGATCCAGACTCTCGCATTCCCTTCCGTAGCCAGGAATGGATAGCTGTAAGTTTAAGTTTCTGGTCTCCCCGCCTTCACCTCCCTCATCCTGGAATTATTGATGTGCTGCTGGGGGGTTGAACTCAGGGCCTGGCACATGCTAGACAAACACTGAGCTGCTCCCCTATCTCTGCTGATTTTTTTCTTTTTTTTTTGGAGACATTCTTGCTAAGCTGTCTTTAGGATCCCCCTGCATCAGCCTACTTCTTGCGGGAACGTGCCATTGCACCTGGCGCCTCATCTAAACCTTAATACCCATCCCTGTGAGGCCAGCTCAAGCCTGCCTTTCTGTGGCAAATCCTCTCTGTCACTTCAACCCACATACTAAAAACTCACATTGGAAATCTGCTGCGTTATTTCATGCCTGTTTCCCTTTTTGCCTCTGACTCTCTCCACCCACTCACCACCCTCATCTCCCAGCTACCCCAGCAGCACAAACTACATCTTTTGAAAATTCTCTCCGGGCTACTTTTTTAACCTTAATTACTTTGTAGACTTAATTTCCAGTGTAAAGCTCTCCAATCTTCTTCTTCCTCTTTCAGTCATTTAAACATACACCAGATTATTTTAATTAGTTTCAAAAGACAGTATTAAATGTCAAGTGTAAAGAGGAAAACGTAGGCTTGGAAGTTAACAGTGTCTGTAGGAAGGCAGACTAAATGACTTCAGCATTTCTTTTATGTAATACTTCACTGTCTTTAACAGGCTTGGCATTTAGCAAAATTACTTGACTATGACAAGATGTACTCGGAGTGTATCTTGTATCAGTGGTGGGCCACAGAGTAGGCTTGGGTAAGCAAGGCTGCCAAGCTTTCTCCTTTTGGGAGAATGTGACCCCCAGGACTGTTGACATAGGCCTGTCGTCCCAGCCACCCCCTACGCTGAGGCTAGGATAGCCAATTCAAGTTGTACCTGAGCTACAGAGTGAGTTCAAGTCTAGCTTGACAATTTAGTGAGACAGTATCTTCAACTCTCACAAATTTAAAAAAAGAAAAAGCTGGGCAGTGGTGGCGCATGCTTTCAATCTCAGCATGTGGGTGTCAGACGCAGGCGGATCTCTATGAGTTAGGGACCAGCCTGGATTACAGATTGAGTTCCAGGACAGCCAGAGCTACACAGAGAACCCCTGTCTCTAAAAATAAAAACGACAACAACAAAACCCAAAACAAAACAAAAAACCCTCAAAAGTTAAAAAAAAGCGCTAAAGAAGCCAGAAATAATGATGGCTTATCCTTGCAATCTCAGCACTTGGTTGTCTGAGGGAGGAGGATTGCCATTGGTTTGAGGCCAGCCTGGGTTCCAGAATCGTCTGAGGTACAGATAGAGGCCTGGGTTAAAGAAATAGAATTATTGTTAAGAATATGAAAGGGCTGAGGGTATCTTGTGGTAGAGTGTTTCTCTGGCATGTTCAAGACCCTAGGTCCAACGCACTGTTCTGACCAAAGAAAGGAAAAGGAGGAATGGGACTGTTTGCAGCTAAACTAGGTTGCAGTGCTTTTCACTGCTTCCTGCTAGAGGGTTGCAATTGGATTACTTCCCTTTCTGAGACTGTTTTCTCAGCTAAGAAAAGATAATGTTACCTTTGTAGGATGCAGGATTGGGGCAAAAATTAAAGGTGAGCAGGTACCTAAGTCATTCCCTTTTCGTGTGTGTGTGTGTGTGTGTGTGTGTGTGTGTGTGTGTGTGTATGTGTGTGTGTGTGTATGTATGTAGCCATGATTTGGTATAAAGATGAAGGGTTTAGAAGATGGTGGTAGCTAGTCCAGGCCTGAGTACCTCCAGGAAGTATTTTATTCAGGAAATTATGTTTCTATTTCTGTCCAGTATCTGGGAGTGACTGACAGCCATCTTATTTGAGAGAACTTAGAATCTCAGGGAAGTGGTATAAATTAAGCCCCCTGTGTTTGGCAAAATAACAGAAAAGATGTTGTTACTTTATCATTAACAACAGAAAGAGAGCTGCTCTGTCTGAAACAAAGATCATGGTCTTTATTCAAACAGCTACATTTTCATCATTTTTGTAGAGAATATGGGTCACAGCAAGCAGTTCCCACCCTGGGTTTTGCTAATTAACAATTCACAGGGTGAGCAGTGAGTCCCATTTTTCTTGTTATATTTCTCATAATGATGAAATGGTCAGGTAAAAGAACCATTTCACGAATGAGCAAATATCAGTTTCATCACTCAAAACAAAAATACATCATTATTTGGGGTGGGGGAGGGAGTTTTAGACAGGATTTCTCTGTGTAGCCTTTGCTGTTCTGGACTCACTTTGTAGACCAGGCTGGCCTTGAACTCACAGTGATCCCCCTGCCTCTGCCTCCCGAGTGCTGGGATTAAAGGCGTATGCCATCACCGCCCAGCATAAATTTTGTTCTTCATAATGAAGTAGTGATACTGAAAAACTAAGAGAAGCTGAATATTGAGAGTTTTAAAATTATATCTTAAAGTTAATAGTGGCAGTGTGGGATGGCACATACCTTTAATCCCAGCTCAGGAAGCAGGGGCAGGAGAATGTCTGGGCGTTTGAGGACAGTTTGTTCTCCATAGCAAGCTCTTTCTTCTCCCTTTTTAATCTAATTGCAAATGCTAGGCTGATTCAGGTTGAATTTCACTCTAACCTTCCCAGTCTTTTCCCTGTTTTGTAATACCACGCCCTGCAACAAAATATATCATAAGATGGCTCAGAGTCTACTGCTCTTGCAGAGGACCTGATTTCTGCCCGCTCATGTCAGGTAACTCACAGCCCCCTGTGACTCCAGCTCCAGGAAACTCAGATGCCTCTGGCCTCCAAGGGCCCTTTCTCATGCGTGCACATCTTCACACACAAACATATTGTTTGAAATAAATCTTAAAAATATAGAAGGGAGCTAGGCATAGAAGTACACACCTTTAATGCCAACAGCACTGGGGAAGCAGAGGCAGACAAATCGACATAGTGAGTTCAAGGATAGCCAGAGCTGCATGTGTGTGTTGTGGGTTTTTTTTTTTTTTTTTTTAGTTTTTCAAGACAGGATTTCTCTGTGTAGCCTTGGCTGTCCTGGAACTTGCTCTGTAGACCAGGCTGGATTCAAAATCAGAGATGTGCCTGCCTCTGTCTCCCAAGTACTGGGATTAAAGACATGTGTCACCACTGCCCGGCCCAATGACAAGATTTTTGGTCAAATCATATGTCATTTTTGTCAAAATCCAGGCAGATAATCAACAAGGTTCCCAAAGTCTGTCCTTTCATTTTGTTCTGAGTTAGTAGGGAAAAGTAGTTGGTGAACAATATTTGCACATGTCTGGAAGACTGCTGCCCTGGGATAAAGGAGGGGGCAAAGGTGCGGAGAGCATCTGTCACAATTCTTTCCTTCCTCTTTCCCTTCCTCCCCTACTATATTCCTAGCTGCTTAGTCCTCAATATGTAATCCAGACTGGCCTCTAACTCTTGCCTAGCCTCCCAAATGCTGAGACCACAGTATAATGCCTAGCTTCAATTATTTCTTCATTTGTTTTGTTTTGTTTTGTTTTGTTTTGAGACAAGGTCTCTCCCTACATAGACTTGGCTGTCCTAGTGATAGGCAGACCAGGCTATGCTGGAACTCCCAGAGATTGTGCCTTCCTCTGCCTCTCACTGCTGTTTAAAAGTGTGTGTGTCATCACACCTGGCTATTCTTAAATTAAAACAACAACAACAACAACAACAACAAAACCTAAGTTAGGATTTTAACAGCTTTGTACACATAGATAATGTCATTGAGGGTGGGTGATCACAAGGCTCCACCCCTCCCTGAGGATATTTAAGCCGTTCCTGGTTGCTGGAGGAGGGAGAGTGTGGTGGTTAGTAAGTTGCCTGCACTCCTGTAAGTCACCCTAATTAAACTCCTTGGCTCAGCACCACAGCCACTGAGACAGAAAAAAAAAGGAAGAAAAGAAATAATACTTATCACATAGTTGCAAACAGAAGAAATAAAATGTATTGTCCTGCCCGCTTTAAAATACAAACGAGGATAATCTGGAAACAAAACACAGTGAAAGTGCGAAAAGGAAATAAACAAAGCATTTCTAGCATCATGAACCAGAAAAATACCTTACACTACTGTGTCATCACTGCAGTTAGCCAATGAGCTGACACTGGTCTCTTTCTCCTTATACCCGCTTGTCTCCTTCATCCATCTACTAACCTTCCTTCTCCTTCCTGCTCCTTTCCCAAGTTCATGCCTTTTGGTTTAATTCTGTGACCCATCTGGGCAGCCATTGGATTGGATATCTCTACTGGAGCCTGCAAGCACCTAGCTATGGTTGCAATCTACACCGTATGCTGCCTAGTCTGGGCTGGAGCGTGTAGAGAGCCACCTATCTCCCCAGGTATGACATCTAGACGCATTGCACTGGGAAGCCTGGATCCAGGATTTACCATGGTTCCCTTGGCTCAAGGTACTGGCTTGTAGTTCACACAATGCTACAAGTTGATACATAAAGATTCTTAGCCAGGCGTTGTGCTACACGCCTGTAATCCCAGCACTGTGGAGGAGGAGGCCCTGGGATCGTGAGTCCAAGTCCAGCCTACATTACATAGTGAGATCAGATCCTATCACAAAACAACAAAACAACAAATACTGGGAGTGCAGCTCAGTGGTAGAGCTCTTACCTAGCATGTACAAGACTTAGGTTCCATCCCCAGCACTGTAGGGAAAAAAAAAAAGAATCTAGTTTATATACTTGCAATTCTGGCTATTTCTCACCCTACCAGGGTCCCTGTATGCTCATTCAATCCATGGCTTCCCCCCAACCCAAGTATGTAACAAACCAAGATCATGGAATCCAAGAGGGGAGGAGGATGTTTGGAGGGAGATTTCAGTCAGGACTGGGAAGAGAGATGACTCACAGTTACTTCTCTGTAGAGAACAGTCTGTGCTGTGCAAACAGCCAACTCTAGGCCTCTGGCTCCTGTTTCATACAGGATTTACCTCAGCCATTCTGAGTGCCATGCTAGTGAGATGTGGCACGTCACAACAGATGGGTTTTGCTGGTGAAACCTCAGTCAGGCTCATCTCTCGGGACTGTTTTTAGGGCGCTGTGAGTAGTGTGTTGGGTATTTATGCTTCTCCACCACTCACATATCCAGTGGATACCCACTGACAGTCTAGTGTATTTGTGATACTGTGAAGATTTCATTCATGTAGCTTTCAAAAGACTACGTTATTCACCATGTATAAGTTCCCCTGCTTTGGTGAATGACCAGTGCTAATGTCCTATTCTTCTATGACTCTAATAGAATTTTAATCGCTATTGCTTCTCTAACGTATCTTAGATGCTATAACTATGGCAGAGAATGGGAGAGATAGCTTAGCAGTTAATTAAGAACCTAAACATAGGCCGGGCATGGTGGCACACGCCTTTGATCCCAGCACTTGGGAGGCAGAGGCAGGTGGATCGCTGTGAGTTCGAGGCCAACCTGGTCTACAAAGTGAGTCCAGGACAGCCAAGGATACACAGAGAGACCTTGTCTCGGAAAACCAAAAAAAAAAAAAAAAAAAAAGAACCTAAACACATAGCTGGGAGGTGGTGACACACCCTTTAATCTAGCGCTCGGGAGGCAGAGGCAGGTGTACCTTTGTGAAGACAAAATATAAAAGCTGATATAGCTCAGTGGTGGAGCTTTTTACGTGCAAGGCCCTTGTTCAATTCCAAGCACCAAAGTATCCAATCCATGAAGTTTACAAGGACTGTGAACGTTAGTCAACATTAGTTTGCTTTATTGAGTCTTGCTATTTAGTCCAGGCTAGCTTGAGATTCTCGGTCCCCCTGCCTTAGCCTCCCGAGTTCTGGGATTGTAGGTGTGCACCACTGGGCCTGGTTGGAGTTGCCTAACACTGTCTTGCTGTGGTGGGTCTGCCTTCCTGCTTGACCAGCTTTGGGAAAACTACTCATAACCACTCCTTGACTCACTTCCCCCCTTGTAAGAACACAAAGGGCTAACAACTTTTTACTGCCACAATTAAGTGATTTAGTCTGTGTCAGACATTTAGCAAAGTGTTGTTAGCCTTGGCTATTTGCAAGTGCTTAAAAACTAACAGTAGTAGAGCCAGGGTTACAGTTCTATGATAGAAATGCTTGTCTGGTGTGTATGAGATCCTGGTGCCCAGTACTGAAAAACATTTGTATAATCACTTCAAATTGAAAAGTATTAAGCAGGTATGCCTGGTTCTTCAGACAGAGAGGAAGTGGAGACTTTGGCCTAATGTTTCTCTTGCTCTAGAATGGATACAGTGTAAGGCATTGGGCTTTTCACAGTTATTGTCACATAAGCTGGCTGTGAATGGACTCACCAAGAGGTGAAGGTGTCTCCTTCAGTCCCTCCCCAGCCATTGTTAAAGGAAAATAGGCTGGGCTCTTGTTCTGTGCTATGGGCTTAATTGCACCCCTCCCCCTAGACAGACTGAAATCCTGACCTTTAGGATTTTAAGAATGTGACTTTGAGGCCAAGGGTTGTGGTGCATGCCTTTAATCCCAGCACTCGGGAGGCAGAGGCAGGTGGATCTCTGTGAGTTCGAGGCCAGCCTGGTCTACAAAGTGAGTCCAGGGCAGTCAAGGCTACACAGAGAAAGCCTGTCTGGAAAATACCAAAAAAAAAAAAAAAAAAAAAAAGAAAAGAAAAAAAAAGAAAAGAAAAAGAAAAAAGGAAGAAAGATAATATACAGGGATCTTGAGCTTTTAAAAAGCCACTACTCTGGGTGTAAGTGGGAGAAAGGCTCCAGTCAGCCCTACACACAGCCTGAGGGATTCTGAGAAGGAAGAAGGTTTGGAGGCGTACCAGGCAGGAAAAAGTCAGAATGGCCCGTGACACACTGCCTTGTTTTGGCAAAGAGTCTTGAGGAAATTTCGTGCTTGTCTGGGTGTGGGGTGTACGTGTAGGAGCATGTGGGTACAAAGACGACTGTTGGAACTTCCCTAGATTGTTCTTCCGCATTGTTCTTTTGAGGCAAGGTCTCCGTTCAAATCCAGCGCTTAGCCATTCAGCTAATCTCAGTAGCCGGCTTGCTCTGGGGAGTCTTCTGTCTCCTTCAAAGGCTGGGTTTATAGGTGAGCTGCCAGAGCCACTGGTCACTCACTCACGTTCATATGGGTTCTGGAGGTCTCAACGCTGGTCTTTTGGCTTTCATAGTGAATTCTTAAGCTACTAAACCATAGGATAGGTACGAGGAATGTAGGAAGAAAAACTGAAAATCCAGACCCAGTGCTAGACTAGGCTAGGTGAGGCCTTGTTTTAAAACCAAAGAGGTCTGGAGACCTCGCTCAGTTGGTAGAGTGATTTCTTGGCATCCACAGAGCTCTGGGCTTGATCTCCAGCAACCTGTATACTAGGTGCAGCTGCTCATGTCTGTAACCCAGCACTCCAGAGGTGGAGGCAGCAGGAGGAGAGCTAGGTAATTCTCAGCTACATAGTGTATGCTCAATTTTCTTAACCAATATATTTTATTAACTACTTAGTGACCAAGCATACGTCACTTATAACTCGACTAACCAAAACAATAGGAAATGAGGGTTAGTGGACACAATAACAAAACCGTAAGGATATTAGTTCTGAGGAATGATTCTCCTGGCATAATCAGCAGGATTTTTTCTGCTGGAACCTACAGTAACCAGAACCCAGAACCTCAGCAGGAGGCGGAACCCCGAAGCCTTCCCTCAAGCAGTTCTCTCTAGGAGCGTCTTGAAGTGGAGCAATGAACAGCCAGAACCATCCCAAGTCTCCAAAGAGCCCCGCCTCCAGTTCTGGGCTCATTTATATATCCCCTCCCAGAGTCTGTTCATGGGCTCTTTTCAGCTGGCAACAATCAAGTTCCTGCACGAGGTGGTCAGTCTTCTAGTGGATTAACCTCATCTGTTCTCTCACAAGACCATTCTAATCCCGTACTTGGGATCCTAAAAAACAGGGTTATCTCTCCTTCAACATAGAGAGTTCAAAGCCAGCCTGGGCTACATGAGACACAACCTAAACAAATAACAAACACTAAAACCTATAGGATACATTCAGTAGTAAAGGCAAAAAAACCTAAAATTCAGGCTAAATACTACACATGGGACTCTGGTGAGCCCTAGGCAGCTTAGGCGGGATTGTCATTCTGGATTTGCCTTGGGGTAACCAGACACCATTGTGCACCCTTGCTGGAAGGGATGAAGCTTAACCGGGCAGGTAGGTTAGCAGGATCTCGACTTGGTAGTGAGAGTGTGTGTGTGTGTGTGTGTGTGTGTGTGTGTATCCTTCTCTGAGATGGTTTTTGGTGATACAGCTCTACTTTATTGGGGGGGGGGGCTGGATAAGAGTTATATAAACCTTGGAGGAAATGTGTAGGGGTTTTCAGGTGAGTACATCAAGACTGGGGTTGAGGTGCTGGGAATGCTTTATTTGCATGGAGAGGAATTCCAGGTGCTAGCTGGTCAGGTCCTGAAACCTAGCAGAGGTGGGGGTTTCAGGGCTATGGGCAGCGGGGCACACAGCAGCAGAACAGGTAGGGAGCAATCCTTACTCCTGCTGCTCTCAAGATGGTTTGGATGCATCTTGACCTCACACTTGCTCAAGGCTGGTTCCTCTGGTCCCAGGGCTCACTTGCTCCATAGGGGACTTCCCCTTAGTATTATCAATCATCAAAGTCATCCATGTTTCATTTCTTAAGACAGCTGTTCCTGTACACAAAGGCAGCAGCACGTGGACTGGTTGTCCTCCACTGGATGGAACCCTATGCTAATCAGTCCGTCTACCTACACTAACACGAGGCGCTTCTGCTGAGGCCCTCGGAGAGCTGAGAGCACCAAGCGCTATTATTCAGCTGGAGAGCGAACCCCACGCCACGCGTTGGCAGGCATTCCCAGCCTCGTTGCCCAGCAGCTTTCAGCCACGGGGCTGGCCAGGCAGTGCTTTCCAGCTGTCCCAGGGAGAGAGTCCAAACCGACCTTCCTGCCAGTTCTACCCAAGTTCAGCCCATATTGCTCCACTTTCTAGGGGAGGGAGTTCTATTTCCTGACTGCCAATCACCAAGACAGAAGTCTTATTGTTACTGCAGCTTACAAGACTAGCAAGAAGCCTCATGTCACCGGAAGATGAGGGATAAAGGTCAGGATAACTGGAGGTGTCAATCACCCAGCATCTTAATATGACTTGTTGGTTTGTTTTTGTAGCACTGAGTTGCTGCCCTTGTCCACTTCTCCCCTAGGGTACCCAGGTCCATTGCGTACTGGGTTGGGCTGGAGAGAGTGAAGCTTTGCCAGGTAAGGGTGACTACAGCGCAGGGTCTGGGTAAAAAACACACCCGGAACAGCTTTGGAGAACTGGTTCAGTTTATTGGGAAGGAAAGGGGGTAGTTATGCCTCTGGGGAGGTGGCCAGGGTCCCTAGGGCAAGGTTTGTGTGTCTGCGTACTATTGGCCAGGCCAGGGGTGGTGGAAGATGCTTCATCTGCATAGTCAGGGGTTATGGGTAATAAACTCTTACTAGGGTTGATGGTGGGAGGGGGTGGGGGGCTGGCTTTGCAGCACCTAGTACTAGGCAGGCTGAGGCAGGAGGATTACTGTGAGTTCAAAACCAGCCTGTGGACTAAAGAGATGGCTCAGCAGTTAAGAGCCCTGGATGCTCTTCCAGGGGTCCTGAGTTCAATTCCCAGCACCCACATGGCAGCTCACAACTTCCTATAGCTGTAGTCCCATGAGATCCAATATCCTCCTCTGGTGTGCAGACATACGTGAAGACAAAACAATCAAACGCATGAAAGGCAAATCCAGGCTGGGTTTCATAGAAAGTTCTAGGCAAGCCTGGGCTACATGTCTTGTCTCAAGAAAACAAAATACAGTTGCACACGTTGGCACAAACTTGAGCATCAGGAGTCTTGCTCTGGAAGTTCCGGTTGGCCTGATACTTGCTGGAGTCCAGGCTAACTTCACACTCAAAGGCAACCCTCCTCCATCGGCCCCTCGAGTGCTGAAGTGACAAACACACCCCAGTACATCCAGCGTCATGTGCCCAGTGTGTGAAAACTGTGCCGCAAGCTGTAGCAAATTAACCCAAACCGCAACTGTTACTGACGTAAAACAAAAACTGAGTTTTGTAATTATCTTACAACTGTTTGTTTTTTTCTGTCGGGTTTTGCCATGTTGTCAGGTAAGGAAACAGGTTGTAATACTTCCTGTTTTCTGTTCAAAGAAATTGTAAACAGATCAGTAAAAAGGGAACTATATCTAAAGCTATAAAGAGACTGACCTTGCCACTCTAAAGTTTCCCTCTCAAGCAGGCTGTAATCACGCAGCTGGAACCTGGATGCAAATAGAGCATCACCAGTATCTCTGCCACCACCAATAAAATGTGTTCACCCCAAACCCCCTCCCCCCCCCAGGGTTCATAAAGCATTTGTTCACCCCAATCCCCCCCCCCCCCTCCCCAGGGTTCAAAAAGCACTTGTTCACCCCTCCCCCCTCCCCTGGGTTCATAAAGCACTTGTTCACCACGGAATAGATGGACCTCAGCTGCTTCACTGATAAACAGGTGCAAGCTGTCTCACGGACTGTCCTCTAAGATTTGCTGCTGCATTGGGGCAGCTCTGAGCTAAGACAGCAATAATGCTAAAATCCTCGGAGGCCTTCTTCTTCCAGCATCCCCAGCTGGACTGGAATCCTGCAGAGCCCACCTGTTCTGGACTCTGCTCAATGCCTGGCAGCCTCTGGAAACCCTGAGGGACGGAATGTGTTCTGACAATGGACTTCCAGGAGCTGAGTGTAGTGGCGCACATGCCTTTAATCCCAGCACTTGGGAGGCAGAGGCCCGTGGATCACTGTGAGTTCGAGGCCAGCCTGGTCTACAAAGTGAGTCCAGTAAAGCCAGGGTGATACTCTATCTTAAAAAAAAAAAAAAGAAAGAAAGAAAGAGAAAAGAGAAAAATGAAAAAAGAAAAAAGAAAAAAAGAAAGATGGACTTCCTGACTTGATTCATCATGTATTGAAACTCCTAGTAGGGTCACTTGATGGCCAAGAAAGCCAGCTATTTCAAAGCCACTCTTAAAATCAAAGAGTACATGTTTAATTCAAAGTGCCGTCTTTAGCATCATGATTAAAATTTTACACGCATACCATTCTCATAATTAGGCATAGCACTTCTTTACATTAAGAGCCACCTCCAGCCGCACTAGCCCATAATGGCCTGTTTATTCATTCATGTGATAATCATATATTGCTACCTACTATTTTATGAGCCTATAGAATCTTAATAAAGCCTTTAAGTATATGAGTGCAATCATTTTGCCACCTTAAAGTGTGTGTTTTAAATTCTAACCCTCATTATTGTTGTGCTATATGGCCTCCACTCCATAAAAGGATGCCCATTGCTGTATGAGCTACTTATGTCCAACTGAGTTGCTTTGACAATGATCTTTAAGTTATGTCCCTCCTTTATACACAGACTTTCAGAGATCCTTCTAGAATGCCTTGCCTGCCACTCCTCCTAAACCTACTTACTGCCAGTTGCCATCCCCACTTGTAGTCCTCCGGCTTCAGGCAGATCCACCTTCTCATCAACCCTCTCCTTCAGGTGGGTGAGGGGGCACCACTCTCTTCATGGGTGCCATCCCTGGACCCGGTATCCTGCCCAACTGCTCCACTCAGCAGAGCCTGGAGAGGGCCTTCAGATAACCCAGATTTCCTGGTGAGGGGAAGCTGACTAGATTAGCAAAGTGTCCTTTTAATTCTTCCCCTCGGCACCCAAGGGAAAAGGTCTTTTCAAGAAGGGAGAAGCCAGCCAGGTGGTGGTGGTCCATGCCTGTAATGCCAGCGCTCGAGGCAGGGGCGGAGGCGGAGGCGGAGGCAGAGGCAGACAGATCTCTGAGTTCAAGGCCAGTTTGGTCTATAGATTGAGTTCCAGGACAGCCTGGGTTAGACAGGGAAACCCTGTCTCTGAAAAACAAATGAAAGGATAGAAGGAAGGAAGGAAGAAAGGAAGGAAGGAAGGAAGGAAGGAAGAGAAAAAGAAAAAAAAAGTGAGACGTGAGAACTGGAAAGATGGCTTCTCATTAAGAGGATGGGGGTTCAAATCCCAGCATTCACATGATGGCTTACAACTGTATGTAGCTCCTGTCCCAGGGTTGCAACAATCTCTCTCTGTCCTCTGGCACTAAACACATGAGAGGTTGACATTTACACATGGACAAAACACACAAACACATAAAAATAATATTAAGGCTGGCTTGATGGAGCATGCCTATAATCTCAGAACTTGGGAGACTTGAGGCAAGAATGTTGTGAGTTTCTGGTCACTATGACAAATCTGAACCTTTTTTTAGGGAAACCTACACATAACCCTTCTCTGGTTGTCTGAGTAGGCAAGACGTGTTAAGAGGTCACATAGGCCTGTCCAAATGATGCTTATATTATAGGCATGGCCTTTCATAATGGACAGGAAGCTGATGACTAACAGCACCTAAGTCGGGCTTCTGCCACCGGCTGGGTGTGTACATGTGGTGAATGTGGATGTGTGGCTTAAGCTTTGTGGCCCAGCATCACTGGAGCTTTGCAGCCCAGTGTCAGGAAGATGACCAGTGAGGTTGAAATTAGCATCTAGTGAATGACAACACCCTCGAATGACCCAGGCTAGAAGTCTGGTTGTCATTCCACACTCCTGCTCTGCCTCACACCTCACAGCTGATATGTCACCCAGTCCTGAAGACTTCACTTCTTATGTCCCTTCAGATTCCACAGCCTTTTCTGTGGCACTGGTCTGGGCACTGACCTCACTGATAGTCAGCAACATCATTCAAAGAAGGACCAACTGGTTTCTTCATGCCTGGCCTTATGACCCCCTCCACTGTTTTTTGAGAGTGGACTTTCTAAATTACTATTATGATCAAATTTCACACACTGTCTCTACCTTCCTGCTATGACACTAAGTTGTTGTTGTTGTTTTTATCACATTTGTTTGCTTTTTGTGTACATGAGTGCCTGTGTGCCACAGCACATTTGTAGAAGTCAGAGAACAACTTGGAGCTTTCTTCTACCACGTGGGTTGTGGAGATGAAGCTCAGGTCATCACACCTGGGAGTAAGTACCTTTACCCAGGGAAGCATCTTGCCAGCACCTCCACATGCCAGCCCTGGTTCTCAGCCACATTTCGGCATGCCCTTCTGTGTTAGTCAGGTTCTCACTCTGCAGTCCAGCTGGCCCAACAATGGCTGCTGTGAAGGGAAAGTCCAAGAATCCAGTAGGTTGCTCAGTCCACAGGGCTGGATGTCTCTAATGGTCTTTCGTAGATGCTGGAATCCAGAAGAAGTACATTCTAATGCCAGTGAGAGAACGGATGAGCTAGCAAGGTGAGAGCAAGCAGGCAGAGAGCAAAGCTTCCTTCTTCCGTGTCCTTCTACAGACTTCCAGCGGAAGGTGTAGCTCTGGTCAAAGGAGTGTCCTCCTGCCTCAAGATCTGTGTGCCTTCCTATCTCAAAGGCCGGGACTAGACGTGGATCCACCCACTTCAAACCAAGCAAAAATAATCTCTCACAGGTGTACCCTCCATTCCAGACGTACTCAAGTTGACAACAAGAGTAGCCATTGCACCTTCGTTCCACCGATATTCCTTCTGATCTTCGTTTCCTGATCATATACACTCTTAGCCTCTTTGATGCCTGCCCCTCATCCTGAAAAGCCCGTGCTTCACCAATTATCTTCCCCACCTATGACCTCAGCATTCACTTATTGGTAAAATGTTTGATATATGTCGGGTCCCAAGGCAGGGAAGAAGGACAGGAGTGCCAGGGCAGGTGTGGTGGCAGTTCCTGCCATTTCAGATGGGCTAATGCCTAGGAGGAAAAGCCATATTCCCCCCTCCCCTCTGTTCATGTTCAACACCGGTGACCTCACCTCTGGTTACCAAAGTGTGGGTTTGGCTCCCCTTTCAAGATGAAGAGTTACGGTGTGTCCTAGTTAGGTTTTTATTACTGTGATAAAAGCAACTTGGGAGAGGAAAGGGTTTATTTTCCTTACACTTATTCTGCATTACAGCCCGTCATGGAAGGAAGTCAGAGCAACACAGGAACCAGGAGGCAGGAACTGAAACAGAAGTCATGAGAATGCTGCTCACCAGCGTGCGCTCCATGGCTCGCTCAGTTTGCTTACTTACTTATACAGCCAGGGCCACTGCCCAGAGACAACACTGCCCACAGTGGGCTTGGCCCTTCCACATTATCCATCAGCCAAGGAAATGCTCCATGCCAACCTGATGGGGCATTTTCTTTGTTTTTTTTTTTCCCCTTTTTTAAAAAAAAAAGATTTATTTTATTATTATGTATACAATGTTGTCTGTTTGTTTACCTGCATGCCAGAAGAGGAAACCAGGTTACATTACAGATGGTTGTGAGCCACCATGTGGTTGCTGGGAATTGAACTCAGGACCTTTGGAAGAGCAGGCGGTGGTGCTCTTAACCACTGAGCCATCTCTCCAGCCCCTATGGGGCATTTTGTTAACAGAGGTTCCCTCTTCTCAGATGTCTCTAGCTTGGTGTTAGGATGACAAGAAAACTAACATACTATGGCTTAGTAAGTACTCACCCAAAGGCCCATCTATTTGTTAAAAGCTTGATACTTACATTGTGGGATCACTGTTGGCTTTTGATTTTGTTTTTTGAGACAGGGTTTCTCTGTGTAGCCTTGGCTGTCCTCGACTCTCTTTGTAGATCAGGCTGGCCTTAAACTCACAGAGATCTGCCTGCCTCTGCCTCCTGATTGCTGGGATTAAAGGCGTGCACCACCACCGCCTGACTTGTTTTTGTTTCTTTCTTTTTTAAAATGTGTATGTGTTTTGCCTGCATGTATGTCTGTACACACATGCATGCAGTGCCTGAGGAGCCCAGAAGGATCAGATCCCCTGTGACTGGAGTTAGAGACAGTTGTGAGCCACCATGCGGTTGCTCGGAATTGGATCCAGGTCGTCTGGAAGAGCAGTCAGTGCTCTTAACCACCGGGCTGTCTCTCTAGCTTTAAGTTTTGAAACAGGATCTAACTATATAGCCCAGGTGGGCCTTGAACTTGTGACCCCCCCTGTCTCAGTTCCTGAATACTGGGACTGTGGCCTATCACACACGACTCTGTGGTGCTATTAGGAGATGGAGGAACATTTAAGAGGTGTTGCCTCGTTGGAAATCTTCTGGTCATATGAGGGCATGCTCTTGAAGAGGATGCTAGGAGCCTGGCATTTCTGCTTTTTCTCTTGTTAACCTCCCGGCTACCATAAGGCAAGCAGCTTCTCCCGCACCACCATGCTCCCACCACCGTCGCTGTTCTGCCTCATCAGAGGCCAGCTGATAACGGGCAGAAACCTCTAAAACTAGGAACTGAATGAAACCTTTTCTTATTAAAAGTCAATTATCTCAAGTGTTTTGTTATAGTATCAGAAAGCTGACCAATATACCAATTCTCTGACACTAGAGAGCATCCAGGCATTTGCCCAATCCTCGCACCATCTTCCTTAAAGAGCAAGTATTAGTGTAAAAGACTCCCTCAGCACCTTTGTTGAACTGAAAATTTACAAAGGTTTTAGAAGCTGTGTACCAGGGACCAGAAACACAGCAAAAATATTCATTCCCTTATACATCCGAGCACCACAGGAGTCTAGGGAAGGTGTCAATGAGACATTTAGACAACAGTTTGAAGGAGGTGAAGGAGCAAGGTGTATGAGTATTTGGAAAAAAAAAATAAGAAGAGAAAACCAAAGAGTAAGGGCAGAGACCCTGAGGCTGAACCACATCTTAAACTTGGGAGGATTTAGGTGATCTAGGTGAGTGGTAGAGAGTGAGGGAGGGAGAAAGCAGTTGGAGGCAGAGAGAAGGGAGGCTTCATAAACCACTGCAGGACTTTCCAGTAATGCGCAGAGCTCTTAGAGGGTGTGAGGGAGTGGGTGAGGGGGTGGGAGGGGGAAGGAGGGGTGATGGGAGGGTGGGGGGGATGGGGGTGGGAGGTTGAGGGGGTGGGGGTAGGGGCAGGGTTTCACACCGAACAGTCACTCTGTCTGCTGAGTTGAGAATAGGCCCTCAGCAGACAAGGGAGGCCTGTCAGGGGCTTGTTGCAAACATTGAACCAAGAGATGCTGATGACTAGGACCAGGTTGGTAGCCCATGGCTGCCTGTTGGCTATAAGTTAGAGTTAGGTCTGAGCAGATGTGCTGATGAGCTGAATGGACAGTAAGAGGAACAGTGAGGTCATGGGGATGATGTCACTGTGTCTGAGTCACTGTCGGGTGGGGCTTCTGGTGGGTAAGCTGTGGGGACAGATTTTGGGGGGTGATCAGTTCTGTTTGGCCTTATAATGTTTGAGACACGTCACAACTCACCTAAGTACCTTGTCCGTTTAGGACATCGCTAAGGTTCCCTGTGTGTTATTCTCACCCCTATGGTAAACTACCTGACAAAAAGGAAGGTAGGCGTGTCAGGAGGACAGTCAGGCGTTCATGACTGCGAGAACCAAGGTTAACACTCCATTCCAGCAACTATCCTTGGACTGCTTGAGACTACCATCCCCAAGGATTGCACAATCCCCTCCAGAAATAAAGAGGATTAACCACCCAAGAGAGTCAAAGAAAATGATGCCTCTTCAGAGAACGGGTCCCTTTCCTTTTGCTAATAAAAAGCCATGGACCAGGAAGTGGAGCTCTTGAAGTGCGGTGGGCTACTGAACCGTCACCATGCCGCCTCGTGAAGGTATCCCTCAGAATACTTAAAGTGCTAAAACTGTCCTGGCTAAACTGGTCCCCGGTCACCGAGACCAGCCATGAATTCCTAAAGTAAACTGATCTTTGGATCAGCCATAAATTCCTATTCAGTGTGCCGCTGGCTGACCTAAAGGTTATGGAAACAGCTGGACCCCTTAACTGCTATCTCGGCTTCTGTAAACGTGTCCAGAGCCGAGCTGCTTTTCTGTATATGTCACAGTTGTGGGTTTTGCCTTTAGAAACTCAAACTGGAGGGTGGGGCTGCTTCCGGATACCCTGCTTGGGACAGCCCCGTCGGCAGGGAATAAATGACTTTCCTGGGCATCTCAGGATGTTTCCTCTTCAGTACCCCACAACAGAGCCACACGTTTGCTTGAGCCACGCCCCACCCTATGGAGTATATTCTATGCTTTTACCCTGTCTTTAAGCAAAGCCAGACTTTCATTGCTGCCGCTTTGTGTCTTGCTCAGTTCTTTCTTTGAGACACGAAGAACCTAGACATTGCGTCACGGGACCCTGAGACCACTCCTAGCAACAGTAGGTTCTATTTTGCCTCACAGTTTAAGGGAACAGTCCATTGTAGCAGGGAAGGCACAGTGGCAGGGGTGTAGGGCAGTGGGTTACATCATACAGACTGTCAGTGAGCAGAGATAGGTGAAGGCCAGTGCTCAGCTCATTTTTTTGCTTTTTAGCCAGTCTAGGACCCCAGCTCAGAGCACAGTGATGCCCACATTTAGGATGGGTCTTCCCTCTGGAGTTAAACCTTCCAGGAGGCTCTTACAGAGATACACCAATCGGTGTGTTTCCATGGTGCTTCTAAGCAAATGGTGGTGTTCACCTTTAATCTTAACACTCAGGAGGCAGAAGTAGGAGGATTTCTATGTGTTGGAGGTCAGCCCAGGGGTCTACATAGTGAGGTCCAGGACAGCCAGGGCTACGTAGTGAAATCCTGTCTGAAAACAAACAAGTAAATAAATACATAAAATAAAAAGATAAAGCCCAATAAGATGACAGTGATGATTAACTGTCACACTCCATAATTCAGTTTCTATGCTTTCAAAGCTCTTAATAGAAAGCAGGTTCTTATTTTATTTTTATATATGTTCTATGTCAGGGATTGAGGCCAGGATATTGTGCACACTAGGAAAACATGCAACCACTGGGCTGTTCCTGAACTCTCCAAGTACACATCTTTTAATGCAACTGTTTTAGGTTAGATATTGGGTCAGGCTGAAGATCAAGCTGTTAAAAACAATGAAATGGAACTTGACTTTCTGGCATAAATAGCTAAAGCACTGGACACATACAGGAAGCAACTGTATTCAAATAAGGACCCTTAGTCAGTGCCAAGTGTGACCTCTGACATGGAACAAGTAAGATAAGCCCTATGATCACTCCAGTCTTTGCCTGAAGGCGGAGGAGTTTGAACTGCTAAGGTGAGGGGCAGGAGCACACACAGAACCAAAGAGCTGAAGGGACAAAGGCCAGAAGGCCTAGAGGCAATTGACAGTTCATAAGGCAGGGTATTGAAGAGGAAAATACCATCGAAGATCTCCAGAAATCTGCATGTGGCTTCCCTTCAGACTTTGTGCAATTATTAACCTGCGTAGGAAGGACCTCTCCAAGTATGACAAAGAACAGCTGATGGGAGATAGGGCGGCTTACTATGCAGAAGTGGGGGGTGGGGGGTGGGGTGGGGTGGGGTGGGGGTGGAGAGGATTAACATGTAAAAGTAGTTTGGAGGGAGTATACAACAGAACTCTGAAGTGGGAGCATTGTTGGCCAGGTAGTGATGTTTCTGGAGAAGGGGCCGCCCCACGTGGTACTACATTTCGTGGGTCAGGATGAGGCTGGTTCAGTGCACATTAGAAAAACTACAAGGGTGGGGCTGGAGAGATGGCTCAACGGATAAGAGCACTGGCTGCTTGTCCAGAGGTTTTGAGTTCAATTACCACCAACCACATGGTGGCTGACAACCATCTATAATGGGATCTGATGCCCTGTTCTGCCACTCAGGCATACATGCAAATAGAGTACTTATATACACAAGAAAATAAATAGAACAAACAAACAAACAAACAAATGAACAAAAACCCCAAACTACAGAGCTGGGTGGCGGCGGCAGCAGTGGCACACGCCTTTAATCCCAGCACTCAGGGGGCAGAGGCAGGGGGATCTCTGTGAGTTTGAGGCCAGCTGGGTCTGCAAAGTGAGTCCAGGACAGCCAGGGTTGTTACACAGAGAAACCCTGTCTCGAAAAACAAAACAAAAACTACTAACTGGATCCATCTGTTGCTGTTAGAAGGAGCTGTCACAGGAGAAAAGCAAAAGCTAGACCCACTCCAGCTTGTAATAATCATTACAAACACTCTCCTACTAAAACAAAATAACAAACAAACAAATAAAACCCACTTCATATGTTACATAGGCCCTTGCAGATAGTAGAGTGTTTACTCAGACTGACTTAGGCCATCAGAGCTGACTGTTGCTTTTTTGAAAGTAAAAATAAACACTTTAGCTCCCGGCCTGACTCCACAGTGACTGCTGGTGACCCAGGGACAACTAAGAAACTGCATTATCCTAATACAGTTCTAAGACGTTTCAGTGGGTCTGTATTCCACGCAGCCTACTGATACTAATTAGACTATATCTGCTACTTCTCCCGTCCCTCAAGGCTACTGATGGAGCCCACAGCCTGCTGCATATTAAAAACTGTACCTTAATCAATATAAATGCCTTTAGAATCTGTCTCCATCTATTTTACTGACCTCATCTCACACAACTCCTGTCCCTAAGATGTCCACATGCATCCTCATACATGTTCCCTGCACATACAAAAATACACATCTAGATTGGTTTGGCCTGCAGGCACATCTGTGGAGGCTTGCCTTGATTTGGTTATATTGATTGACGTTGAAGATTCAACTCTGTGTGGACAGATGGCACTATCTCTGAGATTCGGTCCCCACTGCACCACAGTAGATAAGTTTTCAAGCTGATAACCAAGATTAGCCATCACAGCAGCTCTGCATTACTTCCTCAGAGACACCGTCCCCGGCCTCCTCCTTAGCTCAGCTCCCTTATACACAGTGGCAAGTGCCTTTCCTACACAGGGCATGTCACACTCAGCCCTGCATTTATTTCTGTGGCTTTGGGTTAATATTCATCACCCTGGCACTGGTCAGGGAGGACCCAGCATCCTGCTTCCTAACTGCTGGGGAACCAGAGATGTGTTAGACTGTAGGGCTGTGACTGGCAGGGGAGCTGTGTATGCATGTGTGTGTAAGACCAACAACCATGTCAGCAAAACGTGGCTAAGTATCTGTTCTCCATGAGTGTGGGCCTGAGACAGGGTAGTAGTTGCTCGGGGTTCACTGAGAGGCTATCTCAGGCAAAGCTGCCAGGAGGAGGGGAAGCACGTTGGGAATGGGGATCTAGCAAAGATGTGATCTCTTGTAGAAACTGCCAAGGGAGGGCAAGAACACAGCAAACCCTGAGGCAAAGAATAACACACACAAACACACACAAACACACATACATACAAACACACACAGACACACATACAGACACACACATACAAACACACACACACACACACACAGAGAGAGAGAGAGAGAGAGAGAGAGAGAGAGAGAGAGAGAGAGAGAGAGAGAGAGAGAGAGAGAATCCCTATATTTCTCAGTTTATCATTGGACCCACCTCCTCTACCACTTCTGGATAGACGGGATTTAGAGGAGGGTAGGTAAGGGTGAGCAGCTGCAATGGGTTAGCTACTGAGAGTCACACAGCTGGCATGGGGATCTGTGGATGGCACTGACGTAAAAATAAGGGCTTTCTAGGCCCACCCTAGCTCCCAAATAATGACATGGAGACCTATTATTTTTATTAAAAGCTTTAGGCACTATAGCTGGGCAGACACTGAGCTATTCTAACTTGACTGTGCTGGCCTGGCCTACTTCCGCCCATGTGGCCTATTACCTGTCATCTTAGCCTCACCCTGGCCATTCCTTCTCCGTCTGTGACTCCTCTCTGATCCCCATCTGAGACCTTCTCCTTGGGCTCTGAAGTCCCACCTTATTCTCTCCTGCCCAGCTATTAGGTGCTCAGCTCTTTATTTGACCAATCAGATGGAGAACAAACCATTGAGGCAGGAGATGCTTCATAAAAATGACAATGGCACAGTCCAGGCCGAATCAGATCTGCACCAGCACAGAGACCAGCATTTGAATAACACAGAGACAATCTTTATACAGTGTACAAAGACAGCATCCAGATGCACTGTGGTTTTTACTATGGAGTGGCAGCTAAGAGCTTTTCTTTTAAATCATACATCGTGGCTTGGAGTGCAGCTCTGTGGCAGCTTTCATGGTGTGGAAGATCCAGTCTCTCAGTTTGCTCTCTAGTGTTATCACAAAATGTGGGGTGTGGCACCATCACTAAGTCCCAGCTAACCTGGGAGGCTGAGATGGGAGGGTCATTTGAGGCTGTGCTGGGCAGGATAGCAAGACTCTATATTTTTTTGTTTTGTTTTGTTTTGTTTTAGAATGCATTGAAGGACCAGGCGTGGTGGTGTACCCCTTTAATCCCAGCACTCAGGAAGCAGAGGCAGGCGGATCGCTGTGAGTTCGAGGTCAGCCAGGTCTACAAAGTGAGTCTAGGAGAGCCAGGGCTACAAAAAAAAAAAAAAAAAAAAAAAAAGCATGGAAGAATTCCAGTAATAAAGAAAAGCTAAATAATGAGATTAAACGTAGGTGGAGGGAGGGAGCTAGGTGCAGGGCACATGCTTGTAACCCCAGCTAGTCAAGAGGAGGATTGCAAGGGATGCCAGTTTGAGCACTTGTTGCTTTTTCAGAGGACTGGAGTTCAAGTCCCAGCACCCACATTGGGTGGCTCATGGCTTCCTTAATCCAGCTTCAGGGCATCCAACACCCTCTTCAAGCCTCCACAGGCACTTACAAGCACGTGTACACACATACATGCAGACACATGTGCATAAAAAATTTAAAGAAAAAGAAAATAAAAAAAGAAAATGCAAGAGTTCATTAGCCTTCGGGTGCACACATGCATCAGGTGGGGGTGGATGGGCGCCTCCCTCTCTCTGGCTCTGGCAGTAGTAAGGGCCAGACATCTTTCATAGTGAGGGGCATGTTTCCTAGGCACCTGCCTGATGACATCCTGGATTGTGGTACTATCTCAGTCCTCGGTGCCCGGGAAGGCTGAGGATCTTTGCACTGCTGTCTCTGCCAGTAGCCCTGGATATGGATTTTCTGTGCTCTGAGCTCCATTCTGGACCGTCCTTACTTATCAATCCCTGGCTTGTTCCTGTGGGGAAGAGAGTTTCAGTAAGCTTGTACAGTTAGGGGCTGCTAGTTAAGATGGCTGGCTGCTCTTCCAGAGGGCCTGGGTTCGGGTCCCAGCACCTACTTTGAGTGTCTCACAGCTGCCTGTAACTTTAGCTTCAGGGGATCTGATGCACTCTTCTGGCCTCCAAGGCTATGGGTATACATGAGGACGGACACACACACACACACACACACACACACACACACACACACTCATACACACACACACTCATACACACACACACACACACACACACACACACACACACCCCTTTTAAAGAAAAGATAGTACACTCAATTCTTATATATACATTTTAAATGCTTATTTCTATTTTCCGAGACAGGGTTTCTCTGTGTACTGGAACTCCATCTGTAGACCAGGCTGGCCTCAAACTCACAGAGTTGCCTTCTGAGTACTGAGATTAAAGATGTGCACCAACTGTCCCCCACTGGCAGTACACTCAATTCTCGTAGCCCCTTCCTTCCCTTGCCAATGACTCCCCTCCGCCTAGTCCCCCAAAGCTGCCATGGGCCAGATTTCAGATGCTTCCAGTTACCTCTTTTCTTGGCAGTTCCTATCCAAGGCTTTGAACCGTGACCCCCATCTCTATTTAGTCGAGTAGAAGTTATGAACCAGATATTAGTTTATCTCAAGTCCTTTGGGGGTGGGGCATAAAGCACAACCCAGCTGCAGCTCATCAAACAAACAGACAAAAAAAAAAAAAAAGTTTTTTGAACAGCGATCAGGTAGCTCAAAGCTGGCAGGAGACTGGAAATCCAGTCTTGAAATGGGATAGGTGCCAACAGAAACTGGTTAGCTATTTTATCTGAGAGTTAAAGTCGGGATGAGGGTGTTCCATATCCTCGTTATTCCTCCTCCTCCTCCTCCTCCTCCTCCTCCTCCTCCTGGGTTTTTTGAGACAAGTTTCTCTATGTCACCCTGGATGTCCTGGTCTTGCTCTGTAGATCAGGCTGGCCCTGAACCCACAGAGATCCCCCTGCCTCTGCCTCCCCAAGTGCTGGGATTGCAGGTGTGTGCCACTGTGTCTGGCAAGGCCTCCTTTCTGATGCTGTGTCTCTGTCTGTGATTTCAGGTACAGGGGCCAGTAGCTCACATAGTAGAACACTTCATCGCAGGATGCGTGGGGTTTTACTGTCCCACCAAAGTATAAGGGCAAAGATTAACTCCAAAACCAATATCTAAGGTGCTGCTTTTCCAAAGAAGGGGTTTAAAACACAGTCAGCAACTAAACCACAAGTGGTCACTGCACCTGCCTGTGGAGCCATCTGCCTGGCACAGCAAAGACAGAGCAGCTGTGTGGAGTGGACTCCCGGCCCAGCCTGCTGTATGCTGGCGGGGTTTGGACTCCAGCTCCCATCCCTGGGTCCTTGACAAGTTACCCGGAAAAGTCTCAAGAGTGCCCTCTAGGGTCTAAAAGCTGCCACAGCTACTTAGAGAAGAGAACTCAAAAGGTTATTTACAGAATGAATCCCACCTGCCTGGGCCTCAGGGTGCAGCACTAAAGCAGGTGTCTGACTCCCTCCCACTGTATAAATGGTCTCACCTGTTCCCTGAGGGTGCCCTGCTTAGCTTTACCTGCCTGCATGACACAATGTACGGTCACCTGAGGGAGCCCCAACTGAGGAATTGCCCAGATCAGATTGGCCTGATTGATGAGGGAGGGCCCAGCCCACTACGGGTGGTGCTGCCCCTAAGAAATTGGACCTGAGCTAGCTGAGTGTAAGCCACAGAGTGAGCCAGCAAGCAGAGTTCCTGTCTCAAGTTCCCGCCCTGACTTCCCTCACCTCACACGCCTTCCCACACCTCCTGTGACCAGGAAGTGTAAGCCAAACAAACCCTTCCCTCCTCTGAGTTGCTTTTGGTCAGAATGTTTTATCATAGCAGCAGGAACTAAACTGGAACAGGGGGGCTTAATGTTTTCTTTTATTATTTATTTCTGTTGTACTGGGGATTGAACCCAGGGCCTCACACGCTAGAAAAGTGCCCTACACTGAGCTACATACAGCTTTGGCCCCATCAGAATTTTAGAAGTCATCAGTCCAGTGGCCTTCTTTCTTCACTTCTCAGTTCTGCTCCCTTTATCCTACACTTCATTTCCCTTTACCCACCAGTGCACTTCCGTCCTGGTTAATACTGACGGTCAACTTGGTAGGATCTACAATTTCTGAGGACACAGACCTCTGGCCATGCGTGTGAGGTGTTTCCAGGATGGGTTAATTGAGGTGGGAAGACCAACCCCAGATGTGGGTGACGCTACTGCATGGGCTGAGTGTCCTGGACTGGACAAGAAGGAAAAGGCAGGTTGAGCAGCAGCATTCATCTTTCTCTGCTCCCTTCACGACGTGACATGGTGTGACAGCTGCCACTCCTGCGCTGTGAGCCAGGATAGACCCTTCACTTCCTTCTTTCAGTTGCTTTTGTTAGAGCAATGGGAAAAGTTACTAATACCCTGAGGCAGCCAGTCTTCCATTTTGTATATGAAAAAAATCCACATAGCCTGCAGCAGTGGTGCATACCTGTAATCCCAGCATTTGGGAGGCAGAGGCAGGTGGATCGCTGTGAGTTTGAGACCAGCCTGGTCTACAGAGCTCTAGGACAACTAGGGCTACCTAGAGAGACCCTGTGTCAAAAAAAGTTCTCAGGTCTGGTTAAGTGTTATATGTATGTATGTAATATGTTAGGTGTGTGTGTGTGTGTGTGTGTGTGTGTGTGTGTGTGTGTGATCATGCTAAACTCTTGGCTTCCAAGTGCTGGATTTACAAGTATGAGCCACTGTGCCTGACTCTCATTCTAAATATTCAGCATTTGCTAGTAAGTCAGAGTCAATGCCAGATGACACTGGATTTTACCGTTTGGGGGAAATGAGACAATTAAATGAATATACACATTAAGCTGTGGTGCTGCCCTTGAAGGCACGCATGAGAAATGTTAGAGTTGATGGCAGAAGGAGCTTCCCTGAGCACTGACTGACGGCTGAGCTGCTGTTTGCAGGGTGAATGGATTGAAGTGGGTGGAGAGGGAAGACCAGGAGAAACGTACGCGGTGGACGGAACTGGAGAGAGTGGTGGCCTGAAGGTGAGGAAGAGTTAGTGGTGTCCAGGACTGGACAACTCCAGTGCCTGTGTGAGGGGGGTCTGAGGAGGTGCGTGTCCAGTGGGACCTTGGGTTGTGGTGGGAGCTGAGTCGGCCTCCTGAGGACATCCATGGACGACTGAATGGGTTTACACTGGCGGTTTGTGCAGGAAGGATTGAGGGGGAGAAAGGAGACGTTTAGGAAGGAGGAGGAAGGGAGGCTTCCATCAGACAAGGCGGAAATGGTAATGGGTGGAAAGGTAGAAAGCCATTTGGCTTAGGAATCCAGAACTTGATAACCAACCGGAAACGGAAGGCTTTTTGCATCAAAATAATCTGTGACTGTCATTCTCCCTCCAATAGTGGCCTCCTCACAAAGGTGGAACCTAACCTCCGGCCTGCACCACCGCCACCACCACTGCCACTGGGTGACTTTGCTTCCCCGGCAGGCCTGCAGTTCTCAGCTCTCCCGGGTGGTGGCAGCAAAAGGAAACTAGCTGGTCATTTTCCCGCTTGTCTAGCCTGGCTTCCCGTGCAGGGCCCTCGACTTCCTTGGGATATTTCCCCCATTCCAATTTCTCTAAAAAGGACTTTCTGAGCGGCCTCGGCGGGCGGAGGGTGTGGCTTAACCAGGGAATGTGTCTCGGGGCAGAGTCAATGATTTTCGTGGCGGAGCCTCCCTCTTTATTTTTTGGCTGTGGCCGGTTTGCACAGGCCCCCTGTGTGGCAGTGCTGTCTTTTCACAGCCAAGCCACTCAATGACAGGCGCATTCTTTCTTCACTGGCTCAGACCTGAGGGTCAAAGAATGAGACAGGTTGAGCCCAGGGGTTGCTGCTTGTGGGAGTAGTCCTGGAAACCCTGTTAAGAGTCTGAGCCTGGCCAGAGAGGGAGACGGGCTATGAAAGGCTGTTGGCAACAGGCTCAAATGTGCGTAAGCAAAAAGACTTGAGATTCAGCTAGTAAGGCAAGGGACGAAGAAAGAGGGGGCTAGGTATGCAGGTACACCATGTATAAAGAGCGCAAATCCCCGCGGTCAGGTTAGGGGCCCTTGCCGAAGAAACAGACATCAGAATCCAGGACCTCCCCCAGCTCCAGGGCTGGGTTCTGTAGACTAGTGTGCAGATCTGAACCTGCCATGTGACAACCCCTGCAGGACATGCTTTCCTTCTCTGTCTGACGGGTCTTTTTCTTTTCCTCTGCTTCTTGCTTTTTTTTTTTTTTTTAGTCACCAGATCTTATGTAGCCCAGGCTGACTTCAAACTCACTATAAACTTCTGATCTCTTGCCTCTACCTCCCGAGTGCTGGGCTTATAGGTGTGCGCACCTCTCTTGGTTTATTCAGCGCTAGGGGTTGAGCCTGGGGGATTTGTGTGTGCTACCTCTGTTCGGTTCAGCAAACGTGTGAGGAAGACGCGCGGTGCTTAGCTGTGTGAGTCAGCTCTACAGTACTGTAACGAGATACCTAAGAGAAAAGAGTTATTCTGGCTCATAATTCACAAGTTCCAGTCAGGGTTGTCAGTCCTGTGCTTTGAGCCTACGGTGGCACAGGACGTAATGGTGGTAGCATACGGCAGAGGAGGCCTATTCACCTCGCAGAACTGGGAAACCCAGAGAAGAAAGGAAAGAGTTGAGCGTACCTTGGGTGACTTAACTTCCTTCCATGAGGCAGTACCTCTTAAAGGTACCACCCCCACCCCAGCAACACCACAGCCTGGTGACCAAGTTTCTAACATGCAGACCTTTGAGGAGCATTTGGGACTAACACTATGGCAATAGCTCACCTGTCACTTAATCCGAACACCCCGAGAGGACATCGTGCTTTATGCTCTCAGATACTGCTGATCTTTGAACCCTGACGCTCACACATCATTTCTGACTGACCTTGTATATTCTTTCCATGTTTTGGTACCCTGGGTTTTCTGATACTGGCAAACATGATATGGCTTTGGGTCTATGGCCTCTTCTCCTTCCCACCAGCTTCTGCGCTCCAGCCGCCTTGAATAACTTGCAACTCTTAGCCATCTAGTTATCTATCTGCCTATTCATCTATCTATCGACGTATCATCTATTTGTCTATCTATGTATTATCTACCTTCTATCTATTTACATATTTATTATCGATCTATCTATAATCTATCATCTATTTATTCACCCTCTGCCTATCATCTATCCACCTATCTTCTATTTATCTATTTATAATCTATCTTCTATTTATTTATTATCTATCCTCTGTCTACCTACCTATCATCTATCTTGTCTATTTATCTGTCTATTTATCTATCATCTACCTATATCCATATGTCTATCAATCTATCGTCTATCTACTGCTATCTATTCTCCCTCTCTCTGTCTCTCTGTCTCTCTGTCTCTCTCTCTCCCCCCCCCCCATATCCATCTCTTACACCCGCATCTTTTCTAATTGCTTCCATTACCTGAGATAGCTCTTGACGTTAGGCAGGCTTCTCCAGAGCAGCAGAACCAGAAGGGTGCTTATATAAATTAGGAAAAGTCCCACAGTCTGCCATCTGCAGGTTAGTGACATAATTCGGTCGGAGTCCAAGGACCTGAGAACCAGGGAGACGGATGTTCAAGGGCGAGAAAATATGGTTGTTCCAACTCAAACACAATGAACATGCGTATAAATCATGATGGCAAATGTTACTTGTCAGCTTGACAAAATCTAGAAGTTGGGTGTGTATGTGGTTTGTGTGTGTGTGTGTGTGTGTGTGTGTGTGTGTGTGTGTGTGTTTGTGCATGTGTGTATGTGTGTGTGTGCCTGTGCACTCACCTGTGAAAGATTGTCTTGATTTTGTTCACTGAGGTGGGAAGAGCGGCCACTGTGGGGGAGCCATTCCCTGGCAGGGGTCCTGAGTTGTGTAACTGGAAAGAGAGAACAGAGCAAGCCATGCCATGCATTCACCGCATTCTGCTTCCTGCGTGTAGATGTAATGTGACCAGCTGCCTTGACGTTTCTGGTGTGGGGACCACGCCTCGAACTGTGAGCTGAAATAAACCTTTTCTCCTGTGAATTGAATTTTGTCAGGGTATTTTATTGCAGCAATCAGAAAAGGACTGAAGGCATCCTTCCTCTGCCCTTCCTCTGCCCTTCCTCTGCCCTTCCTCTACCCTTCCTCTGCCCTTCCTCTGCCCTTCCTCTGCCCTTCCTCTACCCTTCCTCTGCCCTTTTGTTTTACTCAGGACTTCAAGAGGTTTCCCCCTACAGTGGTAAGGGCAAGTCTTCTTAAACTGGTGTGCTGATTGGCTAATCTCTTCTAGACACACACAAAGTAATGTCTTATCCGCTACTTGGATGTCCTTTGTCCCCTCAAACTGACACAGAAACTGTATCACAAGTAAACCTCTCCCTGTGTTAATTTGGCACACATGCTCAATGTCATCGCTTTAGTCATTCTTCACTTCCAAGTAAAGACATTAAAAAGTCATAGTTCCATGCAATCTGGCATGTTTATACTGTGTGCAATAGAAAATACATTCATCCTTCCTGGAAGAGAGGGTAAAGTCCTTGAGTGATGTTTATTGTGTCCAGGTACTATGATGGAATATTAAAAACATTTCAATACTCACACAGAGTCAACTTTACTTTAAATTATATGGAAGGGGAATAGAAGGAGAAGGAAAAACAAAGACATTTGATAATATAAATGTAACTATACACAAGCATACTCATAACAAAAGAGTGGGGTGATGTGTATGTACGTAGGGGTGGGGATCCTGTGTCTGTGGTCCCAGAACTTAAGAGGAAGACTTCAGAGAATGGGAATTAAGTATGATCTATAACTATAAGTAAGGGTGAGGCCAGCCTGGGATAAATGAGACCCTATCTCAACAAACACGTGAAAAAATAAAATAAACCTGGACTGAGTGTGATCGTACACATCTGTAGTGCCAGCACCCAGGAAGCTTCAGCGGGAGGATCACTACAGGTTTGAGGCCATCCCGCACTATATAATAAGACCGTCTTAAAACTAAAACCAACGGGGCTGGAGAGATGGTTAAGAGCACTGGCTGTTCTTACAGCGGACTTGGATTCAATTCCTAGCACCCACGTGGATGTTCACAGCTATCTACAAGGCTGGCTCCACGGGACTCAACACCCTCTTCTGGCCTCCACTGGCACTGAACACACACGGTGCACAAACATGCACACAGGCAAATACATGCACATAGAAAATAATCCTTAAAATACGAAACCCGTAACTGGCTGCAGCGAGAAGGGCACATCTCTTAGACAGCCAGAAGAGCTTGCGGAGCACAGCTGTCCCAAATCAGTTGGCACTTGAGGCAGCAAAGTGGGAAGGTTCAGAAGGTACCAGGGAATTGGAATTGCTAGAACTGACCAGAAATCCATTCTGGCTTCTGGCTTCGGGACATAGAAGAATAGTTGTATTATACAGCATGATGGAGAACACCCGGCGAGCTGTTCTTGAGAAAATATATTAGTTTTGGATAAGTTGAATTCCAAGTTCCTAGTGGTCTAGGGGGTAGAGAATTCAACAGATAGCACTCATTTAGTGCATGGGCATATGCACACACAACACACACACACATACACACACACACACACACACACACACACACATGAAGGAAATTTGATACATTCTATCTAGTTTATCTCATGGAAGAACCTAGATGTTGTGTTAAGTAAAACAAGCCAGTCACAAAACCAACAAATATTATGCTACTCTATCTCCACTGAGAGAATCTACGGTGACCAAACTCACAGAAAGAAAAAATAAAATGTTGGCTGCAAAGATGTGGAGAGGAGGGAGATGGAGGAGCGGCTGCCTAAGTGATTATGTGTAGAAATTCAGTTTTGTAAGGTGAAGAGTTCTCAAGATGGATGGTGGTGATGGTTGCACATCAGTGTAAAGGCAACTAATGCCTTTAGACTGTATACTAAAAATGGTTATTATTGGGGCTGATGAGATGGCTCAGCGGGTAAAGGAGCTTGCTGTGCAAGCCTGGTGGTCTGAGTTCAATACCTGGAACACATGTAATAATGGAAGGAGAGATCCAACTCCACAGCATTGTCCTCTGGCTTCTACATGTGTATCATGGTGAGCATACCAACCCACACTGGTGAAAAGTAAAATAAAATAAATGGTTCTTGTTAGTTTTATTTTGTAGTGTCAGGGATCAAACCCAGAGCCTTTAACATTCTAGACAAGTGCTCCACCACTGGACTTCACTGACAGTCTTAGTTACAGTTTTTAAAAGCACCCCCCCAGTGGTAAATTTTACCCATGACAATTTTATTACAGGGTCTCTAACAGTCAAGGCTGTCCTGGAACTTTCCATGTAGCCAGGCTAGCCTTGAATTTGATGCTCCTGCCTCTGCTGAGTGATGAGATCACACATGTGTGCTACCACACCAGGCTGTATCACAATATTTAAAAGTAAAAACCAAATATATCCACAGACAACAATTACCAATATGGAAGTTGTGGTCTCGTGTAGACAGAATAGAAGGGACAAGCTGAGGGCTACAGGTCTGGCAGAGTCAGAGAAGATGAAGGAAGAAGCAAACAGCAGGGGTACAAAGTGGGCAGGAGATCTCTAGCCTAGAGGTGCAGGGAGGAGTCAGAAGCTACAGTCCTGGCTAGAGTATAGGGCAGAGGGGGTCCTGCGTTTACTGAGAGAGAGAGAGAGAGGGAGAGAGAGAGAGAGAGAGAGAGAGAGAGAGAGAGAGAGAGAGAGAGCGCACATTCATGACCTGGATAAACTCAGCTTCAGGCAGAGCGAATAGAATCTAGACTGCAGTTGGATAAGCATCAGTGTGTAGGACCAGGAAGCAGGCAGAGATAAGATGGTGACAGAGAGAGGCAGCCAGACCTCAGGTGTCAGCAGGGTCCTGAAGGGAGTTTTGCAACTCGCTCTAATTTCGTGCCCACTCTGCATCCCTCTAGATGTATCCAGATGCCAACAGCCATGGGAATTTCTCCAGAAGTCTCCAGAACATCACCAGACAGTGATGGCGTGGCGAACGGGCCAACTCTAGTAGGCACACCACCTCTTATGTTTGGTTTATTCAGGAAAGGATGCCAGACTCCAAAGAGCTCTGTCGAAAGTTTTTATGAGGCAGAGCTCGCGACAGTGAACTGCTTGGAGGGGTCTTCTTCCTTCTCAGCCTGTCCCCTATGGCTGAACACACTTCTCTGACACCATGCACCCCGAGTGACCCCCGTTAGCTTTAGTTCGTTCTTTCCCACCGACCTGTGCACCCCAGTGAGCGTCTTGTTTTAATAGCCCTGCTCTTAGTATGTTGTAGGTGCTCAGTAAATACTTATAAACCTGAAAATGGATGGAAAAGAAAGGTTGGATAATTGCTTAATGAATCATAGAACATAAATTCACTTTTCTTTTTAAAAATATTTTATTTATTAATATGTATAAAGTTCTCTATCTGCAAGGCCAGATGGTTGTGAGCCACCATGCGGTTGTTGGGAATTGAAATCAGGACCTCTGGAAGAGGAGGTGGTGCTCTTAACCTCAGAGCCATTTCTCCAGCCCCCCCTTTTTTTTTACCTTTTTTTTTCAAGACAGGGTCTCTCTGTGTAGCCTAGGCTGTCCTGGACTTGCTTTGCAGAGCAGGCTGGCCTCAAACTCACAGAGATCCGCCTGCCTCTGCCTCCTGAGTGCTGGAATTAAACATTCAAACATTGCATTTATTTACTTATTTTTCTTGCTTTCTTTTCTCTTTTACATATGTTTTATTTATTTATTTTATTTTTTATTTCAGTTGTTATGAAAACACACACACATGCACACACACACACACATACACACACACACATACACACACACACATTTTGTATGGCTGAGGTTAGCCTTAAACTCGATGTGCAGTTAAGGATGGCATGTCATTTTTTTTTTTTTCTAGATTGTAAGTTCTTGGGAGTCAGGGACTCGGCCTTGCTTGTGTGCAGCACAAAGATTCACACATAGCAGATGTCAAAAATGTTGATTGGCAGAAGGAACAAATTGTATTTTATTTGTTATTGTATGTATATGGTTTGCCCTGGTGTGCAAATGCTGGTGTGTGTCAGAGAACAGTTTTCAGGAACCAGTTCTCCTCTGATATGCCTACCTCTACTTCCTGTGTGTGGGGAATTGCAGTGGATGCTACCAACCTAGTCTATGCAGAACTAGGGACTGAGCCAGGAGCTTCATGCACCCAAGGCAAGCACTCTACCAACTGAGCTACCTCTTCACCCATTTGAGGCTGAATCTCAAACTCCTGAGCATAAGTGATCCGCCTGCCTCAGTCTCCTGAGCTCCTGAGCTAGATGCTGCCATGCACAGCCGAGTAAGCAATATTTATTTGAATGTCTGTCAATGCATAGCAAGGATGCTGGGTAAATGGATGTGGGACCTCCCCTTAAATAGCTCATACGTGGGAGCTCATTTATCTCATCTTTCCTCTGTGAGTGTGTGTGAGAGTGAGAATGTGTGTGATTGTATGTAAGTGTACGTGTGAATGTGAGTGTTTGTGTAAGTGTATGTGAGAAAGCGTGTGAATGTGTACATGAGTGTATGTAAGTACATGTGAGAGTGTGTGAATGTGTGTGAATGTGTGTGAGAGTGTGTGGGTATAAGTGTTAGTGAGTGTGTGTGAGTGTATGTGAGTGTGTGAGTATGTGCATGAGTATATGTGAGTGTGTGAGAGCGTATGTGGGTGTGAATGTGAGAGGGTGTGTGAGTGAGTGCGAATGTATGTGAGTCTGTGTAAGTATGTGTGTGAGTATGTGAGTGTGCATGTGTGTGTCAGAGTGTGATTGTATGTGTGTGAGTGTATATAATAGTATGTGTGAGTATATGTAATAGTGTGTGTGTGAGTTATATGAGAGTATATGAGTGTGATTGTTTGTGAGAGTGTGTGTTGGTTGGACCTGAGGCTTGAAATCAGAACCTCAGACATGCTAAACACACATTCTACCACGAAGCTCTATCTCTAGCCTCACCTTTCCTGCTTGGAAAAGAATCAGTCACTATACTTGGCCTCTGTGCTCTCAAAATTACTTTTTCACACTCGAGCTGCAATACTGTATACAATACATCTTTGTTGAGTAGATGAATGCTTCTTTATCACAGAACTTAGTATATGATTTTTTTTCTGTGTTCATGTGAGTTGTGGTTTTTTTTCCTGTTTCAGATTGTGACCTCTTAGAAGCCTCCCTCATGTTTGTTGATGAGATCTCACACAGAGCTTCGTACAGTGTAGGAGTCAAGATGTTGTTTGCCTAGAAGAATGGACTTCATTTTTAGTTGTTATTGTGTGCGTATAATGTGCGTGGGTATAGGTTCATGTGCCCTACAGTGCACGTGTGAGTTGATGCCCTCCTTCCACCTGGGTTCTTGGGGGTCACACTCAGGTTGTTAGCCACTTTTACCTCCTGAGTCATCTTACTGGCCCAGAGAGTGAATTTCTAATAAAGGCATTGAGGTGAAAGCAATTCACACATTCTCCACCCCCTCCCCCCATCTCTATCACTGACACAACAGAAAGTGGGGTATTTAAAGCTTGGAAGGGCACAGTTTTAGTCTCTTGCTTTGGTTGTTTTTTAGGGACTTGGGAAGTGGACAGGGAGACTTACTTTCATTTTCTTCCCTTCAATAGAAATTTCGTCAGAAAATGGTGAAAAAAAAAAATCAATTTCTTGTTACTGGTTTCCTATGGGTCTGAATGCTTCTGCCCCACCCTTCTTGGTTTGCTGTAGCAACCAGGCTGCCCTTGCACCAGGTACAGGGTCCTGGGTGGGCGCGGGGAGCACAGCACAGCACTGAGCTCTCTCACAGAGGCTGTGACTGCGCTGGCATGTAACATGTACTGTAGCATGTACATGAGACATGTAGCATGTCTCAGGGCAGCCCTGTTGATAGACACCTGACAGCTGTTGACAGCACAGTTATGTCCTTGGGTGGGGAGAGGGAGGTTGGCTGAGCTGTGAGAGTTCTCCAAGGAGGGTATAAGGTTGATTTATCCACATGTGCACACAGGGGAGGGCCCCTAGTGTAGCTTTCCTGGTTTCTGGTATTCTCTGGATTTTACTCTGATAGCCTCCCTCACCAGCCCGCCTCCCTCCCCTCCACCACCCTCACTGCCCTCACCACCACCATCACTAGGAGACAGGATCTTAAGTAGCCCAGGCTGACCTCCAACTCATTATGTAGACCAGGATTGCCTTGAACTTTTGATCCCCTTGCCCTGGCCTTCACTATGCCCAGTTTTATGCAGTGCTAGGACCAAACCTAGGGTTCCATGCATGCTAGGCAAGCACTTGACCGACTGAGCCACATCCCCAGCCTGGTTCTCTGGTTCTCCTGTTCAAGGAAGTGTGTTCCTCTCAAGCACCGTTGGCCTGGCAGCTCTGAGATGGGATGCAGAAGGATGGGTGCTGTCTTTGATCTTTCTTGATTAGTCGGAGCCTATCAAGAAACAGAACTGCAACCTCTGTACCACGTGTGGTTTTGTTTTTTCGTTTGTTTTGTTGCTGTTGGGATTTGTTTGTTCGTTTTGAGACGGGGTTTGTCTTTGTAGCCTTGGCTGTCCTGGAACTCATTTTGTCGACCAGGGTGGCCTCAAATTCAGATCCACCTGCCTCTGGCTCCCGAGTGGCAGGATGAACGGCGTGTACCACTACCAAAGACACTAGTATGGCTGGCATCTTTTCAGAGGCTCTGGACACCGACTTAGGCGACTGTGCTTGGTGGTTGCAAAACTGGTTGGATGGGAGCAGAGACAGCCCCTCCCACTTGCTCCTTGGTTGGATCAGCACAGGATGGATGGCTCTGTCCTCTGTGGAGGCTCGCTGTTTACCTTCGCCTTTACTTACCCTGGTAACAAGGTACTTTTAGCACAGGCTCTTACTTCCTGTCTGCTTTGACTGGGTAGCAAGGTGCAGCAGTCCAAGGCCCAACCTGCCCCCCAGCCCCCAGCCATGGCTACCATGGTTACCACCAGCCATGGCTCCTTCCAGGTGTTCCAGCTTTGAACTCCAACCCTATAAACGCTTTGGAAAAAGCATGCGCTTTCCTGAGCTATAGCCTGATTTCTCTTGGACTGGTCTGATTTCTCTCCTGTGCTCCCTTAGATGGGGCGTGAGCGTGGTCCAAAAGCATATTCCAGAAAGGGTTGGGGATATAGCTCCATGGTAGAGACCTTGCCTAGCATATGCAAAGGCCTGGGTTCAACCCCCAGATCTGTAAACCAAAACTAAAGCGTATTGTAATTATTCCGAAGCAAAAGGAGATAGTTTGCTTTCTGGCTTTTTTTTTTTTTTTCCTGCTCGCCATTGTGTATAAATTCTAAATTCCTAGCCTCCAACAAGGCAAGTTTATAAGCTGTTATTAGTTATCAGTACTGTGGAAGCCTCCTGTTCAGAAGGTTTTTCTGGTAAAAGAAGAAGGAATTTCGTTATTTAAGAAGATTTCAGGAATACTGTGTTTCTCTCTGTTCTGAACGTTTCTCTTCTTGTTCTCCCGCCCCCTCCCTTGAGCCCTGCCAGATGCGGTTTCTCCGCAGCTTTGAAAGGCTGTGTTTCATTTGCCGTTCTGCTAGCGGTTATTAATTCTAGGTGTGGGAATGTGGGCTTTCGTTACGGTATTGTTTACACTTTTTTTTTTTCCTGTAACTTGTATATTTATCAGACCAGGGAGTGAATGGCTCCCGCCCTTCTTCCTGGGGCTGGCTGGTGGTTTTGTGCTATCTCGGTTCCCAAGCTGTTAGCCGGCCCACACTGCTTCCTTTGTGCTCGGCCAGATCTCAGTGTTCCAGGGCACGGTTTCTCCCACCGAGCCACGGATGCCTGCCAACCATTCTTGCTAGGCTAGGAAGTGAACCACCGATCCTAGAGATTAGCAAACAAAATAAGGGGATGCAGGGTCCCCAGGGACCTCCCGACTTAGTTCCACCATGGGTACTAACTAGCTTTGCTCCAGTGGCCTTGCCCCTGTTGCCAGGCAGAATAGCGAGGCTTATGAGGTGGAAAGACAGACCTGAGCCAAAATGGCACATGGCTTGCCACTTGGGGCTGAGGATGGCAGATGAAGGTTTGATCCCTGGCTTCCGGTTTTAATTTAGACCTGGCATACTCTCATTAGCTGTTTCTTCTTCTCTTTCTTCTTTTAAAAATATGTTTATTTATAATTTATTTATATGTACACCTGTGTGTGGCTGCTTATATGCATGTGCCTTAGGTTACATCATTCTCTGGAGGTAGAGTTACAAGCAGTTGTAAGCTGTCTAATGTAGGTGCTGGGAATTGAACTCTGGTCCTCTGCAAGAACAATGCATGTTCTTAACCACTGAGCCATCTCTCCAGCTCCATTATCTGTTTCTTAACCAATAGGTCATATCCTTATTTACTCTCTAAGTGTCTTCATTTAGGACAGTGGTTCTTAAGTTGACGAGTGTGTCTGAATCATACAGAGAACTTATTAAAACATGCACCTGCGTTTCTTGTGAAGTGCTTGCTGCACAAACAGGAGGACCCGAGTTCGAATCCCATGCACCCACATAAAAACACTGAATGTACCTATAACCCTAGCACTGGGGGAGGGGGGACAGAAGGACCCTGGGGTTCAAAGGTCAGAGAGTCTAGCTGAATCAGGGAACTTTAGGTTCAATGAGAAAGCCTGTCTCCAAAATATAAAGTGGGGCTGGCAAGATGGCTCAGAGATTAAATGTACAACACTGACTACCTAACTTCAGTCCTCAAGACCTACATGGTAAAGGAAGAAAACCGACCCTTAAAAGTTGTTCTCTGGGGCTGGAGAGATGGCTCAGCAATTAAGAACACTGCTCTTCCAGAGGTCCTGAGTTCAATTCCCAGCAACCACATGGTGGCTTACAACCATCTGTAATAAGATCAGGTGCCCTCTTTTTGGCTTACTGGCATATATGCAGGCTGAATACTGCAGGCTGAATATATATATATATATATATATATATATATATATATATATATATA
>OU015747.1:131142667-131164568 GCA_907169655.1 Acomys percivali
GGGCAGTGCCTGAGGTTGGACATTGGGCAGTGCCTGAGGTTGGACATAGGCAGAAGGCTCTGCCACTGAGAGCCAGCCTGCTGACACTTCGAACCCTAGTGAGACTGACCTTGAGACTGTCTGAGAAAAGAATCTAGTTGTACTGTGTTGAGCTGCTAAAGTCGTGGTAGCCTGTTAGAGAGACAATAAGAAACAGACGCTGTGGCAGCTTCATTGTCATCCTTTCCAACGTGCAGCTGTTACTGGTGTCTGCATGTGCACAGAGGTCCTGAGCTCCCGGGCTTCGGCATACCTTGCTTTCCTTTCTTGTAGTGATCACCGCTGTTTTCAGTTAGTCACCAGTAGTCTCCAGCCTTCCTCAGACTCTCCCCAGGGTCCTCCTGACCATCTCCTTTCGTTCCAGCTCTCTTCCCTGCCCTCTTCTACTGTCTGACCAAGTCTAGTCATCCCACAACCCCACAGGGCCCTCCGGTCCATGAATTCTATCACCTGTCCGTGTTGCTCACCCCCGTTGCGTTCATTTCTCTCCACCCCAGTTTAGAGATCTTGGGCAGTCACTGTAAACATTCCCCTGCCCACACACTCGACTTCCTGGCTTCTTTCTCACTTTGACGCATTTGCCTGCCAGAATTCCACCCCTGCCTCGATCCAGTTTTCAGCCTACTCCTTGCCTGCATTTTGGACAGCTGAACGTGGCCGAAGAAAAACACACAACCAGGCTGTGTTGGGTTGAATTTAGATCCCACGCAGCCGGAGGGCTTTCTGGCTGGACCATGCTTCCGCAGATGGGCTGTCTGCTCACCTCTATGACAGCTTCAGACTTGCCCCCTCTCCAGTGTTTGAACTGCTTCTTTCTTCCTTCTTTACTTCCGACTTGCCTGCCAATGAAAACAGGACCGTCCTTTGTGATGGCTCCTCCCCCTGATCCCGCCCACCTCCCCACATCACTGTCCACAAGCTCATCTTGCTCTGAATGTGTGGTGCTTTCTGTGCTCCTGATCTGGGCTAGAGTCTCCGCTCTTGTACCAATTCCCTTTCCGTCTCCCCTGTTCTTTGCCCCTGGCTCTCTTACACTTGTCTTAAATGCCATTGTTTTCTTCAGAATTTTATGGGCTTGCTCCTATTTTATAACCCCACTCCTTGAAAGCACTGCCTTTCTGTTCTCTGTGTCTGCCTGTCTTTCTGTCTCTGTCTCTCTCCCGTTCAATAGAGAACGAATCAGGCTGAACACTGAATTGTGGTCCAAAAGGTAGTACCAGTTACTCAGTGAGGAAGGAAATGATCCAAGAGTTAGAGACCAGCCTAAGTTCTAACACCTTCTAAAAGCAGGCTAGGGACTAAACCTTTCGGGGGAATATCCTGGATCTAAATTATAGTACACCCCACATACAATCATTAACCATTCCTACCAGCTGTACTTGCGCAGGAGCTTCAGGGTCCAGCCACTTTCCAGCCCTATCTCTATATCCATGGGGCCAGCTACCAGCCATCAGCTGTTATCCTTTCTTTCTTTCTTTCTTTCTTTCTTTCTTTCTTTCTTTTCTTTTTGTTTCTCTAACCTTTTTGTTTTAAAACTATCCAATAGTTCTTGACATCCAAATAATGTATAGACTTTTATTTTTTAGTATTCAGGGCCCATCAAAATTTAGTTCTGATTAATGTTCCAGTGTTTTTTCCTATTTTTTTTTTTTACATAAAATCCATGTTACAGAAAAAAATGCGTATTTCTAGTGATAAAGGCCTTTCAAAATCCTGATGACCCAGTTACTTGTGTGTACCCCAATGAACAAAAGTACCTCATCTTCTTTTAATGTTTCCAGATGATTGATGCAACAGTTATTCTTTCTTATTGTGTGTGTATGCTTGTATCTGCTCTGCTGGCCATAGAGACCAGGGCCTTACATGTCCTGGGCTAATGCTCTACAGCTGAGCTGTAAACCATTCCTCCTAGTGATCTTTTAAATGTTCTCTCTCTTTTATTGAAAGTAAAAGTCATCTGTCAAGTAGAAAGGATACCGTAGGGATCCTATTATACCAACCAACCACTGTTGGCTTTGAGTCATTTTCGTATTTAGTGTGTTCCTCTATAAGCATGTTTATGCAATGTCCCACAGTAAATGGGTTTCCTACCTTCTGTCTCTCTTTCAATTCTGTAAGACATTTGAGGGCGAAAAGTCAGTTTTACTCATTTTGTAAGCCCCAGTCTTCTCAGGGCTCCTGGAATACAGTAGTCTCAGAGAGTTGTGTAGATTGCATGAATACAGTTAAGCCCCAAAGCACAGCTTTCCCTGTTCTGTGCCATTATTGAAATAATTCATTTCTTCCTAAAGCCTCTTGACAACTTTTCTTCCTTCCTTTCTGCTTTTAGCTTCTGCCAATGAGAGAATATACTGACTTCGAACTACAAGAGCCTTTGGTTGAAGGACTGCATTCTACTTACAGTTTGAATGGCATGCTTTCGATACATTATATGCATATGTCTATTACTGCATTTATCCCTTGATATCTGACATCTTTACTTATATCTTATATCTTAGTTCCAACAAACTGATGGATGGCTACATCAAAGAGAGATCTATACTTTAAAACTATTGCTATAATTTAAGATTCGGTACAATGCCTTACATATGTGAGGTACTCAGTAACCGAGTGTGGTCATATGACTTTAGTCTACAAACTTGATGTTATCATTTCTTTTTGGGGGCTACTGTGCTGCATTGATCTCATGATCGGTCCCCTTGTTTCTACCTGTACCCACAGAGAGAGTCGGGTTTCAGCATAGGAGTTACTTATTTAGCACGTTTGTTAACTGAGTATTCACTTTGTCTAAAATATGACATTCGATCTCGTGTCTGCACTGGAAGCCTCTGGAGGGACTGCCTGTCCTGGCCGCTGTTCGCCAGCTGTGCTGGCCTCCGTGGTGTCCCCTACTGTGCCAACTCTGTCACCACCAAGCATACACTCTGGAGCATACACTTCCCTAATCTTGCTTGCTTTTTCTTTGGGAGCTCTGCTAAGCCTCATGGTCTCAGTGTGCCCTCAGTAAAACAGCATCGCCCACTCCCACTGGCACTTCCTGTTCTCCCGCCCTCACTTTCTTTCCTGTCGTGGTATCGATTTATGTTTTAGTGAAATGCTTCAATATTTACTCTCCTGCTTATTTATGGTTAAACTCCATCCACTAGAATGTAAACTCAACAAGAGCAGGAAGCTGGAGTTATTTTATTCACCATGTTAGTCCCAGGACTCAGTAGTTGCTATCATATGGTAGACGCGCAACAAATATGTGAAGAATGAATAGGATTGCTAAATAAGACACACGGGAATAAATATTCTCATGGATATTTGGGCATACTTGTACTTAAAACTATTTGTTGTTTATTTGAAATTCAAATGTAACCGTGTTCTGTATTTTTATTTACTAAATCTAGCAATTCTGTGAATGGAAAAAAAAGAAAAAAAAAAAAAAAACCAAACAACTCTCACTGTCTTGAAGAAGGAATAGAGCTCTGGAGGAAGACAAGGGGTAAAAAAAGGACATTCTGATTGAGTTCACAAAGGCATACAGTGTGAAAGCAGCGTCTCCCATCCGGAGAAGAGTTATATAGAAAAGCTAGCCAGAGCTGGGCATGTCGGCGCACACCTTTAATCCCAGCACTCTGGAAGCAGAGCCGGGCAGATCTTTGTGTGTTCAAGGCCAGCCAGAGCTACCCAGGAAAAATTCTGTCTCAAAAAGCAAAAACAACAAAAGAAAAAGCCAGCTAGTTCTTAACGCTGCCAGAAACACTTTTCTGGAGAATACGTTTATAAAAGAGCATAGAGCCGGGCATGGTGACAATGTCATGATCTTGGCACTCAGGAGGTGAAGGTGGGACAGTGGCGAGTTCCCAAGTGACACTAACTTCAGGTCTTGCTGCTCTGGGTGGTGTTCTAGTCTGCTCTCTGTTGCTGTGGTGAGCAGCCCGAGCAAACCCTTCTTCAAGGAGGCCAGAGTTTATTTCAGCTTTCACTTCCAGGTCACTGTCCAGCGTTGAGGAGACCAAGGCAGAAACTCAAACAGACACATAGAGGAGTCCTGTTCCCCGGAGGCCGCTGCTCGCTGCTCCCGCCTCCCCCATCCCCCAGACATGCACACAGGTCAGTTAGATGCAGGACACTGTTCTGCTGGGGCTCCATCTTCCCAGCTGAGTGAGGGTTGTGTCAGAATGGAAATAAAAAAAGTAACCCTCGCATATGGTGATAGCACAAGGTCAGGAGGAGTTCAGTAGACTGGGTTTCCTCCCTTCGTCGTGTCCTTATTCCAGGGTACACAAACCATAAAAAGAACACCCTTCGGGCCGAAGGGCTAACTTTCCCCCTTTGGATCTATGAAGTCATTCACAATGACCATGCTAATAATACTACCGGTATTTTTAGGTCTAACTCGTCCGGGGTAAGTCTCCTCCTTACAGCGGAAGAGCTTATGTGTTTATTAATCCTTTTCATCTGAGGAAGAATTTGCTTTATGTGGTGGCTCTGTGGTGCCCACAGGCTTCTTGGAGACTGGGGGCCCGATTCACTCAGCTGTTGGGAGTGGTGGTGACAGACTGGTTGCACTCAGCTGAATCCTAGGATTTGCCGTTAGCTAAAGAAAACCACTTTCCCCAGTCACACAGTCTCTCTGAAGAGGCCCACACATAGCCCCCAGAACCCTCTGTGGGATCTGCTGAAGCCTTCATGTGTTTGAGCGCAATTTGTCTCCTCCCTTGGCTCAGCCCTGTTTCTATTCACTCAGCTCTGGCGACTTCCCTCGCCCTTGCCATCTCAAAGCCTGCTCTTCTCATGGCATCTGAGGCAGCTGGCTCTGGAAATGGCCTGAGAGAGCCAACTCTCAAGTGGGTCTTACAGCTAGGTGATCTGTAGGTCACAGGCAGTGAAAATGTGACTGCTGAAACTGGGACCCTGCTTAGCAAGCCATGGCTGTGCAATTCGTGGTTCTCCCCAACGGTCAGGTGAGATAGGCCACCGATCGTAAAGCAATGTGGTGAAGTGCCCCAGACTCACTGCCCGCTGATACTATTCTTACCTAGTCAAAGGATTAAGCCCTTGGTAGATTCATAATGTAGAGGCCTTAATGGGAGGAGACGCCTACTTGAAAGAGGTGGGTCACTGGGATGGGAATTGGAGAAGTGCATCTCATGGCTTATCTTTTCTTCTCGGTCTCTAATCCCTGATTGCCATAAAGTGACAAAGGGCTGTAAAAATGTCTTTGACTCACGCTTCTGCTGTCGTGATTTTCTGTCTCGTCTGAAGCTCTAAACTGACCTTGGATTGAATCTTCTGGAAATGGCAGCGGAAACAGATCTTCCCCGTCTTGTGTTATTTATTTATTTCAGAGTTTTGTCGTAAGCGTCAAAAAAGTATGGCTGACACAGGCACTGAGGAACCAAGTGGAGCAGGTGGCATTGTTGGCAGTTAATTACTTGTCCTCTGTCAGGTACCCTGTGCTGCCACAGTGGGCACAGGAACATAGAGCCTATGGTGGCAGCCGGTTTAGGCTTTATCCAGGCTAGTGGCATGGACTCCCACTCAGCGATACTGGGCTAGCTGCTGTACTGCCAAGTGTCTGGCTTCGTGTCTACACAAATCACCCCACATATCCAGTGTGGAATCATCTTTTACTAGACACAATTTTTTGGTGGCAAGTTTATATCCTTTTTGTACTGGAAAGGTCAACAATTAATCCTGGTAAGAATTAGACATAATGGCTATAGATTTGCTCTCCAGGCTTTCTGTTGTCAGCCACCATATTGTGAGTGGTTACCAAGTGCTTGATCCACAGATTTGCTCTGTAAATAGGACTCAAGGGATCCTATTTACAGCAAGGATATAGTAAAAATGAATATGAGACCATGGAACCAGCTGATTCTATAGATATTATAGCACTCAGACCCTGACAGACCATTAATAGGATGGAATGGCCTTTGAAATAGACCATGGATGCTCAGACTTGATAACATGAGAAGGGCAGGGTACCACCATCCAGGCTTCAGAACACGGCCCCAGTAAGATGCCACTGTGTGATGCTGCATCCGCAATAGAAAGAGGACTTAGGTCTAGGAAGCAAGTAGAGGTGGCTGTGTTTGTCATCACTGTCAGTCAGCCACTTGTGCTTCCTGCACTTGCCACTCTGAACTCTGTGAGTCTAAGGGTTGTATGTGCTACGGGGAAACTAATCCCATTAGGAACACAGCACTTGGCCCTTTGAACTTTGACACTACAGGCGCTGCTCAAGTTTGTTGTAATAAACAAAAGAGGAAAGAAGTTGTCATTCTGGGGTGTGTCGCACTGGGGTTACAGCATGGGTGACTAGCTACAGCCATCAGGAGGAAGTGGGAGTGCCAATATACACTGGTACCAGGAAAAATAGGTGTGACCCTCAGCAGGGCTCAAGGGGAGTCTCCTTCTGTTTTCTTTACTATTCTGATGGTAAGCGCACAAGTGCCGCAAGTTTAGCCCACAAGGACATGACTTGCAAGGTTTCAGACCATCAGTGGTGAAGGTCTAGGTCACCCCACTAGCTAAGCCACTCAGAGGAGCAGAAATGCTGGCCAAGCATGAGGGAAACCTGGAATTGTGGGAGAAAAGAGAATGGGTGGATGTGTAGGGGGCACCTCAAGATTCATTGCTGCAGCAACAGAATACTTTAAAATTTCCCAGAACAACAAAAAGCCAGAGTCCTAGAGGAACTGTTTGTAGGACATGATTCATGGAAACAGAAGCTAAGGAGTAGAAAGGGTGGACTGTGGGAGTTCTGGAAGCACTGCTCAGAGCCAGCTGCTGAGAGCACCAGCCACTGCAGCTCTCACCAGTGTCACTCTCCAATCCAATGCTCTGAGCTCCTATCAGGGTCTGGTGCTCCACCATTTACCAATGGGTGCAGTACATGCCCCACTGTCCTGAGTGATGCGTATTCTTCACTGATGACATGAGCCAATTCAAGCCAAACTTAAGTATAGAGGCAGGTTTATTAGGGCCAGCTCTTGGGCAGGTTCACCAATCCCAAGGAATGGGGCCAGGGAAGAGGCCATGCAGAGGGAGACAGAAAAGTGAGGGCTAAAGAAAGAGGAGAGAGGGCTCAGAGGTTAAGAGAAAGCACTGGCTGCTCTTCCAAAGGTCCCAAGTTCAATTCCCAGCAACCACATGGTGGCTCATAACCACTTGTAATGAGATCTGGTGCCTTCTTCTGGTGTCCAGAAACACAGGCAGGCAGAACACTGTATACATAATAAATAAAAATAAATTAAAAAAAAAAAAAAGAGGAGAGAGAGAACCAAAATGTCTGGATTATACAGTGAAAAGCTTTTGGATGAGAGGAAGCCCAGCCCCTGGGCTGGAAAGTTCAACAGAGAAGGCAGGGCATGTCGGCCAGCCATGGCCTGTTACAGGTAGGGACTGAGGGATGCTGGGAGAGCCTTGTGGTCAGGCCATCTTCGGTTAAATAGACACCTCAACCACATGAACCCCAACACTGAGCCTTTCTTTGTCTGCAGCCCAGTTTTTGTAGCATCTGCCCCAATATGGCACCTACTTCTAGCCAGTCCTACTTCCTTCTTGTTGCTGCTAATCCCCAGTAGACTTTCTGCACACGAAGGTCTGACTCTGAAGCTATGCTGTATCTCAGGACACCTGATCTTAGACACCTTCAGCTCCAATGTATCAAAATGTATAAACGGAGAGAGTTGAATCACATGAAAAACAGCTGGAAGACATGTATCTGGTAACTCACAAAGGACTCGAAAGAGAAGCTGGACAAATTGTTCTTATAAATCAGAATGAGGTTGGGTCAGCTTTTACAGGTGGAGAAAAACTTGGCTTTGAGATGGTGTCCAGAGAGGATCAGAGTGACATGAAATGAAAGAGAGGGTCTGGACGAAGGGGTCGTATGAGATGACAAAGACTTGTTTTGCTTATTATATCCCTATCTGTGCCTCTCTCAATCTGTCTCTGTCTGTCTGTCTGTCTGTCTGTCTGTCTGTCTGTCTGTCTGTCTGTCACTGTCTCTCTGTCTCTGTCTGTCTGTCTGTCTCTCTCTCTCTCTCACCCCTCCTCTTTCTGTGTGTGTGTGTCCTCCCCCCTCTCTCTTGCAGGTTTGAGAATGAACCCAGGGCCAATCACTGAGCTATGTTGGAGGATGTTTTGAACACACAGCACACACAGTGTGTTCAAATACTGATTTTTGCACCTAAAGATTTGATTATAGGCCTGACTTTGGCACTGTCATCTTTGTGAAGCATCTCCTGTCTTAAAGTTTTGTAAACACTGTTCCTCATCACTTCTGATTGGTTCAATAAAGAGCCTAACAGTCAATAGCTAGGCGTGAGAGGATAAGGTAGGACTTCCAAGGCCAGGGAGAGGGTCTCAGGTGGGGACCAGAGGAAGGAAGAGTCACCAACAGGACACAAATGAAGAAGGGGGTGCTAGGGAAAGACTAAGATGGCAGGTAACAGGCCACATGTCTGGGAAGTAGGCCAGGCCAGAATTGTTGGCATAGGGTAGCTGAGTGTCTGCCCAGTTATAGTGCTGGAAGCTTTTAATAAGTATAAAAGTCTCTCTGTTATTATTCAGAGCAAGGATGGCCATAGTGAAACCTTGCATTTTACAGAGCGGTATCTAAGACCTTTGGTATGTTAGCTCACTCTTTAATTCTCCAATTATGTGGATGTGTTTTGGGGTTACGTGGTATGGCAACCATGACTTTCTCACTAGAGTGCAGATCTACCCTTTAACAGTGGATTGCAGCCCCACCCTTTCCTCACCAGCCACCTCTACAAAATGTGTTGACAACAGGACCGGCAGATCTTAACAGACATGTAAGGTACCTTTGAGAATCCTTGGGAGAATTCTGGTTGTGGTCCACATTGTGTCCTCCTAACTAGCAACAAGTTTGTCAGCCCAGCCCGTCAGCACATTACCTCTACGGGATCATGTTCCTCTTAATTTCTCTAATTTTCTGCCCTGAAGCTGCCTGTAGAAGCTGGTCAGGCATGCTAACACAATGGCTGTGCAGATTCATCCGGGGTTTCACTTCCTGCGGTGACCCTTGACCAATACAAAATGACCATGATTTGTACAATCTTGGCACGACACCCAACTGATGACTTCAGTTGCCTGCAGCGGTGACTGTTAATAGTTAATTTTTATTGTTTGCTTGGTAAGATTTAGAATCATTATGAAAACACGCCTCTGGGTGTTTCTGGAACAGTGCAATGTACAGTGAAGGCAGCAGTGAAGGCTGTGGTCTTGGGCTGAATAAAAAAGTTGAAGTGATCTGGGTGCCGACATTCTCTGCTCTGTTTCCTGACTGTAGGGGTAAAATGACCAGAGCCACATGTTCCTGCTGTTATGCCTGCGCCACCATGTTGTAGTCTTCTCTCAGGCTGTGCACTAAACAAAAGTGATACTGTAGTCTCAGGAAGGGCTGTGGCAACGGGCAAAGGGATGGGAGGGTAGCAACTCCTGTCATATAACCACGTCATTCACTTGTATGAACCCTTGTCAAAAGTATATGGACTGAGCCAGGAAGCTACAGACGTAAAAACTGAGCATGAAAGAGTGTGCCAACACTGACAGGGGCTGAGAAATGCAGGCAGAGACAGAATTCCTGAAGCTTGCTAGCCAACCAGTTTAGCCAACTCAGTAAGCTTCAAGTTCAGTGAGAGACTGTGACCCAAAAAGCAAAGTGGAGAGACATTAAGGAAGACACCAGCTTCTGACCTCTGGCCTCTGACCTCTGACCTTTGACCTCAACATGCACCCCATCCCTCTCTGTCTCTCTCTTTCTCTCTCTCCCTCTCCCTCTCTCCCTCTCCCTCTCTCTCTCTCTCTCTCTCTCTCTCTCTCTCTCTCTCTCTCTCTCTCTCTCACACACACACACACACACACACATACACACACACACACACACTTTGTTTCTTTTGCCATGCCTGCAGAAATATGGTCACATGGTCATTTTCTAGCTAGGTATTTTCTGCCGCCACTTCCACAGGGACCTTGGCCATCCCAGTTTGTCTGTGGAGTTGGAACAGCACACAAACCATCTGAATTAGTGGCATTGGGCTCATTCTGAATCAGTGAGCAGGAAATGGTGAGGCAATCGGATGCCCTCATAAAAACATATGTCAAGGAGTGTAAGTGCTATGGGGATTTATGGATGGAAGTAGGTAAGTTACAGACACACCCCAAGTATTTATAGCTTAACTTCATAGCCAATCTCAGGGACACACACAGGTGGGATAAGCAGGGCAGGTGGAGGCCGGAGGGCAGAAAGTTCTAGGCCAGCCTAGAACAAGTTTCACAGCAGTTATGCTTGTGAGGGTAGGTCTAGATATTAGCATAACCTATCCACCAAGGACAATGATCAGAAAGGGTAAAGGTCCCAGGAGGGCAGTCTACAGTTGTCTGTGTGGCTACTGGGCGTCCTCAGATTTTAGTACTGCCAGCACACTGCAGCTGCAGGGTGGAAGGCAACAGAAAGAGCCTTAAAATGAGGATTTGTCCTTGCTGTTTGGACAGGTGGTAGGACCTACTAGTGGCCTCCACTATAAAGTAGTCAGCCCTAAGGACTGCGGGGGCTGCTTTTTGTCCGAGGACTCACAGACAGACACATTCGACCCTACAGCCATCTGGGATGGGCCACCACTATGCTGCTATGTTTTCAGCCTAATCTGGATTAAATGTGGTAAAGCCCCACATGTGGATCTTCTGTAGGCCAGAGACCTTGAATCTGTCCCTAACACATTCTCTTTGTTCTGCAGTGTGGTGGAATGGAAACGGTGATCTGGCCAGAGTGGATTTCAGAATTACCTGAGGCTTCTCAAAGGCACTCTTGCGCACTTGTTGGGATCCTTCAGCCCTGGTATTAGTGGAAGATCTAGTTGATGTGGGTGGTGGGGAAAGGAATGAGCTATTGTTGTTACTTTCACAGTGTACACACACAAGTGGCCCCTGGGGCTTCAGAGGAAGGTGCTTCTCTGTCACACGGTCCCAAAGTGGGGATGAGCCAGGTGTAGTGGCACATGCCTTTAATCCCAGCACTCAGGAGGCAGAGGCAGGCGGATTGCCATGAGTTTGAGGCTAGCCTGGTCTACAAAGTGAGTCCAGGACAGCCACGGCTAACACAAAGACCCTGTCTCAAAAAACAAACAAACAAACAACAACAACAACAACAAAAACAAACAAATAAAAAAGAAAGAAAAAAAGAAACAAAGTGGGGATGAATACATCATTTTTACCTTCTTTCAAAGGTCATAGATCTTGATGTTAGGAACACCTCAGTAGACGTGCAACTAGGTCTAGCTTGTTCTTGGAATGCTAGTGATACCAGACAGGGCGGCTGCCCATGGCATACACCAGAAGCCTCATGTGGGTATGTATGTCCATGTCTGCAGTAGTACATCTCTGTATGGGTGCGCGTGGGGACCAGGCTGTGAACCCCCAAGTGTTGTCTACTTTGTTTTGAAGACAGGGTTCTTCACTGAACTAGAACTTGCCAAATAAGCTAAGCTGGCTGACCAGCAGGCACCAGAAACCTGCCTATTTCAGTTTTTCTACTGCTGGCATTATAAATGTGCCATCTCACCCAGCTCACACCAGAATTGCCAGTGGAAGGACTGAGTCTTCTTGTCAGGGCTGAGAGGAAACCAATGTGTGATTTCTTACACATTGTCAGTAGTCATTGTTATTGGTGAGAGAAACACACAAATAAAGGAGGCAGGCAATTGGGCGTGGATGCTGGCACTATAGGCTGTGAGAGAACGTGAAGGCCTGTAGGACAGTGAGCCCCAGGGAAGCAACAATGCCTGGGATATGAAAAGTAGAGAGAGACAGCTGGGCCAAGTGAAGCAGCAAGGCAGGGAGTGTGGGTAAGGCAATGGCTAGGGGGGCCTGTGATGAAGCTCAGAGATAGAGCATTGCCTAATGGCTTCAGGGCCCTGGGGTCCCTCCCCATCACTGCAAAAGAAAAATAAAAGGGAAGGCAGAGATACATTGCAAAGGTTGAAAGAGTTGAAAAAGTTCAACATTGAGTCTGCAACATTTTATATGGGGGCATAGCAGGGCCCAGTGACACTGCTCTTTTTTTTCTTTTTCAAGTCAGGGTTTCTCTGTGTAGTCCTGGCTGTCCTGGAACTCACTCTGTAGACCAGGCTGGCCTCGAACTCAAAGAGATCCTCCTGCCTCTGCCTCATGAGTGCTGGGATTGAAGGCATGTGCTGCCACCACTTGGCTTACACCACTCTTTAAAAGGCTGATAGATCTTTAAAAGCTTTCTAGCACCTTTCCCAGATGCAAAATTGATTTCCAAAAAGAAAATGACAAATTATCCTAAATATTATTTTTAAAAATAATTTTCAAGGATGGACGTGGCAGCGCTCATCTTTAATGCCAGCACTCTGCAGATAGGTGTAGGCAGATCTCTGTGAGTTCCAGGCCAGTCTGATCTGCATAGGTTGTTCTGAGCCAGCCAGGGCTACATAGTGAGATTATGACTCAAAACAAAGAAAAGCAGCTTTCATAATTTCTTGTTAGAAATACTAGGTTTGTGAGCCAGGCATGGTGGCATATGCCTTTAATCTCAGCACTTGAGAGGCAAAGGCAAGAGGATCACTGTGAGTTTGAGGCCAGCCTGGTTTACAAAGCAAGTTTAAGACAGCCAAGGCTACACAGAGAAACCCTGTCTCGAAAAACCAAAAAAAAAAAAAAAAAAAAAACCATATCCCATGAAAGTCTTCACTTACCAGGAAAGTAGGTCAGAGGGGAGGACATCCTACTGTGACTTTAGGTGAGAGAATCACGGGAAAATGGGGAAATAGAAGGATCCAGAGGGTTCTAGAAACATACAAGAAGAACATTATGATGGGTGGATCTGGGGCCAGCGGTCCTGCGCAAACTATGACACCAGCCAAGGACAATACGGGAAGTAAACTTCGAACCCCTACCCAGATCTAGCCCATGGACAGGACATTCTCCACAGTTGAGTGGAGAGTGGGGACTGACTTTCACACGAACTCTGGTGCTCGATTTTTGACCACATCCCCTTGATGGGGAGGCCTGGTGGCACTCAGAGGAAGGATAGCAGGCTACCAAGAAGAGACTTGATACCCTATGAGCATATTCAGGGGGAGGAGGTCCCCTTCAGTCACAGACATAGGGGAGGGGAGGAGGGGGAAAGTGGGAGGGAGGGAGGAATGGGAGGGTCCAAGGGATAGGATAACTATTGAGATGCAAAATGAATAAATTAATAAAATATTAAAATAGAAATACTAGGTTTGTCCATGTTAATTCATTTATAAAATCCATATTAGCTAAAAGAAAAGAAAGCCCATAACTCTATCCAGATAAACATCATTACTATTTTCATATTTGATGTCCAAAGGTTTTATGTTACACTTTCTTTGAATACAAATAGCATCACGCTGTGTAAGATGATTTCTCTAAAAATACATTATTTTTATCTGTGAGGAGAGCCATAGTGTTTCCTTCAAATTACATTCAATGTTTAAAAGGAATTTGATAGTAAAACCTTTTTTATTTGAATATTCAATATTCTTAAAATTTTAGAAATTATTTTAATTATGTGTATGTGAGGGTATCTCTGTACACACTTTGGTGTAGGTGTGCATGGAGACCTGAGATGTCAGCTTCCCCTTAGGCTAGAGTTACAGGTAGTTTGTGAGCTACACACACACAGACACACACACTGGACTCAGGTCCTCTACAAGAGCAGTATGTGTCTTTAACCACCAAGCTATCTCTCCAGCCTTCGGGATTAGTTTTCACTTTATTTTTCCTGAGAAGTGCTATATCATTCTGCCATGAATCCAGGTTCAGTCCCGATGTAGCTTGGCTTTCCTTTGCCTCTGGTGAACTCCACAGCCTCCCTCATATGACATCATCAGCTACGGCTGACCCACATATTGCATTTACCTTTATGGACCTTGTTCCAGTTAGCACTCCTAGTTAGCACCACGACCAAAAGCAACTTGGGGAGGAGAGGGTTTATTTGGCTTACAGCTGACAGAGAAGAGAAGCCAGGGCAGGAGCTCAAGTGGGAACCTGGAAGCAGGAACTAAGGCAGAGGCCACAGAGGAACACTGCTTCCAAAAGCTGGCATGGTAGCGCGTTTGTACTCCCAGCACTATGGAGGCAGAGACAGGTGAATGCCACCTTCTTGGAGAATTCCAGGCCAGTTATAATAGATCCTGTCTCAAAAATCAAGATGGGCAGAACCTGAGAACAGCTGAGGTTGTCCTTTGGCCTACACTCTCTCTCTCTCTCTCTTTCTCTCTCTCTCTCTCTCTCTCTCTCTCTCTCTCTCTCTCTCTCTCTCTCACACACACACACACACACACACACACATACACACATATATACACACACTCACACACAGAGACACATATACACACAGATACAGATACGTAGACACATATACACACACAGACACATATACACATACTCAGACACACACATAGACACATACACACATAGACACATACACACACACTCACACACACACACACTCTCACACACACAGAGACACATATACACACAGACACACACAGATACAGACATGTAGACACATATACACACACAAACACATAAACACATACACAGGCACATATACACACACAGACACACAAACACATAAACACACACAGGCACATATACACACGCACTCACACACACACATAGACACAGACACACACACACAGACACAGACACACACAGACAGATATGAGCATACACACAGACACACACACACACACATAAATGGATGGGTGGGGCATACTTTGTATCTAACGTGAGGAAGAGAGTAAAGCTTTCCTGGTCTTATTTTTGTCAATTATCTGTCCAATTACTAAAATGGAATTCTGAGTAATAAAGGATAGCCAAGTGTAATCCCTGTCTTCTACATTTTCAAACTTAACATTTATTGTAAAAGGTCATGGAAAAATAGAGTGCTCATGTTTTCCCAAGATTTGACCTTTACATAAGACCCAATAACGTTTCTTTGCTTTTGCAATAGCCTTCTGCCCTGTTTGATTCTTTGACAGAAATTTGAAGGAGAGACAGCAGTAATTTTAAGAATTAAAAAAACAAAAACAGAAACAGAAACACTCTTCATCTTGAATCGTCTTTGAACATTAGCAAGAGCTTAAATTTCAGAATCTGTGCTATGCTGACACAGTGACCGGATTCGGCCTCAGCGCGGCATGAGTAAGCCTTGGCCATAGGGTGTTTTAGACAGCAACAAGGACCCAGCTGGTGGAAAGCAATGCAAAGTTGAAAAGACCAAACTGTACTCAGACAGATGCTCATGTAAATGGAACTGTCCACTTGAAGTACAGGACACCCACATTGTCAGTTCAGATATGCAAACACCAGGAAACCCAGGGTTATGGGATGGTCAGATTCTTATGCTGATCTAGCCACATAGGGCACTTAATACACTGTACACCATGTCCTAGTAACATAAGCCATAATGTAATGCTACAAAGAGAAAATGGAGGACCAGATCATGACTGAAGAGTACAAATGAGTGTTACTGTGACAATCTCTGGACTTCCCTTATCTGTTTCTTCTGTTTTCATCATGTGTATCCCCAACCTGTATGCTTCATTACTAGATCCTCTGTCCCCTCCCCCCCCACACCCCCACCCCTGGGGGTTAGGTAGACATCATGTTAACAAAAATATCCATTCATTAAGCAGAATCCTCACTTGAAAAAAAATTTCAACCTGGAAGCCTGAAGTCATAGTTTTTACAAATACCCATAAAATGTTCTACTTTGTTTTTATTCTTGTCACTTAAATCTTCCCAACTTTAGGTTGGCTTCATTCCCCCTTGCTCTGATGGGAGCACATTCCTGCCAAGTTTGAACTTTGTTACTGTCATTCCTGAATGACAGAAATGCCAAAAACCATCTTAACCGTCTGTCTCGACAGGAAAAATTAGATTTCTTTAACTCTTGTTTTATTGCAGACATGTCTAACTACTTTTATAAAATATTTTTTTCACAAAGGAGGAAGTTTAATACAAATATGTTGACTTAAGGCCCAAACTAAACTTTTCTAGGAAGGCCCTTAGTGAATGAGGAAAGATGCCATTGTTTTAAATGTTATTACCTTTACATTTTCTGGTTTCAACTTTCACTGACTTGAATGATTTTGGCAAGGCAGTTTGTCTTCCTCAATTTCTTTTTCTCATGGCAACAATGACAACAGTTTATATAATCGGCTACTGTGGCTGTTGCTACTTTGCTTGCCCAGCGAGCTTTCCCAATACCTTTCCTTGGTTGCTACCTCCTGTCCCAGGAGTCCATATCTGGAAAACCTTGGTTTGGAGATTGGACAGGAAGAGCTTCTTTCTTTCCAGAAGGGGAATTCAGATTCTAGGGGCATGTGAGGTACACATGCACGTACAGGGTTTGAAGGGGTAACCATCTTCCTACCACCATCGGAAGTGTCTGCAGAAGCAGAGGATATAACTGGACAGCACGTAGGCTCATGAGTGATGGCAGCAGAGCCGATGTGTGCGTTCAGGAGTGAGCACAACGGCCCCCAAGTGCAGGGCTTGTAGATGCTAGTTTTTTTTTTTTTTATCTTACCTCATACATCAAGACATTATGTTTATGCTAACAGTTGCTGTGTCTGTCCTGATTTTACCAGCTGTACCTGAACCTGGGTGGCCTTGGTTCCAACCCACACTGCATAAAGAAAAAAAATGGTACCTTATGTTAGAAATAAATAGCCCCAGAGGTGGCTGGATCACATGAAAATAGAATAATATCATCTAGGAAAGCCATTATATTTTCATCATTATGTTTATTCACAATTTGTTTCATTTTAAGACATTGTAGAGACTGCAGAATTCAAATGTAGATTATTTAATTATTTAAAAATAGTTATTTCTGATATCTGTAGTCTGAAGAATTTTTAGCAGGGTCCTTGTCGAGTTGATTCTGTAGAGTTCTCTAACTTTAGCATGCATTAGATTCACCCGGAGACATTGCTGAGCCTTAACTTAGACTTTCTGGTTTGGTGAATTGGGCATGGGGGGGGGGTGGCGATGGTGAATAATGTTCCTATCTAACAAAGTTCGAGGTGATGCTGTTGCTAAGTGATGGTTCAGGGGTCACACTTTCTGAGACTCTCATGTGAAGTGCTAACACAGATCGACCCTTGTAGCGCCTAGTGCTCTGAGTGAGAAATAGACTCTCTCATTAAGCAACATTGAAAATATGCAAGCAGAAGTTAGATGGTTCATCAGGGATGTACCTCTTCAGTTGTTCTTTCAAATAACACAGAAGCACTGAACCATGGTGTGGTGGTTTGAATAGGAATGGCCCCAAAGACTCATGTGCTTGAATGCTTGGCCCATTGGGAGTGCTACTATTAGGAGGTGTGGCTTGTGGGAGGAAGTGTGTCACTGTGGAGGAGGGCTTTGAGGTCTCAGATGCTCAAACGAGGTCTACTGTGGCAGTCTCCTTCTGCTGCCTGCGGATCAAAATGTAGAACTCTCAGCTCCTTCTCCAGCACCGTGTCTGCCTGCTTCCCGCCATGACGATAGTGGACTAAACCTCTGAAACTGTAAGCCAGCCCCAGTTAAATGTTTTCCTTTATAAGAGCTGCCGTGGTCATGGTGTCTCTTCACAGCAATACTAAGGCATACGTCATGCTACAATTTCAGACTTGTCAGTTAAGAAAGTTCTGTCATGCCAGGTAGTGGTGGTGCACGCCTTTAATCCCAGCACTTGGGAGGCAGAGGCAGGCAGTTCTCTGAGTTTGAGGCCAGCCTGGACTGCGGAGTAAATTCCAAGACAGCAGGGCTACATAGAGAAATCCTGTTTTAAAAACCCAAAAGAAAGAAAGTCCTATCGAGCATTTCCATATTGACCTTGCCCACAAAATTTTGTATAAAAGCTGTAAACACTGAGACCCTCTACTTCATATTGCTAGGAAAGTGACTATCTTGCCCTCATTCTCCAATCTCAATAAATCAACTCTGAATGATCGTGGATTACCATAGCCAGGCTTCATGCTATAGTGTATTAAAAAGTTCTAACTCGAGATGATGATCAGTTTTGTCAGCTTCTGGGGTTCAGTTCTGTTTCATTATCAACCACTACAGCGGCTCACCAACTAGAAATCTTGAGAGGGGAAAATTCTGTTTGCCCTTTAAATTTCTGACAAAGAATAAATTGTGTGGAACAAACAGTTATGAAGATAGTATAGCATGGATACTGTTACATTTTTATTGTGAAGCAGTCATCTTTTAAGATCATTTATTATGGGCTGGGAATGATGCTCTGGTATAGAGTACTTGTACAGTATTCAGGAGAGCCCTGGGATTGATTTCCAGCACCACATGATCCTGCTATGGTTGCCCAAGTCTGTAATCCCAGCAGTGTGTGTTGGAGGCAGGAGGATCATAAGTTCAAGGTCATCTTCAGCTACATAATTAGTTTGAGACCAGCCTAGGCTCTATAAGATTATTCCTTCCTTTCCCTTTCTTTCTTTCTTTCTTTCTTTCTTTCTTTCTTTCTTTCTTCCTTCCTTCCTTCCTTTCTTCCTTCCTTCCTTCCTTCCTTTCTTCCTTCCTTCCGTCCTTTCCTTTTTAAACATTGAGTCTTTGTGAGTTTTACATTATGTACCTCAATCTCACTCATGTCTCTGTCCCTTCATATCTACTCTCTCCCCTTGCAACCTCTCTCCAAAAGAAATTTAAAAATAGAACAAAACAAACCAACCAAATCTCATTGTGGAAGCTGTAGTGTGTCACAGTATGTCCCATAGCATACCCTTTTGTCCACACATCTTTACTTGCAAATGTTCGTTGCAATGAGTCCTTGGTCTGGTTGGAGGCCACTGGCTTCTGCTACACTATTAATGTATTGGATTCTCACCGGGACTTCTCTTGGATATCTGGTTGTTCTCCTGTGTCATGGAATCCTGCAGCTTTGGATCTGCAGGACAGGCCCCTTCACATGCTCCAGCAGTTCACAGACGGGGTGGGTGCTGGGGTGGTTCAACTCAAAGCCCTGGATCATAGCTGACTTGGTCAGCCTGCCTGCCTACCAGCTCTCTGCACCCATAACACCAGGGTGAGCTCTCCATTGCTGCCCTAGCCTGCTCACCCAATGCCACAGCTGCCTAGGGGCAGGGCCAGCTCTCCTTCTCCCTGGGCCGGCTCTACTGTGTTACCCAGGTGTAGTACAGGGCCTACTCTCCTGAGTGCCACAGCCAATGAGGGGCGGGGCCAGCTCTGCATGGCTGTTGGACATAAACACGGTCCCAGGTGGCAGCCCAGACCAGGATGTCTAAATGGTCTTTGGTGGTAACATGGGTCACGGAAATTGACACAGGCCCCTGCTGTTTCATGGCCATGGGCCTAGACTTGGCCCTCAGCAGCAACACTTCACTATGGCCGCAGGTGCCAGGCTACTCACGGAAGGTTAATCCTCTGTACCCTCAAGCCTCCAGTTCCACCTCTTCCTCATGATGCTCAGACGGCTCCACCACCTCTTCTTCATGATGCTCAGACGGCTCCACTTGTTTTTCACTCCTGTCTGTTTACTGCATACTTGCCCGTTGTAGCGGCTCCGATGCAGGTGAGCCATGTGTCAGATGGGCCTCTGGGTGTCTTCCACCACCTGCCCTGTGTGGCAGCCTGGCCAGAGTGTTTATTTCTATGATAAGGAATGTATTTTATAGTAACATGCTCAGGCACACATGAAGTTGGTAGAACCAAAACAGATGTACCAACTGTTGAGGGATGTCCATGAATAACTGGTATTAAATATATTGAAATAACCTCTGAATATACTGTCTATATCAGTGTGGTGATGAATTTTTTTAAAGGAAGAAATGCAGATGAAATAAACATCAATATTTCATAGTTTTAAAATTATTTATGTATATATATTTTATGGGGATCTGCACTTACTAATCTTATCACTTCAGTGACAAGAAATCTCAAGATTCTTCAGACTCTCATGAGCTCTCCACCTCCATGTATAAAAATGCAGAGATTGGAGCGGACGTTCCTTTTTTCTTTTCTTTTTTCTTTTTTAAGTTAGCATCCTGTAGTTTGGGGAGGATAAGGAAGATATATGATTCACAAAGATTTCTTTTATCTCTCAGTTTGTTGTCATCTCTATAATTTAAATGTTGAAGCCATTCCACGCTTTTATTTAGGGGGTAGAGACCCTGAAGAAAACAAGGAGCTTACATCTAACTTCGTGGGGAATGAGCATATCGTGAAAGAAGACTCGAACCACCATAGGACCCTGAGGACATGCAGGTTAGAAGTGTGGGCTAGAGAGAACAGTGTTTGCGGAAGACTGGCGCAGCCCCATCACTGTGGAGTTCTCCTCCTCCGACACCACAGAGCTGTGATTTCTCAGTGAATTTCACAATGAGCTCTGCGGGGGTGACACTATTTACTCTGTTATTTAAGGACAAATGGAAATTTAAAAAAAAAGCGATTTGTTCAGTTTTGTGCAATGAATGAATTTAAGAATTAGACTTAAAAAGCTTGAAATTTAGGAGACTTACAGTCTTGTGCGGATCCTGGAGAATTGATCTGAAGTGTAGAAAGTCAATGGCAGCCGCTTCCTTTCCTATCAACATGAAAAGTAAATAACTTCAAAGGTGGTAATTGTGTGGGAGTGCTCCATCATTACTATTTATAAAAGAGACCATTTGAAGTACCACGCCAACTCGCTTTCCACTGCCAGTTGAAAACTAAGCAACCAGCTCAGAAACATAAATGTGACGCGGTGTGGTTAAATAGAAATCCGAACAGTTTGTGTGAGCACACTCGGAATGACAGATGGACTGAGGGGAGGTAAATGAAAGGCACTGAGGAGTTTGTGCATGCTTGGAGTCTGAGTCGTCTGGTTTAGGAGGGATTAACCAAACCCTACAGATGGGTAGCCAAAGGAAACACACGCCTCGTCTATGGAAAAAGTCGAAAAGACTTAAATTTCTCTTGGTGGTGGTGGAGGGCTAGAGGACCATTTGATCCTTGGGAGGGCCAGTTCTCGCATACTCGGCTGATAATATAAAACAGTCTTTGCTGTTCTGTTGAGCCTGTTGGCATAATTCACAACAGACAAAAGACACACACCCTCTGGCAACTTTGGGCTTAGCATCCAGAGAGTCTGATGTCTGATATATTTAATAAAAGAGAAAAGCCTGATATTACATCTCTGCTGAGCAGAAACATTCCAAGAATGCGCACAGAGAAAATAAATACGAATATGATTCTAGCAGAGAAGTGGAGACAAATGTGGAGCTAGAGAGCCACTAAGAAAGAGCAGAACTGGGGCGTTGGGGGTGTAGCTCAGCGGTAGGATACACAGCCAGCATGTGTGAGGCCCGGAGCTCAGCCCCCAGGCACCGCAAAAGCAAAAACAAACAAAGAATTGGATGAGTTTTATAAACTAAACATTTTCAGCGCCTGGAAATTTATTATATGTTGACATCAATTTGGAAGATCATGCATCCATTACTCTGTACTGTAACCAAGAGTTATATTTTAACCTTAAATATGGCATGAAACTGGGTGTGGTGTTTCATGCCTGTGATTCCAAGATTTGAGGGGTGGAGGCAGGAGGATCAGAAGTTCAAGGGTAGCCTGACCTATGTGTGACCGTGCCTTAAAAAATTATCATGTTTGATCCAATGGACATACCACTCTGTCATGTTTAAACATTGATTCACATACTAATTATGGCCACAGAAACTGTTTCAGTCAGGCCTGACATGTGTGCATGATGAAGAGGGCAGCAGAAAGCATGAACATGGAGAGAAAGAGAGAGAGAGAGAGAGAGAGAGAGAGAGAGAGAGAGAGAGAGAGA
>OU015747.1:131164578-131183238 GCA_907169655.1 Acomys percivali
AGAGAGAGAGAGAGAGAGAGAGAGAGAGAGAGAGAGAGAGAGAGAGAGAGAAGGAGATGCCACAGGAGGAGGTGCCTGTAGCACACCGAATGGTCAGCATACTCATATGGGAACAGTGAACAAGGTTCCGTAGGCCTCTTTCTACACTTCCTAAAACATATCTAGTATCATCATATGGCTGTATGCCCACCCAATTCTATGTTCTTATTTTACATATTCTTTTCTTGTTTTGTTTTTTGTTTGTTTTGAAGCACGGTCATGCTATGTTGCCCGAGCTACTTTCAAACTTTCAATCTTACCTCCAGTGCTAATACTACTGGCATGCACCACACTCAGCCCTGTTCAGTGTGTTCTCTATGCTTTGGCATTGAAGGGGTCTTGTAGCATCATCCTTCCCAGGGTTAACTAAATCCCACAGAGACCAAACTCATCTGTCAGCATACCTTTGATGAACAAACCAACCAACCCAGCCCTTATTTCTTACTCCATTTTCTTATATATACATGAGTGTTCTATCTGTATGCACACTGCACACCAGAAGAGGGCACCAGATTTCATTATAGATGGAGGTGAGCCACCATGTGGTTGTTGGGAATTGAACTCAGGACCTTTGGAAGAGCAGCCAGTGCTCTTAACCACTGAGCCATCTCTCCAGCCCCTCTTATTCCATTTTCATCAGACACCTACACTTGGGGTCACTATCCCCTGCCAGATACCAAGCATGTGTGAGCCACCCCTGTAGCCCAGAGCCTACTGGGATTGTTCAAACTCTCTGAGCATGAGCTCATAGAAGCTTCTTTGCTTGGCCCCCTCCATTCCCTGTTGCATAAACCATGCTAGAATCTTCTACCCACAGCTTCTCTCTCCCTATCTGCTTCCTCCATTTCAGTGTTTCCCATGGGGACCTTGTGTGTTATGCCATGCCTCTTGCTTCTGGAAACTCTGAGTATAGTAAGTCCCTCCTTTGTGACAGTTATTTTCATGGGTCTGTATTTCACTGTACCTACTCATTATAAGTCTCGGGCATATTTTTAGAGTAATAGTATTCTAAGCATCCTGCATGTCTCAATTATCCATATATACTGTTCTGACTAGCATGCTTCCTGAGGTTGCCCACTTTATCCTCACTATACGTCTTCACTAAGTCCTTTTACGATGGTCTGGCTATGCCATCATAGTGGTTGGGTTCGGATGGCTCAGCAAGTTTTTTTTCTGCTTTTTTGGAAAATAAGAAATTTCCTCTGCCCTCAAATTCCTTTGTTTAGAGCTGTGCCCTGGTTTGCCCCCGGGGTGAGCATGGAATTCAGCTGGGCTAGTCAGTTTCCATGAGATTTGGCACTTGCATTGTATGAGAGAAAGGCCAGAAATGATGAGGTTGATTTATTCTACCATTGGTACCTGGAAGGAAGACAATTTATTCTGATATTGCTATATTGATTTTATGTTGTCTCATGAACTAGTTAAGTCCTAAGTTAAAGTTAGTCCCTGTTGCTTGCAAGCCCAGAACCTCAACAGGTACTCATGAGTGAATAAAGAATCTTTTATTCAAACTTGACCATGAAAGTAAATTTCGCAGGGATTTCTGAAGGGTGCAGGTGATGTTAAGAGAACTTGACAATAATGATATTTTAAATGAATTTGTAAAGTAAGGGCTATATCGTAGCAACTCTCCAGTCTTTTCTGTGCCTCTCTTTTGCCTAACCCATCATTCCTTAATAAATAATGTAAGCACACATGCTGAAGGATGAATTGTGGGCTCATAGGCAAGTGGATGCAACCAGTCAACCATTGTACTAAGCTGAGGTGTTTGGTATGTAAGAATGGCCCTGCTGGACCCTTGCATCCAGTGCCTGCTCAGCGTACATATGCTCTGGGTTTTCTCCCCACTGCAAATGAGAGATAGATGATGGCTAGATGGCTAGATAGATAGATAGACAGATAGGCAGATAGATAGACACACAGAGATAGATAAATGATAGACAGATGATAGATAAATAGACAGATAGATAGACACATAGAGATAGATAAATGATAGACAGATGATAGATAGATAGATACAGAGATAGACAGATAGATAGAGACAGACAGACAGACAGATAGACACACTGATGATGAGAGAGCTGGACCTGTGATTTCGCATTGGTCAGTGTACCATGGTAAAAGTGAGGGCAAATCAAATCCGATTGTGGACTTTTAGAGGTCTTGTGACTCTCTACTTGTTCCTTTGGAACCCTCAAATCTGTTGTGTGAGCAAGTTCAAGCTATCCTGCTAGAAAATGAGACCAGGTGAATGAGAGCTGAGTCAGCTTGCTTTTTTTTTTTTGGTCCCAGTGAGGCTCCAGATTGGCCAAACCAGTTTGTAGCTGACCACTGATGCATGAAGGAGCCTAGCAGAAGAACTGCTATCAGAAAAGATTCTAAGTTGCTGACTCTTAGATATTTATTATGATCATGAACACATGATGGTGTCTTAGTTGATGTTGGACTGCATCGAGTTCTATCACCTACTGCCACTGTGGGCATCAGGGTTCATATCAGTGCACTTTACAATGTTTACAGGATGATGAGCTCATCCAGTGACACATCCCTGAGTGTAGCCACCTCATTAAGCAATGCATGGCTAGGAATGAATGACCAGTCAAACCACCTGACTTTAAGGTGGCTTGTCATGCAATAGCTAACTAACACCGTATGCTATTACAGAGAAAATAGATTGCTTGAATGATTAAGAGACCCCATCAAACCTTCACCATTGAGCTTTCCAAGTAGAAGCTTTCTGGTCCCCATACTGGGCCTGTGAGTGATTTGTCAGTTCTCTAGTTCCTGAATTCTGCAGTGTGGAGGGTTTTGTCCTACCATCCCAAATACAGAAGAGCATGCTGTTCTCTTATGTGCAGGAATTAAATTTTGCCCATCAGTATTGAAGCACTCCCAAGTTAATAAAGAGCACATTGAGTTTCTGGACTCATGAAGCCGACTAGTATCCAGGTGTGGTGGTGCACGCCTGCTGTCCCAGTACTCAGGAAGCCAAGTGGGAGGATTGCTTGATCTCAGGGGTTTGAGGCCAGCCTGGGTAACGTAGTATGACTATATCTAAAAGCGAAAACAAAAATCATAACCACACATATATGTATGTGCGTATATGTGCATGTACTTATTAGATAATCTGTTAAACCAATTTATATGTAAATAGTAACAGTGACTGACTGAATCCCCTGAGATGCCAACGACTTGGTAGTGGTTCTATCCTAGAAGCTGGGAGCCTCAGCAGCCACAATCTAGTGCCCAAAATCTGAAAGGCTCCTAATGAGTCCATGATGAAAGCCCAGAAATGCTAGTTCTGACACCAGTTAAGGAATCATCATTATCATCATCATCATCATCAGCAGCAGCAGCAGCAAGGCAAATCAACTCCAAGGAAAGCAGGAACGCCAAGCAAGCGAGAGGCCAGTAACCTTTCTTCTGCCCTGTCCCCTTTTAACCAGGACTGCTACCAGAAGGTGCTACTCAACCACAACTGGGTGGGTCTTCCCACATCAATGAAGACTATCTGGATGGTTTTTAATTGAGGGTCCCTCCTCAGGTGTTTCTAATTTGTGACAAGTTGACTTTAAAACCAATGCAAATAGGTGTACTAATGATTTTTCCAGTTCAGAAACTTCTGGCGCTTGCTGATTTGAATCCTGCTTATGCATCCAATACTCTTTTATTGAATTGCCTGTGCCAGGAACCTCGTGCACAGAGTTGACTGAGAGCAGCAGGCTGTGGCCCTGAGTCCTCAGAACTGCTCACGGTGGTCCCTTTTTATGACTTGACTTTGTTCTGGCAAACAGAGGTATTTAGTTCGGGACAGTTCTCTTTGTTCAGTCACAGTGGGCTTTGACACAGTGAGCACTGGTTCCAGCTCAGCTGCTTTTTTTTTTTTTTTTTTTTTTTCCTGTTTCCTCAACTGCAGATCCATAATTCTGCCTCTCTCCTGGGTGTGTTGAGGATATCGGGAAAAATTGTGTGAGAAAATGCTCAGGACAGACTACCTGCTGAACATGCACCGATGACCCATTTTTTACTGGCCTCGTGGAAAGACCCGTGTGTAAACCCTTCCTTTATCCATCTGCCCTCACCAGCTGCCAGAAAACACATTCCTGGCATTGTCTTCCTTCGGTGCCTGTCTCCTGTAGGCAGCTAGTGCATCCAGTCTACAGGGATGTATTAGGACGTGCCAGCATCCTGCTGTTTGCCCCAAGCTTTATGTATCCAACAGGAACTTCCGTAAGAGTATATGTATTTTTTTCTAAATAATTGAGACTAATTCCATAGTAATTATTTTTTAATAAAATGTATTCAGCATTATGAGAAGTTAAGGGGAAAGAGGGTAATGGTAAGGTGTGGGGGGAGGGCAGAGGGCGGGAGAGAGGAGAGGGCAAAGTAGCTATGCTGGTAATTTCCAGTACGCAGGAGGCTTAGGCGAGAACATTGTGAGTTTGAGGTCAGCATAGGCTACAAAACAGAGAAAGGGAGAGAGAGAGAGAGAAGGAAGGAGGAGGGAAGGAAGAGAGAAGAGAGAGGGGACAAAGAGAAAGAGGGGGAAGAGGAGGAGGAAGAGAGATTAGAAAAAGACCATAGAGGGCGCAGAATTAAAAGAAATTGCTACAGAGAGACATATTCACAGACTGAGGTGAGGAGAGTGGGATCTGGGGAGAGCGTAAAAAAAATGGGGGTGGGTTGAGGCTCACACTTCGCAGAGACTGGAAACAACTAACACACTCCTAGTCATATAGTCAGTGCTCAATATCTGTTCGCTGAATGAGTGTGTGTGCGTGAGAGAGGTGGTGAAGAGCTGTCTGTGTAAAGCGTCACAACTGTAGCATCCACTGCCACCTTGTTCCTAGAAGAGGGTGTTACACCTTCCCTAGCTCTTCTAGTGACTGTCCCTTACAAGGCTAATTTGCTTGTAAAGCATGGTCATGGTTCTCCAATGGGTCTTTAGTATTTAACCTTCTGGGGTTCCACTGCTTAGCCAGCTAGGGGAGAAGCCACTCTGCACCTTAGCTCCAGTGGACAAAGTCCAGCGTACTAGTGGGCATACTAGCAGGCAGGCCAACCCAAGCTTTCTCTTGAGTGCAGCTCAGATGTTCCAGGCCTTGACTTCACCCAAAGGACTGGCCAGTTTGTGATGTGTGTTGGGCATCCTGATAGAGTGGTGAGGCAGAGAGCTTTACACTGGTGGTATTTATCAATGGCAGATGGTGTTAGTGATGACCTTCAGGTGTTATTCCGTAGAGACCGAGGCCAGGCTTAGACTTGTGCTTCTCTGTAGGAGCTTTGACCAATGGGCAGCAAGATGGCTTTTTGTTTATTTGTGCGTGTTATGTTTACATATGCTCATGGGAGTGTGCGTGCATCTCTCTCTCTGTCTCTCTCTCTGTCTCTCTGTCTCTGTCTCTGTCTCTGTCTCTGTCTGTGTGTGTGTGTGTGTGTAGCTCCACACTTTGGCTTGACTGGCTGGACAGTGAGCACCAAGCATCATTCTGTCTGCTTCCACAGAGCTGGAATGACAAGCATGTGCTGCTGTGCCTGGCTTTTGTTTGGATTCTGGGTATCTGTTCTTGTCCCAGGCTGGCAAGCACTTTACTGACTGGTCCATCTTCCCTAGCTCTACTTGTTTTTTCTTTTTTTTTTTTTTTGAGACGTGCTCTCTCCGTGTAGGTCAGGTTGGCTTCAAACTTGTGAGCCTCCAGGAGGCGGTGGCGCACGCCTTTAATCCCAGCACTCGGGAAGCAGAGGCAGGTGGATCACTGTGACTACAAAGTGAGTCCAGGACAGCCAAGGCTACAAAGAGAAACTCAAATTGAAAAACCAAAATAAAAAACAAAAAACAAAAAACAAACAAACAAAAAAACTACCAGACCAAACAAAACAAAACAGAAACACAAAACAAACAAAAAACCTTGTGAGCCTCCTGCTTCCGGCTTCCAGGTGCTGGGGAGTGCAGGCATGCACCATCAATCTGTAAGATGCTGTAAATGGCCTTTGCTTCCGTAACTTGTGGAGTCATACTCGGGTCCCAGGTGCCTCAGAGAGCGGCTGGCTGATCCCTGTTCTTTCACCTGCTTAGATCGTGTGCAAGCTATTTCATCTTGGTTTCTGTTCCAGTTCCGGGCTGAAATGGACCCTGCTAGGCTGAACTCTGGGTTCTTGCCACTTGACCTCTTCCTACCTCTTTTAGTGATCAAACCTCTCTCCCCTGGAATAATCACTATCATATATAACACCCCAACCCCACCCGACAGCCGTAGCTGTCTCCCTTCAGAAGTGGCTCCCCCTAGCCCTGTCCATACAGTGTTGGGCCTTTAAATATTAAATTACTTACAGGAGACACAGTTAGATACTCTTGGCTTGGCCACCTGTACCATTGTCCTCTCATAGAGGACCTGAGTCTTCCCTCTCCGCTTCCTTTCTACAGCATGTATGTTGTTTTATTCTTTTCTTTGTTGGAAAGAGTCCCTCTGTCATCTTCTTCGTTCTTTGAGTGATTTTAACAGTCACCAAAGGATATATTCTCACTCAGCCTCTCAAGGGAAATTCTTTGCCTCATCCTTTTCTACCACCACCTTCCCCTTCAACTGAAAGGACATGGATAACGTGGGTGTAGGCTGGTTTATAATTCATAGGTAAAAAATGTCTTTGGGGTTTTATGCAATGGGGTTTGGACATCGTCTACACATGACCTTGTTCTCTGTACCTGACATAAACTGGAGGCTTGGTAAGTAGCTGTGGATAACTGGATGAATTAAGCTATTGTGATTTTATGTTAATTTTTTTACAGAACTGGGGATTTAAAAAAAAAAACAGAATAAGGGGCTCGTGTGTGGTAGATGAGCACTCCACCTAGTAGGCTATACCCTTAGCCTTTAGGAATATGTTTTTTAAAAATAACCTGGGGGCTGAGCAATGGTTCAGAGGTCAGGAGCCCTTGGTGTTCTTGCAGAGGACCCAAATTCAGTTCCCAGTACCCAAGGGCATGCGTGGACAACTACGTGTAACTCCAGTTCCAGGGGATCCCTGCTTTTTTCAGGGATTTGCAAGCATGTGTATGTGAGCATGTGGGTACACACATTTACACACACATACACACACAGAGAGGAGAGAGAGACAGATACACAGACACAGACATAACTAAAAAATAAAATAAATCTTGTTTAAAAATAATTTGGCATTTATTAGTGACTAGCTAATACTTTTATGGGGTAACTAATTACTATCTTAAGCACAAGCTACTTAACGTGAGAGAGCTGGTTTGCTTTATCACTGTCTAGACTATTTTGTTTAAAATTTTCTCATTACTTTATTTGTGCATATGTATGAGTGTGTGTGCCTATGTGTATGTGTGTGTGCGTGCATATGTGGGTGCATGCCTGTGTGTATGTGCATGCCTGTGTGTATGTGCATGCCTGTGTGTATACATATGTGTGCATGCCTGCATGTGTGTGTGTGTGTGTGTGTGTGTGTGTGTGTGTGTACCCTATACACACACCATAGTCCATGTGTAGAGGTCAGAGGACAACAATGAGATTTGGCCCTTTTAATTTTTATATAGAGGAAACATTTGCTTCCTAGTCACACATGATATTTTACCTTGAGGCTGTTAAATAAATCATGTCCTTATAAGGCAGAATGAGCAAAAGGATGTGGGTGGCTCATGCATTACTCAGGTCCACCACTGCTCAGAAAAGGATCCTGTAAAGGACGACTGTTTATATGGGGTGGCACATTATCATTAAGAGAAACCGTTTCAGAGAACTGGAAAACGTAATTTTTATAGTTTGGGTCTTAAAGATTCCTCCAAAGGACCCTGTGGTAGAGGCTTGTGCTCCCCCAGGAAGGGGATATGAGATTGGATAGAATCTTTACTAGATGCATGTAGGCTCCAACTTTCCCAAGCCCACTTTATCTGGGGTTCTTTAATGCTTAGACCTCCCTTCCAACCCACCTACCCTAGATAGGAGAGAAAGGAGGTTAATGGGAAGAGGAGAAGTAGACCTTTTTAATACTCAGTTTCTGGGAGTGATTGCCCTGGTGTAGTCGGCAGGATTTTAGGAGACCAGCAATTCCACCAAAGTTGCAGCCGGAACCTGGAACAGCAGCCGGAACCTGGAGCCTCAAAGCCCTCACTGGAACAGTTCTCTCTTGGAGCATCTTGAAGTGGAACGCTGAACAGCCAAACAATACCAAGACCCCAAGAGCCCCAGCCTCCTGTTGTGGGCAAAAACCAAGACCCTCAAGAAAGTGGTTCGACTTCTAACTGAATAAACATCACCTGCTCTCTCACAAGCATGTCCTCCATTCCATATTTGGGATCAAAACAAAAACCTATCCCACACTTGGGATCAAAACAAAAACATGTTTATATCTACCACAGATGGGGTTTACTAGGAGGCTGTTGTAGTTTGAATCTACAATGTCCCTCCCAAGCTCACGATTTGAATGCTGGGTCCCTAGCTTGTGGTCTTATTTCAAAGGTTGTGGAACCTGTAGAAAGCAGAGCTTGGCTTGTGGAGGTGGGCATCTAGAAGGGGTTCTCTGAGGGCTGTAGCTGCCCAGGTTTGGAGCCTGCTTCTTCTGCTTCCTGGGTTATGCCAACAGCTACCGCCTGGTCAACAGCCACTACTCCCATGTGCCTGCTGGCACTGATGGAGCTGCCGCTGCCGCCATGTCTCTTTGCTACGATGGACTGAAATCCCTCTGAAACCCTGAGCCATAATCAACCTCTTGCTCCTTCTGTTGCTTCTGCCAGGCATTTTGTCATCGCAGCAGCGAGCCCCTCTGAGGGTGAGCTCTTGAAGGGAGTATGGGGCTCCAGTGACTTCATCTTCCTCTGGTTTGCTTTCCAGGCGTAAGGTGAGTAATTTTGCCATACATTCCTGCCATGATGTGATGCCACAGGCCCCGAGTAACAACGGCATCAGCCTCAGACAGAAACCTCCAACACTTAGTTAAACCTTTTTCCTTTATAAGGTGATTATCCCGCCGGGCGGTGGTGGCGCACGCCTTTAATCCCAGCACTTGGGAGGCAGAGGCAGGTGGATCGCTGTGAGTTCGAGGCCAGCCTGGTCTACAAAGAGAGTCCAGGACAGCCAAGGCTACACAGAGAAACCCTGTCTCGAAAAATCAAAAACAAAAAAACAACAAGTTGATATAGTGGTAGAAGCTAACACACTGTTACAGTAAAGAAAAATACTTTCTTTTTTCCCCCTTCTGATGGCATTCTTTGATATGGTTCTCTAGGTTTTTACCCTAGCCTAAGCTGTTCTAGTGTCTGAACAAGTGGTTAGAATAAGGTCCCACATCTATTAATTATAAATTATTTTACAGTATTTATTACCCTCTGCGTGAATTTTTCCTTATACTCTACAATGTCGGGGGCCTTTCTTACTTGAGGGAGGCCCCAGTCAAGCTCTCAGATCGAATTTAAAAAATTTTCCCCATTCTCACGAATGACAGTTACTCATGACATCACCCCATGTCTGGGTATTGCCTTGGTGCTTGTTATTATTTTATTATGCTTTGTTACGTTTCTCATTGTAAAGTGCACTGCTGATGGCACAGCATTTCTTCCACTTGTACATGCTGACGCTGCAATCCTCTGGGTCAGAGAGAGGTCAGGCTCTATTCTAAATCGACATGGCTAGCTCCAGCATATGACTGTGAGTTTAATTAGTCCCCCATCCTGGTGTGGAGACACTGCACCTTGCAGCTGAATGGGGCCTGCAGAGAGCATCTGTTTTCCTCCCTTTACCTTCTGGCAGGGGCTTCTGAGCCGTCTGAAGGATGCTTGTTAGAACTGAACTGAAGTGCACACTCCCCAGCTCCTCAGGGACGGCAGTCCCACAGTCTCTGTCTGCTTTTGGAAGTCACCGTGCTGGGTAGTCGAGAGTTTTCCCGAACTTTGTAAAATAAATCTTCTCCCAATAGACAGTTCTTTTCAGTTTGCTTATCTTGAAGAAGAAAAACAGCTGACGAAAACCTCTGCAGGAAAACGTTTTCTGTGCTTCAAGGTTATGGGCAGCCCGTTTGCATTTTCTCTTTTTTCAGTTCGGTAATTGGGCATATTCTAATGACTGATGGCTAACTTGTCTTTTACCTTACTATGGCGTGGATCAGAACAGTATTTCACTCAGAGCATACAAGCTTTACTATGAAGATTTTAGTTTCATTTTTGGGTTGTGTGTATTAGGTGTTTTGTGTGTGAGTGTGGTTTGTGCATGTGAGTGCAGTGTCCCAGGAGACAGAAGACAGTGTTTGAACCCTTGGAGCTGAGGTGACAGGTGGTTGTGAGGTGCCCAGTGTGGGTGCTGGGACCCCCCAACTCAGGTCCTCTGCAAGAGCAGTATATACTCCTAACCATTGTGTTGTCTCTCTAGCCCCACAAACTTTACTTTGATTAGTTTAATTTACTTCAGCATTGTTTTTTGAGTTACAGGCTTGTTGCATAGCCCAGATTGGTCTTGAATTCATTAACCTTCTGTTTCAGACTCCTGAGTTCTAAGATTACAACTTTGGGCCACCAAGTTTGGTATAAATTATTTGACAGGCACATGAAAATTATATGTGTTAATGAAGTACCACGTGACACTCTGATATGTATATACAACGTACAATGTTTAAGTCAGCTTAAGCGTTTTTATCTCATTAAACTTTTATCAGTTCTTTATGGCGAAAATCTTCACAATTTTTCCTAGTTTTTAAAAATACTAGTGCACATTCTATATATCTATAGTACATATCTATAGTCACTCTTTTGTGGGACAGTACCTCAGAGCTTCTTGCTTCTAACTTTACCTTAGCACTTACTGATCAGCCTCTCCTCCCTACTGCTTTCCCCAGCTTGCGGTAATCACTATTGTATGTTCAATGTGTGTGTGTGCATGTGTGTGTGTGTGTGTGTGTGTGTGTGTGTGTGTGTGCGCGCACACGCGCGCGCGCGCGCGTGTGTTTGGTGGAGATGGGGGTGGGTAGTGGGTGCAGAGGTCAATGCTGAATACCTTTCTCAACTGTGTCTCCACTTTACTTTTTGAAACAGGGCCTGGAGCTCAACAATCTGGCTCGGCTGACTGGCCAGCAAGCCCTAGTGACCTTCCTCTTTCTGTCTCCCTAGTGCTGAAATTACAGGCACACATCTCTGTGCCTGGTATTTCACATGAATGTTTGGGATCTGAGCTCAGGTCCCCACTCTTGTGTAGCAGGTACTTTTCCTCTGGAATCCTCTCCTCGGCCATAGACTGTTCTTGAGACAGGATCTTGCTATGTAGACCTAGGCCAGCCTTCAACTCCTGACAGTCCTAGAGTTCTGTGATTATAGGCATGTGCCCTTAAGCTCAGCCTCTGCACGCTGTAAGATTTTTTAAAGAGAACTCAGTGAATGTGAACTGTCAGGTGCTTAGAGGAGAGGCTGCCCAGGGCATGCTAGTCGTTATTATTGCTGCTTGACAGCCATGGTATAAGACAGGACACTGCCAGAGCCTAGCATAACTCCTCTGAGGGGCTTCACCCAGCAGCTGATGGAAACAGATGCAGAGACAGAACTCCGGGAGTCCTATGGAAGAGTTGGGGCAATGATTGAGGGATCTGGTGGGGCCAAGGACTCCACAGGAAGACCTACAGAGTCAACTAGCCTGGGTCCATGAGGGCTCAAGAGATTGAGCCATCAACCAAAGAGCATACACGGACTGCTCCTAAATCCCCTGCACATATGTAGCAGATGCTCAGCTCTTGGTCTTCATGTGGGTCCCCCAGCAACTGGAGCAGTGCTCTCTGAGTCTGATGCCTGCCTTTGGATCCTGTTCCCCTAACTGGGCTGCCTCATCTGTCCTCAGTAGGAGAAGATGAGTCTAGTCCTACAGTGACTTAGTGTGCCAGTGAGGGTTGGTACCTACGCGGGACTTCCCCCTTCTCTGAGCAGGAGGAGGTGTGTGTGAGGGGATGAAGTGGGAGGAGAGAAGGAGGCCTTTGATCAGAATGTAAAGGGAATGAGTGAATAAACAAACAAACAAATTGAAGAGAAAAAAGAAAAAGAAAAAAAGAAAGAAAAGGAAAGACATTGCCAACACACTTGGGTTTCCTAAACTTAAGTCTAGGGCTGGCAGTGTAGTTGAGTGGCAGAATCCTTCTTAGTATATACAAGCCCTGAGTTCCATACGGGTAGCACAAAAGAAGCAAGCAGAAATCCTTAGAAGCCAGGCAGGGCAACAGGGAGCCTGTCTTCTCGGCCTATGAAGAGACCGACAGTGACAGCTCTTGGTTCTCAGAGGGAGTTTCCATGCTACACAAAGACCAAGACAAAGCACAGTGTGGGCAGAAGCTGCTGTGCAAACAGCATGTGTCATTTCTACCTTTATAGAGCAGAGGTTTAGGGGAGAAATCCAGGAACTAGCAGACACCCACACAAACAAATATGCCGTGCCATAAATGCAGAGAGTTTTATGAAAAAGTCTAGGAGGCTATGGAATGGCAGGATGGGTGGGGGAGGGTGGATGAAGTGGTGTTTGAGCAGAAACTTGAGCAGGGCTATGCTATGTATGGGCAAAGAATCTTCCAGGCAGAGAGAATGGTGGACCACAAAGGCTGGAGGCAGAAGTACGGGTGGGGAAACTTGATGTTAGTGCAAGAAGCTGGGGGAATGGTACTAGATAAAGTCTAGGGGCAATCGGGGACCAGATCATGGAAGGTCTTGCGAGTGATAGTAGGTGTGTTGGTTAGTTTTTTTTGTCAACTTAACACAAAGGTAGAGATATCTGAGAACAGGGAACCTCAACTGAGAACATACCCCATCAGACTGGCCTGTAGGCAAGCCTGTAGGGCATTTTCTTGATTGACGTCTAAGGGCCAAGCCCACCATGGGTAGTACCATGCCTGGCTATCATATGGTTCTGGGTTGAATAGAAGAGCAAGTTGCATGAGTTGGAGAACAAGACAGTAAGCAGCAATCCTTTATGGGTTTCGTCTTCAGTTCCTGCCTCTAGGTTCTTGTCTTGAGTTCCTGCCCTGAATTCCCTTCATGGTGGGCTCCAACCATAAGTTGAAATATACCATTTCTTCCCCTAGTCGTTTTTTGGTCATGATGTTTTATGGAAACCTCAACTAAGACTCCATCTTGGCTCACATCACGTCTAGTGACTGATGTTGTCTAGAGGTGGCAAATGGATGTGATTTACACTCTCTACCAGTGTGGAGCCAAGGGACAGTTGAATTTCTTACAACTGAATGCCTTACATGTCAACTGCAAGGTTCCAATGGGCAACCTGAGGCTACATGACCTATATGGTCCAGCCTGGGCTGTTAAGTAGTCACTTCTGTTGCATTCTATCTGTGGGCCACTTGAGGGGATACAGGCCTAAACTCTCTGTAGAAATATGAAATAATTTGTCACATTTCCTAAACCGTGACAAATAATATTTAAAGCTTTCAGTCTTTGGTCTTAAAGCTTAGGGGCTTGTTTTGGCTCATAGCATCCGAGGTTTGTGTTCATAGTCACATGGCTTTCATGGCTGAGAGGGCTTTAGTGGCACAGAGATGTTTACTCCATGGTAGCCAAGAACGAAGGAAGAAAGCTGGGAAGGAGGGAGAGAGGAAGGAAAGAGAAGGGGAGGACTATGCTGAGGACAAAATATCATCTTCAAAGATACACCCAAAATAGCCTAATTCTTCCAACTGGACTCCACTTCCTAGCACTATTACCACTTTCCAACAGACCATTAGCTATGAAGCCATCACTGAATGAATGTGCCCATTGGTGAGCCTGGAGCCCTTACGACACCATGGCTTCTGAACACTGTTGTGTGGGGAACCAGACAATGTTCAATGAGAAACCCACTGATGGGATGAAATACCCTGCAGCACTCCAGTGTCTGGAGATCAGGAAGATGAGGAGGACCCAGGAAAGGAGATGAAGAAAGGGTGAGAAGGAGGAATCTGTTTGCAGAGGCCATGTGAAGAAAATGCTTCAGTGGGGAAGCATGATCGGTGCCATCACATACTGTTCAAAGGTCAGAAGAGAGGTGGGCTGTGGATGGACCGTTGCGTGAGTGATGCAGAGAAGGTCACTGGTTGCTGGGCCCAGAGTTTCCCTGAGCGTAGTAACTAGATCCTTCAGTTGTGGGCACCTGGGTTCTAGCTGTATCTTTCTACCTTTACCCCAGGACCAAGAACAACGCATTGCCTTGATACTGTCACCACACAGGAGCCTAGTGCCTTACCAAATGCATCCTGTGGGTAGAATTTATAAACGACCTCTAGCTATCCTTTCAGTGTTCAAACTTACTAAGAGCTCTAAGGGTGGATACTGTCTGTATTATGTTTACCATAAATAGTTTGGAAGATTCTGTTTGTAGGAGAGCTTGTTTATGTAGGGCTCTAATGAGAGATGAAAAGAGAGTGCAAAACGGGCAAGATCCGCTGACAAGCAGGTGGGAAATATTAGTGTGTGAACCCAATTTAACACATACATACATACATGCATGCATACATACATAACACCACACACACACACACACACACACACACACACACACACATTCAACCTGTTTCTGTTGTTGGTGTGTATATGATTTGGGGGACTGACTATTCTGCAGTGTACAAACCACTATGGGGGCTTGTCCCTGGGAGAGGCTAATCTCTCAACAGTCATCAGTTGCCTGTAGTTCTCCGTCTAAGGGTAGGACCCCACAAAGACTTCCCCTTCCATGGTACAGGCCCACTCACATTGCCTTTGCTCCAGTCTTGTTGAGGCATCCGTTTCTAGGAGGGACTGTGTCACAGCGACTTCCACCAGGAAGTTTTGGCTCTCACAATCTTTCTACCCTACCCCTCCTAGGTGTTCCTTGAGCCACAGATGCAGGAGCTATGATGTGTATGTGTCTGTTGGGCCTAGACTACCCACAATCCATTGATCTCTGCACTGTGTCCAGCTGTGGTTTTCAGGGATGGTCTCCATTCACTGTAAAGAGATGTTTCTTGGGGGGTGGGGCGTGTATGCTGGCCACACTTATCCAGGAAATGTAGCTCATGCACAAAGAGGGTTCATGAGTACAGGTCTGGAACTAGGCTTGTGGGTTTAAAGATGGTAGAGCATTGGGGACTATAGTTATTTCTTCGTATTTGCTGGAGATTGGTTCTAGGACCTCTCCACACGCTAGCCCCTACCTCAGCACAATTGAAGGCTGTCCAAATTCATCATATAGTATTTGTATATAACATACGCACGCCATGTCATCTTATATACTTTTCAACACCTCTAGGTTATTTTAAATACCTAATACAGTGTAAATGCTGTGCAATTAGTTATGATACCGAGTTTATGGAATACTGACAAACATAAAGTGCCCAAGTTGTTAGTATATTTTCCGTAAGTGGTTGGGTGACTGTGCAGACATAAAACCTTCAGATATGGAAGTCTAATTTACATTAAGTCCTACTATGCACGGATCTCGCTTTTGACCCTATTATTAATTAATGTATATGTCTCATGTGTACATTTGTGTGAGGATGTAATATGGGACTTGCCAAGTAGGCCAGTCTGGCGAACCAGTGAGCCACAGGGGTCTGTGTGACTTTACTTCCCTTGTGCAGTGGCTCCAAGTGCCTGTCGATGTGCTGAACTTCTTATGTGGGCCCTGGGGGAATTGAACACCAGTCCTCCTGCTTGTATGGCAAGTACTTTCTTTACAGAGCCATGTATCCATTATTGAAACGGTTTAATCTTCAGGAAGATGTACCAAGTTAAGCATAGGGCTAGTTGTTATAAATATTAGTCAGTACATGGCTTCTCTTATTCTTAGCCCTGAATTGGAGAATTATTTGGAAAGCTTACGTTGTGGACTGCTTAATCACTTCTGTCCTTTCTCAACCCACCAGTCTATCTTCCTGTCTTTGTCCTTTCTCTTCTGAAAGGTAGGTTTAATGTCTTCCACTGGCTGTTTCCTGTGGTATGCATTTAGCTTTTGATTCTTCAGCTGAATTTCACAAAGACCTTCCCCCAGGCTCCTTCCCCAAAGAGCACCCTGCCAGCCAGCCTGTGTGTTGCCTTCGCTTGTCAAGGGCTGTACCTCCACTGGGGCTGCCCCTTTCTTTGGCTTGAGCTCAGTTTCATTAACAAGCACGTTCACACTTCAACTAGAACATTTAAAACAGCACCCTCACAATGTGTTTAGTGTTAGTTAATTATTAAGTCTCTAAGCTTGAATTATTCAAGCAAACTTGATTGGGTTCAACCTTTTCCCTTTTCTTTGTGCTTTAAAAACAAAATAAATTCTCTCCTCTCCTCTCTAAATAATTTGGAAAGGGTTATTTAATAAGTTTCAATACCGTGGTCTGTGGGTGGTACCCAACTGCTAATAGACTAGGTAGCGAGGACAGGCAGCTTGAGGCTTTTGTTAAAAATTGTGTTTAAGGCTGGGGTGTGGCTCAGTGGGCAGAGCGTGTTTGCCACCCTGTATTCCTTTCCAAGCCCTGAAAAAAGCAAGCATCTGCAATTCATATAGCTAGACATTTAAAGAGAACCAACAGGCTTTAGCTTCCTCTCTAATTGCTTTAGACATAGGGAAATTATTTTATTTATTTTATGTGTGCTCGTGCATGCCACAGCATGAGCGTGGGCTTGGAGGACAATGGGTGGGAACTGGTCTCTCGGCTTCTATCATGTAAGTACCAGGGATAGAACTCAGGTGGCCTGGCTTGGCAGCAGGTGCTTTTCCTGCTGAACCATCTGGTCTGAGTGTGCTCTTTTTTTTTATTTTTTATTTTATTTATTTTAATTACTTAATCTCCTGAGTAAATGAAAGTGTTAAAAATGTGTTGCCTTCATTTTAAAAAACGTGGCTGCTGAAGAACATTTCTTGACCTAGATAAATTAATTGCAGAAGGTATAAAACTATCCTTTACTATGTAAGGTCTTTGTTAAAATGTGTAGGAAAACCCAAGTGTAAACATCAAAGGCAATGGAATAACAACAACAGTACTAATAATATCAAATGATATTATCTACATTAGGATTACATTTCACATTTATAATTTCATTTCTTGTACAATTATGGAACAGACACATATAAAGATCTCATGACTGGAAATGATTAACCTTTTGTCTGAACCTATTTGGCTATCATTCACAAGTCCAGAACACATTGAAAATAATGAAGTCCTTATTTATGCCAGGCAAGAATAGACTTGGAAAGTAAAAATTTCAAAAAAAAAAAAAAAAAAGAGTCACAGCAACTTGAACTCGACCCTTCGTTTTCACACTTCATGCCTAGGCCTTCCTTTCTAGTTCTGCCTCTGCGTCTGTATTACTAGGATGTAAGAATGATTCATTACCCGCATTGCCATGGAAAACCGGTGTGGGGGAAGGAATATAAAACAATCACGTTTTGGAGGTTGATCACAGAGGAGGTGGCAGTTGGGGTGACGTGGGGAGGATAACAGAACTGCAATGACCCAGTTTAGCTGTACCAAAACTAGGCTCTTCCATGAGCATTTTTGGAGGAAATACGCTCAAAAACCAGGATCACAAAACCCTGAAAGGGGCCCCTCCGTCAGCAGGTGCCTCGGCTCTTCGGTGTCTTGCCTTTGCTGCACTGTGCTACTGGGTTGCACAGTGGCTGTGCGCATACCTGAAAGTGTGCTGTCACTGGCGAACTGTCTTGATTGGGGTGGGGTGGGGTGGGGTGAGCGGAATCTCCAGTAGGCTGTAACCTCTGGCGAAGAATAACAGGCATGATCTAGGCTATTTCTGGAGGAGAAAACGCCAGGCATCACATTGGAAAACTTTGAGGGGCGGGGGTGGGGGGGGACAGAAATGGTAATCTGTCCTCTGAGATCCCGCACGCACGACGTGGACGATGGAGCAGACCGGTCTCTACAATTATTTTCCAATCCTGGGGAAATGACTTAAGTGCTGTGAATTAACACAAGAGATTAGGGCTCTGGGGCGTGGGAAAGCCGAACGGGGGCAAGGTGGGCAGGTAAACAGCGTCGGGAGAGGCTCTCTTTTCTTAGGGCGCCTAGAAGCCGACGGTACCCGTGCGGGACGGACGGCATCTCCGCAGACCTGGAAGAAGCCCGGCTGGGGGCGCGCGCGCGGGGGGTTGGGGGGTGCCCTGTAGACGCGGCGGCGAGGCAGCGTGGTGCAGTTCCCAGCCCGTGCCTCGCCGGGCCATCCCGTTCCACCCCGGCGTCCTCCGGGAGCCCGCTCCTCTCGCTGCCGCAGCCGCAGCCGCAGCGCCGCCGGCCGAGGCGGTCCCCCCTCCCGCGGGGCTCGGGCTCGGCTGGGCCGCAGCGCGCCGCTCCGCGCGGGGTCGGGGGGCGGGGCGCGCCGCCATTTTGGATCCGGACCGTCGGCGAGCCTCCGCCTGCGCGCCCCGGCGCCGGGAGCGGCCTCGCGGAGCCCAGGGCGCGGGCGCGAGCGGCGCGGGCGGGCGGGAGGGGGAGGCTGGCAGAGGAGGAAGGGAGTGGTTGGGAGCCGGGCTGCGGCAGCCTCCGGTCTCCTTCAGCGGCGGCGGCTCCCCACCCCTCCTCCCGCGCCTCAGCCGCCTGCGTCCGTCAGGAAAGATGCCCTCAGCCCGGGGCTGTGAAGAAGGGACAGGAGTCGCCGCCCGAACCGCGGCTGCCGCC
>OU015747.1:131183638-131215085 GCA_907169655.1 Acomys percivali
GCGCTGCGCCCGGCGGCACGGCGCGGCCCGCCAGCGGCCTCCGGCATGGAGCGGGCTCGCGCGGCCAAGTAGCCGCCGCCCCCGGAGCCCGGCGCGAGAGCCGCCCGCAGCCCGCCTCATCCCGGCCGCGCCGCCGGCCAGGCCCCGGGAGAAGCCCGGAGGAAGATGACGCGTCCTCGCCGCAGTCCGCTGGAAGCTGCAAAGCCCTAGAAAGAAAGAGCTCGGGAGCGGAGGCTCGGCGTGCTCCGGACCGGGAGAGCCGCCTCGGGAGCTGCCTGCCCTCCCTTCCCCGAGGAGGACTCGCCCAGGCGCTATCCGAGTGGAGGCTGGGAGCATTTGCAGCAGAATTTTTGGCTCTCCCTCCCGCTCCATACACCCCCCCTCCTTTTTCAATTTTTCTTCTTCTCGGGAAGTGAATTGCTGATGCCAAGGGGACTTTATTCATTAATGATGCAACCGGATTCGTTTCAGGATTATGTTGCACGAATTGAATTTTGAATGAAGGAGTTTTTTTTTTTTTTTTTGAAAGAAGTGTTGACTCTTTAGCTCGATGTACTTTTAATTATTATTTTATTTAAGTATGCAATTTAATTGTATTATTCTCTTAAAATATTAAATCTATATTTTATGGAAAACCTACCCTCAAGATATATATGTTTATGGGTGAAATTGAAGACGCTTCCGTTAAATGAGGTGACTGGTGTGTTGGATGTTTAATTCAGCACCGGCATTGCATGACAGTTGTTGAAATAACAAGTGGTTTATTTTTTTAAAACCACGTCTTTAAAACTGTAGGTTCAGACAGCAACAGTAGACATCATAAGGGCAATTAGAAGAAAACCAGCAGCAATCGAAGCAAACATGTCCGGAGAAGTGCGTCTGAGGCAGTTGGAGCAGTTTATTTTAGATGGGCCAGCTCAGACCAATGGGCAGTGCTTCAGTGTGGAGACGCTACTGGACATACTCATCTGTCTCTACGACGAATGCAATAATTCTCCATTGAGAAGAGAGAAGAACATTCTTGAATATCTAGAATGGGGTAAGTTGTTGTTGTTGTTGGTGATGTGTTTAAATTACTCTAAATGCATAGCTGGGTATGAACGTTATTCACTATAATAGTGAAAAACTGTGTACATACATATATACATATATGTATACACACACACACACACACACACACACACACACTTAACAAAAGAACAAACGCCAATTAGTCAAGACTTTTCTCCCTAGTTTTTGGTAACTATTCTCCAGGAGTAAAGCTGTGCCACTTAATTGTTGCCTTGGTGTTTGCCTTTGCTGTTTGTGAACTCACTGCGTTTTCGGGCAGCAATAAGAGCTATAAAACTAATGCTGGGGTGGGCAAAGTGGATTACCCAGTTGTCTCACACCTGGCAGCGTAACAGCCATTCAGTGGGAAGGTATTTGTTGGTTGGAACATTCCTTCCCAGTCTTTGGAAATCTCTGGAGCTGGGAGGAAATGCTGAAGTCTGTGTTTAATTTAGGACAACAGGAACGTGGAGGTGGTGGCCAGTCGGTTTAGTTTCATCTCTATATAGCACAGGCAAGGGAAACTACTAAACACGGACTTTCCAGAAATTACTAGGTCCCTGAGAGATGATAGAAATTTTGTGTGTGTGTGTGTGTGTGTGTGTGTGTGTGTGTGTGGTGTGGTGTGTAAAGCAGACAGTAACTGGAGTATGCTTGGAGGCAGCTCCACCTGCCTTAGATTTTATTGTAAATTGAACTTGCATCCACACTGGTTAGAGTTTCGCCTCCAGTTTTCCCAGACGACCCGACCAGTAGTAGTGGACTAGATCAGTGATGCCAGGAAACGCCGCATGCGACCTTCAAGCTAGAAGGCTTGTCTGAACTGCTCCAGCCTCTGATGTCACTCACTCGGGTGATGGAAGACTGACATCTTGCAGGGCTATCATTGCCCAGGCTGGTAGTGAGTGGTACCGCAGCTCCGAAGGATTTGGGCCATCTAGAATTTCATGTTGTTGAATGAAATACTTTTAGCTAGCTAAATGGTTTTTGTATTGAAGATCTTTATTCCCAAGTAAAGCTTCATTCTCTGAAGTAAAAATTAAGTGCCCGTTGTTGTTTTGGTGTCAAATTCATTCAAAATCTGTTTCTCTGGTCAACTCCCAGTTGAAGAAAGCAGTTTTTAATTCTCTAGTTTTTCCGGTACTGGAAGATTGATTGCTAGCAGCATGATGTTACAGGGTTTTAAAAAACGTGTGCATGTGAGTGGGGTGATTCTACAAAACAATTTGCCGGCATCCTGCTGGGAATGTAAGAAATCTTAAACCGTTTTTCAAGCAACTTCTCTCTTGAGAGTAGGTAACTTTTATGTTGCTATTGGCTTTGCATCCACCTGCCCTTTTTTTGTGTGGGATACAGTATTTTATGAAGCATATAGAATTTTACACCCGGTGTTTCATAAACTTAGGAATTTTGTGGTGTTTGTTTTTTGAAGACTTAAAAGGTTTCAGTACTCTCAGAGTCCGTAGCTTATGGCTCCACAGTGACACTGTAGTCTGTGATTACAATTGTCATTTAATATCCTTTTTATTTGCAAAACAGTAGGAGAACTCTTTGTATGTACCAGTGGCAAATATAATTTAAAATAGTGTATGATATAAGAGAAAGTTGTATTTTCATGCTATGTAGAAGTTTTATGCTATGAAGTATTTTGCTATATTATTCAAATAGCTTACTTATCTTTTCTTGGATGTTGTATTTTCTATGTTTATGAAAACACTTTGTAAATGCACATACATATCTGCTTATATTAAAAAGTAAAAACGGTGCACGCCTTTAATCCCAGCACTTGGGAGGCAGAGGCAGGCAGATCTCTGTGAGTTCGAGGTCAGGTTGGTCTACAAAGTTAGTCCAGCACAGCCAAGGCTACAGTACAGAGAAACCCTGTCTCGAAACAAAAAACAAACAAACAAAAGTCAAGTGTTTGGCTTCATTTACTATATTAAATTTTTTTCTCCAGGAGAGAGTCTTACGTAGCGCAGGGTGGTCTTGAAGAGCTGAGGCTGGCCTTGAATTCCCCATCCTTCTGTCTCTGCCTTTCCAGTGTGGGCATTACTGGTATGCACTGTCAGGTGCAGGTTATATAGTTCTGGAAATTGAACCAAGGGCTTTATACATGCTAGGCGAGTACTCTACCAATTGATTCCGATCCCCAGGCCAAATTCACCTTATTCTTATTAGTAATTTCATGTCTTACCTTTTTAGTTGTCTGATATATGGTATGATGAAATCCTACAGTCTCATAAACCATTGCTGGAATTTTAATAACCATTTACTTTTATTATTTTAAATTATGTTTCGGTGCGTGGGTCTGGAATAGGTATGTGTTGTAAGTGTAAGCTCTTGAGGAGGCCCCAGATATCTGATCCGTTGGAGCTGGATGCTGGTGGGTGTGGTGTGGGCAGCCTAACATGGGTGCTGAGAGTCAACACTCAGGTCCTCTGGAACAACCATTTGCCCTCTAAGCTACTGAACCAGCTCTTCAACTCCCAAGAGAGAAGTTTAACATTTAAAAAATTCTTTAATATTTTTAGATTATAATATAATTACATAATTTCCCCTTCCTTTTCTTCTTCCCAAGCCCTTTCATAGCTCTCGTTCAAATTCATAGCCTATATATATACACATATACACATACATACACACACGTGCATACACACATACACACACAGGTGTGCACACATGCACTCCTAAATATATAAATACAGCATGCATAGTCTGCATAATGTTTCTTATATTTATGCTTTGGTTTTAGATAACCAATTGGCATGCTCTTCCCTGGGGAAGAAAGACTAGAATTTTTAAGGAATTATTTTGTGTGCTTTGGGCTCTCAAGCCTCTGGCACATTCTTCCCTCCGTAGGACGTGAGAGTGGAAGTGTTGCAAGGGGAGCATCAGACGTGGTTTCATTTACAGCCTTTCGGCTGCTGGGGGCCTTAGATTAAGAGTGGTAGTATCTTTTCCTTTAAGTACTGCAGCGAATCATTCCTTCTTCATTTATTAGTCTGTCTCTACATTTTGAGAAATGTTTTATATCATTCCCATTGCAAAAATGTGTAACAGTATCTATATTTGGGTTTCGGTTGGTTAATTGACTTCAATTTAATTTTTCAATGACTTACTAACTTTTTGGGATGGAAATTTACATGAATATTATTAAGGTTAAATTTGACAATTTAGATTTGCTTCAAGATGTCATCTTTGGTTTGATTTGAATCATTCAGAAAGTATTGTCTTTAAGTCTTTAAAAGACCTAGTAATTGAAATAGAACAGTGTAGTTAAATATTCCATATTACATGCTAAATATTTTCATTTGGTATTTGCATTAATAGAAGTGCTGCCTACTGCTGCATGTTTTCACAGGGGGTGATTGGCTGCTTTTAAACATGTAGTCATTTCTGTAGTGGTCCAGCTAATGCTTTTTTCTTAACAGAGCCACTGTAGGAAAACTGATCCAAGCCGGGCATGGTGGCGCACGCCTGTAATCCTAGCATTGGGGAGGCAGAGGCAGGCAGATCACTGTGAGTTTGAGGCCAGCATGGTCTACAAAGTGAGTCCAGGACAGAGAAACCCTATTTGAAAAACAAAAACAGAAAAACAAAACAAAACAAAAAAACCACAAAAAACAAACAAAAAAACAAAAAACAAAAAACAAAAAAAACAAAAAAAAAGAGAGAAAGAAAGAAAGAAAAGAAAACTGACTATTCCTAGCCAAGTATGCTGTTTTTCTTTTGTGGCGTGTCTTGGTTTGGGTGCTGACAACTAGAAGGAGGAAAGCAGGCAGGAGAGAGGAAGACAGGATTAAGTCAGTGAGTGCTGCCCAGGGGATAAAAGCACCTTAGGACCATAGGTCACTTCTGAGCTTTTAATAGTGTGTATTGTCTTCCAGTATAGCCAGCAAGATTTGAAAAGCCTTCTTTGATTTTTAAGTTGTTGGAAAGAGTATGGTTTCTATGTTTGTTTATATAGTTTTGCTGTCTGTAGTAGAACTCCTAAGTATAGTGGAGCTATCGAGGTAAAGTAGTGGCGATGTCGTAAACAGACTTGGTAGTGGTGATTATTACGTTCACTATTCATTAAGTTGTTTCCCCTCTGTTTTGAAATGGGATTTTTCTTTTTTTGAGACAGGGTTTCTCCCTGGCTGTCCTGGACTCACTTTGTAGACCAGGCTGGCCTCAAACTCACAGCGATCCGCCTGCCTCTGCCTCCCGAGTGCTGGGATTAAAGGCGTGCGCCACCACTGCCCAGCTTGAAATGGGAAATTTGAATGTTAAGGAATTACCAATTTATTTAAAAAGATGTAAGGTAATATTACTCAGTGCCAAAGGAACTGGCAGGTTTCTCTCTATGTGGGTTACTTTCCTATGCTTTCTGATCTTGATTTTTATAACATTTCATGTAAATTATCTCTCACTGATTTTATAGCTTATTCAGATTGTATGCTGCACTCAGAATAGTCTGATTATTAAACTTATTACTAGGCCATCAACAGGTAGTGTTGAATAAACATTTTCTTTTATGAGAATAGTTTTATTTTTAATTTTAATTTTTGTTTTTGGTTTTTTGAGACCGGGCTTCTCTGTGTAGCCCTGGCTAACCTGAAACTCTCTCTGCAGACCAGGCTGGCTTCAAATTCACAATGATCGGCCTGCCTCTGCCTCCCAGGTGCTGGGATTAAAGGCGTGCACCACCATGCCCAGTGTAGAATAGCTTTAAAGTTCATTCTCTCTCTCTTTTTTCTCTTGTATGAGTTGGCATGGTGATGGCTTGACTGGAATGGACTGAATTATTTCTAGACTACTTTATTTGTTCTTTATGTCTGCTGTTCTTCACTGTTAACTTTTCCCAAGTTGAATTATTTATTATACAGAAATGTTTAGATACTCATTGAATACGGATGATTAAATTAATTTTTAAATAAGTTCATTTTCGATCATTGGAAAAGTGTTTAAAATGTAGATAGGAGACTTGTTTCCTTTTCACTAGTCATGTAGCATTCTGTTTTAGGAATGGAGGTGACATGTGACAGGAGCATACTCAGTAAGTGATAGATGGCTCCTTTCTCTCCTTCTTTCATGCCCACTTCTTCCTGAGTTAGGTCCCAAATAATACTGGGTACTGCAGTGACTTGTGCAGATTAACATTAAGAATTTCATATGGAAGCACCTTACTGTAGCATTGAAAATAAGTCCTATAATATGTTGGACATTTTATGAATTGTCCTATGAATCTTATGACCTGATCACTATTACATAGTGAGCCCAATCTGCTTTAGGGTGAAATAACTGAACTTGGCACACGTTTTATTGTGCTACTCAAACCTTTTCTTGTTTGGTAGACTTACTGCCAGGAAATTTAGTGTACAGCTCATTCTTTTTCATCCAGCTGGTTGTGATAGTTTAAAGAATCATATATAAAGTCTAACCTACATTTAAAAGTTAGGCCAGAATAGAAGACAGTCAAGTTCATCACACACAGAGAGAGCAGATATTGGCATGTAAAGCGTTTGTGCATTCTTGCATTTCTTACTCTTAGATCTTGAAGATGGAGACCAGAGGAGCTTGGAATGTTGTGTAGGTGCACACAACACACACACACACACACACACACACATACATATATACGCATATATGTTAGCTAATAATGAAATATTCGAAGTATAGTTCCTATTTTCAGAAAGGACATGGAATAGATTCAGGACAACAAATAGATAATTTAATGAAGGGAACTGTACATAAGGACAAGATATGGGGACCAAGACAAGAGGGAGGGGGAGGGGCAAAGGAGAGCTTGGGCTGGGGAGAGGATGAGAATGAATGGCCAGAGTGAGAGAGAGTGAGAGCGACTCCATTCTGCTTCAGTCTGACGGAATAATTGGCTAGAAAGATGGCTCAGTGATTAAGAGCACTGACTGCTCTTCCAGAGGCCCCTGGTTCAATTCCCAGCACCCATAAGGCAGCTCACAACTGTCTGTAACTCCAAGATCTGAGACCCTCACACAGACATACATGCAGGCAAAACACCAATGCACATAAAAAAAAAATTAACCTCAGTCTTTTGTATTTTTTAAAAAATGTTTATTGCCTCTTTTATTTTCCTTTTGTGGCAGTGAGTAGCTTTCATTGATTGTCAGAGGTGTATTAGCTTTTGAACTTGAGGGATGGGGGATAATGTTTTGGCTATTTGTTCCCGTTTCCAGGTCAACCCATTAGAATTTGTTGGATTTCTCATTCTTGTCACTCATAGACTATCAGTGAAAATGACTTTGTGTATACGTATTGGAGACCATGAATTGCTCAGCTGTTCTTGCTGAATCTGCATAAGTTAAGTTCTTTCTAAAATGATTTCTTTTCGAGTGACCTGCACTCTTAAGGATAAGCTATTGCAAACACAAGAATGAGTGTCTTTTGTTGTCTCTGCATAGAAAACTGCTCTGAGGATGGAGAGGTCTTCTCTTCTCACTGATGCTGCTCTTGGCTTCAGGGCAGCTCTTCCTCCTAGCTTCTCAGAATTCGCCAGACAGTTTTCATCTCCTTTTCAGGCCATATGTGAGAATAGCTAGCCTTCAGTTGGTCAGCCTCTCATCTGGTGGTCTTGGATCTGCCACTGGTGTAGAGCTTCATTTCCTTGGAACAGGTACCACATGGACCTGGCTCCTCAGTCTTGATACCACAGTCTGTCTGTCTGTCTGTCTGTCTGTCTGTCTGTCTGTCTGTCTCTGTCTCTCTGTCTCTGTCTCTCTCTGTCTCTGTCTCTCTCTGTCTCTGTCTCTCTCTCTCTCTCTCTCTTTTTCTCTCTGTGTCTGTCTTTGAAGCTTGTAAGTTTGGAAATTTAACTCACATATAATTTAAGTAAAACATTGCAGATTGTCCTAGAATTTACAAGGTTTACTGTGTTACACAGTCACCATTTGGAAGAGTATCTGTAGGTAGACGACACATATTCTAATGTATCTTCTTAGGGAGGCGTTGTTCCTTTCTAATTTTTTATTGGAGTTAGAAGGACATTTTGATTTGACATGAACTCTGGTGCCCCATATTTGACCACCTCCCCTTGATGGGGAGGCCTGGTGGCACTCAAAGAAAGAATAAGCAGGATATCAAGATGAGACTTGATAGCCTATGACCATATAGTGGGGGAGGAGGTCCCTCCTAGGTCACAGACCTAGGGGAGGGGAATAAGGTGAAATTGGGAGGGAGGGAGGAATGGGAGGATACAAGTGATGGGATAACAATTGAGTTGTAATCTGAATAAATTAATAAAATTTTAAAAAAGAGCATTTTGAGAAACTTGTGGTTTGCGTAAGTTATATTTTTTCTTAGTGCTTGTAGACTTATAATTTGTGTGTGTGTGTGTGTGTGTGTGTGTGTGTGTGTGTGTGAGAGAGAGAGAGAGAGAGAGAGAGAGAGAGAGAGAGACAGAGAGAGAGAGACAGAGAGAGAGAGAGATGTGACCTGAGAGAGTAAACTTAATCGTGGTGGAATAGTAGTGATGCTGTTGATAGAATTGCATCTGAGACACACACTACTTGAAGTGGACTTGGATGGTATGCTGTGCTATGAACCTGTGCTGTCAGCTCCTAGGATGACTGAGATGTTTCTATGACATTCTTCTTGTTCTAGTTGAACTTACTTACTCTCCATGTAAAGGCATTTACACATCATTAAATACAGAAATTCTCACTTTATTTTTATAGCTTCAGTTGCTATAATTTTAAGTTGTTATAAAACTTCTGCATCTGAAAATATTTTGCTCATTATGATGTTTAGGGGAAGAAAGAACTCTTGCAATTTCATAATTCATTGTGTTTTCTTTTCCCCCAGGGTAACTGTTTTAGCTAAGCAGTTGGTCTCTGTCATCTCAATTGTGTGGGAACTTTTATTATTACATATAATGGTGTATACATTTCATGTGTCAGCATTTATTTGTTTATATGTATTATAAAGAAAGCAGACAATCTCCCCTCTTTATTAAGGAGAAACTCGTGCATAACTGGTGCTATTTTGATAGCATGTGAACAGCTGGAACTTTGTGATTACCATAAAGTTTTGCTCTAAGATTTAGTATGGGGTATAATAATACTGGAGAACAGTTCAACTTGATTGTTCAAAAACAAGCGAAGCTCTTTGGATTTAGACTGAATCCTTTAATTATTGGCTAGGTGATCCAGGCAAGTTACTCAATGTCTTAAGTCTGTGTCATAGCAGCTGTAAAGATGTGGACATTATCACAATATTTTTGCCAGAAGATGAAAGCCAGTTTAGAAGTTTTCCCATGATTTATTTTGTTGGCTTCAGTCCTTTTCTGATTTTTTTCTTTTTTGATACAGGGTCTCATGGAGTCTTTGAATTTAATATGACCTTGAACTTCAAATTCTTTTGTCTCCACTTCCTAAGTGCTAGGACTAGAGGTGTGCACTACTGTGTTTGGTTTACATTGTGCTGGGAATTGAGCCCAGGACCTTGTGTAGATGCTAGGCAAGCAGTCTACCCACTGAGTTATATCTCCAGCTTCCATTCTGATTTTCAAAGTTCTATTCTATTTATCCTTAAAATGAAGGAAGAACTAAGATGCCACTTTGGGGATTAAGCTCAAGTTAAGTGTATAGTAGTACTAATTAAATGATATTAATAAAATCACTTGGCTATCAATAAGGATTTATATCTCTTTGATAATATCTTATTAAGTTATTATTATCAGTTTTACATTTTATGTAATTGTATGTGTATGGATGTTTTACATGTCTGTACCATGTACATGTCTGGTGCCATGGAGGCCAGAGGAGGGCATCAGACCCTCTGAAATTACATTTATTGAAGGTGTCTTTCTCTGCATGGCTGTGCAAAGTCTTAGGCAGTTTTTAAAGGATATTTTCTATTAAATTTTTTTGTTCTTTTTAGCTAAGCTATTGAGGGGAAGGTTAAATATTAAACTTATCCCCAGTCTTTCCTGTCACATAGCAGCTATTATGCAGTGCCTAGTTTGTTTTACTTTTGTATTTATATGCCTTTAGTCTGCAAATTAGTGGTAGAGTTCTAAACCTCAACTCAGAAGGTTAAAACTTTTATTGATGTGTTGTTTATGTAATACCTTTTATGAACCAAAATTAGGCAGCACCCATGGATTCATGCGGTCTTTCAGTAACTATGAAGAAAATGAACACTTTCTATAAGTATTTCCTAAACTGGATTTCAAGAGACACAGAGAATATTCCACAAATTATGGGTTAATTGGATCTGTAAGGCTGGGAGCTAGTGCTCTGGGTACATGCTTTTTTCCCTTATCACAGGAAAACTTTCCAAAAGCTCTGACCAGAAACTTTAACTTAGTTGTGCATAGGTAGCCCAGATCACTTTAAGCTAGGAGGGGACACGGACTGAATTTGGGACATGGTGGCCACATTAGGACACTGTAGGCAGGGTCCAGAGTCTGTAAGCAGGTTATGTAAAAGCACATTAAAAAAAATATTGTCACAGGGTACTCAGAGCACAAAGCACAGGTAAGGGTTTGGCTCGCTTACACCGTCTAGAAACCAGTGTAGCTGAAGTTAAGGTGGGGTAGAATTCAGCGTGGGACGGGAAGATGTCACCTGTGTTGCCGAGTTTATCCGCGCAGCTTCTGGATTGCAGAGGTGCTTCTCCTGTCCTAGTGGTTGCTGCTGTTTTTTCAGCAGAGCATGATCATTTTCTTTTTACTGGTACAGAGGAGCTGTGTAAAGCAGAACAAAACTGATTGGATTTTTATGAGAACTTTGTAAACGTAATACAATTGTATAGTTATCGCAGATCTTGTCCTTAAGCGTCAGCACTTACTAGGGTGGCTGATACCCCAGGAACCATATGTAGTGAGAAGTAGTCAGCGCTGCTTAGAAGTGTTCTGTGCTGAGATGTAAAAATTCTTGACGTGACTAAAGCCCCATTTTAAAATTGCATCACTAACTCCCTGTGATTTTGTCTTGACTAAAACATTACCATAAAGAAACATTTTAAAGTAGACTAAGAGCTCAGATGTTCGGTGCACCTGACATATTAATGTGGTACCTGAAAGCTTTTTCATACTGTATATCTACATTTTCTTAAAGTTTATGGTTAGAAACACACTATTTGCAAGATTAGCATAATTTCTGCTTCTGACTTTCTGAGCAGCATGCCTTTGTAATGTGTCATCTTTCTGACTGACGCATGCTAAGCTAACAGCTCTTCCTGAAGTCCACTGCTGTGCTGCTGCTTGGGCTGTGGCTGATGTTATGGTCGTGTTTCTTTTGTCTTCCTCACTGTGAGGCAGTATCAGTTAAGCACAGCACCTCCGGAGTTACCCTGATTTTATTCCAGTTCTGTGTGCCTGGCTTAATTGGCAAGTTGCCTTTAACATTATGTGTCTCTAACTTATATGTCCTGGAATTTAATAAAACACACATAACCTTATTCATGATTTCTTTCCTCTTCTTCTTCCTCTTCTTTTTCCTCTTCTTTCTCTCTTCCTCCTCTTTTTCTTTTCTTTTTTTTTTTTGTATCGTTGGCTGTAGATATACCTGTCTCTGCCTTCTGAGTGCTGGGATTAAAGGCATGTGCCACCACTGTCTGTCATATACATATTTTGTTATATATATATTTTTTAATCATGTTAACATCATGCTTAATATCTTCCAGTGACCATGGACAGCTTTTCAGGATAGTTTCACTTACACTACTTACCATGCTACGTACTTTTTCTTTTCTTTCTTTTTTTTTTTTTAAAGACATGGTCTCCCTGTGGAGCTTGAATTGGCCTTGACTTGTGCTCCATTTACCTCCTGAGTGCTAGAATCACAGGCATGTATACCTACCAAGCTTCAACTTTCATATATTATCTACTCCTTATACATTTACCTTTAAAAATAGTTTTTAAATTGAAGTAACAACGACAGTACAAAAATTGCAAGTATAGTAAACTTTTTCTTCCGGAATCATGAGAATAGTTTGTCTACTGATGTCCATTCCTTCCCAATGTGTTTGTATGTATATCTACATACTTTTATACAACCATAATACAACTTTAAAATCAAGAAATTAACACTGATGAGATACTGTCATCTAGTTTTTAAAACTTTGTTTCAGTTTTATTGGTTGATGTAATAATTGTGTTACAGCAAGAGGATTCAATCTGAAATCCTGTGTCACATGGGACAATTATATGTTGCAGTGTTGCTGAGTCAGGTCTTTAGGTTTTCCTTGATTCTGACAACTTGGGCTTTTTTGAAGATTGCATGTCATTTGCAATAACCCCCATTTGGATTTTCTTCACAGTTAGATTTAGACATAATCTTGTTAGTATCATAGAAATGATGCAGTGTTCTTCTGCTTGGATCCTGTCAAAGGAGGCACAGATCTCCTACTGCCTCATTAGATGCTGCGCTGGTACTCACCAGCTTTCTCCACTGTAGTTATTCTTTGGATGAGGCGTGGTGGTACATGCCTGTAACCATAACACCAAAGAGGCTGAGGCAGGAGGATCACGAATGAAAGCTCTCCTGGGTGATATAAGTGAATTTGAGGTCAGCCAGAGCAACACAGTGAGCTCTGTTTTAACAACAACCACAACAACAACCACAACAACAACAACAACATGAAACAGAACAAAGTCATGACAAAACAACTTACTTCTTTCCCTTTTATAATTATTGGAGAACTATTTTAAATTATGCTTCTATCTTTACCTCATTAAATTGTACTTCTGTCTAGATTAGCTTATGGTTTTCATTGCTACTCATTAGGTTAGAACCTTTTACTACAAGTTGGTAGAGGAATTACCTAAGTGCCTCAGGAAAGAACAAATTGTACTGCATCCACATTCTTCTCTGTTTGAGAATGTTTCAAACAAAAACAAGTGAAAACACGGTTAGGGAAGTAGACAAGGGGCATATGTGAATTGTATGTGCCGTACAGAGCACTTGAATGTTATTCCGAAAGCTGACCCATTTTGAGGCTTGACCCAGATTTACTTAACAGGGGCTCCTTCGGATTGGCCTGTGTGTCCTTGACGTGTCCCATGACGTCTTGAACACTTTCTTGCTTTCTGGTGTGACAAGATAGTTTAAGTTTGTCCTAGTCCTTCCCTGACTCTGCCTTGAAGTGAGCAAGTTTTCAAGTTTAGTAGAGGAAGTTAGTCTGCAGGAGACAGGGTGAGTCTCCCTCTTCCTGTGCTCACTGCAGCTCTGTTAGTGGACAGCGCTGTCTTCCACTAGTCCATCCAGATCCAGTGCACCGTCTAGTCATCTACCCATTTCATTATATATTGATATCTGTATTTCAAATCTGCACGTACTTTGGTAGATACTTGTTTCTGTCTGATTATATAGGAAAGATCATGAATTTGTACCAATATCCCTAATTACAGTCTAACACTACAGGGTTAGTGTTCGAATGCTAGTTTTTTTTCCATATTGTAAATCTCCTTTCCAGCAGTCAGTGAAAAGTATAGATCCTGATGCCTTTCACATATTTACAAGAGAGAGAGAGAGAGAGAGAGATAGAGAGAGAGAGAGAGAGAGAATGAATGAATGAATGAATGAATACAGGTGAATGCAGGTGAGTGAGTGCATGTACTCTAAGAGGCTAGAAGTTTTGGATCCCCTAGGAGCTGGGGTTAAAGGTAACTGTCCTGTAATCCCAACACTCAGGGAGGCAGATCTCTGTGAGTTCAAGGCCAGCCTGGTTTATATAGCATCCAGGACAGCCAGAGCTACACAGAGAAACCCTGCCTCCAGGGGTAGGGGTGGGGAGGCAACTGTGAGGCACTTGATGTAGGTGCTGGAAACTGACCTCAGGTCCTCTGCTAGAGCAGTAAGTGCTTTTAAGTGCGGAGCCAGCCCTTCAGCTCTGTTCATTGACTTATGCGATGAGTCTGTATTTAAGTGATCTCTCATCAGTACTCCACTCCCTCCCTCATCCAGGCAAGCTGTTCCCTATGCTGGATCGTTGCTGTTCTCATCCCTAGAGCCATGCTCCTCACGTTGTTCTCTCTGACCACCACACCAGGCTCCTCTCTTCATCCCAGGCTTTCCCTTCACTCAAGGGTGCTTTTTGTGTTCCGCAGGCTCTGACATCAGCCCTTTTGTGGATGTCCTCTGTATGTGCTCAGCTGCTAGCACCCACTGCGATCTGCTGTGGCTTCCTTTTCTTTACTTTGTTCTGCCATGCCTACTGGCCTTAGATGTGAATTGTTTAGGAAGAGAGAATGACTGTTTACCTAGGACATGCCTTTTTTTTTTTTTTTTTTTTTTTTAAATAATAGGAACACAGTCTAAGAAAGGTTTCATTGAGTGATTTTGTGGTATGAACATCATGGAGTGTATTGACAGAAAGTTAAGATGTGTAGGATATCACCAGATGATATAGTCATATGAGACTGCTCTTGGAGACGTCTGTCACCAAGCAGTGCTTAGCTATATACATATGTTTATGTGTATGTAATTTCATTTAAATGGTTTTGTTTTTGTTTTTGAGATAGAGTTTCACAAAGCTGGTTTTGTGGTGAAGTCCATTTCTTTCCCTCAGCATTTGGAGTGCCCAGCTTCCCCTGTTCGCTCAAAAAAATTAAAAGAAATCCTCTAAAAATTTATAGCGTATAACAGTCTTTTTGATGTATATCCTCTGAGCTTTAACAAATGCATTGTCATGGGACAACTAATACGCTAAAGTTCAGGGCGGTGTGTATCAGCCCACAGTTCCCTTGAGCTGCCCTTTTATACTATGCTCAGTTATTTAGATAAACGGAAAATTGTTAGCAATTAAGGAATGGCTGCTTAGTTTGTGAGGTCTGTGAGTTTTTACATACTGGTTAATGCTTTTTTAAAAAAGTATTTTTAAAACCCATTCTCTTTAACTTCCCTACCCCTGTGCCTTTCATAGTAAAGGCATGGGACATAGCTGTCTTAGTTGTTATACCCAAGGCTAGAGGCTATCTGTCTAATCTTGAAATAGTGCTTGAAAATTACGCCAGGAACTTTTTGTTTTGTTTTGTTTTTCGAGACAGGTTTCTCTGTGTAGCCTTGGCTGTTCTGGACTCATTTTGTAGACCAGGCTGGCCTTGAACTCACAGAGTGCTGGGATTAAAGAAGTGCGTCACCACGCCCGGCTTAGGAACTTGTTAAGTCTTTTATTTATTCTGCTTTATTTCAAAAGTAATTTTTCTTCTTTAAAAAAAAAAAAGAAAACCTAATTAATTTTAATGGGCAAATAAAGACTAGAAAGTGATTTCTTAAGTGATGGCTTATGATTTCCATTCATAGCAGTTGACAGTCTATAAATAAGTGCTTAGACTGGGGAAAAGAGAAAGAGTAAGGAATAGGGTTAAATGCAAATAGTCTAATTTGTCAATCAATGTTTTCTTTCATTTAACCTTATTTGTACTGTATCCAGAATAAATTACAGAGCCTAGTATTGATTAATTAAACATATAACTTGAATTTCATTTTCTTTGCAGCCCTACTAAAACTATAATAAAAGAAGTTTTTTAAAAAAATAGTTATAAATGCTCTGAAACAAGAAGAGCAGGAAAGGAGACTTGAAGCAGTTTTGTGAGGGTGAAAACATATGTGACACGGACCTCAGAGATCTGAGAACGTCAAAGTTAGCAGTGGTGAAAGCTGAGAACCTGTCCAGTTTAACTGGAAGAAATTAATAGAAGTGGAGCAATTGTAGAAGTTGGGTTGTCAAGCTAGGTGTGGTGGTGTACGTCTGTAATCCCAGCACTTGGGAAGCAGAGACAGGCTGATTGATGTGTGTTCGAGGCCAGCCTGGTCTACAAAGTGAGTCTAGGACAGCCAAGGCTACACAGAGAAACCCTGTCTCAGACAACCAAGATGTTGGTTGTCTTCAGAATGCTCTAGAAGTTGAGGTGTGGGCCTAGCTGAGACCTAGGGACCAACTAAAGCTGTTCAGATGTGGGAAGTCTAGAACTACTGCTCTGTTTCTCAAGACAGGCCGCTTATGCTCAGTAAATCAAGCTCTGTTGGCTTGAGTGATATCAGACCAGTGCAGGCATCAAATGCTGGACATCTGGGGAAGAGTTTAACGTTGCTTAGAAAATGAAGCAAATTGAAAAAGAACAATTAAGTATAGTGGGACTTTCAGACCTGCCAGCAGTCCAAATAATGACACAGAGGCCTTTTTTTTTTTTTTTTTTTTTTTTTTTTTTTTTTTTTTTTTTTTTTTTAAATATTTTAAAGCTTAGACCTTTAGCTGTACAGACACCCAGCAACCTATCTAGCTTAACCTGACTAATCCTGGCACTGCATCCACCATGTGGCCAACTCTATCTTTTTGCTCCTGTTCATGTTTGTCTGTGTCCTGCTGGCGAATCTCCTACCTTGCTTTCTTCTCCCAGCATCCTTCTCTCTTGGAAGTCCCACCTTTCACTTCTTGCTCAGCTATTGGCCATTAGCTCTTTATTTCAACCAATAGGCAAGTGAGGAAGGATGAATATTTACAAAATATAAGACCAGAGGTGGGTGATAGAAATAACAATACCAAGATCTGACTAGTACTTAGCTCTCTGCCAGGTTAGTAATCAACAATTGAATATACAGAGACACCTTCACACAATATACCCCAAATTCTCCTCCTGTAGTCCAATAAACGGCTTTTTCTCTAACATTGATAAACTATTTACAATAAGAACAATTATGAGACCTATCAGGTAAGAGTTACATTCACAGTGTCCAGTCAGTTTGTATTTGGCAGCCTTGGAGAAAGTACTTCACTATCTATCCTAACTTGCTGAGTCCAAAGTTCTCACCTAAGTCATTTTCTTATCACCATAAAAGCCTTCATGTCCTCCAGTCTTTACAATTTGCATTTACCGCCCCTAAGACACCTTCTTAGAGCCTAAAAAGATTTCTTAGATCCTAAACAACTTAAACTTTTATGTATTTAATCTTTCTGAATCTAATGACAAGGAAAACTGTAAAACTATAACTATGGTCACTAGTCTTCAGTCCTGTCAGAGACCTGAGGAGGATAAATTTTGCCTTGAGTGGATAGGAAGTGCAGAGCAAGCAGCTTTCAAAACTGAAGAAACGACAGGGAGTTACTGGCTACCTGGACAGTCACCAAAGGTTCTTCTGTCATCAGGCCCAGAAGCTCTGACTTTTCTGTGAAACAGGAAGTTTGAAGGACTGTCCTATCTTGTTTCAGCAGAGTTGGGCCGTCGACCTCCCAGTGTCCTGCTTGTCTACAGTTTAGACATAAAGGGCGATAGTTCGCGTTCACACACTTGAAGCGAGCTCCATGTGCAGGCTTTTCAGTGCCTATCATATTTTTTTGGAGTAGAATGGGGTGCTGCCAGGAGCTAATGTGTCTCTCTGTCATAAAAGCTTTTTATTATGAAAACACCTTAAATGACATATTTTATAGATCTTTGAATTGTTTCAGAACCATCTATCTATCTATCTATCTATCTGTATCTATCTATCCATCCATTTATCCATCCTTCTATCTAATATCTGAATAGACAAACATTGCTTGTTTCTAGCTATTTACTAACTTCTTAATTTGGAAAACATATAGGAGGCTAAATAAAGCTTCTTTCTGTAACTAAACTAGTACCTAAGAAGACTACAAGTAACATTATTTATAGGTGACTAAGTACTAACTTGCGTTTTTCATTATCCTAAACAGTTTGCAATAGTAGCTTTCATAGGACTAGAACTTTACATGACATTTTAAATGAGTTGCACATGCACGTAGACCTTAAACAAGAATTGAATATATAGAGAGTATGTTGTAACAAATATAATCTTAAGTTTCTATTAGTATACAAAAATCCATATCAATTTCAAATACTTGAGACTTGTTGCTTTCTAGTCTAAAGGGAGATACAGTAACCCACCCCTTCTTTGTCTGTCTGTCACTGTCTCCCCACTTTCCCTCTCTAGTACCAGATGGGAGAGATGACAACAACCATCTGTGACCGACCGAATGACCAAAAACTGCCCACTCCACCTCTTGGCAATGAGGCTGCCATGTTCTTTAAATCCCTCCCTGTTGTCTGGGGGTGAAGGCATCTTTTGGGGACCCTAAGAAAACTGGGATATTGCCTAAGTCCCAGGAGAACTAGCTGTATCTTTTGCTGTTCACTTTCTTGAACAGGAAACGTGCAGGGCTCATCCTGGCTGAAACAGTCTGTGAGGCTGGACCATCTGAGCTAGCTGTTTTCAAGTTGACCTATATGCAAACTTTTGAGGAAACGGTAACTGCGGCAATCTGTGAGGCTGGATCACCTGGACTAATTGTTTTGTCTTCATTGGTGTCTGGTCCTTTAGCTCTGAAAACATACAAACTTTTAAAGGTAGCATTGTAGGTACATTTCTATATTAATTCAAGTATGGAATGTGCACTGTGAACAAATCATTTAATTATGATTTTCTGCTCTATGTTTGAGCAGGTGAAAGGCATCCATCAATTTTCATAAGTTCATTTGGACAGTATAACCAAACTGTAATCTAAATCTCCAACCATGCCATATGAAGGAATGGCATGAAATAATAAGTCACGAGGACCAAGTAGTCAAAAAGATTGATTGGCTATGCAGAGACATTCATGTCTCAGCTAGTCTCAGAGCTGTTCCCAAATAAGGGGATCAGCAGTCATGCCACCAGCTTTGTTGTTCTTCTGGGTCTTTCCTTCATGCCTGTAGCCAAGATTTTTCAGGAGATCTTTCATGGTCAAATCTAATTTTTATTAATTTTGAAGGAAACCATGGCACTTCACTTCCTGTTGAAACAAGAACTTATTTACTTCCCCATTGTAACACATATCCTGATTTTCATTCTGGGGTTAATATATCCTTAAAGTATATAGGAAGATTTAATTCAGCAGCCCTTTATAAAATCCAGTGTTTTCCATCACCTGTGCTACCTGTCTCATTGACATTTAAAAAGGTTAAAGTCAATGAACCATTATTTAATCCATATCTGGGAGACATTATATCCTGTTTGTTTTATGAGCATTTTCTTTTTTTATAATTTTATTTTGTTTTTTAAATTTATTCAGATTACAACTAAATTGCTATCCTATCACTTGTAACCTCATGTTCCTCCCTCCTTCCCTCCTGCTTTTACCCTATTCCCCTTCCCTAGGTCTATGACCGAGGGGGACCTCCTCCCCCGTCTATATGGTCATAGGCTATCAAGTGTCATCTTGGTAGCCTGCTTATTCTTTCTTTGAGTGCCCTCAGGCCTCCCCAGCAAGAGGAGGTGGTCAAATATGGGGCACCAGAGTTCATGCCAAAGTCAGTCCCCACTCTCCACATAACTGTGGAGAATGTCCTGTCTGTTGGGTAGATCACAGTAGGGGTTCGATGTTTACTACTTCTATTGTCCTTGGTTAGTGCAATAGTTTGAGCAGACCCCCTGGGCCCCGATCCACCTGTCACATCCTTCTATTTACATGATGCTTTTTATGAAAATTTGAAGATTCTGATACATTTCCTATTAATAATTTATCTATCTCCTCATTTCCTAATGCCAACGGTCCTGGCGAACTTGTATGAGGTTAAATATGGGTTATATACAATAGATGATCTCTGTTTCGAATTACCTGTTATAGCGGTATAAATAATAAAGTTACTTCTGAATCATCTGGAATAAGTTCAGCAGTTTTTATATGCAAACCAACTTTTTCTGCATATTGAAAATCAGTAACTGTATTAAGATGTTCTGGAAAATCTAATAGAACTATGAGAATAGCATATAATTCTTATTTTTGAACTGAAGCATATGGACTATGAATTACTTTATTACTTATATTTTCTGGCTTATAACCTGCCATTTCTGATTTATTGGCATATGTATAAAAGGTAGAAGTTTTAGAAATTGGTGTTCCTATCACTATATGAAGAAGAATCTAATTAATTCTTTTTATAAACTGAAGTCACTTGCTTTTAGGTATTTGTTGTTAATTTCTCCCTTCCAAAAATCACTTCAAGCTCTTTGCCAAACCTCATTGATTATTCATAATGAGGTAATTTCAGCATTAGTGTAAGGCACTATAGTCTCTGTTGGGTCTGTTCCTGCTAATTGGTGGAGTCTTAGTTTTCCCTTTCTCAATCAATTCAGAAACCTTTTCTAAAAATAAAATATAAATAAAAAAAGAAAAGAAACCTTTTCTATATAGGTTTTAAATTTTTTTACTCTATTTGTGTGGTAAAAATATCCATCCTAAGATGGTATTTTTTCTCTGTATAAGAATTCCTGTAGGAAAATGAGTGGAAGGTAAAATAACTAAAATACAATCAAGCATTAGCTCCAAAAGGCCAACATGTGCATCCTGTAGTTTCTTTTCTTCCAGAGCCAATTCTCTTTCAGCTTCAGCTGATAGTTTTCTTGGACTATTTAAGTTTGAACCACCATGTAAGGTTTGAAATAAATTACTTAGCTCTTGAGTAGTTAATTCAACTGTGGACCTCAACCTATTAATATCGCCCAGTAATTTTTGAAAATCACCAAGAGTTTGTAATTGGTTTCTTCTGATCTTTACCTTTTGTGGATGAATTTTTAAAACCTATTTTATTTATATTTATTTATTTTTGGTTTTTTGAGACAGAGTTTCTCTGTATAGCCTTGGCTGTCCTGGACTCACTTTGTAGACCAGGCTGGCCTCAAACTCACAGCGATCCACCTGCCTCTGCCTCCTAAATGCTGGGATTAAAGGCGTACGCCACCACGCCTGGCTCCTTAAACCTATTTTATATCCTAGATAATAGAATTTGTATTTTTTCAGGAGCAATTTGTAATTCCCAATAAAATAACTCTTTACTTCATCAAAAGTTTTTTTCTAAAGTATCTTTATCAGCCAGCAACATATCATTCATATGATGATAAATTATAGATTTAGGAAACTGTTTTCACATTATTTCTAATAGCTGTTGTACAAAATATTGATTCAAGATAGGGATGTTTAACATTCCTTGTGTCAAGACCCTCCATTGGTACCTCTTACTTGGTTTTTCATTGTTAAATGTGGGCACAGTGAAAATAAATCTTTCTCTATCTTGTTTCTCACGGAGTATTGAGAAAAAGCAATCTTTTAAATCAATCACTATAATAGGCCATGCCTTAAGTAATAAAGAAGTTAAGGGGATTCCAAGTTGTAAGGAACCCAGAGGCTGAATGATTTTCTTGATTGCTCTCAGCAACCTCCATTTTTCAGATTTCTTTTTTAATGACAAATACAGGAGAATTCCAAGGTCTGGTGGACTCTTGTACATGTTGTGCCTCTAGCTGCTCTGGGACTAGGTATGCTAGGCTTGGAACTTTTTTTTATTTAAGGGCCACAGTCCGGGTGTTCTTGTGCCTCTAACTTTTCTATATTTAAGGGTCACTAATCTACCCAAACAGGCTTGTCAGTTAAACATTTTAATGGCAGGGCATTTGGTATTCTTTAAGCAGTGGCCCTCATAAATTTGGAGAGCCAACATCTGTTGTGTCCTGCTTATGGACAGCTTAGACAGTCTGTAACTGTCTTTGATAACATCTTTCAAGACCTTTATCAGGAAGATCTATTTTACGGCTTGTCCTTCAGTTTGGAGGACTGGTAATCTGTGCTTTCTACTGTTGGAATAGATCTCTTCCCCATAGATTCATGACTATATCTGCCTGAGACAATGTCTCAATCCCTAGGAGCTGTGTAGATATCTTTAGAATTAGCCAAGTTGGATTTCATGAATCTTGTGAAATTATTGTCACATCTTCTCTGGTATACCTTTAGGCCTTCAATCTCAATTCCATTCAGTTGTTATTTCAACTTTGGTCTCTTATTATGTATAGCAGCTTCCCAAAATATGTTTTCTGTTATCTTCAGAATCTCTTGTTCTAGCTATTGGAGCTGCTCTATCCCTGTTAAATGGTGCAGTTAAGTTTTGAGTGGCACCGTTTGTCCTATGAGGCTTTAATTTTTTTTTTTTTTTTTTTTTTTTTTTTTTTTTTTTTAGTTGCTCTCTAGGAGAGTTTCTTCTTGGGCTGACAGGAAATGAAAGGCTCATGTTTTTGTTGGGGCTGGAGCAAAGCCCCGTAGACAGCTTTCTAACAATAAGGAATTGCCTTGAATATCTCTGGATGATCTATAGTCATAAGCCTTGTATCTGCCCCTTCCATATCTTTTACGAATACTGGGAAGCTTCCTCCCTGGATTATCATTAGAGAAAATGTTATCCTTAGAAACTGTATACAGTCTTTTAGGAAATGAATTGTTCTTCCACAGTCAAAGCATTGGACATTCTGAGATCTCATACTTTTTGCAATTGTCTATTCAATCACAACTGAATTGTAAGCAGTAGATCCAATATCTGTAGTTTTTTCTTCATTAATTAATTAATTTGATCCATAGTAGCTTTAATCCATTCATAAGTAGTGCAGATCTGGCCCTTAAAGGTCTAGTACCATTTTTGCATTTAGCATTAGCATTTTCAAAAGCTAACGATTGAATTAAAAATTCTTTAGTATCTGGATTTGCTAATGCTTTATTTAAAGCTGAAGTTAAATTAATCTTTGTAAAAATAAAAATCAGTGAAAGATTCCTCTGAACCGGAAGATACTTTGTAAATAATTTAGATAGTTTTCCCTGTTGTTCAACCTTGTCCCAAATACCTAAAGCTACTATACTATGCACTAAGGTGGCATCATTAAGAATAATCTGTATTTCTTTCTTTTTTTTTTTTTTTTTTGGTTTTCGAGACAGGGTCTCTCTGTGTTAGCTTTGACTGTCCTGAACTCGATTTGTAGACCAGGCTGGCCTTGAACTCACAGCGATCCGTCTGCCTCTGCCTCCCGAGTGCTGGGATTAAAAGAGTACACCACCACGCCCGGCTATAGTCTGTATTCTTAATTCAGAATTTTGACCTTTTCCTAGCAACAGGTCTTTAGCAATATTACTGCCTGTAGTCCTATTGTGTCGTTCCAATTCTAAAGCCTCATCTTTCCACCACGTCAGCCATTGTAATTGAGGGCCAGGTTCTAAGATGGTTGACATCAAATTTCTCCAATCTTTTGGAATTATACAATTTTATGTGGCCCAGTTTTACATAAGGTGATGCATGACATAAGCCATCATTGCTTCTTTAAATCTTTTTAGATCTAGATCTCTATGGCTGCCACCCAAATTCTTTATGATCATCAAAAATGTACCCCGACAATTAAGAAAAAAATTGTGAAGGAAAGAAAAAATAACTAATGTACATGGTTACAGTAATGCCAGCATTGAGTATTGATCTGACAAAAATTATACTGTAATTATATTGGCAGGGTGATATAGGGAGGGGAGTTTGTTAGACTCTGATAATTGCCTTAAATCCCAAGTGATAACTTTGTATAAAAGTGAAAAACTAAAACATAGTTTTAGCTTTTATAGAATTCAAAAGTACAGTTCATTTAATCCTTCCTCATTGATCTTATTTAAATATTTTTTTCATTTTGACTTATTTCTGGGTTTTGCAACTGAGGTGTCAAAACTGGACAGTGTAAATAGATTTGCAATATATATATATATATATATATATATATCAGATCAGTGGTTTTCCTTTTTTAGTGGTTGCTCTGTTTTCGTAGATGGCAATGTATCTAATTTAGGAGAGTAGTTTATTCTGGGAAAAGCTATGTAGGTTAAATCCTTTATATATGCTTTTAAACATTTACAAATCTACTTCTAAAGTTACACAAGACACATATGTAATGTTCAGCTGTTTATGGAATTGAACACCCAGCAAATGAACTCCAACAGAGCAGTAAAGACAAAATGAACCACATAAATGATGTAAATTGTGTTTTGAGTTATAAGTAATGGAAAATCCTGTTGCAAGATCCTGGTGACCTGCCAGCCATCAAAGTAAAGACACCGTGACCTTTTAATATTTTAAAGCTTAGTCCTTAGCTCTGCAGATTCTCAACATGACTTCCTCTCACTTCTCGTGGTGAAAAGAACCTCCTCTTTCTTCTTCCCAGAGTTCCTTTCTCTGCCCTTAAGTCCTTCCTACCTTTCACTTCCTGTCCTAGCTATTGGCTGTCAGCTCTTTTTAACAACCAATCAGCAGTGAGATACATGTGATACAACTTTTAAACAATCTAGCAAAGGAGGACAGTGTGACCTTTTCTTTAGGATTTACAAAACAGGAGGCTGGTAATGGGTCATTGTAATGACAGTTCAGAATCTGTTAGCATTTAGCTCACTGTGGGTTCAACAATTAACAATCAAATATAGAGGCACACCTTAATAAAATGTATTAAATGAAGGCCACCTCTACAAAATCCAATGCAAATTGGTTCCAAAAGTAAGAAGAATTTTATTCTTACTGATCTATCAAGAACAAAGATGGCTTGAGCCTTTTGGTTTAGTGGCTCAGCAGATATCCAGGTTCTGTGAATCTAGGGCAATGTAGATGTCTTTACTACCTCCCAAGGGCTATAGCACGGCACTGGTGCAGCATGCTCCCAAGTTAGTGGGGAAGGAGGGAGGGAGAGGGAGAGGGAGAGGGAGAGGGAGAGGGAGAGGGAGAGGGAGAGAGAGAGAGAGAGAGAGAGAGAGAGAGAGAGAGAGAGAGAGGGGGGGGGGGGGGGGAGAAATGCCTCTCCAAACCCAGAGAAAAGCTTCTACTATGGTCTCAAATAGCCAGAATTAGATTTCTTTTTTTGTTTTTTTTGAGACATGGTTTCTGTGTGTAGCCTTGGCTGTCCTGGAGTCACTTTGTAGACCACACTGGCCTTGAACTCACAGTGATCCACCTGCCTCTAGATTTCTATTTGCAGAGGAGGCAGTCATTATGCTGGTGGTGATGCCGTTGTCAGGGTACTTGGGCTGTGTGAAGGAAGATGGTTTTTTAAAAACAAATTTAGAATCTGGGGAGCTGGGGAGCTGGTTTATTCATCAAAAAGCTTGCTGTGCAGATAATAGGACTTGACTTTGGATACCCGGCACCACTTAAAAGCCAGGCCTGTGTGCATCTGCATACTCTAGCACTCAGGAATAAGGGGCTGAGGTGGGGTGGGCACAGGTTGTGCTGGTTAGGTTTTTTGCCCGCTTAACACAGACTGGGTTATTTAAGGGAAGAGGGAACCTCAATTGAAAAAATTGCCTCCATCAGATTGTGCTGTGGGCAAGTTTGTGGGGTCTGCTGCTGCGTCTCCCCCTTCCCTCCTTTTTCTTCTTCATTTTTTGAGACAGGGTCTCTCTGTGTAGCCTTGGCTGTCCTGGACTCTCTTTGTAGACCAGGCAGGCCTCGAACTTACAGAGATCCGCCTGCCTCTGCCTCCCTGAGAGCTGGGATTACAGGTGTACTTGCATTTTCTTGATTAATGACTGGTATGGGAAGGCCCAGCCCACTGTGGGCAGTGCTGCCTCTAGGCAGGCGGTAAGACTTGAGAGCCAGGAAAGCCAGCCAGCAAGCAGCACCCCTCCATGGCTTCTGCCTCAGTTCCTGCCTCAGCTTCCTTCAATAGTGGACCACGATCGGGACTATAAGATGTAAGGTGAAATAAATCCTATTTTCCTTATGCTGATTTTGGTCAGTGTCTTACAGCAACAGAAAGTAGCTAGAACACAGCTGGACCACTAGTTTGCTGGCTGGTTACGCTAGCCAGATTGGTGAACTCTAGTTTTAGTCAGAAGCCCTGTATCAAAAATAGTATGGAGGGGTTGGAGGAAGGAAAGAGAAAGGAGAAAAGGTGTAATTGTATTATAATCTCAAAAATAAAAGAAAAAGATGAAAAAAAAAATAAGGTGGGGAGTGACTGAGGAATACAACTTAATGTAGACGTCTGGCCTCTCCATGCATGCACACAGACTTGCATAAGTACATATGTGCATACATACACACATGTGTGTAGCACTTTACAAATTAGGATTTAATTAGAAAGAGAATCTGGGTTCTGGTTAGATTATAAGCAGTCTTCACTGCAGTTGGCTTTGTGGTTTACCATTTATTGAAACATTTTCATTAGAAATTATTAGTGCTATGGTAAAGTTTGAAGTAACTTTTTGCTTTTTCCTGATCACCTGTAGGAAATGCCTTCTCTAATAATATACTTGTGATTTAGAGATTCTGGGCCAGTGTTGCTGTGTGGAAAAGAGAATGGAATGAATTAAAAATTAAAAATATTTGTGATTAAATTTTAATTTAAAAGTTGTATGTGGTCATTGAAATGTTACTTTCACAGCTTTGCCGGTTTTTGTTTTTGTTTTTGTTTTTGTTGACTTACCCTTCCTCTGATTGCCTATAAAGCTTGTTTAGACTGCTGCTCTGGCCAGAGCATAAACCTTGGATTGTTACTTGCGCGCGCGCGCGTGTGTGTGTGTGTGTGTGTGTGTGTGTGTGTGTGTGTGTGTGTGTGAGAGAGAGAGAGAGAGAGAAGTTGATACGGTTGGAGTCATTTGGGAGAAGGGAACCCCACTTGGGAAAAAGCTTCTATCACATTGGTTTGTAGGCAAGCCTGTGCAGCATTTCTTGGTTAATGATTAGTGTGGGAAGGCCCTAGGCAGGTGTTCCTGGGTTGTATAGAAAAGCAAGCTGAGTTAGCCACAGAGAGCAGGCCACACGGCTTCCAGGGTCCCGCCTTGAGTTCCTATCCTGACTCAGAAGTCATTTTCCTGAGTGTTCTAGTTGCCAGGTAGTCTTCCCCCTTTCCCTCCTATTTTAATTTTACATATATGGTTGTTTTACCTGCATGTATGTCTATGCACCACATGTATGCATTTTCTGTGGAGCCAGAAGAAGGTGTTGGCTCCTCTGGAATTGGAGTTATGGAGGTGAGTGCTAGGAACTGAAATGCTCCAGCCATTTACAGCCTTTTAAAAAGAAGCATGCACTGCCCAGGATTTTGTTTTTAAGAGATCCTAGGGTTGGAAGAGTCTGGGCACTGCACACTACTCCTCTGCTTTGCTGCAGGCGTTGTCTCCACTCAGTTGTCTCAGTGGAAGCAAAACCTAGGTCTGCACAGTATGTATGTGTGTGTATTCACTCACATGTGGAATCATTTCTTACAATTTACTTTAAAAAATTATTTATTATTATGTATACAGTGCTCTGCCTGAATGTACATCTGCAGGCCAGAAGAGGACATCAGATCTCATTATAGATGGCTCTTAGATGGCTGTGAGCCACCATGTGATTGCTGGGAATTGAACTCAGGACTTCTGAAAGAGCAGTCCCCGCTCTTAACCTCTGAGCCATGGGCTCACAACCATCTATAATGTGATTTGATGCCCTCTTCTGGCCTGCGGGTGTATATGCAGGCAGAGCACTGTATACATAATAAATGAATCTTAAAAAAAATAAAATAAACTATCGTAGCATTTAAAAGGTTTGCGAGAACATGAGACTGACTTCCATAGTTTGGTACGGTCTACATTTTCACATACACTCAGTGTTCTCAGCCTCATCCAGGCCATTGGAATTGGCAGAGATGGGGACTGGCAGTTGAGAGGAGGCGATGAGAAGAGGAGCAGGAGTCTGGCTGAGTATCTAGGCAGTGCGGCAGGCACCACAGCGCTGATGGAGCCTGGGCCTTAATGATAACCCATGCACAGCCCTAGATAAGGGGCACCAAGGAAATTGTTCTCTTCCATGTAAAATAACAAGCCTCACCTAGTGCCGATGTTCCTACTAGGAAACAGACCCCTCGGAATGGAGTCCATTTTTAAGGTGTTACGATTCATTTGTATTTGAGTCAGTTAAAAATTCAATTAAAATATAGACTGTCAGTTTCATCTTAAAAAGTGTACTAATGGTCAGGAGATAATTAGTGTAGTATCTTCACAGTGAAGTATTTCTACCCATGGAATGTGACAGCTTCTCAGGGCGTATGTGGGTACACAGTTTCAACTTATAATCTTCCACTTCCTCAAGTACTCTTCTAAAAATCTGCTTGAGAATGCTCTGAAGTCAGCTGATTTTCCTTTTTCTTCCTTTTAACAGTTGCCTGTCTTCCACTTTGTAAAGTATGCTTTTCACCCATCTTGAGTCTGGGCTATAAGTGGTATCTTGCCTTGGAGCAAAATCTCTGGTTCAGTGCAGTTCAGGAACGAGCCAAAGGTCTCAGCAGAGAGAAGGACAAACCTGGAGGCTTTGAGCTGCCTTGGGAGCCCTTGGACAGCTACTTCTGAGACCCACATTTCTTCTGGAAGATGTGGGGTATGAAGCGGAAGGGACTGTTTGAAAATACTGACTCTCTAGGCCAGGTAAAACAAAAAGGAAGTGCTGTCAAGCTCTACTTTATTTTACTAGTTTACAAATCCTAGCATCCATCTCCCTGGAAACTGCTACTACTTAAGATCCTGGTGATATATATGGTAATATATATTTTTTATGTTGTATACACACACACACACACACACACACACACACACACACACACTTCTTTGAATAAAGAATTAAAGACATGTTTCAATAGAATCATCTCACTTTCGCCACTGGTTTTCGAAAACCAAAGAAACAAAATAAGATACATTTCTCCAAGTAATGTTGGTATCGTTTCTTAAAAATACTGAGAAGTCAGGTTTAGTGGTACATACCTTTAGTCCAGAACTTGGAAGGTAGAGGCATGCTGATTTCCGTGAGTTCAAGGCCAGCCTGGTCTGCATGGTGAGTTCTAGGACAGCCAGGGCTACATACATAGTGAGACCCTGTCTGAAAAAAACAAAAAATAAAAAAATAAAAACAAATACTGGAAAGTTTGAAAGTATTCAGTGCTAACCTTGTGTCATCCTTGACTTCTTTTTGGGTATCTAATTTGTAAATTCGGTTCAGCCTCTTTATTTGATATAAGGTTAATCTAGTGTTCTTTTATTTCTTGGTTATTTGACAAGTTGGAGTTTTCTAAGAAGTTGCACTTTTATTATTTAACTTGTTTGCAAATTATTTTTTTCCAACACTATTTTTATTGATTTATTTTGGAGTTTCACATCATGTGCTCTGGTTATACTCTGTTTCTAATCCTCTCATGTTGCTCCCTTGTAACCTCCCGCTGCAAAAGAGAAAGAAGAAGGAAGGAAGACAAAAGACAAAAGAAAACAAAAAACCCACTCCATTTTGTATTGTTTACATACTCACTGGAGCATGGCCAAACTCCCAGTGGCCCAACTTCTAAGGAAAACTGAGTCTCTACCTGCATCCCCACCAGAAGCCATAAATTGTGAGGCAGAGGCAGGCAGATCTCTGTGAGCTTGAGATCAGCCCGGTTGTCATGACAGCCAAGGCTACACAGAGAAACCCTATCTCAAACACACATACACACACACACACACACACACACACACACAACAAAAAGCCCCCCAAAAACCTCAAACCCAAAACAACTCAAAATCCTGTCTTCCAAATCCAGCTTGTTGTTCAAAGTTTTGTTTGCTGTATCTGTCAGTTACTGAAAGATGTATAGTAAAATTATGCCCTAATGGAAGATTTGCCAGTTTTTAAAATATAACGCTTAGAAGTTTTTATTCATCATACATTTTGAGGCAAGATTAGTTAGATTGCTGAAATGTAAAATTATTATTTTTCCTGGCGCGTTGCACTTTTTATTTAATGATTGTCATGTGTAGTAGGGCTTTTGCCTTAAACTTACTTTTTTTGTCTTTATTTAAATTTAAGCAATATAACTTTATTTGGTTATTCTTCATGTGGTTATCTTTTTCATTTGAGACAGGGTTTCACTGTGTAGCCCTGGCTGTCCTGGACTCACTTTGTAGACCAGGCCTCAAACTCACAGCGATCCGCCTACCTCTGCCTCCCAAGTACTGGGATTACAGGTGTGCACCACCATGCCTGGATTTACATGGTTTTTCTTTATTTGAACCCTTTCATTTTCATTTTTCTGTATTATTGAGTATGACTGGTATTTGGAAGCAGGATATAATTTTTTTTTGTTCTTCAGTATGAAAAATTTAAATTTTAGCTGGTGCATGGAAGCTATTTACATTTATTGGAAGTACAAATTTATGTGTGTTATCATATATAAATTACACGCCATACAACAGGTGACGTATGAGGAAGTTTATTATTGTGAGAAGGGCAATTGGGAGAGGGACAGAAGATATAGTCTGAGTGAGCCATGAGAGAGTCAGAGGGACAGGCAGAGAGAGTACAAGAGAGGGGAGGGGAGAGAGAGAAAGAGAGAGAGAGAGAGAGAGAGAGAGACAGAGAGAGAGACAGAGAGAGACAGAGAGAGACAGAGAGAGAGACAGAGAGACACAGAGAGAGACAGAGAGACAGAGAGAGAGACAGAGAGAGAGAGAGAGAGAGACAGAGAGAGAGACAGAGAGAGAGACAGAGAGATATGAGGTGGCAGGTTGGTCCTTTTACGGCCTGGCAGTCACCTGGCGGCAGGTGATGATGTCAGAGGTTGTTCAGCAACTTAGAGGCAGGCTGTGTTTACTTTTGTACATATTGTCACTATCTTGGATTAATTCATCCTATTTTCCAAATCCAGTGTTCCTTTCTACTTGTTTGGCATTTTCTTCTAGCTGTCACGGTCAATGGAAGCTTGCACAAGCAGGGTGTGTGTGTGTGTGTGTGTGTGTGTGTGTGTGTGTGTGTGTGTGTGTTCGGTTGCTGTCTCTTACGCTTCTCCAGAGACTCCTGGCTTGTAACTCCTACTTCATTCCTACTAACTGGGAAAACTAGAATGTGATCGGGATAGCGTGGGCAGAGTGCCTACTGCGGGATCTCAGTCTTCTAAAGGACAGAGTGCAAGAGTTACATAGCAGGACCACCATGGGATTTCTCCCTTGCTCTTTACCCCACCCACATCCCCCTTCCCACCTCATGGTGTTGATGTTGATCAATTGTTTTAGGAGGTACATACAACAGACTGCTGTAAAGCCAAGTATACCTAGTTCAGTAGTCTTTCTGTAAGCTTAAAAAAAAAGTGGATTCCACCCACCTCCTCCTAGTTCCATCTCCCTCCCTTTCTCCTCTTTTCCTTTCTTCCTCCTCTTCCTAGTAGACACCAGCATTCCTACCCCTTAAACGGTGTCTTAGTGGTTAACTATTCTAAAAATTTGGGATTTATGTGTTTTTAGCAACAGAAGTAGGATTCTCTTCTCACAGAGTCCCTGTTAACTTTTTCCCTTGTATAAATTGCCTCTGGATATTTGTTCAGTGGGCATCCTCCTAAGCCTCTGTCACTGTTACTACCATTAGGTTGTCTTGTTTAAGAATTACTTGTTGGGGCTGGAGAGATGGCTCAGAGGTTAAGAGCACTGTCTGCTCTTCCAGAGGTCTTGAGTTCGATTCCCAATAACCACATGGTGGCTCACAACCATCTGCAGTGTGATCTGATGCCCCTTTCTGGCCTGCAGATGTACACCCAGGCAGAGCACTGAATAATAATAATAATAATAATAATAATAATAATAATAATAATAATAATAATAATAA
>OU015747.1:131215095-131248699 GCA_907169655.1 Acomys percivali
AATAATAATAATAATAATAATAATAATAATAATAATAATAATAATAACAACAACAACAACAACTTGTGTAGCATTTTAAGCATTGTCTCATAGTTGAGTGTTGCTTATATTATGGTCCTTTAGAAGTAGAGTTGATTTGGGGTTTTGCTTATGCTTTTGAACTTAAAAATCTATGTAGGAGATAAGTGAATATAAAATAATGAGTTTGTGAAGTAAGAACTGAATCTGAAAATTAAGAGTTCTATTCTAAGTAAGGAGAAATTACAGAAAATGCCCAAGCATACATAGTTTCTGTTTGGGAAACAAGGAGACAAACTTTTGACTAGTGGGAAAGTTGCCAGAGCTCCCTTAGGTTATCTGTCACAGGAGAGAGAAACTTACATTTTGAGTTTGTTTTTAGGATTTGTAACTGTGTGTGCTTGGCTGTAAGTACAAAAGAGACTAGTTGACGTAGCTTCAAACACAGGACATTCATTACTAAGCAAGAAGCCCTGAGGCAGTCCCAGGTCAGTTCACTGGCTGAGCAGTGCCAGTGTTGGATTAGAAGGTCTCTGAAATCTCGTTTGTCCTGTTACTTGGCACAAGACAGCCAGCTCATGAAAGAGTACATCATTATCGTAGCGTCTAAAGTAGAAAGAAAGGGGCTTTGGGAAAGGCCTTAGTCCTTGCTTTGTCTCCTCAGGGAAGAGACTCCCTCCAGCCGCCCTCAAGCCCTTTTATGTCATTGGTTCAAATGATAGAAAACAAGTTTTGTGCTTATGCCACATTGATAAGAGAAGCATTAGACAAGAGGAAGGTGGTTGCTGTGGCTGGCACATGACTCACAGAGTATCAGACTTTAAGGTAGCAGTCAAACCAGTGGTCAGCAAGATCCCCTACATTCACGAGAATCGCTTTTCTCCTTCCCACTATTTATTTTTGGTGGTGCGGAAAGTGGAACCCAGAGCCCTACACATTCTGAGTGAGCGCTTTGTCATTGAGTTCTGGCCTCTGCTTAGGCATTTTTTTTTTTTTTTTTTTTTTTGTCCCCAGGGTGCTTCTAAGTCTTAGAACTCAAATTATCAGATTTGTTTTATTTTTGATACAGGGTGTTGTTCTATATCCCATGTTAGCCTTGAGCTCATGATTTTCCTACATCACTCTTCTGAATGACAGAATTACCAAGGTGTATCACCATGCCTACAAAACCACTTTTGTTCATCTCTTATGGCATCTCTGGCTCCATCCTGGGTGTTGAGGATCAGAATTTACATTATTGCATTATCTGAAGAGAGACTCTTAGTCTTTACTGGAGGATACTGGGTCCCGTTCTCCCCCTCTTAGGCCAACAGCATTACCTCGTTTCTTTGTGGATCTAGATTTTAGGGCTTGCGCCAGGACCAATATGCTTTAAATTAAAACGAATTTATAAAGTTGATCTTAATGTGTATACATGTTTTGCCTGCATGTATGTATGTGTACCAATGTGTGCCTGGTGCCTTCAGAGGCCGGATGAAGATGTCAAGTCCCCTGAATCTGGAACTACAGACAGTTATAAGCCATCATGTGGGTGCTGAGATCGAACACTGGTCCCGTGGAAGAGCAACCAGTGCTCTTAAACACTGAGTTGTTTCTCCAGGACCCTTAAATTAAAAAAAACAATTAAGTATATATGTGTATTTCTTACATATATGTCTGTATCCCATGTGCATGTCTGGAGGCAGTAGAGGCCAGAGGAGGGCATTACCCAGGAACTGGAGTTACAGATAGTTGTGAGCTGCCATATGGGTGCTAGGAATCAAACCTGCATCCTCTGGAAGAGCAGCCGGTGCCCTTAACTGCTGAGCCATTTGCTCTGTCCTTTTGTAGCATCTTCTGCTATCATGGGATCTACTCCATTCTTTAAAGTTTTGATTAGACTTATTTATTTCTGATTCCTGATTGTATTGGTAATAGTTAAAGAGAAAGAGAACTACCTTGTATTATTAGATTGGCTCACAAGGTATGTAGGTGTGTGTGTGTGTGTGTGTGTGTGTGTGTGTGTGTGTGTGTGTCTGTCAGTGTATCTGTATGTCTCTCTGTCTCTTCTGTTGTTTTTTTGGTTTTTGGTTTTTTTTTTTTGTGTGTGTGTGTGTGTGTGTGTGTGTGTGTTAGTGTCTGGGTTTCTGTCTGTCTTGTCTTATCTGTGTCATTGTGTGGATTTGTTCAATTGTCTCAAATAATTACATACTATAGAGGCTGAAAAATTCTGTAATGGCTGCCTGCTGGCGGGCTGACTAGGGAACCCAGTCACGGTACTGTCTCTAAACTTCAAAGCAACAGTATAAAGGCTGCTGACAGTGCAGTCCTGAGTCAAGGCTAAAGGCCCAAGATCCCTATGGGTCAGGATGGGAGATGATGTTTTAAATTTCAGACAGAAAGATCAAGGGACCTGGAATATAATGTCCTATAATGATGGTGGTGACATTAACAGAAAAGAGTCTATATTGAAAGTTAGAGCTAGAGAAAGAGAGTGAGAATGAGTGTGTGGGTGCATATGAGAGAGAGAGAGAGAGAGAGAGAGAGAGAGAGAGAGAGAGAGACACACACACACACACACACACACACACACACACACACACACACCACAAAACCCAAGCATGGCACACCATTCTCCTATTTCATCTGAGTGCCTAGTGAATTGCATGATGCCTTTCCACATCCAGGGCTACTTGTCTTTACTCAGTTTGCCGACTCACACGCGAGTCTTTCAGGAAACACTCTCACAGATGCACCAGCTTTACTAATTCAGTATCTCCCAGTCAGATTGATGCCTTAAACTAGCCTCCATGTTGAGATTCCCACATTGGGAAACTCTTTCATGAGTTTCATTGTGTATTCAAATTTTCATGGTTGTCCACTTAGCATTTCTTGTGTATATGATGTGTTTGTGAATGTACAGTGCACGTGTGGCGGCCAGGGGACAACCTCAGAGGTTGGTCTTTGCCCACCATCTTGTTTGAGACAGGGTGTCTTTCTCTCAGCTGCTGCATACTCCAAGCTAGCTTGCTGGTGAACTGGAGATTGTCCTGTCTCTTGTTCCCCATTTTGCTGTAGGAACATTGGGGTGATAGATGTGTGCTACCATGCATAGATTTCTCTGGGTTTTGGGGTTCTTACGTTTGTATGGCTTGTGCTTTTCCCACTAAGTCATCACCTCAGCCCCTTACTCAGCTTTTCCCATGTTGCATTGCTGTGTGTGCTGGTCTTTGTTACCTCTGCTCATCCTATTGACAAAACCATACGCACATAAGGATTGTTTGCAAGCTTTGTGCAGTAATTCAATCATTATCAAACAATTTTTTTAGTATCTACTCTGAAGGGTGAATAAAACAGTTTTAAGTACCATCATTGCCAAATACCTCAGAAACTTGGAACTTCATTCTTTATACAAATGATTGTGAGCCACCATTTGGATGCCGTGAGTCAAACGCAGGTCCTCTGGAAAAGGCGGCCAGTTGTAATATGGTTGGGACACATTTCAGAATCACTTACTCCCTTAGCACGGATTATTCTTTTGGTGCTTTTGTATTATCTTTAATTTTTAGCATTCCACTGAAGTTACCATCAGCAACCATAAGATAAAACAAGTAAAACATATTCTAGAAAGGATAAGAGAGAGAGAGAGAAAAAAAACAAAAAAAACAAAAAACAAACAAACAAAACAAACCGAGGGGCTGAAGACCTGGCTTGGTGGTTAAGAGCACTGGCTACTTTTCCTGAGGACCCATGTTCTGTTCTCAGCTGCTGCTGCTCCAGTTGGGGGTAGTCAGCGCCTTCATCTGGCACTGCACACACACAGTATACAGGCTCCACTGCTGTGCCTGGCTCCACTGTGACTTCTTAAATGTGTATTTCAGAAGCATCATATTCATGACATAGTACAGCCATTATTGATACCTTATTTCTAAAACGGCATCATTATACCAAAGAGAAATCCTATAATCATTCAATGGTATTCCCTGTTTCTCCTGTTCTTCACTCCTGGTGGTAAACTCTATTTTCAACCTCTATAAATTTACCCATTTTAAGTATTTTATAGAAGGTAAATTATGTAATATCTCATACCTGGCTGTTTTACACAAAGCAAGTCCTGGACAGCCAAGACTACACAGAGAAACCTGTCTCGAAACCATTCCCCTCCCCTGCCCAAAAATCTCTTTTCAATTGAAAGTAAAATATTTCATTCAGTATATTCTGATCATCCTTTTCCTCTTAGATCCTCCCCATTCATACCCACCCAATTCTATGCCCTTTGACTTTAGGTCTTTGACTTATTTCAAGTTAGTTTTGTGTATGACGCATAGAAAGGACGCAAGTCCTCTTCTCTCTGTGTCTCTCTTTGTCTCTCTGTCTCTCTGTGTCTCTCTGTTCCTCCTTCCCTCCCTCTTTCCCTCCCATTATAATTTTGTGAGGATTGTCCTCATTCAGTCAATTGCTTGAGTATCGTTGTCATTTTAGCAGTATCAGATCTTTCCAATCCAGAATAGAAAAGATCTTTCCATCCATTTAGGCTGCATTTAATTTTTTTTAAAGCAGCACTTTATACTTTCAATATACAAGTGTTCCACCTCGTTTGTTAAATTTATTCCTATTTACTTTATCGGTTTTTGTTGATGTTTATTTGTTTTAAAATAAAGTCTCACTATGTAAACCTGGCTTACTTGAAACTCTTATATAGTCAAGGCTGGCCTCAAACTCAGGGTGATCCATCTGCTTTTGCCTACCAAATGCTGAGATTAAAGGCTTACATCACCATACCTAGCTGTTTTGTTTTTTTTTAAATTTCATTGCAAATTAAATTTAATTAAAATATTTTCCAATTATTCATTGCAAACATATAGAAATTTTCAATTTCTTTTTTTATTTTTTGAGACAAAGTTTCATGAAGTTGTCCAGGCTAGCTTGGACTCAGTCTGTAGCCCAGGCTGGCCTTAGGTCTGTGATCCTCAGCCCCCGCCCCTGTGTAGCTGGGATTGTAGGCTTGGCCCACTAATCAGCCTCTACAAACTGATTTTTAAAGTAGTTTTAATGAGATATTATTTACATCTGACAGAATTCACTGATTTAAAGTATACAATTTAGTGTGTTTAGTTTATTTGTGGTTGTGTCATTATCACCACAGCTCAATTTTAGGCCATTTTTACCCCATCCTAAGAAAACCCTATATCCATTAGCTGTCATATAGACAACATTACCCCTAAGCAGCAACTAGCCTACTCTCTGTGTCTGGGTTTGCTTGTTTTGTCTAAATGGGCTCGTGTGAAGTATGAGGAGCAGCTGCTTTTGTGTACTGATTGTATATCCTGTACCTTTGCTGCATTCCTTTGTTTACTTTGCATTTGCCACATACGCCTTAGTGGTTTTTGTGTATAATATCATGTCACCTCCAAATATTTTCTCCTGTTCTGTTTAGATAGCTTTCATTTTTATTTATTTTTTCTGATCTACTTGCTCAGGCTTTAACTTCTAGTCTTAGCTCAGAAGAAGTGGCCAGAGCCAGGCATCCTTGCCATGCCCTGATCCTGGAGAGACTTCCCCATTGACTGTGGTGTTCTGTAAGTGTGTGAGCAGTGAGTCTGCATTTTGGCATTATTTGGTATTTCAGATTCTTACTTTTCACATATTATTTGATGTCTTAATACTTTCTTCTTATAAATGTTGAGTCTTGTTTTAAAACTTTATATTTTGGAAATTAGCTTGTTATGTATTATTTTCTTTTTAAATGTTTTCACTTTCTTATTTATTTATTATTATAATTTATTCAGATTACATCATGTTTGTTATCCCCTCACTTGTATCTTCCCGTTCCTACTCCCTCCTCCTTCCACCCTATTCCCCTCCCCTGGACCTCTGACAGGAACCGACCTCTTCCCCCACCATATAACCACAGCCTATCAGGTCTCATCCAGATAGCATGTTTCCCTTTCTTCTGTGTGCTTCTGGGCCTTTCCACCAAGGGGAAGTGATTAAATTGGGGCACCAGAGTTCATGTCAGAGGCAGTCCCCACTCTCCCAACAACCATGGAGATGAGCTGTTGATTGGCTAGATCTGGACAGGGAGTCTAGGTTGATTGTATGCATTGTCCTTGGTTGGTACAGCGGTTTGTGCAGAGCCCCCAGGGTCCAATGGTCTCCTTATGGGGCTCCTGAACCCACTGGGTTCTGTGTATTATTTTCTATTGAAGATTTGTGAACAGAATGTTTTGTTGAAATCACAGGCTTAGAATGGTTACTTTCACTCAGCTATGCATTTAAGAGTCCTTCATGTCTTTCTGTGGCTTGATACTTCATTTCCTTTGTGTGTATGAACAATATCCCTTTGAATGGCTGTCCCACAAAATGATTATTTACGTACCACTGCAGGCAGTATATATAGGATAGGTAAGTAAAACAGCATTTTAAAAAAGGAAAATCGAGGGGTTAGAAGGTGTAAAGACAGTGTAATGAACTTCTATATACTCTTACTGGTTTATCTGTTCGGCTTTGTATTCGGATATTTTTATCATATTTATGCTGTTCTTTGCTTTCTCTATATGCAAACATAAATACATTATTTTGGCTGAACCTTCTAAGGATAAATTATTGATATCAAAACTTTAATTGTATATATTTCCTCAGAATAAAGATACTGTCTTGCATTGCTTTGTAGTATAACTGCCAACCTATTTAACTTTGTGATAATTAAAAATTTAAAGATTACCTTTATTTAGTGTGTGCACGCGCATGCATGTTTGTGTTTGTACTCTCCATTCATGTGTGTAGTAGCTTGTGTGAGGTCAGAGGACAGCTTGCTGAAGTCTGCTCTCTCTCTTTACCATGTGGTCTCTGGGGATTGACCTCAGGTCGTCTGGCTTGGTGAGGAGGGCCCTTGCCACTGAGCCATTTTGTTCTGTTTTTGTTTGTTTATTTGTTTGTTTTAGTTTTTCAAGACAGGGTTTCTCTGTGTAGCCCTCGCTGTCCTGGACTTGTTTTGTAGACCAGGCTGGACTTGAACTCACAGTGATCCACCTGCCTCTGCCTCCCTACTGTTGAGATTAAAGGCACTTGCCGCCACGCTCAGCCTCCACTGAGTCATTTTATGCCTTCTGGTATAATAATTTTGTTTATTGTACATCCAATATTGAAATTTAACTATTGTCTCAATACTATTCTTATCAGCAACCTCCATTTTTTTGATTGAGACTCCAATCTGTAATCATTCTCTGCATTTAGTGTCTCTTTAATGTCTTTAATGCCTTTATCTTTCATGTCATTGCTCTGTTCTGAAACTTGTCATGCCACAAGTCACTTGTTTTGCAGTCTTGTTCCCCGTTTGAGTTTGTCAATTGTTTGCTGGCGATTGGATTCAGATGGCTTTTCTTGGGCAAGTGCAGGGTCCACAATGACACTGCATGGCTTCCTACCACTCTCACTTGGAGTCACCACTTACTACTGTGTTGTACTAGTTAACAGCTATCTCTCTAGAACCTTGGGTCTTCTGGAAGGATGATAAATAGAAAGCTTCATTTGGATGTTGTATTTTCTCTTTGCTCCTGGGTGATACCTGCGTGCCAAGGATTTCTTCAGTTCCTTCAGAGTGTGTCATGGCTTGTGCACTTTTTGCTAGAACTTGTGAAGTTGCTAACTGTTGGTGGCTTCTTTATGGAAGACTAACATACTGATTCAATTTGGTTATTGAATAATTTAGACTTTCAGTTTTGAAAAACAATTAGCTACTCTGTAAGAATAATTTGTCACAGTAAGTTTAGCAGCAAAGGTTGCTTACGATACTTAACCTCCGTAGCACTGTAATTTTTTCCAACTTCTTACTTGTGGTATTTTTTAAAATTAATTTTTATAGTCTTTTTAAGCCCTTAAACATCATTTTGTGAACGCCTGTGTGCCTATCTGTGGGTATGTTCAAGAGAGTGCGGGTGCCCTCAGAGGCCAGAGGCATTAGATACTCCTTGAGCTGGAGTTCCAGGCAGTTGTGAGCTGCCTAGCTTGGGTACTGGGAGCCAAATCTGGGTCCTATGGAAGAGCAGTATGGGTTCTTAAACACTGAGCAACCTCTCCAGCCACAAGCCTTTCAATTATGTGCTTATTTTCAAATTAAGCAATTTCATTCATTTTGCTTTATCTTTGTTTTGAATTCTACTGGTGGGCTGGACACAGATAGGGTCTTACTGTGCTATATAGGTTGATTTTATGCTCTTGAGTTTAGTTTTAGTGATCCTCTTAAAGTAGACTATTTCAGACTTGATTTCTTTCTTTCTTTCTTTCTTTCTTTCTTTCTTTCTTTCTTTCTTTTTTTCTTGTAAGCACTGGTTTAGTCTTAGTCCTCAAATTTTAACACATAGGTTTTTGTTTTGTGTGTGTGTGTGTGTGTGTGTGTGTGTAGTTTCTAATTACTTATTTCTTCCTTTTAATTTTAGAGCTTATTGTCATTTCTGTTATCTTTTATTGATTTTTAGTTATTGCATGATATACATACAATTTGGTTTTTATGTTTTCAGTATTTTGAGTTTTACTTGCAGTGGTTTTATGGCTTGATATTATCAAAATCTGTAGAATTGAATGTGTTTGAAGATAATATTTATTGTCTAGCTGTTGCAGTGCTATCTCTGTATGTTATTCCAATATATTGTTGTTTTGGGGGTCTGTTTGAGGTATCAGTTACAGAGAAAGATGTAGTATTTCTAGAAACTTGTAAAACTGAAGCAAACTTTTTAAAGCCAGAGTAACTGAAATTTGATCCTGTGATTATATGGTTGTTAAACTGATGTTTTAGAAAAGGTTGAAAGGGGGAGGTCATCCCCCTCAGGAACAGTCACAGGGGAGGGGAGTAAGGGGAAAATGGGAGGGAGGGGAGAATGGGAGGATACAAGGGATGGGATAACCATTGAGATGTAACAAGAATAAATTAATAAAATTAAAAAAAATAAATAAAAAGAAAAGGTTGAAAGGATGGGAGTCTTAGGAGGAAATGAAGGATAGTATCTTTCAACACTGAAGCATATTCCCTGAAAGTGTAAGGCAGGCACATGCTGTAGAATTACATATAAGAAATAGGAATCCAACAAGCATATAGATTTTGTACAAGCAAATACTATTAACATAAATGGGCTGTGCACATCTCTATTTCCTCAGGAAGTTCCATATACTACTCATTTATTCAGTTCACTCATGACATCCAAAGCCGTTCTTTCACCTCCACATGTGCACACACACATGTACTTGCACATACACACAAACTACTCATTTATCTAGAGGGTATAGTGGTACATGCCTGTAACTCCAGTACTCCTAAATGTAGTGGCAGGAGGATTACAAATTTGTCTGGGCTACATAGTAACTTGCAGGCCAGTATGGGCTAAATTCCTAAGACCGTGTCTCAAACAAACAAACAAACAAACAAACCCCAAATGTCAAAAATGCAATTTGTATAAATAAAAGAAACACTGCTTTTTAAAAATACAAGTTAATTTATAGTCCTGTAGTTTGAGGAGATTTTAAAGATGCTTTGGCTTAGTTCTTAATCATACTTAGAATTTTTACTGTTTAAGCAATATTCATCTATTGCACATCTAGTTTGTATTACATTTCATTAAGAAAGTAACTGATATTGCTCTTTTGTTTCAGCTAAACCATTTACTTCTAAGGTGAAACAAATGCGATTACATAGAGAAGATTTTGAAATATTAAAGGTGATTGGTCGAGGAGCCTTTGGGGAGGTAAGAAATACTTTATACAATGCTTGTTAATTGTTGGAGGTGTTCTATACACTCTTCTATACATTATCTGTACAGAGATACTTGCTGTTCCAATCTATATGGCTGAGCAGAAAATGGGTTAAAGTTGTGCATGAGACTTTTTACATGGATTGTTTTCTATGATGCTTCACTATTTAATGTGGACTAAATTTTGTTTCTCGGCTCTTTTACTCTTGTGCCAGGGACATACGATCTCATGCTACTTCATCTCCGCAGAAGTCTTGGTGTGTGTGGTAGTGTGTCTTCCTCATGCTCCTGCTCTTTCTCAGGGTGTTTTTATATTACTTTAGAATCTTGCACACGCGCGCGCGCACACACACACACACACACACACACACACACACACACACACACACGGCGGGGGGATAGAGGGATCTAGAATTCCATTGAAACTAGAGATGAGTTTATAATTAATTGAAATTTTAAGACTGAATCAGCTAATCCATGGACATGATATATTTCTTCTCTTATTTAGGGTTTTGTAGGTTTGTAGCTTTATTTAGTATAGAAGATTTCACATCTTAGCAGGTTCACTAGATGTATGGTATTCTTGAGGTTATTTTAATTAAAATGGCCTAAGTTTCATTTTCTAATTGTTGAAAATACAAATAATTGCAATTGAGTAAATTTTATTCATTAACCTTATGCCTAGTCATTGTATTAATTTTAAAATCAGGGAATGTGTTGAGTTTTAATAAGATGCTTCATTTACATCTGTTGAAACACTAGTAACTTGCTTAATGTGTTGAACTCTACTTTTTAATTTCAAATGCTAAACTTAACATTACATTTATAGAATGATTCCAGCTTGGTTGTATCTTATCCTTTTTGTGCATCAGTGGATTTGGTATGCTTTTAAAAATGTATATTTAATTTTTTTCCAGTTTTTTTCCCACTTTGCCCGTGCTCTGTGTAGCCCTGGCTGTCATGGAACCCACTCTGTAGACCAGTTGGCCTCAAACTCAGGGATCCAAGTGCCTTTGCCTCCTGAGTGCTGGGACTAAAGGCATGCACCACTACTGCCCAGCTAATTTTCACCTATTTTTGATACAGAAATTGACCTGTAATCTTCTTCTAAAACCTTCATCAGATCTGCAAGCCCCATAGGAAGTGTCCCTCTTTGACTGTGTCCGCAAGCTTTTGAGGTGATTACTGGCTCCTTGTTTGCTTCTGGTGTTTTCACAGGTAAAGCCTTCTGAGCCTGGAGTCTGTTCCTGAGATAGTCAATTTTTACAATGGATTTTTAAAAATTATGTGTCAGTTTTGTTGTGTTTATTCACCTCATATAGCTTTTAGGACTTAGTATTAAATTGATCACTTACTGATTTATATGACCATGGGTTGATCTCATTTTTAAATTTGTCTTGCCAGAGAGTTGTCAGTTCTCTTTGGTTTTTAGTAAATTAACGTTTAGCCTCTTTAGTTTTGCTGTTGTAGATTAATCCTGCTCTTTAATATTTTATTGTCTGTAGTATTAACTTGCCATTCATTCTTCTAATTTATTGAAGTAGGTAATTTAGCACATTGATTTTTAGTTCTTTGTATAAAATGTGCGCTTGGGCTGTTTTCATCTAAGCAGTGTTATCTGAGGCTGGTGAATTCTGAGGTGTCACCATCACCCTTCCATTATTGTTTGCTCTTTACATTTTCTGGTTGTTTTGGTTTGTGTCCATGAGTTTAAGACTCATCACTGTTTCGAAGTGCCTTGAAGATTTTTTTTCTGTTTATATTTTTGCCATTGAATTAGAGCTGAGATAGCATATATTATGTGATTAGAATTTATTAATAATGATAAATACAATTTATAATTATAAATTAATTATAATTTAGCTATTTGAAATTTTTGTTTTAATTTTTTGATTTCTCTTGAGCTGCTATTTCTCGAGAAAGGGGTTGGCTTATTTGTTTCTTTATTTCTTTCAGTTTTATTCTTGATATATTTCTTCCTAGAGAATCTTTTTTCTTTCTTTCAGTTTTTGCTTATAACAAATACAGAGTCAATTTGTCTTCCTAATGATGAACTCTTATATCATTATAGAATGTCTTGTTACCTCTGTGATGCTCTTTTGGCATGTGTTAGTCTGATATTAGTTATTTGAGCTGAATTCTTTTAGCTTGTTTTTTGTAACCTTATAGTATATTTGCTACTAAGTGGAATACTGGTTCCTTGTTAGCCCTCTGCTAGCATGGGTTCATGTGTCCTAGTTTTTAGTCTTATATTAATAGGGTTAACTATATATTATTGTTTCTAGCTTCTGTACATTACACTTACCTGATACACCCTTGTTTTTCTTTTCTTCTGTCCTTTAACTTTTATTTCTTATCTATTTATTTGTATGTGTCTCTGCTCTCTCTGTGTGCATGTGTATGTGTGGATGTGCCGTGGCATGCACGTGGAGTTCAGAGGGCAACTCGTGAGAGTCCTTTCTCTTTTTCCAGCATGTGGGTTCTGGAAGCTGAACTTAGGTCATCAGGCTTGGCAGCAAGTGCCTTCACCCACTGAGCCACTGCACTGGCTCTATATCCTGATTTTCTACTAGCTCACAGTATTTTTTATATGAATATACCATACTTTTTACTCATAATAAGGCTATTGATTGCTAAGTTACTTATTTATTTATTTTTAGCTGTTCAGAATATTACTGTCAGAAGCATCTTATTTACATCTTTGATGAGGTGTAAGCACTTATTAGGTGTGGTCCCTATGTTCTGAGGTAGGTAGGCATAGTTAGCTTTAGTAGACAGTGCCAAATCATTTCCTAAGTACGGAGTCCTACTCCCTGTAGCACTAGTCTCAGTTTCCACTGATCCCCTGTGGTAGGTGTGTAGTGGTGTTCATTGTGACTCCATCTTGCATTTCCGGTTAAGTCTTAAAGTGCAGTAACTGTGTATCACTTCATATGTGGATTTCCTTTGAACAGTGGACATTTGGGGTTAGGAGGTAGGAGTGGAGGATTGCTGGTATATTCTGGATGTAAGTGATTTTGTGGACATGCAGGATGTGTGTAGAATAAGTGCTTTGCCTTTTCCTTTCCTGCTAGATCTTGTTTTGAGATCAAGCTCAGTAATTAAACTGTATTGATTAGTGATTTCTGTGCTTAAGAATTTTGTCCTAACCTGAAGATCATGAATATTTTCTTTTCATCTTAAAAAAAAAAAAAAGACATTTCTTTCTATTTTGTGTGTATGAGTGGTTTGTCTACATCTATATATGTGCACTGTGGTGCCTACTGTGTGCCTGGTACCTGAAATGGTCGAACGAAGGTGTTGAGTCCCTGAAGCTAAAGTTCTTGAAGGTTGTGAGCCACTGTGTGTGGACCCTGGGAGCTGAGCCCAGAGCCCTTCAGGAGCAGTTAAGTGTTTTAACTCGAAGCCACTACTCCGTCCCTTTTCATCTTCTTAGAAATGCTTCCTACGAAATGCCAGGCGTGATGGCGCACACTTGTAATCCCAGCACTTGGGAGGCTGAGGCAGGAGCGGAGCACCAATCTTGGCTACCTAGTGAGTTTCAGGCTAGCCTAGGCTACATACGACCCTGACTCTAAATCATATGCAACCCACCTCCCAGCCCCCTTTAAAAAAAAGAAAATAAAAGAAAATTTCTTTCTGTGGTGTTTCAAAAAATCTTTTCCATTTAGGTCTGTGTCTGTGTCTGTGATCCAATTGGTATTGATTGTTTTGTGTTTTCTGAAGTATTGTTGAAACAGATACTTTGCCTTTATTGAAATACTTTTGTTAGCATTTTAGCCAAGAAAAGAAATTCACTTGCTTTTTAAGTGTGGATGGTTGTGAGCTGTTGGTTCTGTTTGTCCTTTTGCCTTGCTTTGTGTGCCAGCACACAGTAAATTGATTCCCATGGCTTTGTACTAAAAAGTTTTGAGTGTGCAGTAAATGATGTGGGAGTGTAAGCATTGTGTTAGATTCTAGGACTTTTCCATTTTAAAATCAGCATGTTCAATTTCCATCCTGCCTACTAATTCAGAGCCGAGTCATTGAGTGTGTAGATAGATTTGGGAAAGACTGACACTCTAATACTGTTAAATCTAGTGTTTCTCTCTCTCTCTCTCTCTCTCTCTCTCTCTCTCTCTCTCTCTCTCTCTCTCCCTCTCCCTCTCCCTCCCTCTCTCCCTCTCCCTCTCCCTCTCCCTCTCCCTCTCTCTCTCTCTCTCTTTCTCTCTCTCTCTCTGTGTGTGTGTGTGTGTGTAAAATGTGTGTGGTTAGGTGTTGAGCCTTACCTTCCACCTTGTTTGAGATAAGGTCTTTTTGTTCATGGCTGTGTACTCAGGCCAGCAGGCCCGTGAGCTGCGGGGAATCTGTTACCACCTCTCATCTGGCTGTAGGCGCATGAGGATTACAGATTGCTATCAAGCTCAGCTTTACCTGGCTCCTAGGGGTCTGAACTCAGATCCTCATACTTGCATGGTTAGAACTTTACCCAGTGAGCAGTTTCCTCAGCCTCCTCTTTGTTTCTTAAGGTCTGATTTTTAAAAAAGTTTTAGATTATAAGTATTATGCAGTTTGTTAAATTTGTTCCCAAGTACTGATGCTTTTTGATTTGATGACAAACGACTATAAAATTTTTATATTAAATATTATGTTTCTCATATGTAGGTACAATTTATTTTTAAATTTGACATGTATTTCTTGATGTTATATTTGGTCATTTGTTTAGAAGGACAGTTTCTCTTTTCACTTTGCAGATGGTACATTCCATTTCTTTGTCTTGATTTACGACATCTGCTTAAGTGGCTAATGAAGAGTTGAACATGTGTCATGAGGTAGACATGCTTACTAACCTCCATTGGAATGTAGGGAAAAGGCATTAAAAATATTACAATTAAGGATTTCTAAGAATTTAAGGGTTCAATATTCACTGTTAAATAAAATGCTAATTGTAGGTGCTTTGGTAGATGTGGCTTGTTTTATTAAACAATGTGGTTTAATGCTAGTTTCTGAGGTTTTAAAATTTTACTCATTAACCAGTGTATCTACTGGTATGATTATATAGTTTTTCCCCTTTTATTCACTTATTGTGATGATCTATTTCGATTTTTTTAATCCTTATCAATTGCATTATTTGTTTTTTTTTGATGTATGTATGTTTAGTTTTTTTGAGTTCTTTATATAGTCTGGATATTAACCCCATTAGATGAATAGCTGTTACATATTTCCCCTCATTCTGGAGGTTGTCTCTTCTCCTTATTTAATGTTTCCTTTGCTGTGCAGATCTTCTTAACTGGATGCAGTCCCACTCGTCATTACTTATTATATTATTTCATGAGCTGTTAGAATCCTGTCCACAAAGTCTTTGCCTGTCAATAGTTTTAAGTATTCTGGTTGTTTTCCTTCAGAGGTTGCCTTAAGGCCTTTGATCCATTTCCAGCTGGCTTTTATGTAGGACAAGAGTTAGAAATCCAGTCTTGTTTTCCCACATGTGAATATTCAGTATTCCCAGCACCATTTGTTGAAGAGACTGTCTTTCTCACCAACGTAAGTTTTGCTACGTCGGCAGAACATGGCTCTAGATGCAAGGGTTTGTTGCTGGTTCCTTTATTTTATTCTGTCAGTTAACTATGGCACTTGACCTGGCCAGTTTTATGTCAGCTTGACACAAGCTAGAGCCACGTGAAGGGAGGGAGCCTCAATTGAGAAAAGGGTTCAAAGATCCAGCTGTAGGACACTTTCTTATTAGTGGTTGATGGGGGAGGGCACCGTCCTCTGTGGGTGATGCTATCCCTGGGCTGATGGTCCTGGGTTTTATAAGAAAACAGGCTGTGTAAGTGTTACAGCTCTGAAGGAAAAGGTATCCTGGCATTTGGGAGGAAAGGAACACTGCACAACAAATCCCACACAAGATTCATTGGGAAGGTGCAGGAGAGCGGCTCTGCTTGTGTGAGAAGCAGCAGGACACTGAGGCAGGCTTCCTGTAGGTTTCTTGGGGGAGGAGTTTTCTAAAGTGGAAGTTTCCAGGGTGGGGATGGGTGGGATTTCAAGCCAAGCCCAGGGATTGGTAGGCTTTTAGTAGGTTTTCAAATCCAGAAGTGGGCTTGGATCTTTTACCCCACAGGCTGAGCAAGCCATGAGGGGCAAGCCAGTAAGCAGCACCCCTCCTTGGCCTGTGCATCAGCTCCTACCTCCAGGTTCCTGCCCTGCTTGAGTTCCTACTCTGGCTTCCTTCTGTGATGGACTACAATGTGGAAGTGTAAACCAGATAAATTCTTTCCTCTCCAACTTGCTTTTGGTCATGGTGTTTTATCACAGCAATAGAAACTCCAACTAAGACAACACGGTAGTATAATTTGAAATAAGGTACTGTGATACTTGCAGCATTGATTTTTTTGTTGTTGTTGTTGAAGAGTGTGTTGTGTGTGTGTCATGTGAATGTCAACATTATCCTTTGTATTACAAAATGGAAGTTTTTAATTTTAATGAAACTCTTATTTATTTTCATGGATAATGTTTTTGATGTTGGTGTATAATTGATTTTTCAACTATTAAAGCAGTTCCTGGTAGAGTATTAGATTCAGATCATCTTTCAAGATGTTTTTCTTTTCAGTTAATCAGTATTTTGTTAGCTAGTTTTACATCTGTATTCATGGAGAGTGTTGACCTATTCTTTTTTTTTAATCAATTTTAAGCATTGATGTTAAGGTTGTGATGAATATAAGTAAGGAGTTGGGGGTTGTTTTATTTTCCTAATGTTTGGAAGCTTTTATAGAACAGTACTTTTTTTCTTTTGATGGAATTTAATAATGTAACTCTCTGAACTTTGGTTTTTAATACTCATAATTGCTTAATGCTTAATAGTTCTGAGTTAGTCAGTCAGCATTTTCCATTTTAGTTAGCATCACTTTCAGTAGCTTTATTTTTCGTGGACTATGTGTGCTAACATTAAGTTATAAGTTCATTGTCATGAGGTTGTTTACAATATTTTCTATTAGTTTTGCTGTCTGTAGAGTCTGAGGCAAGATTCCTTCCTTCATGGTCGTGCTTTCTTTTTCTTGAGTCTTATTAGAGGTTTTCCAATGCAATTACATTTCAAAGCTACTTGTGTCTGTGTATCTCTCTCTGTATATATATATACACACACTCATGTGCAATGCATGTGAGTGCACATGTATGCAGAGACCAGAGCAGGAATTGGGAACCCTTTATTGTTCTTTTCATTATTGCCTTGAGATGGTCTCTCACAGAACTGGAAGCTTGCTTTGGGCTACGTTTGCTGGCCAGTTAGTGCGCGCGCGCGCGCGTGTGTGTGTGTGTGTGTGTGTGTGTGTGTGTGTGTGCGCGTGCGTGCGCGTGGATTCACTGAGGCTGCCTGCCCCACGATGCTGAGGTGCAGCCTGCCTTGCTTTTTAAACCTGAGTGATGGGGATTCAGACTCAGCTAGTCATGCTTGCACAGCAAGTTTGCTTACCCATGGAGCCATCTCTTCAGCTCCTATCTAAAGTTTTGTCTTTTATCTTTTAAACACACTGAACATCTGTTTTTATTTTTGTGATTTTTTTCTTTGGATTTAGTTTACTTGTTTGTTTTCTACCTTTTAAGGGTAGAAACCTACATCTTTGCTTCTCTTTTATTCCAATTTAAACACAGTAGTATAGATGTTGTTCTTAATGGTGATTAGTTTCATCCTAAAGATTATTTTTTTTATCATTGATTTCAAAATACTATTTGAGTTTCTGTTTCAGGTGTTGTGGAGGTTCTGTCTTTGCTTCAAAAAGTTAGGCTGCTTGTCTTATTGTTTTGATACAGTGAGATAATATCTTTTGATTTTTTTCTAATTTCAAAATTTATTTTTGGTCAGAATGTGAACTGTTCTTAATGAACATTTCACACGCCCTTGAAATAGTGCTTAGTCTACACTGATTTTTCCTGTGTTTTACTAATGTCATTGAATTGAAATGGAAGAAGGGAGAAAGGATCGTAGGAGCCAGAGGAGTCAAGGACACCACAAGAAAATGGGCCAGAGAGTAAACTAACCGGGTTCTTAGGGGGTCCCAGAGACTGAGCTGACAACAAGCTAGACTGTGCGGATCTGACCTAGGTCCTCTGTGTAGATGGTATGGCTGTGGAGCTTGATCTGCTTGTGAGATGCCTGACTGTGGAGTGGGGGCTGTCTCCGATTCTTTTGCTTGCTTTTGGGACCCTTTTCCTACTACTGGGTTGCCTTGTCCAGCCCTCATATGAGGGGTGTACCTAGTCTTCCAGCACCGTGATATGCCGTGTTTGGTTGGTGCCCTGGGCTGCCTGCCCTTTCCTGAAGGGAAACGGAGTGGATCTGGGGAAGAAGAGAGATGGGGAGGAACTGGGAAGAGAAGATAGAGGGGAAACTGTGGTCAGGATGTAATATATGAGAGAAGAATGAAAACACAAACACAAAACACCTTACTGTACTTAAGTGGTGAGATCTTCGGAGAGCATTATGTAGTTGATAGGATGTAGGAAATGTTGTTGTTCCTTGTATTTCCATCAAGTGACACTGGGAGGGATTAGGAAGGGATGTGGTGCCTGTAAACAGGAGTAATAGGACCCTCACACAGGCACTGCTTCAATTTTGTTTTGATTTTCTTAAGTATATGGTATTTTATTCATTAACAACTATGTAAAAGAACCTTGCAGTTTGAAGTGAATTCACGTGCAAGTTCTCTGAATCATTTTAGTAGAGAAGGAGGGACCCAGTGCCCAGCCACTTTATGAGGCTAGAGTAACCAACCTTGTTCTAAAACCTGACAGTATGTTGGGTGAAGGATGCAGCGTAGGAAGATCACACATCACGCAAGTCAAGGCTAATGACGACCTCTCTTGGGACCGAGCAGCTGTAGTACACACGGAGCATTTCCAGGTTGTAGGGCACGTGGGAGCGTTTCTGGGTTAGAGTGCAATCTAGGAGCATTTCTGGTTTGCTGCAAGGTTGTATTTCTTGATTTGGGTTTCATTCATTGTGCACATTATAATTGTGTATAATTATCTTTATATATATATATAATTTTATATCATCTGTTTAAATTGTAAAAGGCATAGTTTTTAATTTTTTCATTTCATTGAAAATAGTTTTTTTCCATACAATATATTCTGATTACAATTTTCCTCCACCTCCCACCTCCCTTTTCATCTAAATTCACAGCTTTCTGACTTTAGTTAGAAAACAAACAAGCATCTAAATAATAATAAAGTAAAATAAGATAAAACAAAAGCAAACCAGAGTAGGACAAACTAACAAACATAAGAAAAAGAGTCCAAGAAAAACATGAGACACACACAGACACATGTGTTCATATACCCAGGAGTCCCATAAAAACACAAAACTAGAATCCTATCTATATCTATATCTATATCTATATCTATATCTATATCTATCTACACACAAAGGAACTGTGAAGTTAAAAAAAAAGCTCTGTTAAACATTATGAGATAAAGAATCTCCAAAGATGTTTGTGTTGCCCATCTACTGTTGGGCATGGGGCTCACGTTTAGGATTGGTTTGTATCCCCAGGGAGACTCGGATGGAGAGAACTAATTTTTCATTTGCTACTGGTTATCAGTTGGAGACAACTTCTAGGTTAGGGATTGGAGCGGTTTCTACTTGATCCTCTTAGCACTGGGGCCACATCTGGTGCACACCTGTGTAGGCCCGGTGCGTGCTGCTGCAGTCCCTGTGAGGTCAAGGTCTCACTCTCTGCATATTGTCTAGCTGTGGGTCTCTGTATTTGTTCCCATCTGCTTCCAGAAGAAGCTTCTCTGATGATGGCTGAGCAAGACAGTGATCTATGGGTATAGCAGAATGTGGTTAGGAGTCATTTTATTGCCGTGTTCCTTCAGTGGAACAGTAGAATTTTGTTTTCCCCTAAGTTCCTATCCTATCCTACGTGGTCTCAGATTCTTGGCCACTTGAGCAGTGTTGAGGGTGAGTTCCATCCCATGGAGTGGGCCTTAAGTCCAGTTAGATATTGGTTGGTTACTCCGACAAGCTTTATGCCACTTTTGCACGAGTGCCTCTTGCAGGCAAAGTAATCGTCATAGATTGAAAAGTTTGTAGGTGAGCTGGTGTGTGCCTTTCTCCATTGTTAGCATATAGAATGCTTTCCAGTACTATGAATACTATGTCTATGGGGTGAAGGTTCTGGGTAAGCACCAGCTCAACTTTGTGTATAATGACTTATATGGGCATTGTCTTCAGCAATGGGCCTTACTGTCAGTTTGTGTAGAACAACCAGTAGCCTTTGCAATAGCATGGGTTGTTTGGCGGTTTCCATGTGGTCCCTTTGGCCAACAGCTCAATAATAAGTAACCCATTCCAGCCATGGCAGCTTCATTTGATGACCAAAGATGTCCACTGGACCCTCTATCTCCCCATTATTTGCCAATTTTTTTAATATCATCTTCACGCGTGTATATATTTTAGGAAGTTTCTCCTGTATTAGGTTTCCATACTACCCCATAAATGGCCCTTAGTTTTAGCCATCACTCCCTGTATTCCCTCCCTTCCCCATTCTTACCTCTCCCCTCCCCATTTGATCCTCCATTCCTGTCCTTCTCTCATCTATCCATTCTATGCCTAGTAGAGTTATTTTCTCTTCCTAGGGAGAGCCCTTCCTTCTCCCATTCCCTTACTCTATACCTAAGCTCTGTGGCTATATGGATTGTAGCTTGCTTAACAGACTTAACAGCAAATCATATATAAGCAAATATGTACCATATTTGTCTTCCTAGGTCTGGGTTACCTCATTCAGGATGATTTTTCTAGCTCCATCCATTTGCCTGTTAATTTTATGAGTTCATTAAAAAAAAAAGTAGCTGAGTAATACTCCATTGTGTAAATGTACCACATTTTCTTTATCTCTTCATCTGTTGACTGATATGTAGGCTGTTTCTAATTTCTTGCTATTAAGCATAGATTAGCAATGAACATGGTTGAGCAAGGATGTTTCTGTGTTAGAATGAAGCATTCTTTGGGTATAGGCCCAAGAGTAATTTAGCTGGATCTTGGGGTAGATAATTCCCTTCTTTCTGAGGAACTGCCACACTGATTTCCCTAGTGGCTGTACAAGTTTGTACTCCCACCAGCAATGGATGAATGTTCTCCTTACACCACATCCTCACCAGCATAAGCTGTCATTTGTTTTATGATCTTGGTCATTCTGACTGATGTAAGATGAATTCTTGAAGTAGTTTTGATGTGTATTTCCCTGATGACTAAGGATGTTGAATATTTCTTTAAGTGCTTCATGCTTCCTCTTTTCAGAATTCTGTTTAGATATGTATCTCACTTTTTAATTGGGTTGTTTGTTTTCTTGATGTCCAGTTTTTTTTTTTTTTTTTTTTTTTTTTTTTTTAGCTATTCATATATTTTGAATTTTAGGTCTCTATTGGATATGTAGTTTGTTAAAAAAAAATTTTTTTTTTCCAATTTAGTAGGCTGCTGCTTTGTCTGAATGATGGTGTGTTTTGCCGTACAGAGGTTTTCAGTTTCATGAGGCTCCACTTACTAATTGTGTCCTTAGTGCCTGTGCTGTATGTTCAGAAAGTCTTTCCTGTGCTGAGGAGTTCAAGGTTATTCCCCAACTTCTCTGCTGTCATTGAGTGAATCTGTTCTTATGTTGATGTCCTCGATCCATGTTGATGTCCTCGATCCATTTGGAGTTGAGTTGCTTTGCAAGGTGATATGTGTGGATCTACTTGTATTTTTCTACATTCACCCATCTAATTTGTCCGTCACTGTTTGTTAAAGATCCTGTCTTTTTAATAAGTATGTATTTCAGTATGTAATAAGTATGTATAAGAGTTACTACTTTATCAAAAGTTAGATACCCATAGGTGTGTGCATTTATGTCTCGGTTTTCAATTTGATTCCACTGATCAGTGTGTCTGTTTTTGTGCCAATACCATGTTGTTTTTATTACTCTATCTCTGTGGTACATTAGAGGGCAGGGATGGTGATATTATGCAGTGTTGTGTATGCATGCTTCCGTATGAAGCTTAAAATTGTCCTTTCACATTCTGTGAAGAATTGTGTTTGAATTTCGGTGGGTATAGCATTGGATCTATAGCTTACTTTTGGTAGAGCAGTCATTTTTACTTTATTAATCCCACCGATCCATAAATATGGCACTCTTCCATCTTCTAATATCTTCTTCAGTTTCTTTCTTCAATATCTTTTTTCTTTCAATATATTTTTTCTTTTGTTTTTTCTTTTTATTTTTTTAACACATTTTTATTGAAAAATAAAATAATTCATATTACATCTCATTTTCTATCCCATCCCATGCATCTTCCCATTCCTCCCTCCCTCCCACTTTCACCCCAATCCCCCTTCCCTATGATTGTGACTGAGGGGGACCTCCTCCCTCTGAATATGGTGCTAGGGTATCAAGTCTCTTCTTGGTAGTCCGCTATCCTTCCTCCGAGTGCCATTGGGCCTCCCCAATAAAGGGACATGGCCAAATATGGGGCATCAGAGATCGTGTGAAAGTCAGTCCCCAGTCTCCACTTAACTGTGGAGAATGTTCTGTCCCTTGGCTAGATCTGGGTAGGGGTTTGATGATGACTGCATGTTTTGTCCTTGGTTGGTGCCTTAGATCAATCAGAACCCCTGGGCTCAGATCCACCCATCATAATGTTCCTCTTGTAGGTTTCTAGAACCCTCTGGATCCACCTACTTCCCTATCCCCTATATTTTTCTCACCTAGAGTCTCAATAGGATGTCCTCACCTCTATCCCACTTTCCTGGTAGGTGAAGACTTTCATGGGACCTGCCCCTTGGGCTAGTGTCCAGTTATAATTGCGTATATACCATTTCAGTCTCTCTGCTTCTGGGTTAGCTCACTCATTATGATCATTTCTAGTTCAATCCATTTGTCCACAAATTTCGGGAATTCCTTGTTTTTAATAGCTGAGTAGTATTCCATAGTGTATATGTACCACAGTTTCTTTATCCATTCTTCTACTGAGGGACACTTAGGCTGTTTCCATGATCTGGCTATTATGAATAAGACTGCTCCGAACATGGTTGAGCAAATTTTCTTGTTATGTGCTGGAGCATCTTCTGGGTATATTCCAAGGAGTGGAATAGCTGGGTCTTGAGGAAGCCCTATTCCCAGTTTTCTGAGATAGCACCAGATAGATTTCCAAAGTGGCTGTACTAGTTTGCATTCCCACCAGCAAGGAAGGAGTGTTCCTCTCTCCCCACATCCTCACCAGCATGTGGTGTCGTTTGAATTTTTGATCTTGGCCATTCTGATGGGTGTAAGATGGAATCTCAGAGTTGTTTTGATTTGCATTTCCCTGATGACTAAGGAGGTTGAGCATTTCTTTAAGTGTTTCTCAGCCATTTGATATTCCTCTGTTGAGAATTCTCTGTTTAGTTCTGAGCCCCATTTCTCAATTGGATTATTTGGTTTGGTGGCACTTAATTTCTTGAATTCTTTATATATTTTGGATATTAGACCTTTGTCAGATGCAGGGTTGGTGAAGATCATTTCCCAGTCTGTAGGCTGTCGCTTTGTTCTTTTGACAGTGTCTCCTGCCTTACAAAAGCTTCTCAGCCTCATGAGGTCCCACTTATTAATTGTTGACCTTAAGGCCTGGGCTGTTGGTGTTCTGTTCAGGAAGTTGTCTCCTGTACCAATATGTTCCAGGCTCTTCCCCACTTTTTCTTCTAACTGATTTAGTGTCTCTGGTTTTATATTGAGGTCTTTAATCCATTTGGACTTGAGTTTTGTGCATGGTGACAAGTATGGGTCCAATTGCATTTTTCTACATGTAGAAATCCAGTTAGCTCAGCACCATTTGTTGAAGATGCTATCCTTTTTCCATTGAATAGATTTGGCTTCTTTGTCAAAAATCAGGTGACTATATGTGTGTGGATTCATATCTGAGTCTTCATTTCGATTCCATTGATCAACCAGCCTGTTGCTGTGCCAGTACCATGCTGTTTTAATTACTATTGCTCTACAGTACAGCTTGAGATCAGGTATGGAGATTCCTCCTGAGGATCTTTTATTGTATAAGATTGTTTTAGCTATTCTGGGTTTTTTGTTTTTCCATATAAAGTTGAGAATTGACCTTTCAATGTCTTTAAAAATTTTGTGTAGGTATTTTGATAGGGATTGCATTGAATCTGTAAATTGCTTTTGGTAAAATGGCCATTTTTACTATATTGATTCTCCCGATCCACGAACAAGGGAGATCCCTACATCTTCTCAAGTCACCTTCAATCTCTTTCTTCAGCGACTTAAAGTTTTTTTCAAACAAGTCTTTCACTTGCTTGGTTAGAGTTACTCCTAGGTGTTTTAAATTGCTTGTGGCTAACATGAAGGGTATAGATTTCCTAATTTCTTCCTCTGTATGATTGTCATTTGTATATAGGAAGGCTACTGATTTTTTTGAGTTAATTTTGTAACCAGCCAGTTTGCTGAATGTGCTTATCAACTGAAGGAGTTCTCTGGTGGAATTTTGGGGGTCACTTATATACACTATCATATCATTTTCAAATAGGGATAGTTTGACTTCTTCCTTTCCCATTTGGATCCCCTTGATCGCCTTGTGTTGTCTTATTTCTCTGGCTAGGACTTCAAGAACTATATTGAAGAGATATGGAGAAAGTGGGCAGCCTTGTCTGGTCCCTGATTTTAGAGGAATTTCCTTGAGTATCTCTCCATTTAATTTGCTGTTGGCTATTGGCTTGCTGTATATAGCCTTTATTATGTTCAGGAATGTGCCTTGTATCCCCGATCTCTCCAACACTTTAAACATGAATAGGTGTTGGATTTTGTCAAATGCTTTTTCTGCATCTAAGGAGATGATCATGTGGGTTTTTTTTCTTTAGTTTGTTTATATGGTGGATTGCATTGATGGATTTCCGTATATTAAACCATCCCTGCATGCCTGGAATGAAGCCTACCTGGTCATGATGAATGATATCTTTGATATGTTCTTGTATTCGTTTTGTGAGTATTTTATTGAGTATCTTTGCGTCTATGTTCATAAGAGAAATTGGTCTGAAGTTTCTCTTTTTTTTTTGTTGGGTCTTTGTGAGGTTTAGGTATCAACGTGACTGTGGCCTCATAGACAGAATTTGGTAATGTTCCATCCAATTCTATCTTTTGGAGTAGCTTGAAGAGTATTGGTATTAGCTCCTCTTTGAAGGTCTGATAGAATTCTGCACTGAAACCATCTGGCCCTGGGCTCTTTTTGGTTGGGAGACTATCAATGATTGTTTCTATTTCTACAGGAGAAATAGGCCTCTTTAGTTTGTTTATCTGATCTTGATTCAATTTTGGCAAGTGGAATCGATCAAGAAAAATGTCTATTTCCCTTAGATTTTCAAATTTTGTGGCATATATGCTTTTAAAGTAGGATCTTACGATTCTTTGTTCAATGTCTGTTGTTATGTCTCCCTTTTCATTTCTGATTTTGTTGATTTGGATACTGTCCCTCTGCCTTTTAGTTAGTTTGGCTAACGGTTTGTCTATTTTGTTGATTTTTCTCAAAAAACCAGCTCCTAGTTTTGTTGATTCTTTGAATTGTTCTTTTTATTTCTAATTTATTGATTTCAGCCCTGAGTTTGATTATTTCCAGACGTCTGTCTATTCCTTTTGGGTGATTCTGCTTCTTTCTTTTCTAGGGCTTCCAGATGTGTTGTTAAGTTGCTTATGTGGGATGTTTCCTTTATTTCTTCCATGACCCATGTGTCATTAAGTAGAAAATTGTTTAGTTTCCATGTGTGAGTAAGCTTTTTGTTATTTCTGTTGTTGTTGAAGTCCTTAGACGATGATGATCTGATAAGATACAAGGTATTATTTCAATCTTCTTGTATCTGTTGAGGCTTGCTTTGTCACCTACTATGTGATCAATTTTGGAGAAGGTTCCATGGGGTGCTGAGAAGAAAGTATAGTCTTTTGTGTTTGGGTGGAAAGTTCTGTACACATCTGTTAGATCCATTTGATTCGTGGCGTTGGTTAGTGATGTTATTTCTTGGCTTAGTTTCTGTTTCACAGACCTATCCCCCAGTGAAAGTGGAGTGTTGAAGTCTCCCACTATTAATGTGTTGGAATCAATGAGTGGTTTAAGCTTTGTTAATAGTTCTTTTAGAAATGTGGGTGACCTTGTATTTGGAGCATAGATGTTCAGAATTGTGATGTCATCTTGGTTGATTTTACCCTTGGTGAGTATGAAGTGCCCTTCCTCATCTCTTTTGATTAATTTTGGTTGAAAGTCTATTTTGTTGGATATTAGGATGGCTACACCTGCTTGCTTCCTGTGACCATTAGCTTGGAATATTTTTTCCCAGCCTTTTATCCTGAGGTAATGTCTGTCCTTGTGGGTGAGATGTGTTTCTTGGATGCAGAAGAATGTTGGGTCTTGTTTATACATCCATTCTGTTAGTCTATGTCTTTTTATTGGAGAATTGAGACCATCGATGTTGAGAGATATTAATGACCAGTGACTGTTAAGTCCTTTCATTTTGATGTTTGTTTAAGTTGAGAATTTGTGAGGTTGTGATTTTGCGATGGTGTAGTTATCTATTTCCTGTGTAGTTTTGGTTGTAATTCATTCCTGTGTGGTGGAGTTTTCCTTCTAGTAGCTTCTGTAATGCTGGATTTGTGGATAGGTATTGGTTGAATTTGTTCCTGTCATAGAATATTTTGTTTTCTCCATCTATGGTTATTGATAGTTTTACTGGGTACAGTAGTCTAGCCTGGCATCTGTGGTCTCTTAGGGTTTGCAGGACCTCTGTCCGGGCCCTTCTGGCTTTCATGGTCTCAGCTGAGAAGTCGGGTGTAATTCTGATAGGTTTGCCATTGTATGTTATTTTGTCTTTTTTCCTTGCAGCTTTTAAAAATTTTTCTTTAGTCTGTATATTTTCTGTTTTGATTATTATGTGGCGGAAAGATTTTCTTTTCTTACCTATTTGGTGTTCTATAGGCTTCTTGTATGTTCATACGCATTTCCTTCTTCAGATTGGGAAAATTTTCTTCTATAATTTGGTTGAAGATATTTTCTGGGCCATGGAGTTGGGAGTCTTCTCTATCCTCAATGCCTGTTATTCTCAGGTTTCTTCTTTTCATGGTGTCCTTGATTTCTTGGATGTTCTGTATTAGGAACTTTTCTGATTTAGCATTTATCTTGATGGTTGATTCGAGTTCTACAATTGTATCTTCAAGTCCCGAAATTCGTTCCTCCGTTTCCTGGATTCTGTTTGAGGAGGCCATCTCTTTGTTGACTGCTTTCTTCTCTATGATCTCTCGGTCACATTTTTCTTCTGTATATTCCTTTATCATAGATTCCGTTTTCGCCCTCAGATCTTGAAGTGTTTTTTTAATTTCCTTCATCTGTCTGTCTGTATTTTCCTGAAATTCTTCCAGTGCCTTTCTATATGACTCTTTTATGTCCTCCACCCACTTGGTTGTCTCCTCCTGCAGTTGTTTACAGATTTCATTCCTTTCTTCCATTATCATCTTCCTTACTAAGGACTTGAGGTCATTTTCTTGTATTTCAGTTGTTTTTGGGTTCTCTGAGTTGCTTTCATTGGGATTGTTGGGATCTGGAGATTCCAAACTGTTTTGGTTTTTGCTTGCATTCTTTCGCTGTCCTCTTGTCATTTTGGTGTCTCTGATGTTGGGAGGTAGCTTCTGGTGACCTTCACTAAAGTTCTCTAGATTTAACAGTCTGTGGCTCCATTCAAGTCCCTGGTCTCTGTGCAGTAGATCAGATACAGTGCTTGCTGGGCGCCGCCATCTTGAGGATCCTTCTTCAATATCTTAAAGCTTTTATTAAACAAGTTTTTCACTTGCTTGGTTAGAATACCAAGACTTTTTTTTTCTTTTTTCTTTTGGAGGCTATTGTGAAAGGTATTGTTTTTCTGATTTCTTTCTCAGTCCATTTCTCATTTGTATGTTGATTTTTGTGTATTAATTTTGTATCCTACTACTTTGCTGAAAGTGTTTATTGAAGTTATTATTAAAGTTCTAGGGTCACTTATATATACAGTCATATCATCTGCAAATACAGATACATTGACTCCATAATTCCCATTTTATCCTGTTGATTTCCTTCAGCTGTCTAATTGTTCTGGCTAATACTTCCCATACTCTATTGAACAGGTATGAGGAGAGTGGAAACCCTTGCCTTATTTCTGATTTTAGTGGAAATGCTTTGTTTCCCTCCATTTAGAATGATGTTGGTTTTGGGCTTGCTGTAAATTACCTTTATTTTGTTGAGGTATGCCCCTTGTGTACCTGGTGTGGTGGTTTGAATAGGAATGGCCCTCATAAACTGCTTGGCCCACAGAGAGTGGCACTATAGGAGGTGTGTGGCCTTGTTGGAGTAGGTGTGACCTTGTTGAAGAAGGAAGTGTGTCACTGTAGAAAGGGGGCTGTGACTGTCATAAGCTCAAGTGCGGCCAGTGTGGCATGGTTTCATTCTGCTGCCTGTATATCAAGATGCAGAGGTCTCAGCTCCTTCTCTGGTGCCATGTCTTCCTATACACTGCCACTTCCAACCATGACAGTAATGGACTAAATTTCTGAACCTTAAACTAGCCCCAATGAAATGTTTTCCTTTATAAGAGATGCTGTGGTCACGGTGTCTCTTCAGCAATAAAATCCTAACTGAGACACAAGTCTCTTCAGGACTTTTATCATGAAGGGGGTGTTGATTTTGTCAAGAGCCTTTTCTAAATCTCTGAGATTTGTCTTTCAGTCTGTTTATATGGTGGATTACATTTATTGATTTATATATGTTGAACCATCCCTGAATGTCTGGGATAAAGCCGACTTAATCATAGTGGATAATCTTTTTGATATTTTCTTGGATTCAGTTTGCAAGTATTTTATTGAAAAAAATTTGTATTTATGTTTAATACAATGTATTATGTAAAAGAGAAGTTTGTCTGTAGTCCTCTTTTTCTCTTGAGTCTGTATGTGTCTTAGGTATCAGAGAACTGTGGTTCCATAAAAAGAATTGAGCAATGTTTCTTCTCTTTCTATTTTGTGGAATAATTTGAGGAATGTCAGCATTAATTCTTTGAAATTCCAGTAGAATTTTGTGCTAAAACCATTTGGCTTTTTTGTAATTGGGAGACTTTTAATCACTGCTTTTAATTCACTAAGGGTTATAGTTCTGCTTAAATGCCTTATCTGTTCTTGATTTAACTTTTGTAAGTTCTATACGTCAAGAAAATCACTAATTTCTTTTAGATTTTCCAATTTGGTGGCGCACAGGTTTTTAAAAATATGTCCTTATGATTCTCTGGATTTCCTCAGTGTCTGTTGTTGTGCCCACCTCTAATTTTGTTTATTTGGATCTTCTCTTTCCACCAGTTCATAAAGTTGTCTACGGGTTTGTCAATCTTACTGATTTTTGTCAGAGAACCAACTGTTTGTTCATTGATCTTCACTCTCCCTCCTCCTCTCCAATCCCAGTCTCCCCAGTCTTATTCTCAGTTTTGTAGCAGACTGGTTTATTCGGCTTCCCCTTCCTCCTCTCTCTTCCCTTCCCAGGGCTTATGCAGAACCTGGTGGCAGACCTAGCTTTCCTTCCTTCTGTGGACTCTCTTCCTCTCCCTCCCTCCATCCTCATTCTGTAGTGTGAGCTCCTGATACCTAGAAACATGTTCCTTCCAGGACCTCTAGTGGCCACATGTGGCAGGATCTCAGAAGCATTCCCTACCAGACAAACTGTGGCTACCACACACTCCTAAGAAGCAGAGAAGGCAACAGAAACCAAGGAGCAGAACACCCACCCAACAAAGACAAGATGGTATCAGCACGTAGGATTACAATCATCTGAAATCCAGATGTCCAAATGCTAGCCTAAAAACATAATAGCAGCCAGCACAGTATGTCTCCACTAGAGCCCAACAACCCTACTACAGTAGGCCCTTAGAAATGCCGTGGAGCTGAAGCTTAAGACAGGGACATCAAAATAGCTATTATGAATATGCTGTTACCCTGATACCTAAGCCACATACAAATCCAACGAAGAAAGAGAATTATAGAATGGAATGAAATTCCATACAGTGGAATGAAATGAAGAAAACCACTCAAGAAATGAAAGTGGAAATGGAATCAATAAACCAAAACCAAAGTGAGGGAAATCTGGAAATCAAAAATTTAGGAACTTGAACAGGAACCGCAAAGGCAAGTCTCACTAACAGAAGAGAGAATCTTAGGCATTGATACAAGATAGAAGAAATGAGTACCTCGATCAAAGAAAATGTTAGATGTGATTAAAAAAAAAAATCCAGCCTCAAAACATCCAAGAAGTCTGGAACACTATGAGAAGACCAAATCTATGAATAATAGAAATAGAGGAAGGATAAGAAACCTAGGTCAACAGCACAGAAAATATTTTCATCAAAATCGTAGAAGAAAACTTTCCTAACCTAAGTAAGGCAGTGTCTACCAAGTTACAAGAAGCATACAGAGCACCAAATAGACTGGACCAGAAAATGTTCTCATGGCACATAATAATCAAAACATTAAACATACACAACAAAGAAAGAATATTATAGGCTGAATTAAATTTTTAAAAGCCATAATAAATCTGAAATATGGGGCCCGGAGAGATGGCTCAGCGGTTAAGAGCACTGTCTGAGGTCCTGAGTTCAATTCCCAGCAACCACAACCATCTATAATGTGATCTAATGCCCTCTTCTGGCATGCAGGTATACATGCAGATAGAGCACTCATACACATAAAATAAAGAAATAGTAAAAAACATATTTATATACATATAAATCTGAAATGTGTTTATTAGCAAAGTAGCTTTAAAATTTACTATCTGTAGGGCTTTTGTGGAGAAGTAAAACACTTTCCCTTCCTGCTCCCCATGGTGTGTTTGTGTGTGTGTGTGTGTGTGTGTGTGTGTGTGTGTGTGTGTGTATGTGTGTATGTGTGTATGTATGTGTTTGGGCATATAGAGGCCAGGGTTCGATGTTGGATAGCTTCCTTGGTTATCTCCATCTTATTTTGTAAGATAGATCTGTCCTTGAACTTGGAACTAATGATTCAATTAATCTTGTGGCCAATGAGCTCCAGATAACTGCTTGTTTTCACTTGCTAAGCAGTGGCATTCTTCTGTATGTGATGCTTTGGGGGTTCCTAACTCAGGTCCTCATCCTTGCACAACAAGCCTTTATCTAAGAGCCATCTCCACAGGTACTAGGGATTGAATCTGGGGCCCTGCATATGCTAGGCCATTGTTCTGCCATTGATCTACATCAACAGACCTGTTTTTATCTTTCTAATTTTGATACAGGTTTAATTAAGTTACTGGGACTGACTTGTTAAATGCAGTATATGGTGTTTGCTAGCCTTGAACTTGGCAATTCTGCTTTGTGCTACTGAATAGTTGGGATTATAGGCTGCCTTAAAGAAAAGTTTTCATGCACCAGTCTCAGAAATTAGTTAAGTAGAGCAGATAAGCAAACCAAGACTTAGAACTGTTTCATTTTTTTAAATGGGAAATATTTTATGAAACAATTATTTAATATTCCATATTAAATGATTGGTAGAATAAAGCAGTGTTCTTTAAATATAGTAAGAGCTGGTTTTTGTTAGAAGATTAGAAATTAGTGTCATTCAATCAACTTTGCTTTTTAGTAGTGGCTATCCACCTTTATAATTGGAATATGTAATCTATATTTAATACATTTCTGTCTAATGTTAGAATCATTATTATTATTTTACATCACCTGTAAAGCATCTGGTTTTACAGGCCTGGCACATCACCAATAAAAGTTCTATTTACAAAATTTGTTGTAATACTGCAGAGCTGAACAGAGAGGAGGGGTGCCCTTGGAGGCCCATCAGATGTAGTCACCTCAGGAGGTCCTTACTTCATTTGACAGGGTGCCTGCCATCTCTCCGCTTAACTCATTGCAAATCCAGAAAGTAAGTTCTTATTAAGAGGGACTGTGGACTTGAGTCTTCCTTTTTAGGAATTCTATTATGTACTTAGGAAACGTAAGGTCACACCCTTCTGTTCTCCTCAGTCTTGTTCTGTAGCGATGTGCTGGTAGGGCAGTGTTTGAAGCAGTAGGCACTGCTTACTAGTGTACATGAAAGTCCTTATTAGGAAATTTAAAAGTCTGCTCTGCTTTGTCAGCAGTCTGGATTTGTCCTATGAAGAGGCTGAAGGATAGCCAGGGTTTAGAGTTATTTTCTGGGGGGTGGGGCAGGGAGAACTCTATTCCACATGAGATCAACTCAAGTTGTGTACCCAAGGCTTGGCTCAGTCCAGAGCCCTGCTCCAGAGATCCCATTAGTCATTGCATAACTTCTTGAATATTATCTGAACTGAACGAAACTGAAACAAAGCCAGGAATTGTGCTGCACATCTTTAATTTCAGCCCTTAGGAGGCTGAGGCAAGAGAGCTTGAGGGCAGCTAGGTCTGCGTTCTGTGACTGTTGGTGGGGATGGTAGTTGGGGACCAGGAATTCCCATTTTCATCACTGTGTTAATCCAACTTGTCATATTAAGTAAAAATGCTTGGAAATCTGGTTTAGGGGGCTGTGGTAGGCCCAGACTTTTTTCAGGACTGGTGTATTCTAACTAGGATCTCTGATTTTATCATATGGTAGCTTTTTTCTCAGAGACACTTTCATTATCCAGTTAGTTCCTAGGAACAGTCAACCAGTTGACAGGACATAGCCAATAGTACGGCCTCTTGACAGCTTGTTCATATAGTATTAGATACTTCAGAATGGACTACAGGAAGTCAGCATATACAAAGGAGGTCTCATCTGCCAGTCTAAGAAATAAGAACTTGGGGGCTGGAGAGATGGCTCAGAGGTTAAGAGCACTGTCTGTTCTTCCAAAGGTCCTGAGTTCAATTCCCAGCAACAACATGGTGGCTCACGTCCATCTATAGTGAGATCTGGTGCCCTCTTCTGGCCTGCAGGTGTACATGCAGGCAGAATACTGTATACATAATAAATAAATAAATAAATAAATAAATAAATAAATCTTAAAAAAAAGAAAGAAAGAAAGAAAGAAGAACTTGATGTATGCATTGGAAGGAATCCTGTAATACTGTCACCAGAAAATTATCATCTAGGAAGCAGTGTAGCTAGGCTTAGAGGTCTTGCCGCCTCCACTAGCATCTTTTACTCCATCCTAAGGAATATTGAAAGCCACTGAAAAGGTGCTCATATGTGATATAAATAACTGAGACTGCGCATACTGTATAAACAAAAAGTTTGCTTTACCTCATAGTTTGGAGGCTGAAAATTTAAGATCTGTTCAATTTCTGGTAGTGAGATTTTAAGCTGTCACACAGCGTAGCAGAAAAGAAAGAAGGAAAAATGACCATATGATGAAATGACTCGTGTGTGTGTGTGTGTGTGTGTGTGTGTGTGTGTGTGTGTGTTGTTCTGAAGCTATATAGTAACCCACTAAGAGAGAAGTAACTCTCATTCATTCCTCCCATAGATGGTGCTCATCACCTTGAAGTCCTAATGAGATATCACCTTACTTAGAAGGGTTAGTAGCCAAATGACATTTACAGACACTCAGTGGATGTAGAGAAAGGATCTGTTTTCAACACATTTGGTTTGAATTTTATTATATAGCCATTACTGAAAACAACGTGGAGGTTGCTAAAACAAACAAACAAACCCAGGAATGGAATTATTATATTATTTAGTAATCCCACTGGATGTTTATCTAAAGGAAATGAAATCAACACACTATAGAGATGCCTGCATTCCAGTATTTATTACAGCATGTTTACAGTAGTCAAGCTTTGGATTCAATTGATGGATGGATGATTAAAGAAAATCTCTCTCTCTCTCTCTCTCTCTCTCTCTCTCTCTCTCTCTCTCTCT
>OU015747.1:131260465-131275676 GCA_907169655.1 Acomys percivali
TGTGTGTGTGTGTGTGTGTGTGTGTGTGTGTGTGTGTGTGTGTGTGTATATGTGTGTGATGGAATTGAGAGCCTTGTGCATACAATCATGTGTTTCAGTACTGAGCTACACACCCTACTGTAAGGTAGAGAATTGTAACGTCATGCTCTTATGTGCCAGTTGACTTTCTACTTGAAAATACAGGCTCTAAAGTGGGAGCTCTAGGACAACTTAAATTATTGTTGTTCTACTGCTGCTATGAACATGGAAATGATTCATAGTTTTAACAGGGAGATAGAGGAAGGAGGGAGGGGGAGGGAGGGACAGAGGGATCAGTTGTCACTTTGGAAGCTTCATAATCTTTTTCCATCTTGCCATCAATTTGATAATCCAGGAATGTTTTGAGCTGACTTATTTCTCTGAGTCACAATTTATTCCAGAAAAGTTTTTAGGCAACCCTGTGCTAAGGTATTGTTGAGAATGCGCTCCACTCTGCAGTAGCATGGCCTTCCTCACTATGCGCGCATGTGTGGACTGCGCCTCTGTTGGTCCTCACTGCACGCTACCAGAGGTAGAGCTAGTGTTCATGGTGTGACTAAGATGAGAGGGGTGTGGTATCTCACAGAAGAGATAGGAAGGCAAGTAAAAATCTTACCCCTTTGAAGAACTTTAGAAGTAGCTCATCTTCTAGTATTTCAGTGTTTATCCCTTTAATATATGGCATGGACATTTATGATTTATGTATATATATATATATATATTTCATATAGAGATGAAAAAGAATTATGCTCTACAATGTTTTAGAAACTTATGTTTCACATATTGTGAGCTTGAGCTTTTCTTTATCAAATAATATTTTTTAACATTTCTCCAGCCATATAAGTAATTCTCTGTGGGTTGATTGTATTTTGTCTATTTCCTCTTTAAGAATAGTTAAGTTAGTTGTAGTATTTTACTACTGAAAACCAAACTGTGTTGAATATTATGACTTAGCTTTTAATTTGTATTGAAGAAATTTCTGTCATAGTTATAAACTTAAAGCTAGGAAGTGAAAAGCTGTTTCTCTTTAGTGTTGAAGGATTCTGAGATATACTGCCTGCCGTGATGTACTGGTGGATGAACAAGTGGCGGTTAGGAGACGAGGGAGTGGGTGTGTAGTGTAGATGTATGGACACATGGACACAGTTCATGCCTACTGAATATGCAACTTGACACCAGACCCCGCAGGAAGCACTTTATACACATATTATTTTGATCTTTACTACATCTATATACTGTTGGTATAGTTATTAAACTCATGATTGGTGAGAAAACTGAAACATTGAAAGGCAGCTGCTTTGAAGAAAAACCTAGAGTTGTACAGTCACATGATGGTGACTTCAGAATCCATATTGCCACCACTTCCTGACATCCCCCCATTAAGTGCTAAGTGTTGGAGTGTTCAGTAGCTGCCGGTCACTATCACTGCTACCACTTGTGTGCAGCTGGCTGGCATGCAGCTCGTTCTGAGTCCAGTCTTGTGGGACTCCAAGAAGGTGATTTAGTGTGCACACTTACATATCACCCTGTCAAGGCTGGAGCAGCACGCCATAACGCGTCTGTTCATGATGCTGAAGTTTGTTTGTTTTTACAGTAAGAGAGATTCAAACAAAAGACTAATGATCTCCTGGCTTTTCGCATATACTGCCAAGTGAGTTGCCAAGGTTTTTGGCTTCTGGGATTGCAGTTGAAGGATTGTAGACCTGTGTAAAACTCTTAGCATAATGCCTGGCATTTGGACACTCATTGTTATGTTGTTGGGCATGTGGAGGTTAAGGACAACTTGGGAGTCAGCTTTTACCTTCTGCCTTGTTGACACAGAGTCTCCTGTCTGCTGCTGCTGCTCTGTGTACTTCAGACTACCTGCCTGGAAGCTTCTGGGTGATCCTCTTGCCCATGCCTCCCCTGTTGCCATATGAATGCTGAAATGAAATAGAGGCACCTCTGCATCAGGCTGTTTACATGGGTTACAGGAACTGCTTGAACTCAGTTCGTTAGGCTTGCTTGTATGGCTGGTTTACTGAGCCATCTCCCTGACACATCTTCCACCATCTTAATTGATGATGTAACTGTTTATGACAGCTACCGAGAGATATTATGCACTGATTTTAATTATGTTATCATATTACTCTAATGACAATGTGATCTAGATACAAATTTATTAAGTGTACATGCACATTTGCTTATTAAAGCATATTAAATTAGAACTTGGATTTAAATCTATTTTTTATCCTTGGAAATACTCCTTTGAATTATTCTAGAGATCTGTACATATGTTGTTCTTGCCTGCATGTTAGAGTATTGAGATCTTAGCTTCCAACTACTATAACAAAATACTTCAAATAATCCACTTATAAAAAGATAAATTTATTTTGGCTTATAGTTTTGGAGAGTTCAGTGTGTAATCAGATAGCTCTGCGCTTTTAAGGCCTGTGGTGAGGCAGCATGTTGTTCTAGGAGTGTGTGGCAAAATAAAACCATTTGCCTTATGAGTGGGCCTGATAGGGAGGGAGGAAATAATGGAGTCAGTTTAGGGTCCACAAACCCCAGCAACCTAAGGCACCAACTATTATGAAGCCTTTTTAGACTTCTACTGTCATCCAAAGTGTTATGCTGCGGAACAGGCCTTTACCACCACATGGACATCTGAGGGGCACCTAGTATCCAAACTGTGGCAGGTAGTATTTGTTTTCTCCAGTGGTCTCAGTTACTGAGAATGTTGTCAGTGAATATTTGCCTTCCTGTTTTGTAGTTTAGTTTCAGCCCTATAACAAACACAACCAGCTGGAAGGGCCCTAAAGAGATGATCTAGTTCAATGGAAATGTTAGAAACAAATGTTTCTATCAGTTTGTTAACAGTGAGAGTAGTCTTATATTTTTCTTGGCAATTTTTTGACCTGTAACTGGATATATTAAAAATAAGCATTTGCTGCTTTTTTGTTGTTGTTGTTGTTGGAAAGGATATTTACAGTTCACAGTTTATAAAACTGTTAGTCATGATTGCTCTTTGGTGGGAATTGGGGGCGGGAGGAGAAGAATGAGTTGGAATACATGTGTAGTGGGTAAGAGTGTGGAATGCGAGCATCGTCATCGTCAGTTCATGTGTATTACTTGATCCCCTGCGCACACTGTAAGACCTGCTGGAATCTGGCATGCATTATCTCATAAGATCTACGGCTTTCATACTGTACATCTTGTCAGTTTCTCAGTAATAGATGCTGAGTTTAAATTCCTGGGCAGAGCACTTGGAAAGGAAGATACAATATATAAGTAGCAGTCACTGTTCACAAATAAAATAATTTGCGTGGCATATGTTCACTAATGTAACTTTTATATTTGACATTATTTAATTTAGGATCTTAGAACTAAACGACATTGAAATAATGGATAATTGGTATTTACTTTTTTCTTACAGAGAGGAAATGGAAAATGGATAAAGTAAGTTTTTTCATACTTTAAAAGTTATATTTCCATTATCTTTTTTAGGTGGCTGTAGTTAAACTGAAAAATGCAGATAAAGTATTTGCCATGAAAATTCTGAACAAGTGGGAAATGCTGAAAAGAGCTGAGGTAAGTCTTTATACCTTATAAAAACAGATGACATTTGGGTTGGTTTTCATTTAGACTATTTTGAAACATGTTGGTAGTAAAACCTTTTGTACGTGGATGTTGGAGAACTTTTGTGAGCTCATGCGTAGTCTGACTATGTAGCAAAGTGGACTCAAATTATTAGGGCATTTAATTATTTCACCAAAATTAACTTTGTGTATTTGTGAAAAAGAAGTTTCAAAATGAGAGGAGAAAGATGATCAGTGCAGCCGTGTCACCCACAGAATGCAGTCGCTGTAAAGTGGCCCTGTGAGGTGGCTCAGTGGAAGTTTCATCCCTGGAGCCTACAGTGGAAAGAGAACTGGCAAGAGAGAGTTGTTCTCTGACTTCCACAGGTGTGCACCGTGGCATACATACATATGCATGTGTGTGCGGTAAACATTTAAAAGAGGAGAAGGTAAAGGAACTATGAAGTACTCTTAACCACAGCTACTCTGTGGCTCCCCTGAGGTCACCAATTTGTGGAAAAGGAAGTTGAATGATCTTAGAATATTCTAAGTTTTACACAAAAGGATTTTGTAGGTTGTGTGCATGTCACAACTTAAACACCTACCAAATTAAACGTTTTTAGTGATGGGGGAATACATCTAAACTTTGGAAGCTATTGCTTAAATAATATTTTAATTATTAACTTAATATCTAGCTCTGTGTGTGTAAGTGTGTGTGTGTGTGTGTGTGTGTGTGTGTGTGTGAGAGAGAGAGAGAGAGAGAGAGAGAGAGAGAGAGAGAGAGAGAGAGAGAGAGAGATTTTCTTGAGTGCTCACATATTCACCAATATTACTGAATTTTATATATGTATAACTACAGTCTAAGGAGATACCTATATAGCACATAAGCCAGTGGATTTCATTTATAATTTACATGATATCTAAAGGTTTAGTAGAACTATTTGGTAATCCTAATATTGATTACAAAATTACTTCATACTTCTTTTTTTAACACTGAAAAACAATTTTATTTAAAATGTCTATCAATACAAAATTATCAAAATTAAACAAAAATTGAATTAAGAAAAGTCTCTTCACAAAAAAGGACGTTATTAGAAAGGCCACATTCTCTCCAATGACATTGCCCATCTTTCTATGACAAACTGGGAGGTGTGAAAGGGAGGGGAGGAGAGGGGAAAGCCTGACCACCAACACAGCTTGGTTTTCAGCATCAACTCTTAATAAAATAGCTTTGTGTGTGTGTGTGTGTGTGTGTGTGTGTGTGTGTGTGTGTGTGTTAAGCACGTTTGCCAATTAAATATTATCAAATTATTTTTGTGTTATGTTAAAACATTTTATTGACTACTTAAAAATTAATGTACCTCATTGTTTTTTATTTTGGTTTTTGTTTTTGGCATGTGTGGCCATCAAATACATGTTAAACCATATACTTGAAAGTAAATTCAAAAGTCCATCTAACATTTAGGAGGTACAGAAAGATTAAGAATTCCAGTTTGTCCTTAATTATATAGCTTGCATTAAAGGCTAGTCTGGGCCACAGGAGAACTTGTCACAAACAAACAAAAGATGAGTTTGATGCTTTGCTATTAAAAAAAATAATGGAGATTTAAAGTTTTTTTTTTAATTTAAAATTCCATTTAGCTTTCAAAATGAAAAAATAGACTTTAAATATTCTATTATTATTCAAAAAGATTTCTCTAGAATAGTATTTTGTGACTGAGAGAAGCCTTTATTTTCATTCCCAATAAATGAGAAGCCAGATTTGGTATAATCATCAGTACACTTGGTGTTTTTGAGTAATGATTTTGTCTATTATTATTGTGTGATTGTGTGTGTGTATGAGTATGTGTGAGTGTGTGCATGTGCATGTGCATGATATATGTATGACTGTATGCATGTACTTGCCATGGCCAGAGGGTAATTTTGAGGAGGTTAATTTTGTCTTTCCCCTTGGGATTAGGGACTAAACTTAGGTCATAAGAGTTGTATGGCAAGCACTTTTTACTACTGGTTGAGCGATGTTGAGGGCACTATTCATACAGTTTTGATATGGTTTATATGACTACTAATTTGATGAATGTATTTTATGATGTTGTAAAGGGTCATGTGACAACTTTGCAGAATTATCATTTATGAACCTCATTTAACTTCTGTTTCAACATAGGAATTCTTTAAATAAAAAAAAAATCATTCTTATCTCAAATATTACATCCTGACCACAGTTTCCCTTTCCTCTTGGCTTCCCAGGCCCCCCCACTGCCCACATCCACCTCTCCTCCTTTCTCTTCAGAACATAGCAGGCCTCCCATGGATGCCATCCAGCCATGGCATATCAGGTTGCAGTAAGACTAGGCACCTCCCCTCCTCTTAAGGCTGGATAAGGTAACCCAGTAGGAGGAAAGGGTCCCAAAAGCCAGCAACAGAGAGTCAGAGATAGCCCCTTTTCTCACTGTTAGGTGTCTCACAAAGACCAGACCACACAGTAGTAACATACACGCAGAGGGATAGGTCAGACCCATATGGACCCTGATTGTCAGTTCAAACTCTGTGAGCCCCTATGAGCCCAGGTTAGTTAATTATGATTTTCATAGTTGATTTCTGGTTTTCTTGACCCCCCTGGCTTCTACAATCCTTCCTCCTCTTCTGCAGGATTTCCTGAGCTCCATCTAATGTTTGGCTCTTGCCTCTGTTTCCATCTGTTGCTGGATGAAGCTTCTCTGATGACAATTGTGCTAGGCTCCAGTTTATGAGCATAGCAGACTATCATTAGGAATCATTTTATCAACTTTTTTTTCTCCAGTCATGGTTTAGTTCTATCCTAGGCCTCTGGGCTATCCAACCTCTAGGTCCTGGGCCTCGAGGCAGTGTCAGGGGTGGGCTCCCTCTTGTGGCATGGATCTCAAGCTGGACCAGTCATCGGCTGGCCACGTTAACAATTTCTGCTCTACCTTTATCCCAGTCCAACCTGTTGGCAGGACAGATTGTAGGTAGAAGTTTTTGTGGCTGGGTTGGTACCCCAATCCCTCCACTGGAAGGCTTGCCTGGTTACAGGAGAATGGCTGGTTCAGGCTCTGTATCACCCATTGCTGGGAGTCTTTGCCAGGGTCACCCTAGTAAAATCCTTGGAATTTCCATTGTAGTAGGTTTCTAGCTCAGCCCCGAAGTACCCCCAATTCCAGTTGTCCCTCCCAGTACTCTCTTTCCATCCTCCCCTCACCGGATCCCTCCTCTTTCCATCTGCACCAGCCCCTGGTGCACCTGCAAAATGTATCCATTTCCTCTTCCCAGAAATTCATGTGTCACCTCTTGAGCCCTTCTTGTTACTTAACTATTCTGGGTCTGTGGAGTGTAGCATGGTTGTCCTGTACTTTATGGCTAATATCCACTTATAAGTGAGTATGTACCATGTTTGTCTTTCTGGGTCTGGGCTACCTCTTTCAGTATAATTTTTTCTGGTTTTGTCCATTTCCCTGCAAATTTCATGATTGCTATTTTTCTTAACAGCTGAGTAATACTCCATTGTGTAAATGTACCACATTTTCTTTATAAGAAAAAGTGGAGAATAACCTTGAACACAGTGGCACAGGAGACAACTTCCTGAACAGAACACCAACAGCCCAGGCACTAAGATCAACAATTAATAAATGGGACCTCATAAAACTAAAAGGCTTCTGTAAGGCAAAGGACACCGTTAATAGGACAAAATGGCAGCCACAGAATGGGAAAGGATTTTTACCACCTCTATATCTAACATAGGGCTAATTTCTAATATATATGAAGAATTCAGGGAACTAGACATCAACAAACCAAATAATCCAATTAAAAGTGGGGTACAGATCTGAACAGAGAATTCTCAACAGAGGAATCTCAAATGGCCAAGAAGCTCTTAAAGAAATGCTGAACATCTCTAGCCATCAGGGAAATGCAAATCAAAATGACTCTGAGATTCTATTTACACCTGTCAGAATGGCTAAGATTAAAAACACAAGTGACAGCTCATGCTGGTGAAGATGTGGAGCAAAGTGAACACTCCTTCGTTGGCGGTGGGAGTGCAAACGTCTACAGCCACTTTGGAAATCAGTATGGCAGTTTCTCAAAACACTGAGAATTGATTTACCTCAAGACCCAGCTATACCACTCCTGGGCATATACCCAAAGGATGCTTCATCATACCACAAGGACACTTGCTCAACAATGTTCATAGCAGTTTATTTGTAATAGTCAGAAACTAAAAACAACTTAGATGTCCCTTAACCAAAGAATGGATAAAAGATTCTTCACTGTAGTACATCAACATAGGAATTCTTGTTGCTAATTATCCCAGTAGTTCATTAAGGATAAAATTTAAAGCACGTATTACTGAATATAGAAAAATATAAAGGTATATAAAGTTAAATTGCTCTGGCAAGTAAATGCTTGGTTGAAATTTGAAAGTTAGCCAGGCAGTGTTATGCGTACCTTTAATTCCAGTACTCAGGAGGCAGAGACGGGGAGTTGAGGCCAGCCTGGTCTACAGAGTGATTTCCAACACAGGCAGGGCTACACAGAGAAACCCTGTTTCAAAAAGCAAAAAATAAATAAAATAAATAAAAATTAGTTGGGAAAGTGAACAACTAAATTTAAGTTAGCTTTTCAGTGTTGGTAACTCCCTGGAACGTGTCATGTTTGTGAGGTATTGTTCTGTTGAGCAGCAGCATGGCTTCCGGCTAGCCACGGATGGCTTTCAACTCGCGCTCTTCTTGTTTTTACATCTTACGCACCATGATTGTCGGCCTGTGCTATCCTGTTTTGTTGTTGTTTCTTAGAGACCCAAATCATGGAGAGAATTAAAAAAAAATTAAAACCAAAAAAACCCATTTTCTTTAGATGTGATTTTTTTCCTTCAGAAAATAATGATTGAATTTCTGTAGCATGTTTACACCACCAGAGTATCCATTTCTCATGGCTTAATACTGACGAGGAACCTTTTCTTAGTGTGACCACTGTTGACACTTGGTTATTTCTTGTGGAAGCTGTTCTCTGCCGTATGGGGGAAGTATCCTGGCTTCTCCTTCCTAGATATAAGTACTATCTTTTCCAATTGGCACAACCCGCTGAGGACATAGTGCATTAAATAAAAGTCTGGAGAGTGCCTTATATCTAGACCTAATATCTGTGCTTTAAGAAAGAATAGCCTAATAGTTAAATATTTGCAAATGTACCACATAGTATCAGAGACTGTCTTTATAAAGTATGTATGTGTGTATGCACCAGTAGAACTGAGGGGTGGTGGTGAGTATGTGAGAGTGTAACAGAATAAGATTGGGTAATAAAATAATTGTTGAAATTCAGTAATGGTACTTTGGGAGAAGGAATTTATGTAAGTTTGTATATGTTTGAAATGTTATAGTTTATTATATATTTTTATCTTTGAAAACTTTTTTACTGAGCAGTTGAGGGTAGATTAGAACTTACAGTTTAATTTGTTGTTTTGACTAAAGTATTCCGAGTTTTGGTTAGTTTGAAGTTGCCAATCAAGTGAAGCAGCGAGTACTTACTAGATTCTAGCTGGGTTGTCTTTAAAATGTTAGGTCACTGTCCTTGTACGATAAAGCCAGGAAAGGCCTTTCTTGGGCTCTGTCATCCTTCTAAACCACACACTGAGGTCAGCTAAGCTTTCTAGCAGGACTCAGAGTTAAGTAGGTAACATGATTGTATTTTCTTCTAAAGTGAATTGAAGCATAATGTCAGATTTTAGTAACTTGATAGACAATTAAAATCATCATTTCAGATGGTTTTGATTTACTTGTTTTAGTGTTTTATCTGATATTGCCATTTAATTCCTGGCTTTGGCAATTCTGTTTGTCCAAGTAGGTCTCATGTGCATAAACGTGAGAATACCAGGGGCAACTGTGCAAGAATTTGTTTCATGTATCGTGGCTATGTACTCTTCCTTATGGGTAGCCACTACCCACTGTAAGAGCTGAGGCTGTGGCCCTCGAGTACAAAAATGTGTAGCATGCACAGATCCTTAGCACTATAAGACACAATACAAAATTCAAAAGCACTTACTATGTCCATTTTTAAAAATGTCCTTAAAATTGGCGAAGTGGATATGGCAAACTTGGACATTTATATTATCTGGTTAATAGGTTGGTCTGGGGTTAAGTTAAAAAATTCTGCGAAATTTTCTGTTTTGAACTATAGCAGTTCTAAAAAAAATTAAACTTTTAGACTGTTTAGATACTGTATCAAAATGTTAGATACACATTTTGAGCAGTTGTTTGCATAGTGTTTTCTAGGTTTATATAAAGTATTCTTTAAAACATTTCCTTTCCCTTCCAGACAGCATGCTTTCGTGAAGAGCGGGATGTGCTGGTGAACGGAGACAGCAAGTGGATAACCACCCTGCACTATGCTTTCCAGGACGACAACAACTTAGTAAGAAGCGGCCTATTTTGTGTCCTTCATCTCTTGTTGGCCAAGCTTAGCATTATTCTTTAAAGTGTTACTTAAATGTAGATTTTTTTTAATAGAAAAATTACTGCATTTCACAAACTGTAAGTTTGTGCTCTTGGAATAACAGGATTTTTTGTTTGTTTGTTTTGGGTTTTTTTGTTTTTTGTTTTTTTGTTTTATGGTCTGAGAAATTTGATGCTTTTTATTGAATTTGTTTATGCCTTTAAATAAGAAATCCCAAACTAAATCCAAACTGTTTAATTTCCTTCTGTTAAATTCTCTAGGAGCAGGTTCAGGAGTTTTTCTTTTTATGACTCTCCCAATATATTTTATTAGTAATTTTCTGCTTCTTAAAACTTTATAATTTTTTCAAAGTGACTACATGCTACATTAAGTTGAGCCACATTATATTGACATCATGAACCACTTCATAAAAGCTTGGGAGAACTTAGAGAAAACTCAAAATATCAGACTCTATATCACTTGAGTAAAAATAAAAATGAATAGAGAAACTAGAAACAAGGAAGTAAAAGTCATAGGATAAATAAGGCCAAGTTTGCTGCAGTGGGTACGTAATTCTTGGCCTGCTATTTATAATTCTTCAGTATTTGATCTACTATTATTTCCAGGTTTCTATCTTTAGGAAAGTATTTGTATCTTGAGATGCTGCTATGTACCAGACTTGACAATTGAGATAGAGAAAACGGGCCAGTTTCTGTTTGTTTGCTAAATATTTATGGACGTGTGCTCTCTGCTGTGCACTGTTCTGTGTGTCTGGAGAGAGAACTGCCACGGAGAGATAAACGTTCTCTTTTCTCAGTGTTCTTTTACATGGCGTCTAATGAGTCTAAACCCAGATAAGTCACACATGAGAAGTGTTGAGATGACGAAACTCTGCCTTCATCCAGAGGGAAGACTCTTCCAAGTCAGACAGGAGGTAGCTAAATCACGAACGGAAGAGAGATCCAAACGATGTAGAGTTACGACATGACTATTACAGTCTTTGTTTTAGTCTTCATGAAGTTGTATTGGAGCACAGCTACACCTATTAACTCACTATATGTTATCTACAGACCATCAAGCCAGTTATAACTTGATAACGTTTTGAGTTCTTTGTACATTGCTGTACCATGACATTTAATTACTTTTTATTAATAATGCATACCTATCATGTCAGAGTAATGAAAAAAGACTAGTCTTCAAGTGCGCTTTAATACACAGGACAGTAAAGCTTTAAATGGAGTAAATACCAAAGCATTGTATTTATTATGAAAGCACACTACACATCTGTACTGATAGAATATAGTGTACACGTACACTGTCAGATACACCACACATTACCACATTCTCAATTCACAGGAAAAAATTGACTGGAAAGTTGGTAAATTTAAAACAGAATACTTCAATATAACTTCTGAAAATTAAATGAAAATGAGTCTAAAGCCGTGGGTGCTTCCTCAGACGCTCATTTATGAGATGAGAAAGGCATTGTTTCCACTTTAGGTGAGGAGCCAATGACAGAGTGAAGTACTAACCCGCCAAGTCCAGCCTGGCAGCCAGTGACTTCTGTTTGGGTTAAGTACAGTAGGAGAGATGGCTCAAAGACACCTCTCTCACCATCATGCATCACATGTAGCATGTAGAACTGCTTCTTAAAATGACAAGCAAAAGCTTTGCGTGTGTTTACTGTTCAGTGTCAGAGTGAATGCAATGATATTTTACTTATATTTAGTTTATTAAAATTTTAGGGGTGAACATATCAGGCATATATGATCTATGTAGACTTATATGCAAAATTCTTAAGAGTACATTGAATATACCAGGTATTTATTTACACTTAGAAAAATTCTAGTATTTATCATGGTAGTTTTCAAAAGTAATAAAGGCTAATATCCTTTCAGTGTACTCTTTTGCACATAGATTTATCATTGAATTTGTACATTGCTTGAAATCTACATTTTGTTATATATGTAGGAATAAATATTAAAAAGTAGTTTTAAATCATGAGTCCCCAGTGTGAATGCTAGGAACAAAACCTCAGTCCTCCGTAAGAGCATCAAGTGCTCTTAGTTGATGTGCCATCTCTTTCCAGCCTCCCAAACACCAAATTTCAAAATGCAAGATTTGCCAAAAAGTCTCAAAATGAGGAAAAACATGCCTGAGCTGCTGTTGGCATTGTGTCTTTTAGTCTGACTCGAATCATTTAGTCTGTTTTACACTCTTTGTATCAGGCTTTAGATTGACATTTCTTCTTCAGTGACTTTCTCTGAGAGAAGTAATCTGTATGTTATCAGTTATACTAGTTATTTTGGAGTACAAGTAACAGTATTTGAAGAAGTATCAAAATAAAAATCTTGTCATTTACAAGAGTCAGAATTCATAGTTATTATTCACAGCCATTCTTTTAAACATTTAAAATTTTTTAAAAAATAAATGAGGAGGGACCTGGAGAGACGGCTCAGTGGTAACGAGCACTGTCTGCTCTTTCAGAGGTCCTGAGTTCAAGTCCCAAAACCATATGGTAGCTCACAACCATCTATGCTGGAATCTGATGCCCTCTTCTGGCATACAGGTGTCTATGCAGATGGAGCACTCATACATAAAATAAATAAATAAAATCTTTTTTAAAAATTAAAAAAGAAAAGAAATGCGGTGTGTAACTGAATGATAACTACTGTGCCTAGCATGCGCGAGGCCCTAGACTGCATTCCCCCTGCACCACCCAAAACAAAACAAAAAGCCACCAATAAAACCTATTTTGGAGCTGAAGCAATGGCTTAGCAGTTAAGAACACTTGCTATTGTTGCAAAAGACCCGAGTTCAGTTCCTAACACCACGTTGGGCAGCTCGCAGCTGCCTACAACTCCAGTTCCAGGGGATATACCCTTTTTTTTTTTTTTTTACCTGATGGGCACCTGGACATCTGTGGTGCACATATAGACACTCGGCACATGTGCCCATACATATAAACAAACAAAGCAAACCCTTAAAAGGTATTAGAAAATTTAAAACAATTTAAAAATGTAGACAAATCTAGTTTTAGATACCAAAACAGAATTTGGGTTAAATATTTTTATTTTGCAAAGTAATTTTTAGCCATTCTTTTCAGTAGCCAAACATTTACAGTGCTATGTAACTCAAGAAAAAATTTGGGCAGATAATTTGGATTTTTCATTTCCAACTTTCCTAGATATTACTATATACATACTATGAAAAGTAGAGGGTTATATCAGCAGTGCCTTTTATGTGCTTCAGCAGAAGATACACAGTTTAATGGATGATACTAAGGTCTAAATAGAATATTTTTTCTTAAAAAACTCACTGTATTCAAAGCTGCTATGTCACACCGACACATGAAATCCATATGTCTGAATATTATGAATCAGTGAAATTTATCTTTCTCTCATATTTTATTCATAATTTCTTGTTTGTTTTATGTTTGAGGGAAAAAGGAAAATGTTTAAGCTTTAATTTCTTGAATTAGCATTTATTTGTAAATTATTTTGAAGTAGGATCTTATTATATATCCAGACCTAAAATCACTGTGTAACTCAGGCTGGTCTTGAATCCTCAATACTTTCCCCTCAGCCTCTTGGGTGTGGAATGGTGGTTTTCTTTTATGTTTTCAGGTGTTTCAGTGTTGTTTCCTTGTAATGTTATGTGGAGTTTGGGGTGGTAGTGGGGCTTGAACCTAGGACCTTGAGCATGTTAGAAACTGATTTGTAGATGTTATAGCCTGACTTGAGCTCTCACTGGGCCTAGAGCTTGCTACTACTTCCTTACATACTGGACTTTTTGCTTGCTTTTGGAGCAGGCTTTCACTATGTTAGCCTAGGCTTAAATTTATGATCCTCCTGCCTCAGCCTCTCCCAAGGTTTGTGGTTGCTGGTATGTTCCACCACCCCTGGCTGAATTGTAATTGGCTTTCTCAGATCAGCAATGCTAGATAAAGTAAGTTTGTTTATTTATAGGCTGGCCTTTGATTGGCTGTGCAGTCTGAGCAGCACCTTGAACTTCTGGTCCTTCTGCTTCTACCTCCCGATTACATGTCATCATGCCCAGTCTGTGCAGTGACAGGGACTGACTCCAGACCTCAGTGCATGCCAGGCAAGCACTTACGACTGATGCACAGCCTCAGATCCTTAATTAAAGTGACTTCCTACAGCACTGTGCTGTTGCTTCTTGCTCTCCCTGAAGCCCGCTCACACTTGGTGTCTTGCTGCTACTTTGTTTTCATTTCTTGACACTCTAGAAGTATTATTACTTGGCTAACAGCAACTGTAAATCTGTTGGTATTTGCAGCCTAAAATTTTGTTGGATTGTTTGTCTTCTAAACAGTTGGGAAGTGCTGTTCACGTTTAAGGCTATTTTCTTCTTCATCTGTTTTAGGACTGTTACTTGTTGTTGTTGATTTAAATGAGTTTTTAAAAAAAGTTTAACCATATTAGGTGATATTTTTAAGTTAGTTCATGAGCAAAAACCTGTCCTACCAGACACTTAGTTTTACTAAGAAATTATTCAGAATGATTGAACAATATTGACAGAAACATAGGCAACCAGAGTAGAAGAGTGCCCAGAGATGGAGATGACTATTTTGTGTCTTAAAACTTGATGAAGGAACATCTCAACTGAGTGAGAGAAAATAGTAGGTTATTTAGCTATTCAGTTTAGATAATAGGCATTCTGTCTATTAAAAAATAGTCTTTACATCCTGACAAATAAATATTAGACAAATCAGCAAGCCAAATTCAAAGGCTGGATTCTTTTTTTTGTTCCCATGTGCCTGGCACTAGGGACTGAAGTCAGGGCCTTACGCATGGCAGGTAAGTGCTCTGATACAAAACTAGGCCTCCAGCTCTTTACTTATTGTTTGACGGTTGCAATGATCTTGCTGAGTAGCTGCTGAGGCTGCCTTGGACTTGAGCACTTCCTGCCTCAGCTACCCCACAGGGTTACAGACCTGGGTCACCAGACCTAGCTGGATTCTTTAAGAGCACAAAGCAATTCTCTACATTTATTCCTGCCAGAATATTTAAGGTGCTTTGAGATTGATTGTTAATTTGTGTTTCTCCATAGACTATAAATTCTCTGAAGGTATATTCTTCTTCATTTGTTGTACCTTCATTGCATGGTGTTACCACACAGTAGGTACTCTTAAAATGTGTTTATTGAATTGGTGAATTAATTTACTTGTTCTT
>OU015747.1:131275686-131318666 GCA_907169655.1 Acomys percivali
TTATCATAAGCCTGTAACAGTAAATGCCACCGAGAGGCAGTGGTCTGAATTAGGATGCTGTAGTGGATAAGGATAGGAGTAGATCCCATACAGAGTTAATAGTAATAGACCCAAAAAGGCGTGGGTGATTGAAGCCAATATGGTGAATTAGATACAAAGAGTGGTTTGTTTTCATCTGTTTTTCTCTGTAGAGTTGTGTGGAGTTTTCTCCTTTTCCCCCCAACTTGATGGATTCTGTCTTATTAGAAGCTAATTTACTTCTGAGAACAAAATAAAGGGAGACTATGAGCCCAACTTAAGAGGCTTGCATATTTATGAGGTTTTATTTGTGTTTATCTTGGAAGATATTCAGTAAAGCACATTGAAAGTTTAGGAGGAAATGGACTTGGGGTTTAAGTAAGAGCTGTGTGTGAGTTAAAGGTTCTTGCAAGGTAGATGATAACCTGGAAAACCTCATTTTGAATGTTAACTATTAAATAATAATTTTTAAAGGAATTCGGTGTTGTATCTTTGGATATTTTGAGAGTCTGGCATAACAAGAATTGAGACTCTTTCAAGGGAGAAGCCCTCTGTGAAGGGCTTTCCATCTCTTTAGCCCATGGGTCGGCACATCCTCGGTGTTTGAGACATAATAATCACAAGTGATAATATGTACTAAGAAATGAGTTATGTTGTATGATTTTTCTTACATAAATTTTAGAGTCTATTTTAATTGTACTTTTTTGTTCCTTAAACTCTCTTACTTGCTACAGTTCTCATTGAGCTTCCTTTAAGTTAAGAGAGAAGTTTCTTCTCCACATCTGTCTCCATTCCTTGCAACCTGATGGTGTTATAGAATTTCATTAGATTGAATTAACTTGTTAATAAGCTTCAGGGTAGACTTAGTTAAATATTAGGCCTAATAAATACAGCCAGCAAACTGTAGACCAGGGCTTGAAATATAATATTCCTGATTTTCAAGGTTTTAAGTATATAAAATTAAGTTCTTTGACACACATTTTCTATGCTCAAAATTTTCATGTATCATAATGGCAGAATTTTAAAGCCAAGTTTAAATCATAATGTCAACTCAGTGATATCCTAAAAATATTTTTATCTTGTAATAAAATTGTCGTTGGGCTGGAGAGATGCCTTGATGGTTAAGAGCAACTGCTGCTCTTGCAAAGGACCTGGTTTTTGTTCCTACCACCTACTTGGTGGCTTATAACTGCCTGTAACTCCAGCTCCAGGGAATCCAGCACCCTTTTCTGACCTCCATAGGCACTTGGCACATATATGGTACAAAGACATGCAGGCACTCAAAATAAGTAAATTTTCAGAAAAAAATAAAATCATTGTAACACCAAGGCATGCCAAGTGGCACATACACATATGGGTATGTATAAGTAATATATATTTGGAAAACAGTCTGGAATGTAACAAAATCTATAACATCATCTGCCATCTAACTCAGCTTGGTGAGCATTCTGATATATACCTCACCCTCTTCTTCTGTATATGTATATTTGAGGAAAAATCCATTCTGGAAGTGAACGATACTGTCATTTACTTGACAAAGGACAAAAACAGCAGAAACTGTAATCCTGTCTTCCATACTAAGTTTTAAAATTTTGTTTCATTGCCTATGAAATTTAGAGGTCTTACTAGTATTACTGATACTAGCTTACATACTTAAATGTTAGTTAGCCACACAAGTAATTAACCTCCATAAGTATTCAGCCTAATCCTATTTGACGGTGGGTTGCATTAAGTCCACTAATTTTGCCCTAATTATTTATTGAGTATATTTTATTTTTGTTCACAGTACCTGGTTATGGATTACTATGTTGGTGGGGACTTACTTACTCTGCTCAGCAAGTTTGAAGACAGACTGCCTGAAGATATGGCCCGGTTTTACTTGGCAGAAATGGTGATAGCAATTGACTCCGTCCATCAGCTCCACTATGTCCACAGGTGAGTTAGCCAGTCCCAGTCCATTGGCTGCTGTCATGTTATATCTAGATCCAGCTCTGTTGCTACCAAATTATTACTGATGGTCTTAGTTACACCTCATCAGCAAACATACTTTATTTTGAGATTGTTTTGTATTTTTCCTGCCACTATTCATCTGCATTACTGAAGTGATGTGTCTGCTTGTATGTCCATGTACGTAAATGCTGTCTACACATGCCCACTTCCAGTCAGCATTTTTTGTGGAAAACTTTGAACACACTCATGACTGAATTTACATGCAGTGTCCTTCCCAAAAGAAGTATATAGTAGTCAATTTCCTAATAGTGGCTTTTATATACTGATATTAGTTAGAATTCTAGGCCAAAAGTTATAGAGTTGTTATATGTTTTGTTTTTCTTGAGAACAGACTTGTACTGAGGAGGTAGCAAAGGTGAGGACCTGAGTTTGATTCCCACACCATGTAAAGGCTGCATACACGGCATGTGCCTGCTGGGGCAGAGGGTTGCAGGCCCATAGAGATAGGTGGCTGACCATTCAGTCGCTCAGAAAAGGCAGAGAGTGATTGAGGAAGATGCCCCAAATTTACCTCTGGTCTCCCATGCAAATGTACCCACATGTACACAGTATATACACATGGACGGGGACACACACGCACACACACACACACACACACACACACACACACACACACACACGACTTTGAAGGATTACATAGATATAAAAAGGATAATTTTTGTTTAAAAGACACTAACACTTTTGATGTTTATGGCATAATCTTATTGAATACTATTTGGCAGGTAAATAATTAATCATTTAAACTGTTTTCTACATGAGCTAGGCCTGGTGACATACACCCGCATTTGTATCACTTGAGAAGTAGAGGCAGGCGGTTCTGGAGTTTAAGCCCAGCTTTTGTTGTGGAATGAGTTGGACCAACCTGGGCTACATGAGACATTATCTCAAAACAAAACAAAACAAAACAAAACAAAATGAAAAACTAAAATGTTTTTTCTATGAATGTTCATTATGTCATATACCATTTATCACTGGATTAAAAAAGCAGGCCAATTTACAAAGTGGTTTTTATACAGGATTTTAAAAAGTATAACACAATATTGAAGAACATTTAATGGTTTAAATAAAGGAGCGTCTTTGTTTGCCACCGGCTGTAAAGGGCAAGGAAGCTTCTGCTGTGTGATGGCTGGTGCCCGGCTCACAGCTGAGATTGGGAGCTATAGAAGGCTTCTGTGACAACCTCTCTCCCCCAACCACCACCCCACTCCCCAAAAGAAACTGTCTAGACAGGAAGCCATTGAAGGGAACGCTTAGCTGTGATAAGGATGTGAAGTGTAGCCCCTCACAGTTGATGGCTTCTGGTGAGGGTTGGGGTGAGGAATAGATCTGTTATCTTTAAGGAAGTTTGACCGTGCTCCAGTGAGAATACTGGCAACACAAATCGAATTTTTTTCTTCTTCTTCTTTCGTTTTGGGGCAAACTCATAAGGGTGTGAGATGTGGCTAGGAAGTGGGAAGTGAGTGGGATTGGCATGCATTATGCGAAAACTTCAAATAATCAATAAAACATTAAATTAAAAAGAAAAGAAGGAAGGAAAGGAAGGAAGGAGGATCTCATCAAATCACCAGGTGATGGTTCTTTGCTGGGCAGTGCAAAGTATGAGGAAGACGCTAAGAATAGTAGTTGAGGGGCTGCTGCTATGTTAGAAAGAAACCATCATAATTGTGAGAGTTGGGCTTCATTAATTCATTCATTTTGAGGCAGGATTTCACTGTGTGTATGTAATTAAGACTGGCCTGGAAACCAGTCGCCTTGCATCAGATTTCCTGGGATTCTAGGCATGTTCTACCAAAGCATGACCTTAAACATGCGACTAAGTATCATGTTACAGACCATATACTATACCTTGGTATTTAATAAGTTACCATTCATTAAATTCACTCATGTTAGAGGCTTATCAATTTATATTTTCCCCTTGTATTCTAGCTTCAAGTAGCTCCTCAAAAAGAGAGAGTATTTCCTCCACTTTCACCATGTGTCTGATTTAAGAGAGTAGCTAGAATTAACGATGGAATTGAATGAGAGTAAAAGCAGAAATAAAAAAAAAAAATTGTAAAAACCAGATTCCTAAACATTATGGAGATGTATAGTGAACAGTAGCTAAACAAATGACTCAGAAAGACCTGTTAGAAGAAGGTATGTCCACATCAGAACAAAGATGCTTCAAAAATTAAAATACTTTAGCTAAGGGAGAAGGGCCGAAGAAAGCAAGTTATATACAGGGAAAAACCTTTAAAGTTTGCTGATGCATTTTATTATTATTAAATTTGGTGTGTGTGTGTGTGTGTGTGTGTGTGTGTGTGTGTGTGTGTGTGTGTTATAGGGGAAAGTGCATATGTATTACTGGTTATGAGGATGTGGCTGTCAGGGGACTGCCTTGGGTGTCATATATCAGGTGATTTGCCTTTTGTTTGTGATGGTCTCTTTCAGTGGCTCAGTGAGTTATACTAGTTGGCCAGCAAGCTTCCATGAATCCTCCTGTCTGTCTCCATCTCCTGTCTTCCAAGGACATGCCAGGGCTCCAGGCCTTTTATGTGGATTCTAGAGATTGAATTTAAGTACTTGAGCTTGCAAAGCAAGGACTTTACTGACTTAGGCCTGTATTTTACTGTTTGGTTTTATTTTCTGTATGTGTGAGAATATGTACCTGCTGGGGCATGTGTATGGGAGACAGAAGACAACTTGTGGGAGTTGGTTCTCTCTTCCTGCCATGTGGGTCCTGGGGATTGATTCAGGCTTAGGCTTTGTGGCAGGAGCCTTTATCTGCTGAGTCATCTCCCTGGCCCTCTTTTATCATTTGGATGTTAAAGTCATTACTTCAATATATAGGAAATATATCCATCTTTTTCTGTGCTTGTAGCAAACTGGTTATTTCTTCCCCTTGTATTTATTAAGATACTAGTCTGACAGTTGTAAAATATTTTCTTTTCATTAATCTGTCAACTCAAGAGTTCAGACTTGCCATGGATGTGCTTTAATGCAGAACTTGAAGCTTGAGGGCCAGGCTTTTTTGATTTGCTGGTAATCAGTTTACACTTTAAGAGTACCCTTTCTTTTCAGACATCCTTGCTGAGCCAGAGAATTTTGAGGATTAGTTGGTGTTTAATGACATAGCAGCATCATGTGGTCTGATTCAGGTTGTTAAAACTTTCTGCCAAATGTTGGGTCATGATAAAGTAAGTTCTGTGTTTAGGTTGGAAAAAACTCGAAGTTATTTCTAAACATGTTAACTAAAATCAGCAGAGATGTACTGTTCATATTGTCAGCTACAATGCCATTTATCAAAGACACAGACTCTGACTAGAACAACAAAGGACAAGCTTGATCTGGTTAGAATGCAGCATTTAGTTATCATAGGCATTAGTTTTAGATGACAAGAAGGAAAGATCAGGAATTTTATAAAAGTCTTCTAATAGAATGTAAGTAATTTATATAGATGATCATAATGTTGATTTTAGTGCCAGAATCTGAACAGCTGATACTGTGTGTAGGTCAGTGACTAAAGTCTTACCCTGGCTTCTGTTCTTGTATTGTTTCTTAGGCAACAGTGGAGCACACTTGTCCTTCATACTAGGACCTTCTAGAAACTAGTTTGAGCTTATAGGCATATTTAGCTCTTTGTTTTGTTTTGTTAAATTCTGTTATTGAGGATAAAACTTAGGGCTTTGGGCATGTTGGGTAAATAAATGCTCCACCACTGAGGTACAGCACCAGGTAGCAGACTTCACACAGAAGTATTGTTACATGATTATGAGCCAGGTGTGGTGTGCACACCTGTAATCCCAGAACTCAGGGAGGCAGAGGCAGGGGGACCTCTATGAGTTCAAGGCCAGCCTGGTCTACAAAGTAAGTCCAGTACAGCCAAGCCTACACAGAGAAATCCTGTCTCAAAAAAAACCATTAAAAGAAAAGAAATATATGATTATGGCATAAACTGAGGAGTGGAAGAGCAAGTGGTTTATATGGGAAAGAAAAATAAAAAGTTTATTATTAAACTTTGCCTGACAAAGCTTTGTAACCAAAATGCATTAAATATTTATGGTACCCAAAAATAAAATGTGAACAAGACAGACTTGCAGGTATAAATAGGGCATGCAGACATGTTAGAGCAATAGGCGATGCCATTCCAAGCAAGTCTTCCTTTTAGTTTACTTGATAGTCAATCAGTACAAGGACTCCTGGTGCTCGTTAGTTGCTTTTAACTGAAACAGAAAAAACAAGGCCAAAAAGAAAGATAAGGTATTAATAGCTATGACAGACGTTGTGCTAATTAGGAGAATTTATGTAAATCTTTTCAAATGGCTTTCAGTAATTGAAATAGTGGTAGTATAATTGTCATTTGAGACTGTTGTGACTGTGCTGTGAAGTATTATATAAGAAGGCAACTGAAAGCCCTGTGGTCCTGAATGTCAAGTATCAGCATGAACGTGTAATTTTATCTTTGGCATTTTATAAAGATAAGATATATTTTATCTCTGAATATATCCCCCCCACACACACACACACTGAAAAGGACTAGAAACAGTGGCTATTATACTAGTAGTGACCATTTCTTTGGACAGCTTGTGATTCTCAACTATTGCTTCACCCTGGCTCTTCCTGAAACTCTCCTCTGGTGTAGTCGCGGAATCCCCTCCAGCTCCCAGGAGAAGCAAAGTTAGTGCGTTTATTAAGCAGTTGCAGTTGTCTGGGGCTGGTAGGGGCTGCAGGGGGGCTTAGGTGTCTTTACAGTAGAGGAGAGTGTGGGACCCTGTGGCTAAGTTACATTATTTTAAACAATGTCATTTACAACAAAATTTAAAGTTTAAGTGTTGATGTTATTTTTATAAAACAGTGTTGTTTCTCTTAGTTTCTCTCTTAACCCGGCTATTGTACAGATAATTGAGACTCTTTTATAGTTCTTTAAAAATAAGCTTCACAACACAATTTTGAGCAGTTTAAGTCTGTTCTTAGCCCTCTCTTATCCTGACTCCATCTTTGCCACAATCCCAAGGTACTTGTTTTTTAATTCTTTTGTTGCTCCAGCTGACTCTTTTTCATCTCTCCTGCACCTCAGCCTGTGCTGAATCCTCTACTTCCTCTTCTAACGCCTCCTCCCCTGGCTGGCGGAAGTCCAGCACTGTTCTTTCCCCTGCTCTAAGCTCAATTGGCTCTAAGCTGCCTTATTGACATACCAGGGGAACAGTTGGAGAGCAGAGTTTATACACCATTAAACAGGAAATTCTTGGAACAAGGCTTGCAACCAGCTTACACAATAAGCTGATGCCAACATTTACGTAAGGGTTAAAAGTTAAAGAATACATTAGCTGGAAAGATGGCTCAGTGGTAAAGAATGAGCACAGCTTTTGCAGACAATCTAAGGTCATTTCCTGGCGCCCATGTTGGTCAGCTCCCTGTAACTCCAGTTCCATAGGATGTGACACCCACTTTGGCTTCCATGTGTAATCACGTGGACACCTGTGTGTGCATACACACACATACATACACAAACACATGCATACACATACCAAATAATTTCTTAGGTGCATGAGTTACTTTACATATTTCTTTTTTATTTTTTTATTTATTTTATTTTATTTTATTTTGTTTTGTTTTATTTTTTTTTCTTTACATATTTCTTATCCTACAGAAATTCCCTTTGTAAATAAAATTTTGAGCTGAGCTTAAGGTATACTGTAGATTTAAGGTTAAGAGAGGAAAGCTAGTATTAAAATTCAAGATTACAGCAATTGCCCCAAAGTAAGCACAGTTCATTTGCTGTTTTTAATATCTCTAAGATAATGTGAATAACCAACCATCCAAGAGATAGCAGATATGTGACTTATATGAAACACAGTGTGTATTATAGAAAAGGGATCATCAGATAATAAAACATTTCACATTAAAATTATAATAATATATTTAAAGAAAAGTTATCAGAAGTGTTAGAAAACAAAGTTGAGGAAATATCCTAGGAAATAGGGAAAAGACCCAAATACCCAGGCTGCTCGAGACATTGTCAGGGTTGTGGGATTGTAGCAAGGTATCTAATAGGAGTTCCATGACCAAATGAATAATAATTTTTTTACAACTGAAGGACATGAAGTACTAAATTTAAAGGGGACACTAAATGCTCACCCTGTGATAGAATGTAGACCCACTTTATTGCACACAAAATCCCAGGGGAGGGTACAGCTGAATGAGGCAAGCTAATGTCATCATCATCATTATTATATTACAGTTCTTAGATGTATAAATTTTTAGAATATAATATTTTTTAAAATGTACTCCTATTTTCCAAACCAAAAAAACCTCAGTTAATTTATTTGTGGATTTCTGTATACTCTTATTTTCCCCTTTAATAATTTGTTCCATATTCAAGAAGTAATTTGCAATTTTTATTAATCTTTCCTTGATTTTAATACCGTTAGATAATGCAGTTAATTTAGAGTAAAGCATATAGATCACAAGAAATAGATGAATACTGTTTTAATAGGGTTTGTTGGGAGAAATATTCTGTAATAAGTTGCATAGAAGTCTTTGTCTTTTGTCCCTTAGAATTTCATGAAGAGTAAGTGTAATAAGAATAACCTTTTCCCAAGTTTTGGGCTGATATTATGTCTAGTGTGGGTCTTTGGAGTCAGCTGGCCAGTTATTCACTTGATACGTGAAAAGTCCTTACCATTATGTATTCTTGAAAGACTTTGCAGCTGGCAGCTCAAAGGAGACATAATTTTTATCAGTGTGGATTTTCCCCTTTATTATGGGCACAATAATAGTTTTGGCAAAATTAAGAGATAATTTTAATATTCAGTCCAGTTGTGTCAGAATGTCATATGTAGTATGTAAAGGAGAAGTATAGTATGATCAAAAAGTAAAAGTAAATCTATTCCTTTACAAGAGTGCTCCTCCAAACCATAGGAACACTACAAACGTAGGAGAGATTGGCATGATGCTTATGCAAAAGAGAAATTCCGGTCTTAACTTAGGCCTCAGTGCCAGTGCCTGGGGAGCGCTCTGCCTCCCGATGTCCAGACTGTGGCCTGTGCACTGGAATAGAATAATCTCTCTAGTCACTTTAATGCTTAGCCAGAGTTAAAAGCTACCACTTTGTAGGTTAACTCATACCATTTAATTCACATTTCATTATTAGCAGAATAATATTTGTATGATCATGCTTCTGGCTCCTTGTCCATATATCATTGCATTTTAATGCTTTAAAAATATTTCCATGTTATAAAAATGTGTACTTTTATAAATACTGGTTTTGCTCTATTTTGAAGTAATGCTGTTCTGAGTAGTCAAGTCTAGCCCATGGAGTGGCTGCAACACGATGCTGTTCTTTTTAAGCCCAATACTACTTACTTTTGCATAATAAAGAAAGGTACTGCTTTTAAAAACTTTATAGAAAACTGGTTAGATTCATATTCACATTAGAGTGACTGGGATAATGTACTTGTGAGGATAATGTAGGAATTTTACCTTTTCCAAGCACTTCTCTTGCTTTTCATGGACTGTGAAGGCTGTGACTGATTTTGTTTGTGCCTTTGCTTCCCTTTCCTTCATTTGTTGACAGTGCTTGGCATCTGGCTGGCTGGCTGCCACCTTATTTGTACAATGTCACTGACTCAGTGTTTATCTGAATGCCAGATGTCATTTTTGCTTCTTAGATCAGAAAACGTAATTTGTTGTCCTGTTGTTCCACTTCCCAGTGACTGGATTCTCCAGGAGCGGACACGGAGTCAGTTTGTGTCACGAGGATGTTCCATAGGAATTAACTCCCCTGGCAGGGAGTTGGAGGACCAGGATGGGTGGAAAGACATTAGCAACTGAAAGCCAAAGCTCCAGTCAGCCCTACTTACAGTTCTGGAGGATTTGTGGCCTTCTGAGTCCTTGTTAATGTGGTCCAAAGTGTTTGCCCTCTGCCTTCCCACGGCAGTTATTTAGTACACACGAGCCATTGCGGGAAAGGGACGAGGGTTGGGAAGAGGCTGTCTGCAGCTCGGAAGGCGATAACATAGGAGTCAAAACATCATAGCATTCTTCATACTGTGTAGAGTAAAGAAATAACTTACACTGGAAAGTTGCTCCTCTCTCTTAGGCTTGCTCTGTAGCAGCTGCCATATCCAGTCTCTTTAAAGCTTTGTCTTTCCGTTATTGTCGTGTGTCTGGTACCATGAAGTCTAATTTCAGATATTTCAGGACTTAGGAGCTTCAGACAGTTTATAAGGACTCTTACAGACTCTCCTAAGCTGGCTGAGGGTGTGACGGCTCTGCTTTCCCCTCAAGCGTGCTCTCAGTGATCCTACCACTGCTTAGAATGCGCAAATGCTGCTTATTGCTGAGACAAAATACTCTGCTTGTATAACTGCCTCTAGTTTTTACTTTCCTTTGCTAACACCTTCATTGTATTTTCCTTCCTTCCATACATGCAGATACTATATAACCACATTCCAGGAATTCACATAAATCAAACGATGTACTTACTGTGCTAGTTACTCATTGTTTTCAACCTTTTATACAACTATCATTTACTTTCTTTTCTCTGCACTTGTTAATGAATAATTGTTTTCCATTTCATAAAATTGTCATGCCACCTTTATCTTTTTCCTTACATTGACAATAAATTTTTCTCACATACTATACCCTGGCTGTGCTTTCCTCTCCCTCTGCTCCTCCTAGTTTCTCCCCATCACCCCTCCCAGCCAGGTCCACTCTCTTTCTGTTTCTCATTCGAAAACAAATGGTTTTCTAAGGGATAATCATAAAATAAATTGAGATAAAACTTATTTTCAATGTATTAATTATTTATTAAGTTGGGATTAGATGTGAAGTGACTCTGATAATTTTGGATCCTTTGTATTTTATTGGTTAGCTGAGCGGTTTTGAACTAGAGTCTAGTTTCCAGTGTCTAATTTTTTTTCTCTGTGCCAGAGATATAACCCAGGGATGTCTACCTCTGATCCATAGCTCGAGACTAAACATTGAATTAATTCACCTGTGTGTGTGTGTGTGTGTGTGTGTGTGTGTGTGTACTTATTTTGTATGCTAGAGATGGAATCTTGGGCCTTGTGAGCCAAAAAAAACCTCTGTTCTTCTAACTGCCCCTTTGCTCATACATTGACTCTGTTTTCCTTCCTTCCATGTATACCAAATACTAGATAGTCACATTTCAAGTGGATATAAATCAAATGATGTGTCATGCCTGGGAGACCAGTGAGTCATGTGTACTCCTGAGCCACAAACTCAGCCCCCAAATGTGAATTTTAAAAGCTCAGCTAGACGTCTTTCTGGACCCTTTTGGTGGCGGGAGTTAGTGACAAGAATAATCAAGTGTGTGACTCAGCCCCTTGCACGTGCAGCCGCTTTGCTTCCATGGCTGTCTTAGAGCTGAGGATGCTGATGAACTTCCAGAGACACCAACCACCGCGGCGTCTTTTCCCTTCCTACTTGGTTTCTGTCTTCTTGTCAAATGGCCTATCTGAGGTTACAAGATATGCTGAGTAGGAAAAACTAGAATTTGTGGCTTTTTTTAAAAAGAAAAATTAACACAAAAAATTAATGAATAAGACCTTATGCCCCAGCCTGTAGCCCTGCACTTAGTCATCGCTGACGTTACATCTTTTTTTTCTCCTGAAGGAAGTCATGGTTTTATGTGAAGCTGCTCATTTTAGAGCTTTATATCAAGCTGGTGAGACTCGTCTGCTCTTTATTCTAGGAATTGTTCCTCACGATAAAAAAGAAGAGGAATAACTAACAGGCAATCAAAGAATAAAGGAAAACAGAGACAATATATTTACTGAGAAATAGGGAAATCATTGTTATGAAGTTGTAATCGAAAGGAATGTGTCAGTATTGTCAAAGCATAGGGCAGTTAAAAACTTTAAAAAAATAACCGATAGGTTATTTTATGGGCACAAATTAATAAAAGATGCAACATAGTTATCTATGAGAATAAATAAAATAATTAATGTCACAAGTAATCAAAGAAATAAGTACTGTGTGTTAATGGCAAGATTGACAAAGGCTAAAGTGATTGATGCTCCTTGTCATTGTCACAGAATAAGAAACTGTGAACTTTTTCACTGTTGACTAAGTTGAGACTTTGTACTTGTGTATTTTTCTCCTGGCAATGATATTTGTCTGTTTTTCTCAAAAGCTTGAGGTATTCTTGGCCAAATCATTTATGAATTTATCATAAGGGAATAATCTGGAACGTGATTTATTTACATTATGAGAACATTGATTACTTTCTTTTCCTTACGAAGATTGTTGTATAGGAGTGTCTGTTGCAGTTTTCTTTTTAGTAGAAAGACTGGAAGTAATAGACCTCCCCAGCATACAGAAACAAGGAGATTCTGGCAGGCACAATGATACAGTTAAATAAAGTCACTAAATCTTATTAAAATTGTTTCATTCAGAAGAAATGATTCTATTCCATCCAGTTCCAGGCTTTGATTTTAGCTACTGAGAGGAAAGTGCTATTTATTATCATTGCAAGAAGCCTCTCTACTCTAGGCTGTCCAAGTACAGGACAGTGTTGAATTAGGATTGTATGACATTATTAGCATAGTGGCTGCTCTGTGCAGCACAGGTCCTGGGTGCTTCAGACTCAGTGGGGACAAGAGTAGATAAATGTTAACCAAGCAGTAACACTGTTTAAAATTACAGTTGTGGTGGAGACCCTAAAGGTGAGTAGAGATTTATGAATTGAGATGTTTGCTTTCTGAGATATCAGAGAAGCCTTGTCTAAAGATTATTCTTTTTGTCCTGTGGCCCAGGTTGGCCATGGACTTCTGACTCTCCAGAGTGATGAGATAACAGGCAGTTAGTTCTAAAATGTATCTGTAAGCTATGGCTTGTGGAGATATCACAATGGAAAAAAATATATATGTATAATGAAGAGAAAATGAAAGTGTTCCATATCAGAATTTGTGAGACACAGCTCCATAAACTGCTGCAGTAAAAGAAAATCTCTAGCCTTAAGTGAAAATATTGGAAAAGGAATGAGGTGAAAAGTGAATTAAGTCTCTAACTTGGGGAGCTGGGAAAGAAAGCAAAAACTAGCTTGAATAAGAAAAAGGTAAATGAAGTTAATTAAAACTAATGAAAAAAATAGAAATAAGGGACGATAATAGGCAAATCTTATATTTGAAAAATCAATAAAAACACAAAAACCTTATTAAAAGCCACTAGTTTAGTCACTGGTAAATTGTCAGTAAAATAGATACTTAGTTTGAATGTTGATACATAGTATAGAATATGGAGTCTGGAGGCAGATTGCCTGGCCTTGAGTAAGCTCAGAGTAGCTTAGCTTCCTTGTCTGTAGACAGGGTAAATGACTGTACCCACCTGGGCAGCTGTGGATGGATTTCAAGCACTTAGGTGATGTTACGGGATACAATGTTCTAAACAAGTTTTTAAGGTTCTTTTGTTCCAGACAGGGTTTTTCTGTGTAGCCTGTAGACCAGGAACTTACTCTGTAGACCAGGCTGGCCTTGATCTCAAAGATCTGCTTGCCTCTTGTAGAATTTTTTTTAAGAAGTTGAAGTTTTTTGTGTAAAAACTATCTGATTATTTTCCAACTAAAACTTAAATGTATTTTTTTTCAGAGACATCAAACCTGACAATATATTGATGGATATGAACGGACATATTCGTTTAGCAGATTTTGGTTCTTGTCTGAAGCTGATGGAAGATGGAACGGTAAGTAAACATGAATTATGAATTATTCTACTTAGGAGCATTTCCCTTGCCAAGTCTTCTATCTGTCCACCCAGCCATCCGTTTGTCTGTGCTCCACCTTCTGCAAAGCATTGGACATACCTGCTCATAATAGGCTTGTTCATAGAGTCATTTCATCTGTTTGTGGCAGGTAGCTTGAGAATGGCGCTTTTGAGAGCCTTTTTGACTTCTTTTTTAGCTGATACCTATTATTTTACTTACAATGTTTCTAGGTTTTTAGGATTATATTTCATAAAGAAAAAGAAAATATAACTTCATCCTCATTTGTACTTTTTTCTGATTATGTGGTTGTCCTAAGGGACACTATTCAGCCAGGGAGATTTTCTTCTTTGCTTTTCAAGAAGACTGTATGTAGCATTAGTTTTGTGTTCCCATTTGCTTGACTTTTGCTGATTAAATCCTTAAGTTTTTGTTCCATTAAAGTGTATATCCTGTATCGTGTGTGTGGGTGCATGTGTGTATGTGTACATGCTTGCATTTGGGTGCGTGAATGTAGGTGCTTGTAGAGGTCAGAGGACAACTAGGTCTTTTCTTTCCGCCTTGCTTAAGACAGGGTCTCTTGTCCAGCACTGTGCACATAGCTTCTGGGAGTTCTCTTGTCTTTGTCTCCCACATTACAGTAGAAGACTAAGATTATAGACATGCTATACCATGTCTGGCTTTACACGGGTTCTGGTGATTCAAACTTGGTCCTCACACTTGCCTGGCAGGAGCTTTACCTGCTAAACTATCTCCCCAACCATATTGCTTTAAAAAAACCCTTTATTTTTTTCTAATCTATTGTAGATACCCAAATGTATATCAATTTAATTGGCAAATTTTTTGGCAGCAGGGGGCAGGGGATGGGAACATTTTAGTATAATAAATTTCAAAGCCATGAATATGTCATATTCTTATTGACTAGTGTTTGACTCTGAAAATTTATCCTTAGATGATTTTTGAAACTCATTATGTAACTTATGAATTTGGCCATATTGAAAGGAATAATTGGTACTGAATTATCTTTCCTACTATAAATGACTACAAAACAAAGCATGTCATTTAAAACAACTTTCTTCAGGTAGTGACCAGTGGTGGCACATCACAGTTATTCCTGACAGAAACAAACTCTTGAGCTGTGCCAGGCTCCCAATTGCCAAGAATAGCACTATTCCTGACTCTCCTCACGTGGCCAGAGTTAGAAAAGAGCATAGCATTTATTCAGAGTGTGGGAGAAGGCACCCCAGTTGAGGTAGCTTTACCTGCTGAGATCTGAAAGGCTTGATATTGGCCCTGTGCAAAAGTGGGGCAAGAGTCCCCCAAGTTGATTGTCAAATTTGGACCACCAGAACATTACATGTGGGTCATAGATGAGTGATATCCACCGGTTACTATCTGCAGCATCTTATTAGTTAATTTGCTGATACACTTCGGGTTTTACTTTTTCAGAAAGTAGTCCTGTCTTATATGAGGGCTCGGTTACATTTGTTGCATTCATTGAAATTTTCTTAGTAAGGCACCAGCCAAGGACAATACAGGCGGTAAACTTTAAACCCCTACCCAGATCTAACCAGTGGTCAGAACAGTCTCCACACATGAGTGGAGAGTGGGATATGACTTTCTCACGTACTCTGGTGCCTCACATTTGACCATGTCCCCTGGAGGGGGAGACCTGGTGGCACTCAGAGGAAGGACAGCAGGTCACCGAGAAGAGACTTGATACTCTATGAGCATATACAGGGGGAGGTAATCCCCCTCAGGAACAGTCATAGGGGAGGGGAATAAGGGGAAAATGGGAGGGAAGGAAGAATGGGAGGATACAAGGGATGAGATAACCATTGAGATGTAACAAGAATAAATTAATAAAAAAAAAAAAGAGTGAACTAAAAAAAAATTTACTTAGTAAATTCGTAACAAACAATTTTTTATGTGTTTTATATTTGTTTGGAAAGGATACATTTTCTTCAACTTTTAGTACCAGAGTTCTATACAAATCCATAATATTAAACTGATTTTATATTTCTATGAGTTTTCTTTATTATTCATTGTTTTAAAATCCTTAATATAGTAGTGGATTTGTTAAGTTTTCCTTCATAATTATTAGTACTTTACACATCTTCATAGTATAGTATCTGAAATTACTGCTTTTCCCAGGATAGTTTCTTTAGAAATCTTATTGATGAATTAAAATAATCTTAATAGTTTGGCTAATATTTCTATATAGCTTTAAATTTCTTTTGTTTAATATATGTGTAATGCATGTTTTCATCTCACCACTTTCAACTTGTGTGCTTTCGTTTTATGTTTATTTTACTCAAATAAATTATTTAACTGATTTTTCTCTCATTTATTCATTTGGTTTCATTTGTTCCCCAGTGTTAACTCTCTGTCCTTTAACAGGTCATTTTTTTTTCCCACACTTGAATCTTGTGAGAGCCTGTGCCTGTGCTATTTATTATTGTAGGTTTTGCTTGTTATTTGCACAAGTGCATTTGTTTCCCTTTTTCTTTCCTGTCACCTTCTGTGCAGCTCAGTTTTAACTTTCTTACTCTCTTTATCCTTGGAAAATAACATTTTATTTTAAATGTCTTTTTAATTTTGTATTAGTTTACTTCATTCATATAGACCTAATAATTTTTCCCATTACATTCCCAATCAAAATAATCAACTTATTTTACATTGTACTACATATAGAAATTAATTTTTTTTTTTGAGATGGGGTTTCTCTGTGTAGCCTTGGTGCCCTGGACTTGCTTTGTAGACCAGGCTGGCCTCAAACTCACAGGGATCCACCTGCCTCTACCTCCCGAGTGCTGGGATTAAAGGCGTGTGCCACCACACCTGGCAGAAATTAATTTAAAATAGGTCAAAGAACTATATAAAACACCTCTTAGAAAATATAAGAAACAGTCTTTATGATTGGATTTGGCAAATTTCTAGAGGATAACACAGAATCACAACTCGTCTACTCCATAATATTAATAAATTCTATGTATCGTCCTCAAAAACTTGTGTGCATCAGATGACACAGTAGGCAGAATAAACAGACAGCATACAGCACTGGACCAGTATCTGCCAGCCGCTTGTCTGACTGCATGCTAAGAATATGTGAGGACCAGTTACAGATTGTAATTGGGTTCTGGCTTGCAACACCCTAACCTCGCCATTCACCTCAGAAGGCTCAGGGTAACCTATAGTTCTTTTCAGGAGTTTTGCTCACAAGCTCAACAATGGAAAAACAGCCCCAGTGAAGAATAAGAGGAAATTTCCAAAGATTTACAAATGAGGAATGAGGATATGAAAGATGCTCAAGAAAACATATCATTAGAGAAGTGCAAATCAAAAAGCCAGTGACCCCACTGTGATAGCATCTCCTGCCCAGGGGGGCAGCTGCTGCTGATCGGAAACAGCAAGTGTTGTCTATGAATGATTTAGAGCCCTATCACTGTTAGTAAGAGTGTATAGTTCTTCCAGATACTGAAAAATAAGATGATCATTATTAATTCATCATTTTCATTTTCATCTCTCTAATTTGCTGTAATTATATTTTCAACTTTTTTATATTAAGAATTTTGGTTTTAAAGTCTATACTTTTTTCTATAAGGTGATTTTTGTTTGTTTTGTATACAAGGTCTCACTAGATAATATCCTTGGCTGGCCTGGACCTTGCTTTATAGACAAGGCTGGCCACAGAGGCATGGAGATCCATCTAGTGGTGGTGTTTAAAGTGCTGGTGCAATTAAGAATTTAATGTATATAACTAATCAATCTTCAGTCTTCTTAGAAATGTAAAATTATTATCAGTATTAATAAGTTGTTTCTCTTCATATCTAATTGTAAATTTTCATTTCATATATACATGTATATGATGCACACACACATGTGTGTGTGTGTATGTGTGTGTGTGTGTGTGTATATATATATATATGATGGACTAATATTTTTAAAACAGCAAGAAAGTTGATACGGTAGTGCTATAATCACAGTACTTGGGAAGCAGAGGCAGGAGGATTGCAAGTTTCAGGTTCGCCTCACGTACATATCAAGACCATGTTTCTGACAACCAAACCAAAATTAAGCAATAATAATAATAATATAAGTGAAATAATTCATTTTATTGTGAATCACTCACTAATATTGTTCCCCTAAATGCATTCAACTATAGTAAGGTCCTGTAAGATTATGAGTAATGACAACTATTGATATAAAGGCCATATAAAATCATTCTGTAAATCAGGAGACTAAATTCAGATGGCAAATATGTCTTGTTATAATTTTATCAACTGTATATTGCAAGTACCTATTTTTAATTTAAAGTTATTTTTCTAATATAGTATATTAATAAAAATATGAACTTCTTTAGGTCCAGTCCTCAGTGGCAGTTGGAACTCCAGACTATATTTCTCCTGAAATCCTTCAAGCTATGGAAGACGGAAAAGGCAGATATGGACCCGAGTGTGACTGGTGGTCATTAGGGGTCTGTATGTATGAAATGCTCTATGGAGAAACACCGTTCTATGCTGAGTCTTTGGTGGAGACATATGGGAAAATCATGAATCACAAAGTTAGTATATTTTACTTTTTACAGTCTTTACAGTAAATACATATAGTACAGTAATGTTATAGTAAAGAGAAAATACTTTTTTCAAAACAATAAAAAGTTGTATTTTTGCTTAATAGGTGATAATCATTCATAATCATAATCTGTGAAATAAGTAGTTTTAACTTTCTCCTGTATTTTGTTTAGAAATGCTCCTATATAGAAAATTTGTCTATATAGTTCAATAATACAGTTCAAAAGTAGTTAGTTTTTTTAAAAAATATTTATTTATTTATTTATTTATTTATTTATTTATTTATTTATTTATTATGTACACAGTGTTCTGCTTGCATGTATACCTGCATACTGGAAGAGGGCACCAGATCACATTATAGATGGTTGTGAGCCACCATGTGGTTGCTGGGAATTGAACTCAGGACCTTTGGAAGAGCAGGCAGTGCTCTTAACCTTCTGAGCCATCCCTCCAGCCCAGTAGTTAGGTTTTTAAAAATCAGTTTTTACTATATAATATATACAATCATGACAAGCATGCATATAAATATTATCAGCATTATTAGCAATAAATGAAGTGTGAATAAAGATAAAAATGAGATTCTTTGGAGCCAGCAAGATGACTCTGTGGCTGAGGTGCTTGCTGTGCAAGCCTTGCGACCTGAGTTCAATCCTAAGATGCATGGAAAGAAAGATGGAGGGAGAGAACTGACTCCAGAAAGTTGTCCTCTGACCTTCACATGGGCAGCATATGGGTGCATGCGCATGCACACACACACACACACACGTACACCCACCACCACCCCCTACCACCATGGACACACACAACAGTCATAGTTTTGTTTTGTTTTGACTGAGATTCTTCTATAAAACTGGCAAAGACAAAATGAAGCATTGTATTCTGTACTCTTAACAAATGCAGCATCATGGCACTCCTCAGATTTTAATGACAGGACTACAAATTGCAATTTCCTGTCACATAGTTAGCAAGTGTACATCTTGAGCCTTAAAATTATGGCTAGATTTTTTGATGGAGCAAGGTCAGGTCTAGAAGTCAGCCTGGTGGAAATATCTAGAACAAAGGTGTGTATATAGGATATCTGTTCCAGTGTTAATGATCACAGCACACTGGCTGAAATCCAGATACACAGCAGGAACAAGATCACAGAACTCTAGTCATACAGCACTAAGTGAGCCAGAATAAACCGGACAAGAGAGGGATAGTTGTCCAGTATCAGAAGATTGTCAACAGTTGCAAAAGTCCCCAGAAGAATAGGATAATCTGTAGTTTTTAATTGGTTCTGATGATGCAAATGTAATTAGTTGTTTTATACATATAAGTCAATTTTATAGACTTTGTGTCTTCTACTGAGTTGCAGTGGTAGCACAGGAATTAGTTCTAAAGAGCTGGAAGATAGGAAGAAGCTGAGGCTGTAAGGAACATGTGCACGTTGAGAAGGAAGTCACATTAGTGTAGTATGCTGCTTAGCAGACAGGTCTGGAGAGTTCAGGCCAAGGCCCTTTTCTGTCAATGCTTAGTTGTATGGCATTAGGAAAATGACTGTGCCCCTCAGCTTCCTCTTCTACCAAACCATCATAGTAGCAGATCTTATCCAAATGATGATTATGAGAATTAATGGGTTAAATAAGCAAATCACTTTGAATAGTGCTAGATACATGTTAAATTTTCAAATGTTTAATGATCAACTGATATTTTATAATATGTCTGAACATTATTAATAATCCTCTGAAATACTGGGTTAAGTTCTGCCACTTGTAATCAGCATGTGTTATTGTCTGTAGGAGAGGTTTCAGTTTCCACCCCAGGTGACCGATGTGTCTGAAAATGCTAAAGATCTTATCCGAAGACTCATCTGTAGCAGAGAACATCGACTTGGCCAAAATGGCATAGAAGACTTTAAGAAACACCCATTCTTCAGTGGACTCGATTGGGATAATATCCGGAACTGTGAAGCACCGTACATTCCAGAAGTTAGTAGCCCAACAGATACATCCAATTTTGATGTGGATGATGACTGTTTAAAGAATTCTGTGAGTATGACATTATGAAGGCATCAAGTCCTTCTGGTTCTTTTAACATGGTTTTAAAGTAACATTTGTATTTATTAGTTTGGCGTCAGGACTGTTTTTCTGTTATCAGGCATACAGTAGTTATTAAGCTGTTACTTTATTCAGTAATTTTATATTTTTAGTTTTAGTTCAGTACTGAATGTTATATTAATTTTATGTCACCTTTTACCCTTAGTACTATGTTCAAGGTGAATATGAGCTGTTAAACTATTTAAACATCACAAGAAGGGATTAGAAGGATTTTTTCCACCAGTTTTTAAAATTATATTCATTATTGACAGAAATTCTGAGTCATTTCAAGTTAAGTGAATAGTCAGTTGATTTTAATTTTTTATAGTAGTTGTATTTTATAACATTATGGTGAACTCCAAATTAGGTGACATTGACCATGGCTCTGAAGAAATACAAGGTTAATGAATTTGAAGGAGACTAGGGAGGGGATATAGGAAGGGCTGGAGAGAGGAATTGCAGAGAGGAAAGGAAAGGGAGAAATGTTGTAATTATAATCTCAAAAAATTAAACACAGGTTAGCCTCTGGTCGTGTTTTCAACAACTTTTATCTGTACTATCTAAAGATACTTTGCATAATAAGATAATGCTGTGGTTCATTAATACTGAGCTCATGACTAACAGCACTTAACTCCTAAGAGTTTTTGTGACATGTGTCTTCTCTGTAAAGGCACATGGTCATCTTTTTACTTTGCAATACTAGATACATCCAGGTGTGGTATCACACAGCTATAATTCTAGGGCTTGGAAGAAAGATGTACTTTTTTTATACAGAGATACTATCATAAAAGGCACAAATGGCTGATAGAGTGTGTCAAGGACATTTGCTTCCATGTTCAGTCTCGGCATGAGGAGCAAAGGACAGTGCACATCTTCCTTGCTCTGCATACATCTTCAAGGACCATACCGATTTCCCACTTGCAAGTAAATTTAGCTCATAAACTGTGTGTGATGAAACTTGCCTATAATTTCATCACTTGGGAGGCAGGCATAAGAAAATCATAAGTTTAAGGCCAGTCTGAGCTACGTAGTTAAGCCTTCTCTCTATTTAAAAAAAAGAAAAAGCTATACAAATTTTCAGATACAAAATACACAAATAATGAATATAATTACATTTTACCCCCTTTGGTTTTTCTAGACAGAGTTGTTCTATGTAATAGACCCTAGCTGTTCTGGGCTTGTTCTGTACACCAGGTTAACCTCAAACTCACAGAAATCTGCCAGTCTCTGCCTCCAGAAGTTAGGATTAAAGGAATGCCCCACCATGCCCAGCCCTATAATTTCATTCTTAATTAGGCTTTTAACCTTTATGTTTGTTTATTAGAGTTTCGTAGTGGCAGTGCTCAGAGTCTACCTTCTGTACCATTGACCATCTCTGTCAAACTTGCCAGTGTCTCTAAATTGAATCGTTGCATATGCCCATTCACAGTTAATATTTATATTGCAATCTATGGGTCATAGCTATAGAGTTCTTACGAGATTGGTGTTCTTTTTATTTTCTCTTAGGAAACAATGCCCCCGCCGACACATACTGCATTTTCTGGCCATCATCTACCATTTGTTGGTTTTACATACACTAGCAGCTGGTAAGTTTCAAAAGTCAACATAATTTGAGTAATTTATTTTAAAAAGTAAGTTGAAGCTTGAAAATTATATATATATATATATATATATGCACACACACACGTATCCATATACATACATACATACAAACATACATACATATGGCATAGAGCTGGATATAAATGTGAAAAATAAATGATAAGCTTATTTTGGTATTATAAATAGAATAAACTACTCAAGAATCAACTATTGAAGAGAAAAGATGAGGACAAATGGTTCAAGAGTTGAACTTGTTGGGGACAGGGCAGAAGCCAGCACCAAGGCACTTACTGAATATTCTGTACATGTCAAGCACCAAAACTTCCAACCCACTGGACCACTTTTCACTCTGGTTCCCCCCTTCCTAGTCCCATAAGAATCACTTCAGTCACTTCCTGTGTGCCATGTCGGTTCGCCTGGCTGTCTGTCAGCTGAGGAACTTTCTTTGTTGAATGGATGTTCTTTTTTAAAAATCTAAGCAGTTGAAAGTGCTGGAAAAACAAATGGTTCCTGGCAGTCAGGCTAACTTTAAACTGAGGTTCAGCAGATCTAAGTACAGTACCCCATGTGAATCACCCTAGTTTGTCCTGCCCCGTATGTACCAAGGCAACCACACTTCATTCTTGCCCTTGCAATCTGTGGTCACCTTCATCCTCAGCTGATGCTCTTGCCTCTTTACCCCTGAGTTTGGCACCAGCTGCGGTTCCTGCCACTGCTCTGTGTCCAGACTCACAGAGCTCTTCTTTTCACGCATGGACCATGGATGCCTGGCGGGGGTGACTCCTGCCATCCCCGCTGCCTGGCTCAGTCTGCTGTTGAGTTTTATGTCATCAGCTCTTCTCCTTCTACATGCCATCCACATCTTTACACCTTGCCAACCATCCTACCAGACTCATAATTACTTCTTCCATCCTAAATTACAAAACCTTTCTGGATCTCCTACCTCACACCAATGGTTTCTTTGCCATGTAGCAAAGTTACCTCTGTTAGCTGTCCATTATTTAAATGCTACTCTTTCTGGAATCCACTCATTTCAGGTTTGTGCCCCAGTCATCTCATGCCCGCTACTTTACCGACTTGCTGTTGGCTCCTGTGTTACTAAGTGCAGTGAGTGCTCCTTATCCCAGTCCAGTTACCTTCCTCACCGCTGCCACTGCTCTATACCGAACACACTTAGCTTTTTGTCCATTTCTCAGTCTCTCGCCTGAGTCCTCCTCTCCCCGGTTTCTGAATGTCAGAGTGTTCTGGGGCTCAGGCACATGTTTCCTAATGACATGAAAGTGTGTCTCTCTACTGGGACCTCCTTGTCTTCTACTTGAAATCTGTCTTCACGGCCTGTGAACATGTTCATAACATGTTCCTACATCTGTCAAAATTGCCCTGTTGACCATCTGGTATTAGATAAACAGGCAGCTCATCCCTCAGAGACCGACCCCCCCTTTCTCAGCTGTCATTAGTTGCCTGTACTTCTTTGTCTAGGGGTGATTCATGGATCCAGCATCTCAGTAACCTTACTCTGCATTCAAAAGAGTACCTCATTTTATAAAGTCTCGAATTTCAAGTTTCTGTTAATGAACACACACTGAGGTTTTTGACTACTGTTTCAGTAAACTTGTGAGATTGTTTTAAACTAATAGCCCTTTAGTAAACTTCATTTTATAATTTATGGAGTTTTAGATTTAAAGATAATTTGGTGCTACAGGTTTTCATTTAAAAATACATCTACAATATCTTATGGTAATTTTGTAGAAAGTTTTATAGTCATTCTGTGGGATTCTAGATGTTTTACTTTAGATTTTCAAATCTATATTTTATATGAAGAAGTTTTAAATCCTTTTATTCTTCAAACTTGATTGCAATATGAACCTTTTTTTTTCCATTCAGTGTTCTTTCTGATCGGAGCTGTTTAAGAGTCACAGCAGGTCCCACCTCACTGGATCTTGATGTAAATGTCCAGAGGACTCTAGATAATAACTTAGCAACTGAAGCTTATGAGAGAAGAATTAAGCGGCTGGAACAGGAGAAACTTGAACTTAGCAGAAAACTTCAAGGTAAATATTTTAATGTTTTCTTTATTTTGAGTTGAACGTACAGTGTTCTGAGCTGCATTACAAGGGTTTGTTTTTATTTTCAGAATGAGTCTTTTTGTAAATGATAAAAAGGGAAGTTGTAGAAATATATGCAGAACAGAGTGTAATGCCATTTATGTAAAATTCACACAGTAGTAAACACAATGATGTGTATTTCTAAGTCTAGGTGTGTACATGTAAATGTATGGAATGGAATATCTCTTGAGACCGAAGAATGGAACTGTCAGTAAAACAGGACCCTTCTCATCCTGAACTAGCACGTTAGTGACTTTTCTAATCATACATGATCAGGCCTTACACCTTGTTTTTTATCATACTCTGTGATGCTTTTAAAACACACTTTAGGATTCCTACTTTTTCCTTTTTCTTTGTTTGCAGTGATTTTGATCTTTCTCTAGTCTACTCAGTTTCACAGGACCCTACAACCAACATTACATTGTTCTTTTTACACCCTTCTTTCTCACTCTGGCCAGTGCTATTTCTTGTGTTCTCTCACTCTGCTCTCCTCCTGAGGCTTTAGCTGTATTGTGTAAGGATGCCTGTGGGTCCTGTGGGCCTCTCTTGTGCATGCTTGTTGTTCCTTCTTTAAAGCGTCTGTTGACCCTACCTCTGAGTAGTCTGTGAGCTTGCTGCTGCCTGCTTTGTCCTTCATTGTTGGTCATGTTCTCCTGCTGTTCCAAATGTCTTGTAGCTTTTACTATATGACTGATATGAATGAAAACAAGAGATGATTGAGTTAGTATTATTTTTGCCCCAGAAAATGTTTTCCCATTCTTCATCCAACCAGGAGTTGAGCCCAAACAAGGCTAGATTGCAATTTTTATTAAAGTCAGTCCACCTCTGGTGTCAGAAGTGAAGGGAGGATTAGGTAGAACCTGTGGAGTCTCTTCTCTCCTTTGCGCATAACTATGAGAGATTGGGTTATTTTCAGCCTCTTTGTCTTACAGTAGTAAGACTCTCATAAATATCTTGGTGAGGAGACTACCCCTGGCTTGAAGCAATTACAACAGGTACACTAATAGGATAAGAGTGCCTTTTCTGAATAGTGTGCTTGGAACTCACATAGCAGCAGAAGAGAACTGTCTGCTGCAGAGGGTCCACTGTCCTCTACATGAGTGCAGTGCATGTGCACCCACACATCTATCACCCCTCAAACAAACAAACAAACAAGTGTTAGAACTATTCCTCACTTTAGGTCAAGCTTCAGCCTGCATGAAGTTCCAGGCGAGAGCCCCTGAGATGGCCTTTCATCTGAGCGGCTTGCTCCTCTATGGATTCTTTGACTTGGTCTTTGCTTTTACAGTACCATAATGGTTTTACAAACAAGATTTTTTTAAGTGCTTAGTTTTGTATTTCAAAAGTATTTAGTACATTTTTTAATTTTTAAAAGGAACAAGAGAAATAGCCATTCTTATTTCATTAGAAGTGAGAGCTTTCTATACTCCAGAGTTTAGTGTGATCTGAATCCTTTAATCTGTTCTTAGAGAGCGTTGTTACACCTGAGTTACAGTATTTGGGCAAAGCAAAGTTTGCTGACTAAGCTATCAAATTTAAGTGTCCCCAAATTTAAGTGTCTTTTAAATAAACTAAAACAGTGCATGTTATTTTCCAAATAAATACAACAGGATCAATTTTAATATGTTTTGAACCTGAATAAAAATAGGTAATTTTTAGTTACTGAGGTCATGATGTCGTGTAGTATATCTTATACTTTTCATTAAGGCTCAGAAATGCTTATCAATGGCCATGCATGTAAGGGTCATGATGTATTTTATATACGTGTGATTTGTGTTAATTCCTGAAGGACTGCAGTAAGAGAGGCTTTATTTTGGAACCCTTCCATAAGTAGCAGAAAAACTGTTCTAGGACAAAGGGTGGTTCCATTCTTGATGTAAATTGTTCTTCTATATCTTTTACTATTACCTGGCAAACACCGTATTATAGAGCTCGTATTGTTAGTACATTGCGTCTTTACATACAACTTTGAGATAAAGTGATCTCTATTTTTGTCAAATGCTTTTAACTAAATTGATAAGCTAAAGTCACGATGGTCCTTTTATTTCCTATATAAAATCCAGAAGGTCTCCATGTCTACACACTGTGTAATAGGACATCTAAACCTTCCTGCATGTCTTACTCAGTTCTTTACACGTTATCTGAAGCATGATTTTCTTTTAATCTCAAGATGGCGGTCTTTTCTAGGAAAAAAAAAAAAGACTGAATAATTGGTTAAGTCTTTGTCATAGTTGATGAATAGTGCTTCAGACCCCAAACTCCATATATTAGAAAGTTTCTTGATTCAAGTCTATGAGTTTGGGTATGTTGCTTACAAAATTTGAACATGCCTAATGAACTGTATGCTTTAATACATTCTTAAGCTTTTTCAGTGAGTTCTGGCCTGTAACTCTTTTAAAAAAAATTGTGAAGAGATATGTTGACATTAGTTTTTTTAGAATGAGGTCTCTGGTTTTTATTTTTTTTATTCTTTTTTCTTTTCAGAGTCAACACAGACTGTTCAAGCTCTGCAGTATTCAACTGTTGATGGTCCGCTAACAGCAAGCAAAGATTTGGAAATTAAAAATTTGAAAGAAGAGATTGAAAAACTAAGGAAACAAGCAGCAGGTAAACTTTCTGAGGTTCATCATTAATTTAGTAGAGTTTGAGAAGTGGTTTTGTTCACATAGCACTGTCTATTGCATCTTGCTGATGTTATATATTATGAGTTAAATAACACCAAGGAAAAGGCAAATAGAAATTAATTCTGATTTCATGGAGTTCATAATTTGATCTAGAAGGTAAATATGTAAGTCACCATCACTGTACAGATGAAGGGTCTTTGGGGAAAGTAGATAAAGGTCGTACATAGAGAATACGTGGAAGACACACCCACCTAGAGAGAGCAAAAATTACTAACAGACCTAGTTAGTGATAGAAATTGCCTGGAAAATGGTGTATGTTAGTGGGAGTCGGATGTGAGGTTTAAAGAAGAGGGTTGCTGCAGGTAAGAGAATAGCACACATACAAACACCAAGTATCAAAGTATGAATTGAGGCTTATAAATTTCTCTTTCAGTACTGATTTTACTGTTTCCTGAAAATTTTTAATATGTTGTATTTTCACTTTTGCTTAAATGTTTAAAAATTTTTCACTTTGACTCAAATTGAGAAAGAAGTTCTTTGTGTTTTATGTCTTATCAATTTTGTAATACCAGTGTGTGATTTCAGTTCTTTTAGAGTTGTTGAGGTTTGTTTTATGCATTAGATACGGTTATCTTAACCTATATCCCCTGGGCACTTGTGATGAGTGTATGTTCCTGCTATTCTAGATAGTTTGTTTTATAAATATTGATTAGATCCTGTCATTGGAGTAGTGTTTTTGAGGTTTTTCTATAATCGTGTTGGTTTTCTGTCTAGTTATGTTATTCATTGTTAAGACAGACATGATTTCCCTCCTGTTGAGCAGATTTTAAGTCTAATCAGACAGCTGTTATTGCCAAGATGTGAGTGCCACTACTACACCCTTAGACTATCTTGCATATTGGTCATTGTGTTCATAGGCACATTGACATCTCTTCATTGTTAGGTGGAACAGAAGTCAGTTCCTAGTTTGTTCTCCACTGACACTCTGGGAATCTCTTAATCCTTAGCAGTTTTTGTTGTGTTGTTGTTGTTTGTTTTTCTAACACCACCCTTCTGGGTACGCTTTGGCATGTCATTATAGCCTCAGGGGGAAAATTTGTATTCAGCTCCCATTGTTGACAGGGGTCAGCATGGGAATAAAGAGGTTTCCGAGGTGTGCCTGCTTCTGCCTCTTGAGTGCTGGGATTAAAGGTGTGCACCACCATGATATAGGTTTTTTGATGTTTAAGTAAAATATAATAGTATTTTTCTAAGAGTTTTTGTTTTATTTGACTATTAGTGATGCAGGATTTTGCAGAAAGACAGGACCTTTCATGGCTCACTTAACAGGATGGATGCAGAGGTGCTAAGATGTCAGACACTTACAGTTATCAAAGACCAACCTGGGACAGTGGCTTCACGTTTACTCTCTCACACTAATGGAAATTAAAGATAGAAACAGTCTTTATTAACCATTATTGCAGAAAAGTGAGAAATTAAGGGAAAGTGGGATAAATTTTCAAGAGTTGAGAAAAGTACTGAAGAATAGAAAAGGTTGTTGAATTTCCTTTGCCCAGAATTTTTATAGAGCATTGGCAGAAAATAGACACAGGTGGATGTAATCTCTTTTGGATTGGTTAATTGCCTAGGGGCCATCAAAGGTTAAGCCAGTAGAAGGTCGTATGTTCTGGTCATGCTTGCCCACACACAGGAATAGTCGAGGCCTGCCTCTATCTCTGATTCTGGCAGTTATCAACATTGGCTCATTGTTGCCTGTTAAGTTACTTGGCCACCATTACTACCTTTTGACCTTGCAGGTGTCTTGTTAACTGTTCATTATATGAACTTTCTTTATTCTCAAAGCAACTAAAAAGCAGCTCGAGTGTTCTTGGTTAGCTTTTTCTCTGTGGATGGTCTGAAATAGGCCAAACAGGTGAGAAGCCATTCTTTCTTAGTAGTTGTTCTATTGTAAGTTATTTGCTTTAGATACAATGTGTTTAAAGCAAGGATATGTAGCAAACAATAATGCTTAGCATGTTTTCCCCAAAGCACAAAGGTCTTGTGGAGGTTAGGCAGCTGACAGGCCATCACTGGCCTTGCTTCTTCAAGCCTGATTATCTCTTATCAGATCTGCTTGGCTATCTCATACCAGGCTGCACACCTTGTAACTCATTTTACTTAGTGCTCCAGACTCTGTGGTCTTAACCATTAACCTTCCTTTTAAATCCAGCTGCTGTTCTCACTGAAATGTATAAAAGAAGCTTGCAGTTTTGCCCATGGCCCCTTTCTCTTACTCTGCCTAAGAGTGCTCTCTTCTCCTTCCTCACTAATAGATATAATAAATATCACACGGCTCTTTCTTGGTTCTTTGGCTAGGAAGACCAGGATTTGGGTTTGGGAAGTACTTTGTTCCCTTATGTTGTTGGCTTTTTTTCTGGGTTGCCATCCTCTTAAGGTCCAGTTCTGGGATACATGCAAAGAAAACCTGGGCACTCACTATGTTTATTCCTCGGGTCTCATTGTTCCAGCTTGTCTCACCACATCTCATGGTCGTCTTACTTACTTATTCATTGATCATGTATTCATTTTTAAATATAAATCTAGGATTTTATTTTTTATTAATGGAAATATATAGATTATCTTCCTCCAAAAATAGGAGTCACTGGAGTCAGCTTGCAGCTAGGGATCTGTTTGTGCTACTGCTTTAATATGCACGCTGCAGCGTCTTCAGGTGATTCTCCTTGCCACCAGGATAGAGGAGGAATTTCTCAGTGCTGATCGCAGTCCTTCATTGCCAAGCGTTTGTCTCTTCAGTTTCTCTTCTAGTAATTACTCCCTTTATTATGCCCTGATTGTACCCATATCACATTATTTTTAGATCCCATTAATGCTTATCCTTTGTATTTACACGTCCCCAACTGTCTATTTTATTTTTCCCTTCTCTCACTTGTCTACCTGTCAGCCATCTGTCTGGTTTCTGCCATCTGTCTGTGTTTACTTGTTCTTCTGTTGGAAACATTTTTGTAACCCTGTAGTCATCCATGTTTCATTATTAACATTCATTATTAACATGCTTGTGTCTGTACATTGTCTTCCCCTACCTTACCACCAGAGCACAAGGTTTTTGAAAACAGGAGCTTTAAATTGATCAATATTTTCCATTTTATTCACTGGTGTGTTCCAAGTACCTATAGGATTATACATGGCTCATTAAAAACCCAAACCAGTATTTGTTAATGAATAAGTGAAATATTACTTCAAACCACCTCTACACATTTCCTAAGATTCCTGTCTTCATTGTGTTATTTCAGGCAAACCCAACAAACTTCCATTTTCAACATAGCGTGGAGAGCATCACCCTATCTTGAGAAACTTGTTACTCCCAGCTCTTCTTGGCTTCCTTCCTTTGCTTTGCTCCCACTGTCTTCCTAAGTCCAACACTTGTCAGGCTGCTCCTGACTCATACTTTAAAAGTCCTTTCTCAGTGGTGAAATAAAATTAGCAAAATCAATAAAAATACTGTTAAAAGAAAGGGTTAGTCCTTTTCTTTGGAAGTAGTCTTACCTTACAGGGTTTCTTACGTTGGATATATGATAGTCACTTATGTACTCTCTTTCAGTCCATTTCTCCAATACCTGTCCTTCCTTCTTTCCTTCCTTCCTTTATCCCTTCATCCCCTCATTCTTTCCTCATCTTTTTAAAAATTATGGTAAAATATATTGACCACAATTTACCATTTTAACAGTTTATAATACTTCATTGAGTATTATTAACCACTTTCACATCTCGTACAGCTGTCATCACTATCTCTTTCATCATCTCAAAATGGAACCAAATGAAACAATAGCTATTTTTCTACTTCCTTAAGCCCTTCTTTCTGCTTCCATAAACTTGACTTTTTCAGAAACCTCATACAGTAGAAGCACACACTATTCATTGTTTTGTGTTTGGCTTGTTTTACTTAGTGTAGGGTTGTCAGGGATCATCCATGTTGTATGATGTGTTAGAAACTTCTACTTTCTAAAGGCAGAGTGATGCTCCATTATATTCATATAATAGAGACAAACCTTTGCCTTCATCTGTTGTTAGACATGTGGGTTGCTCTTACCCTTTGACTATGGGATAATAATGCAGTTATGAACACAAATACAGTTTCTGCTTAGATTCCTGTTTTTGCTGCTTTTGGATATATACCCTGTAATGAGATTGTGGGTTGTATATTGTTTAATTTTTTTCAAAGGAATCCCTATGCCATTTCCCATAGCAACTATACAGTTGATTATTTCCACTGTTAATGTGACTGGCATTTGCTACTTTGCATCTTTATCATTAGACTACTTCCTGCTGATTAGGAGCATCAGGCTCCTTGAGGCAAGTTTGATCTTGGCCATCAGGAATCTAATTTCTTCTTTGTGCATGACTACTTAATAAACCGCAACCAACAACAACCAGCAACCAACCAACCACCCAACCAACCACCCACCTACGGTGCCCTAGCATATATCTACCCTCTGAAAAATCTTCAGAATTCCAAACATCACACAGCCACAGAAACTATCTGCAGCTGGCAAAATCACGTCTCTGTTAGAGCCCAAAGCAAATCACAGTCAACTGTTGTGAAGCGCCCTGTATCCCCACACCTGGCATTAAAACAAAAACATATTCTTATAATACTGCTATGTGTTCTAAAGGAACCAAAATTCTGTTACCATGCATGCATTTTTAAACATTGTAAATAAATTCACCTTATTCTAGTTAACTCACAAATAAAACACCACACAACTAGTTTAAGGAATCCATTTGAGCAGTCCCAGTTTCTGTGCATCTCAGTAAACTTGTGTACAGTTAGAGCAGCCATTTCACGTAGGGCTTTACTCTTTCAGTGTCAGTTACATTTCTAGTCACTCTCCACCACACACAAAAAGGGGGAATTTGACAGGATGGACATTCCTTATTTGGAGTTGTATTGTTATTGAGACAAATTATTTGCTGAGTCCTAGGAACTATATTGGGCACTGAAGGTATGGAAGTAAAATTGAAAGGACCTCATTCACTGTGCAGACTCAAGCTACTTGAAATACTTTTACATTAAAGGTAGAGGTAAAATGTTAGCGTCCTCAAGACCCGCTTGACTGTGAAGGAGCAAAGTGCCGAAACCCTCACTCTAATGTTCCTCAGACCTGTGCGTACAAGACACACACCAACTAATGTCAGACATCATGTTACTTTCTCCTTCTAACTTCCAGAAAAGTTAGAATAAAATCAGTGATTTAAAGGCTTTTGCTAGTATCTGATTCTTTTTCACTATATTCTGAATTCTCAGAAGGCTGAGCCAACTTGTTTTTCTTCTATTGTTGAGTGTCTAAAAGTAACAAAAATGAAAGTTTATACCCTTTTTGGATACTTTTGTATGAAATATGGAGGGTATTTTGTTTTCTTATTGAAATTTTATTATGTATAATATACTTTTAGAAATCATATTATTGCCCTGGTATTGGGCATCCATACCAAACCCTGTATATTCATTTCTACTAACCTAGAACCAGCCCTGGTGGCTGCTCACTTAATTAACCAAAAATGATGAAAGAAACTCACCTGTGTTGGGTAAGTACTATTGTGAACCTGGAACAAGGATAAAAGTTACTGGATGTGGGTTGCCACTTTCAAAACACCTTGATCACCTTAGTAACCCTCTAATGGAATTCATATGTTCTTCCCAGATACTGTGTCTTCATTATCTTCTTCCCTCATAGAATGAAAACTTTCATTGCCCATGTTTTGCTAAGTCACTGAAAATATTAAAAGACTGGCTGTTTACTGAGGTAGATGTGAATTCTGTGTCTAAATTTTTTTAAAGGATAATTAATTAAATATGCAGAAATGGGCCAAATGAGTAGGCAAAAGAGATTCTTACAGTATGAGGAAAGGGAAAACCCACTCAAATTACATCTCTCCAAAATCAGAAAATTTTTATCTTGCTCATAAGTAAATGTCAATTTTTGTGGAGTTGGTAGATATGTTTCTAGCGAAGCACTAGACTACCCAAGTGTTTTACTTCTTATATCTTTAAATGTTTAGTATGATGTTAGTGTTTCATAGTAACATACATGTAATTGTCTTAAAGCGGACCCTTTCTTCATAAAGGAGTATGAATGGCCACTATCTCCTATGAAAACCAAATAGCCTGAATTTACTGGCATCTTAGAATAGACCAGTGGTTCTCAACCTGTGATTTGTGACCCTTTTGGAGGTCAGATGACCCTTTCACAGGGGTCACCCAATACCATCAGAAAGCACAGATATATCATGATTCATAACAGCAGCAAAATTACAGTTATGAAGTAGCAATGAAAATAATTTTATGGTTGGGGGCGTGGTCATCACAACATGAGGAACTGTATCAAAGGGCCGCAGCGTTAGAAAGGTTGAGAAACAGTGCTCTGAGAAGTTAATTGAGGCTTCAATGTGTGCATATAAGTATTCATTTCTCTTTAGTTAATACCTAGAAATAAAATTACTAGGCAATATGCTCTGTGTATGGGATTTCAAGCATGGCTCTAATCAACATGAGGATAATTGATATCTTATGCTTTTATGAAAAAGAATAACCATTATTCTGTCTCAGGCTTCTGAATTCTGTCCCATCACATCTGACTTGATAATTGATATCCTAATAATACTTTGTCTCTCAATCCATGAACATGGTATAATTTCTACTTATTTAACTCTTTGACTTTTCATAGTTTATCAATTTAGTTTATCAATCATGGTTTGTATTATAATTGCATATACACTAGCTTTCTAGTATATAAAGTAAATTATAGTGTATGCAGTAAATTTTTATTATGTATTTGAACATAGCTTCTTTTCCTTTTCTTGCATTCTGCACTTTGGAGAAACCAATCCTCTTTGGAGCTTTTTGAGGTTGTTTTAATGTTTCTCGGTTTCATTTGGCTACTTCACTACCTTCTACACAGGGAATCAATCACTCTTTAGCCATAAACACTTGTTTCTAATTTCTTTTTAATGTAATGTTGATACTTTGTTCCTTACATTCTTACATTAGTTCTGTATTCTCCATTCCACTTTATTCTTTAAAACGTCATTTTATGGATTCATGTTTTTTTTTATTTTTATTAATTTATTCATATTACATCTCAATTGTTAGCTCATCCCTTGTATCCTCCCATTCCTTCCTCCCTCCTGCTTCCCCCCTACTCCCTTCCCCTATGTCTGTGACTGAGGGGGACCTCCTCCCCCTGTATATGCTCATCGGGTATCGAGTCTCTTCTTGGTGACCTATTATCCTTCCTCTGAGTGCCACCAGGCCTCCCCATCCAAGGCACCTGGTCCAATATGGGGCACCAGAGTTTGTGTGAAAGTCAGATCTCCTTCTCCACTTAACGGTGGAGAATGTCCTGTCCATCGGCTAGTCTGGGTAGGGGTTCGAAGTTTACTGCCTATATTTTCCTTGGCTGGTGCCATAGTTTGAGGAGGACCCCAGGACCCAGACCCGCCTGTAGTTTTCCAGGACCCTCTGGATCCTTCTATTTCCTCATTCTCCCAGGCTTCTCACACCTAAAGTCTCAATAGGATGTCCTCCCCTCTGACCCACTTTCCTGGTAGGTAAAGTTTTTCATGGGGGCGTACCCCTTGGACTAGTGTCTCGATATAAGTGAGTATATACCATTTGACTCTTTTTGCTTCTGTGTGAACTCACTCATTATGATAATTTCTAGTTCAATCCATTTGTCCACAAATTTTGGGATTTCCTTGTTTATTATAGCTGAGTAGTACTCCATAGTGTAAATGTACCACAGTTTCTTTATCCATTCTTCTACTGAGGGACACTTAGGCTGTTTCCATGTTCTGGCTATTATGAATAAGGCAGCTATGAACATGGTTGAGCATATGTCCCTGTTGTGTGGTAGTGCATCTTCTGGGTATATTCCAAGGAGTGGAATAGCTGGGTCTTGAGGTAGCCCTATTCCCATTTTTCTGAGAAAGCGCCAGATAGATTTCCAAAGTGGTTGTACAAGTTTGCATTCCCACCAGCAATGAAGGAGTGTTCCTCTCTCTCCACATCCTCGCCAGCATGTGGTGTCACTTGAGTTATTGATCTTAGCCATTCTGATGGGTGTAAGATGGAATCTCAGTGTTGTTTTGATTTGCATTTCTCTGATGACTAAGGAGGTCGAGCATTTCTTTAAGTGTTTCTCCGCCACTTGATAGTCCTCTGTTGAGCATTCTCTGTTTAGTTCTGAGCCCCATTTCTCTATTGGGTTATTTGGTTTGATGGTGTTTAATTTCTTGAATTCTTTATATATTTTGGATATTAGACCTTTGTCAGATGAAGGGTTGGTGAAGATCTTTTCCCAGTCTGTAGGCTGTCGCTTTGTTCTCTTGACAGTGTCACCTGCCTTACAGAAGCTTCTCAGCCTCATGAGGTCCCATTTATTAATTGTTGACATTAAGGCCTGGGCTGTTGGTGTTCTGTTCAGGAAGTTGTCTCCTGTACCTATGTGTCCCAGACTCTTCCCCACTTTTTCCTCTAATTGGGTTAGTGTCTCTGGTTTTAGGTTGAGGTCTTTAATCCACTTGGACTTGATTTTTGTGCATGGTGACAAATAGGGGTCTAATTGCATTTTTCTACATGTAGACATCCAGTTAGACCAGCACCATTTGTTGAAGATGCTGTCGTTTTTCCATTGAATGGATTTGGCTTCTTTGTCAAAAATCAAGTGACCAAATGTGTGCGGATTCATCTCTGGGTCTTCAGTTCGATTCCATTGATCCACTAGCCTATTGCTGTGCCAGTACCATGCTGTTTTAATTACTGTTGCTCTATAGTGCAGCTTGAGATCAGGTATGGAGATTCCTCTAGAGGATCTTTTATTGTATAGGATTGTTTTTGCTATTCTGCGCTTTTTGTTTCTCCATATGAAGTTGAGAATTGTTCTTTCAAACTCCAAGTAATTACAGAGACTTTGATTGCTTTAGTTACATTACATTTTTGCCTGTGTGTGTGTGTGTGTGTGTGTGTGTATGTGTGCGTAGAAGTTTGTATTTATAACCAATTTTATGCCGAGTATCAAGCAGACCTAAACTTACCATGTAGTCCAGACAAAATTCAAGCATCTTCCTGCCTCAGATTCCTAAGTGATGGAATTACAACTGCATGTGTATCTGCTCTTGGCTGGTTATCAGTGTAGTGTCCTCGCTTTGCTCCCTACTCCTGAGTCTATTTGTAAAGTTTTCTTTGTTTTCATCTTGTGAGTGTTTAGATAGTTCTGGTGAAACCAACAACTTCCTGCACAGTGGCTTGTTACTACTCCTTTCTCACAGTATTCGAACCCGGTCTTACCCCCTCACTGAACAGAATGGTAGTTTGAGGACTGAGAATCTAAGTTTATGCTTTAATTTTTCTATCTCAGGAAGTCTAATGCATTTTAAATTTTAAATTACTCTCTTATTCCAATTAATGATTAAAGCATTTTTCCCAGTGTCTCACCAATTTCAGCTGTGACTTAATAATTGGGCTTTTTATTTATTTGGTTGACAGAGTCAGGTATTTGTGTGCAGCAGTTTGGTGAGGTGAAGGCCTTAGTGTAGTGGTTCTCAACCTATGGGTTGTGACTTCTTTGACAAACCTCTATCTCCAAAAGTATTCATGTTATGACTCATAACAGTAGCAAAACTACAGATATGATATAGCAATGAAAATAATTTTATGATTGGGGCTCACCACAACATGAGGAACTGTATTAAAGAGTTGCCACATTAGGAAGGTTGAGAACCACTGGAATAGACCATTTTTAAATACTGTATATAATTTATGCAGAGGAAATGTATATCTTGAATTTAATAAATTATAGGCTTTATTAGTTTAAAATAATTTGGTTATAATAACTTTTTGAAAAAAATCCTGTTATTTGGAAATAATTTTCCAATTATGTAGTGTTTGTCAATTTACTCAGAATATTTTAAATCTGTCTTATATAAATTTTCCTGAATGAAGTGAACTACCAATACTTTAATCCAAAAGATGAGGAAAATAAAAATTAACTGGTATTTCTGGATGAATACCGCTATTACTTGTTATGCATATCAGGGTTCAGCTTTTTACTTGTTTAGATTGGATGTCTGATTAAAGGGTTTTTTGGGGTTTGTTTGTTTGTTTTTTAGAAGTAAATCATTTGGAACAACAACTTGAAGAAGCTAATTCTGTGAGACGAGACCTAGATGATGCTTTTCGGCAAATCAAGGCTTTTGAAAAACAAATCAAAACTTTGCAGCAGGAAAGAGAAGAGTTAAATAAGGTAAGCATATATGAATGGACCCTTGGAGGGGGGGTGGGGGTTTGTTCTTGTTTGGTTTTTCGAGACAGGGTCTCTCTGTGTAGCCTTAACTGTCCTGGACCCGCTTTGTAGACCAGGCTGACCTCGAACTCACAGGTTCCACCTGCCTCTGCCTCCCGAGTGCTGGGATTAAAGGCATGTGCCACCACACCTGGCATATGAGTGGATCCTTAAAGCTGTTTCTACATGTTTCATCTTTTATAATTAGAGGAAGCATTCCTAATAAATGACAATATATATTTTTCTATAAAATTTAAAATGAAATTTGCGTGCTAACATAAAATGTTAGCTTAAAATGGTTTACATCCTTTTAAGATTGGTTTTATTTTCAACTATGTATATATGTGTGAGGGGCAATATGTGCGCTGAAGCATATGTGCCTGTTGAAGCCACAGGCATTGGACCCCCTGGCCCTGGAATTATAAGTGATTATGAGTTGGCTAATACGGGTGCTGGGACATGAGTGTGGGTCCTCCTCAAGGGTAGTATGTTCTTTTAACCATCCCCTACATTTTAAATAATTATTTGGGTGTGTGCCATTCTTCATTAGCTAGTAGTAAGAGAACTCAATTTCTTGGGTCTTTAAAGTTCAAAATCAGTTTTCATTTGGGAAGCTAAAAGTCTTGACTTAGAAAGGAATGTTACTCCTATTGGGACTTTAGGTGAGAGAAGCATGGGAGAATAGGGAAATAGAAGGATCCAGAGGGTCCTAGAAACATACAAGAAGAACATTATGATGGGTGGATCTGGGCCTAGGGGTCCTGCTCAAACTATGACACCAGCCAAGGACAGTACGTGCAGTAAACTTCGAACTCCTACCCAGATCTAGCCAGTGGACAGGACATTCTCCACCATTGAGTAGAGACTGGGGACTGACTTTCACACGAACTCTGGTGCCCCATTTTTGACCACGTCCCCTGTGTGGAGAGGCCTGGTGGCACTCAGAGGAAGGATAGCAGCCTACCAAGAAGAGACTTGATACCCTATGAGCATATGCACGGGGAGGAAGTCCCCCTCAGGCACAGACATAGGAGAGGGGAGTAAGGGGGAAAGCAGGAGGGAGGGAGGAATGGGAGGATACAAGGGATGGGATAACAATTGAGATGTAATATGAATAAATTAATAAAATATTTTTAAAAAGAAAGGAATGTTACTAAAAAAGACACAAGAAAAATCACGTGTCTATAAAATTTTAAGTATAGATATTAGGTCTTAAGTTATATTTTGTCTTAATTTGTATTTTCTAATTTATAATGCGGTCATGTATCTTTGACACATATCTATTCGTTATATATTTTCATTATAACTTGCTGGTATGAACACTAATAGGTTATAGTTTAAAATCCCCTCTGTGATTTACTTATTCTTTAAATGTCACTTTCTTTTCCAAAGCAGCATGGGAAAAAAAGCTAAAGTCATTTTCATAAGAATTTTATGTAAGATTTAAGCACTACTAGGCATAGCAGCAAGATCTATTCGTAATAAGATTATATAACAATGCAGTAGAGAAAATAACATTTAGGCAGTAGGGAAAAGACTTGAACCACATGTTGGTAAGTACTGTGGATTTCACTGCAACAACAAAATGTTGGGGCTTACAGCAGCTATGCAGTTTCTGGCACACTATAAATCATAGCCAGTGGTTTGATATACAAAACACTGATTAATATAGAATGACGTCCTTCTGTGGGTAAGTTATGAGTCTTATTAGCAGTAAGTAAATGGAGTTAAGAATAAAGTAACTTTATGCTGATAAGGGAGCTATTATAGATTAAATTGAATCAGATGAGAACATTTTTGCTTTTCATTTAATGCAGTTTTAAGTTTTGGTTTATACAGATCCATTTCAACGTAGGGTCATATAATAACACTTGGCACTTATGGCAGCAACTCTTTTTCCTTTAATAATAGTGTAGCAGTGTTAGTGGTTTATGAGTTTGTATTTATTGGTATTATACATAGTCAAATTTAATTAACATAATAAGCATAAAACTGTGATAACTTGACTTATAGGAACAAGTTTTTTTGACAAATTTTAGTACATTTTAATGCTAAAAATCCTGAAAGTATATTTTGAAAAGATATTTTTAGTGTTGAAAAGAAATAGATTTACCAGTAAGGTCTATTAAATAATAAGATGTTACTTGGGTAATGGATTACAGGCAGAAGGGAAAAAAATTCATTTTCTTTGAGTTCTAACTAATGCTTGTTTGCTTTTGTCTTTTTTGTACTAAGCATTCTGACAGCTGTGAATGGCACCTAACTCTGGGTTGATTTTCCCTTTCTGTAGTATTTAATTTATCTTGAATAACTTATATAGTTGTTGGCTTTCTCTGTATCATCTTTGGAACACTGTCCACTTAGGTCCTCTGCTGATTTTTAATTAGCTTAGAAAATATTTTGTTTTTATAATAATGTCAAAATGTTTTCCAGTATTCCAGTTTTTATATTTTTTCCATGCAGTACAGAAGTTTCTGTGGTACATGCTGTTTCATATGCTGCATTTATTTCCTTTAGTCAGTCTTGTCTATATTGAGACTTTGTTCTAACCCAATGTTTCCTTCTAGTCTAACTTGCTTTATCTAACTTCTTTCATGGTTAAATATCTCTAGCCACATGTCTATTCATTGTTTTTGTTGTTGTTATTTTACAAAATATCTTAAAATTTTAAAGGTTTTTCTTCTGTTTATCTTTTTTTATTTATTAGAATTCTTGAAAATTTCCAGTGTCTTTCATTAAATGTGCAGGTTAAAGATACCTGTCAGTGGCTTTTCTATTTACTCTTCTTGACTAACCAGAGCTTGTAAGTGTAATACATATTTGTCAGTGTATTTAAGTTAGTGCATTTGCTGGCTCATACATTATTAAGAAATCAGAGGTTTGATTTCTTTTTTAAACCTCCTACATTTTATCCTTATTTTTTAAAGTCTGGTCTTTGGTAGTTATGCTTCCAAACACTAGAAACTCACTTTTGCTTACATGTTGTTACTGGGCTTTACTCATGTTCCTTTTGGTCCCTTGTCCTTGTGATCACTGTGGAAAGAATTCTTGTGAGACAGAGACACACAGCATAGTGTAGGAGATCAGTGGAATTTATTATAGCACAACGTATAATGCCTTCAAGGGGTGAGGGGGCGTGGCCAAAGGGACCTTCATAGACCATTGCTCATTCTCAAGGGATGAGAGTTGACAGTGAATAGAGGCCATTGTGTCTACCTACACTTAGGTAGGCTTTATACTATTTCTGAAGTCTTTTGAGCAGCTTTCTCTGAAGGGTGTTCTGTTGTCTTTTTGAAAAGGCCTTCAGCCAGACAATAAATCTCATAAATTCTGAATGCGCATCCATCCAACCAGGAACAGAAATATGACTCAGAGCTTTTTTTTTTTTTTTTTTTTTTTTTTGGACCAGCGATCAAGTGTCCCCCTGCTTGTTATGAGGGAGGGGTTTGTTTCTGTCAAACTCCAAACTTGCTGATACCTAACTAACTGCCTAACAATGTTAGAAGAATTCAATTTTCCTTTCTCCAATATGGCTGACCAGTTACTTGTGTACAGAATATTTGTTCATTCTCCAGTTGTACAGTGACACCTCTGTCATATAGCAAATTTTCTCTTTACATAAGTCTCTATCCCTTGAAAACTGTGATGGAATTTTGATTGAAATTATGTTTCATCACTGATCAATTATAAAAGAATTAGTTGTTTTGCATTATATCAAAGTGCATGCATGTTTGTTATTATTTTGAATATACACATAAACAAGAGTACAGCAGATTATTATTTGTACTTAGTAGATAACAACCACATGGTTCCTCTCTACATGAGCTTCTATCTCCTGAGAACTGATTGGATTTAGTTAGTGAGGAGGCTGTGTTAAAGCAGAGTAATCCAGGTATTAATATACAAGAAAAAGGCAATACTGTCCTCCGACTCCTTTTTTCCCCTGAGTCTCCTGGGGAGTCTGAAGAGAAATGTCTTTGACCTCTTCTCTGTGCTTTGGAATAAAAATTAACTAGTCTAGGCCTCAGTTAAGCCCCAGACAACGAGCTTGACATAGTCCAGGGCATGTGCAGCCTCACCTTAAAGTAAATGGAATTTTCTCACTATCAAAATTTGTTATGAATTACCCTTTATGGCTCACATTTAGGAATGGCCTCAAGTTTCAGTGACATCTGTTCAGGTGGACTAATTCTGCAACTTGAAAGCTGTTTTTGTCCAGTGCCAAAGTCTTTTAAACCACCAATGTGATATCTTTAAAGTTATTTAAATTTTGCATTATGGCCCAGTTGGTAGAATGCTTGCCTGGCATGTATCGAGCATTTTGTCCAATCCCCAGCACTGCATAAACAGGCGTGCTGATTCTTATGATCCCAGCAGAAGGGGATGTAGGCAGCACATCAGAAACAATAGCCTGGGAACTCTGAGTCCTTGTCTTAGTAACGTGAGTGAGTGAGTGAATTAATTAATTTACACTTCCATGAAAAAGTTGTCTTTCCATAAGTTGGTTATTCTATTATTTCATATTTTAAATATCTTTAAATGTTATGCTTTCTCACTGGCTTTTGTTAGCAGCTCTGGTCCAACACTGATGAACTCTTACTAACAGGATATATTTTAGATTTCTTCCAAAATGTTCTGAAAATAACAACAACTTTGTTTCTAATTTGGGATGTTTATGGTTTCCGTCTTCTGTAAGCTTACTGTGTTAGCTGGGACCTCAGTATAATGCTAAATAGAATTAGAAACAACAGGCATCTACCTGCTGATGATTTTTAAAACACCTGTAACATTTCACTACTAATGCTTGCTGTGCATGTCCTAGCAATGCATTTTCTAATATGTTCATGTAATCACTTTCTATTTTTATTCTGCTACTCAATCTTTACTATTAAGAATGAATATGAGTTTATGCAATGTTCATCCTGTATATTTATATGATTGTTTCTGCTTAAACATGTATTGTGAATTACATTAACAGTTTTTCTAATATGAAACACATTTCTGAGTCTAAATTACCCATGTATTATTTTCTAATGAAAATATGATAGATTGCTTAATAGCAATGTTTTAAGTGTCATCCATATATATATATTTATATTTATATTTCATCTTCACAGCAACCCATGCGTTCTGTATTATTTTATTGTTCTTGTTTGACTAAGACTGAATACTGAGATGTTAACTTGCTCAGAGTCAGCAGAGATAGGAAGCAGCAGAGATAGCATTTTTGTATAGAGCCTAACTCAAAAGCTCATATCTAGGACTTTTATACACCACTGTAAGTATTTGCTTATAAAATGGTTTTTATATATGAATTAAATTGGCCTACACTTTCACTTTTCATGATTATGTTTAATATAAGGTCATGCTGGTCTCAGAATGAGTGAAACGATATGCTTCATTCTTACTAGAAAGGTTCTCTGTTTCTTATGTGACATCTACTCCCCTTTTCCTTTCTAGGTTAGACTATATGTTTCCCATATAGCTTTACTACAGCACAAAATTCTGTTATATATGAAACAGTTGTTACTTTTTAATTTTAAAGTTTTCAGTTTTAAATGTTTTTTGTATTTGTGATTTTTATCTTTGACAAATGATTTTCTTACAAGTATGTTGTAAAGTTTTCACTGTAATTGTAGCAGTTTCTCATTGATTTATGAGCCCATTGCAGTGCCTTGAAGCACGTCACCTGTGCATCTGTTTGAAATCTACTGAGCTTTGCTTCACGCTTAGACCTTAGTGTTATTTTAACAATATTTAGTATATATTATTGAAGAGAATATATATTTCCAAAAAAAAGGGGCAAACTTCTATACATATAAAGGTTATTAGAACTTTTCAAAACCTTTTAGGGGAAGGGAATATAAGACAAGGTCCCATCGTGTAGCCCAGGATGGCCTTCTGCTCAGTGCTTAAACATGGCTGACCA
>OU015747.1:131318676-131415836 GCA_907169655.1 Acomys percivali
CCTTCTGCTCAGTGCTTAAACATGGCTGACCAGACATGTAGCCCAGGGTGGCCTTCTACTCAGTGCCTACACCAGGCTAACTACACATGTAGCCCAGGATGGCCTTCTACTCAGTGCCTACACCAGGTTGACCATACATGTAGCCCAGGGTAGCCTTCTGCTCAGTGCTTAAACATGGCTGACCAGACATGTAGCCCAGGATGGCCTTCTACTCAGTGCCTGCACCAGGCTAACTACACATGTAGCCCAGGATGGCCTTCTACTCAGTGCTTAAACATGGCTGACCAGACATGTAGCCCAGGATGGCCTTCTACTCAGTGTTTAAACATGGCTGACCAGACATGTAGCCCAGGGTGGCCTTCTGCTCAGTGCTTAAACATGGCTGACCAGACATGTAGCCCAGGATGGCCTTCTACTCAGTGCCTAAACCAGGTTGACCATACATGTAGCCCAGGGTGGCCTTCTGCTCAGTGCTTAAACATGGCTGACCAGACATGTAGCTCAGGATGGCCTTCTACTCAGTGCCTACACCAGGCTAACTACACATATAGCCCAGGATGGCCTTCTACTCAGTGCCTAAACCAGGTTGACCATACATGTAGCCCAGGGTGGCCTTCTGCTCAGTGCTTAAACATGGCTGACCAGACATGTAGCCCAGGATGGCCTTCTCAGTGCCTACACCAGGTTGACCATACATGTAGCCCAGGGTGGCCTTCTGCTCAGTGCTTAAACATGGCTGACCAGACATGTAGCCCAGGATGGCCTTCTACTCAGTGCCTACACCAGGCTAACTACACATGTAGCCCAGGATGGCCTTCTCAGTGCCTAAACCAGGTTGACCATACATGTAGCCCGGGATGGCCTTCTGCTCAGTGCTTAAACATGGCTGACCAAACACTGCCTATAACCCTCCTCGGTGCTGGGTTGACAGGTGTGGGCCGCATTTCAGGTTGTTGATAATTAATGATTAGGAAATTGAAATTCTTGTCATGGTGATTGATTTTCTAATCTTCTATAGTCTGGGCAGTTTCTTTTTAATGTACTTTAAGACTTCCTTGCAGAATTTACTAAATATTAGCATGGTTTGGCTTCCTATTCTATTGGGTACTGTGATTGTTTAGGAATATTCCCTATTCCTAACAATGCTTTTTCTTCTAGGGTCTAGATTTTGTTCATCTGGTGTAACAAACTACCTTTGCCTGGTGACTTTGGCCCTTTTTAATTTATCTTCATTACTAATCAATATGGATATGTTCCTGCTACGTTATTTTTGCTTCATATTTGTCATTCTGTGTTTCTTTTGTGTCCTTATTTTAGCAAAATGTAATTATGCTAAAATAAATGTATGCAGCATAATATTTCCTCTCTTCACCATTTTGAGGTTTAGTTCATCAATGTAAGGTACATGTATGTTGCTATGAAACCAGTTTCCAGAATTCTTTTTGTTTTGCTCAGTCAGTTCTTATTCTTATTTTCTTGTTTATGTTTTACTCTCTACTAGTTCTGGTCTTTGGGTATTCACATTTGAATTTTTCTATACATATTAACAAAATCTAAATGTATTAACTAGTCACTGAAATTCTTAAGGCCTTTCATTCTGTTACTTCTTTCCCAATTTATGTGCAGTCTCCACAGATATTTAGTATGTATATTCATTAGTAACTACACATCAGGCATTTAACATAATATGATCATATGCACATTTCTTCACATCCATGCGTCCTAGATTCTTAGCCCTGTTTCCCTTGTGTTTCGTTGTTATTCTAAAAACATTTTCCTTTATCCTGAAGTAAAGCTATAGAGTTTTCTTAGTGCAGATCTGATAGTGTTAAGCTCTGCCAGTTTTCAGTATACTTTGGAAATAATTCTAGGTCTGCAGTATTATTTTCTTGTCTCTTTGCAAGTTTCCCCACTCTTTCTGTTGCTGCTTGCCTCTTCTGAAATGGATTATCTATTTTTTGTTTTTCTGAGAGCAGAATATATGCGATTTACTCCCACTCCAATTTTCTTTTTAAAAAATGTATTACGTTTGTGTATGTATGCATGTATGCACATGTGTATATTTATATGTGCACATGTGTGCATATGCTGTGGCTTGGGTGTAGAGATCAGATTAACATTTACAGAAGTTAATTCTCTCTTGTCTTGTGGACCCAGGCATCAAACTCAGTGCCTTTCCCAACTGAGCCATTCTGGCCTTCCAAACTAATTAATTAATTACTAAATTCTCTTTACTTCCCGATCGTACTTCATCACTTCCCAGTCCCACCCTCCCTCTCTCTCTCCCATCCCCCTCTCCTATTCCTCAGAAGAGGGGAGCTCCCCTTCTCATCCACCCCAGCTCATCAAGTCATACCAGGACTCTGTCATCTTCCTCTGTGGCCTGGCAAGGCAGCCCTGCCAGGGGAAAATAATTGAAATGCTGGCAAGAGAGTCCATGTCAGAGAGAGCCCCCACGCCCTTACTAGGAGACCCACATAAGCCTGAGCTGCCTATCTGCTACATCTTTATAGGGGCCCCAGGTCCAGTCCATGCAAGGCCCTTGGTTGGTGCTTCATTCTCAGCAGGCCCCTCTGGGCCCTGGTTAGTTGGCTTTGTTGGTCTTCTTGCGAAGCTCCTGTCACTTTCAGGTCATTTTCCATGCACCCACCCCCCCAACTTTCCACAAGGCTCTGTACCCATTGCCCAATGTTTGGCTAAGAATCTCAGCATCTGTTTTGAGGCGCTGCTGCATGGGACCTCTCAGAGGACAACTCTATTTGACTGCTGTTTGAAAACATAGCAGAGTATTAATTGGTCATTAATTAATACTGTCAGGGGTTGGTTCTCTCTCATGGAGTGCATCTTGGGTTGGGCCAGGCACTGGTTGGCCCATCCCTCAATCTCTGCTATATCTCCTCTGTTTTTATCTCTGCATTGCTTGTATGCAAGGTGAATTTTGTGAGTAGGTTGGAGTTCTCCCTCTATTAGGAGACTTATTTAGTTAGAGGATGTCCTCTCAGTCGCCATGGCCCTGCTACTAGGAGTCTCTGCTAGAGTCCCTCTCATGTGTCCCCCCCACCCCGCCTACCCTGACAGAGATGCCCTGCCCAGTCTTTCTTTTCTCTACAGGCTATCTGTCCTCTCCCCATTCCCCACCCCACTCTCCCCAGGCCTGATTCCCCCCCCCTCGTATCTCTCTGTGTTTCCTCTCCTACTTTGTTCCCTCTCTTCAACAACTACCTCTGTCTGTTCTATTTCCCCTTCTGAGTGAGGTTTAAGCACCCTCCCTTGGGTCTTCCATGTTACTTATCTTCTTTGGGTCTGTGCATTGTAGTCTGCTTATCCTGTACTATATGGCTAAAATCCACCTATGAATGAATACATGCCATGTGTGTCTTTCTGGGTCTGGTTACCTCACTGAGGATGCTCTTTTCTCGTTCCATCCATTTGCTTGCAAATTTCATGATTTCCTTGTTTTTAATAGCTGAGTACTATTTCATTGTATAAATGTACCAAGTTTCTTTATTCATTCTTGAGTTGAGGAGCATCCAGAGTCTAGCTATTATGAACAAGGGTGCTATAAACATAGTTGAGCAACAGTGGTATACCCAAAAGATGTTACTTTTGGGTAATAGTGGTATTCCCAATTTTCTGAGAAAGTACCTGGTTGATTTCCAAAGTGGTTGTACAAGTTTGCCCTCTTTTATTTATTTTTAATTTTTATGTGTGTGAGTGTTTTGCTGGCATTATTTGCATGCCCAGTTCCCAAGGAAGCTAGAAGAGGGCACAATTTCTCCTAGAATTGGAGTTACAAATGATTGTGAACTGCCTTACCTGGGTGTGGAAGTCAAACCCAGGTCCTCTAGATAACTACCCAGTGCTCTTAACTGCTGAGCCATCTCTTCAGTCCAAATGTCTTTGGAGATTTTAACTTTAATTTTATAGTGTTACTCAGCTTCAGTTTTACACATTTCTGGGTTTAGGTTTGAGTTTCCTTTTCTTGCTTCATAAATACAAAAATTCATATATTATATAAGTGTATGTGTGCTTTTAATTTTGATGCATATTTCTTTTGTGTCTACATGTCTTACAGATTCTTTCATACACCTCTGTGATAGTTTGTATTAGTCTTTTCTCATTTCCCAATTTTATGATGACTCCTTTTATTTCTTCATATACCTCATATTTATCAATCTTATGCCAATACCTAATGATGTCCAAATGCGTTTGGTGTTTATTTTTGTTGCCTATCATTGCCTTTGATTCCTTATAGTGGTTTTGGGTTTTGGTTCTTTGGAAATCTGTGGATATGGGCTTGTGTTTATTTGTGGTTAATGTGTGGATAAGCCAAGTTTCCTTGGAAGCTTTTCCCTCTAAAGGTGATGCACACTTCTTTCTGTTGGAAGTCAGGGAGCTACACTGACCTGAGTCTGCAAAGCACCTCTAAATAAGTACTAAGATGGAGGGAGTTTTTCTGTGTTATTGAGCTAGGGCTTATTATTCTCATTAAGAAAAATGCAACTGTTTACTGTTTATTATTTGCAATTACTCAATTTAATTTAAAAAATATCTCCCAAATATTTATTAAATTTTACAAATTATTTTGAGCATCATAGTTTATATTTCTACATTCTGCTCTTTCAGCTGCCTCTCTGCACTTGCCATGTGATTGTAAAAATTTGAGAGGTAGGACTGGAGAGGGCTCACTGGTTAAGAGCACTGGCTGCTCTTGGAGAGGACTCTGGTTCTGCTCCCAGCACTCACATGGGAGCTAACAACGGTCTGTTACCCCAGTTCTATAGGTCTGATGCCCTCTTCTGGACTCTGCAGGCATCAGGTGTGACACACAAGTGGTACACAAATAGGCATGCAGGTTTGTTTCAGGCAAAATACCCACACACATAAATAAAAATAATCTTTAAAAAGCAGTTTGAGAAGGTAAGCAAGGCATCTGTTTCCTTCAGTATTGTCCTGAGGTGAATTACTTTGGCTCTTCATGACTTAATAATTGCCATTTGGATGGCCAGGTTTGGTGTCTAGGTTGCAGATTTAGTAACATATATTCTTTTTATAAAACTGTAGGAACTAGTCCAGGCTAGTGAGCGATTAAAAAATCAATCCAAAGAGCTGAAAGACGCACACTGTCAGAGGAAACTGGCCATGCAAGAGTTCATGGAGATCAATGAGCGACTAACAGAATTGCACACCCAAAAACAGAAACTTGCTCGCCATGTCCGAGATAAGGAAGAAGAGGTGGACCTGGTGATGCAAAAAGCTGAGAGCTTAAGGCAAGAGCTGCGCAGAGCAGAAAGAGCCAAGAAAGAGGTCAGTAGCCAGGCAAATTCCATAGTACCTGTGGAATAGTGCTTTAAACTGCACTTAGACTAGTGAAGTAATGTGCATTCTGTTCTTTAAGTTTTGATAAAAGTTATTTTGTAGCTTGGTATTATTAACTAGTGTGACTCCCACCATTTAGCTATAAATACCTTGTGGAGAGGTCCTTTGAAAAACTAACCATGAAATCTGCACTTTTCCCTTTATTTTAAAGCTGGAAGTTCACACTGAAGCTCTAATTGCTGAAGCATCAAAGGACAGGAAGCTCCGAGAGCAGAGTGAGCATTATTCTAAACAGCTGGAGAATGAGCTGGAAGGACTGAAGGTAACATTGGCGTGTATGACGCCTCCTCCCTAAGCTTAGTAGGAGTGTTAGCTTATTAACTACTTTTGGTGAAGAATGAAAATTACCTCTGCTTCTCCTCTAGTATTCTTAATTTTCACTCTTACTAGTAGGAAGCTGACATGGATTTGCTAATCACATTCGGTTGTTTAGTGAAAAGAGGGATCTACAGAGGACTGCCCAGCTGAGCAAGATGTCCGGTAGCCTGAACCCTTGTGTAAGAAGAGACCAAGACTCCCTCTGTTTGTCCCTTTTCTATTGTTGTGATACTGTATTTAATGAAGGACTTGAGGAAAGAAGCATTTGTTTGGGCTGACAGTTTGAGAGTATTGTTCATCATGGTAAGGATGGCATAACAGCAGGAGCCTGAGGTCACACAACATTTGCAGTTGGGGAATAGAGAGATGAGCGCTGGTCTTAGGCTCTCCTGTTTATTCAGTCTGGACTACATTGGTGGGGGACGTCTTCCCACATGCCCCAAGGTTTGTTTCTGTGGTAACTCTAAGGCCCATGACATTAACAGACAAGATGAACCATCACGCCACCTGTTTTATAAATGACCCAAGAGAGGCCAATTCTGGCTAGATGACCTGGTTTTAAGTTCTAGACTAAGTTACTAACTGTAACACTGAATGGAGCACTTCCCCTCCATCTGTAGCTCCTGTTCCTGGGGTATATAAACACATGAGCACACTCACACCTCTTAGTGCTCAGTGACTCTTACATAGTGATGCTCTTAAAGATGTTAACAGAATGTAAGAGTCAAGTTAGTGGCATCTTAGGATGTCTCTATGCTCCTTTTGTGCTGCATCACAGCCCTTGTAGTAACCACAGTGTAGTTTGATGGCTGACTCACAGATCTGTTTCCTCTCCAGACAGGCAAGTGCATTATTAAGCTGTCCTGTGTACATGGCCATTTTTAAATACTTGTTTAATACATGTGCTATTCAGTGAATCAGTCATGTGATAGAACTGGCCATAACTGTGATGACTATCAGTGTTTGCAAGTGAACATTCTCCTGTTAGAGAACTATGAACTCTGTCTGGCCTTTGTTCCTTTACTTCATTCAGAGGAACTAGAGCGGCGCCCCAGTCTTAGGCTTTTTCTCATCTGTAAATATTTTGTTTTGTTTTCTCACTAACTATGACCAAAATACATGAGAAAACAATGTAAGGGAAGGAATTACTTGTTTTGCCTTACTGTTTGAGAAATACCATTTATAGGGCTTGGTTTATTGATTGTGGACCTGTGATAAGGCAGAACATTGTGATTGGAACATAAGAGAAGAGACTCTTCACCTATTTGCAAACAGGAACAGAAAGGGGCAATGTAGGAAGTGAACAGGCTAAAACATGCCTTAAGAGTATGCTCCTTCCAGAGCCCTCCTCCCTCCAACTAGGCCCACTTCTTTCTTTTCAGCACCTTCCCAGAGTTAATGCATGTATTAGAACAGAACTGTATGATCTGACTGTGTCACATATGCTCTCTCACACACATCTAGCCGTAGCTAGAAAAACCTCATAACCCAGCCAAGGATCAACATTAAGCCTCTTAGCATCCTTTTCTTGCCTAGTTTTCCCAATGGTAATGCATCTAGTTAAATATTTTTGAAGCTGGGCACAGTGATGCATGCCTATAATCTCAACACTTAGGGAGACAGAGGCAGGTGGATCTCTGAGTTCAAGGCCAGCCTGGTCTACAAAGCTAGTCCAGGACAGCCAAGGCTACACAACCCTATCTTAAAAACAAACAAACAAGCAAACAAATGTTTTGAGATGTATTTAATTTCATGTTACATCTATAGGTGTCTTGTGTCCATGTATGCCTCTGTACCACATGTGTACAGTACCCACAAAAGTTAGAAGAGGGTGTCATATCCCTTGAGAATGGAGTTATAGATGGTTGTAAGCTGCTGTGTGGGTGCTGAGAATCAAACTCAGGTCCCCTGGAAGAGCAGTCAGTACTCTTCACTACTGAACCATCTCATCTCTGGTACCCTCTTTTTAATTTTTTAGGTTAGCATACAAATGGATATGTTTTATCATGAAATCTTCATACATATATTACTTTCATTTAAGAAAATGAAGCCCAGAAGAGTTAAGAGTTTTGTAGTCAGAGTGACAGTGCATACTCTAAACTAGGTTTTCTAGTTCTTAGAAATGTTCTCTATAGTAATATACTTTTTATTTTTCTATAATAAACATTGCTACATCAAAAACTCATAATTACATATCAGATTGGATAGAATAATAGAACTATGTGGTAAATAATGTATTTAAATGCTTTGTACTAGGGCTTGGCACTATTAACATCTCAAAAAAGTGAGTTGGGAGATGGTTCCACCAGCAAACTGCTGTGCTGAAGTGTGAGGGTCTGAATTTTATCCCGAGTGCCCACATGAGAAGCCCGGAATGGGGTAGTAAAGCTGTAGCCCAAGTGCTGGGAGGTGGGCACAGGTGCATCCCTGGGTCTTGCTAGCTAGCCAGGCGGCATGGCCTAACCGTCAAACCCCAGGTTCCAGTGAGAGATCCTAAGTAAAAAAGAGAATGAACAGTGCCTGAGAAAGGTTGGAGGAAAGCTTCTTATTGTGAAGAGTAAATTTCAAAATAGCCAAGAAAATACTTATTCCCTGCCTTTTGTCCCTTTGGGACAAATAAATCTCCTTTGTGGTGAGAACTTGCCCTTGGGTGTCCTGTGCCAATACTGGTCCCTTTAGGTGTGCCTCCATCAGAGCTCACCCTTGCCTCCATCCCAGAGGCCAAGACAGGAGAGAAAGGACAAGGGGGGGGGTGGGGGCCGACAAAGACCGCCTCTGGATAGAGAGAAGACAGACCTGGCCTATAGAGCAATGGCAGTTTATAAAGGTAAAGGGGGAAACCCTCGGTTAGGATGAGGTGCTTAGTTTTAATTGGGCATGTTAATTAGGTGAAGCCAAAGAGGGCTTTTGATTGCTGGACTTAAGTACTTTGATAGCGGGACCTTGGTGGTCAGCCTCAGAGAAGAAAGTGCCTAAATGAGGGAATGGACCTTCAGCACTAGCTTTAGGAATGTAATCTAATGATTTTTAGCAAGGCGGATGGAATGGGGAGAAAGGCAAGTCCTGCTCAAGCCGAGTTTGTTCCATTTACTAACCATTGCCTTCCTCATTGATTAAAGATGTTTTCCATGTTGAATTCAGTTACTCAGTTGGAGAAGATGTATACAGTGATAACTGCATTACTCGGTGTATTTTAGTTGTTTGAAAAGACTATTCCTTAGGCACCTTTTATTTAGATTTACTAAATTTTATTATCCATTCATTCATTAGCCAATTGGCAGTGTTTGTATTTTTGACTGTTATAAACATGCATATACAAGTAAAAAACAAAAAAAGAAAAGACTATTCCTATCACTTTTCTCTTTTTAGTATTTTCTTGGCTATTTTGAAATTTATTCTTCACAAATAAGAAGCGTCTTTTGTGATCCTTTCCTATGCCCAGTACTTCTCTCACCTTTGAAAGGGACTTTTTTATTATTAAAATTATATGGACGACAACATGAATATTGAAAGCATAGGCATTTGATTTTCCAAGTAATTGGTATTTTTCTATTTAAATATTTCATATTTATAAAGATCGGTGTTTTCATTAAAATGAAGAATATCTCACTGTTATAATTCCTTAGGAGTGTTACAGTCATGTTTTTGTTCGTTTTTACTATTAATATTTTATGATGTTTTCTTATTGCTTATTTTAATGTCTAGAATTATTTCTTGTTTATCTTCTTTTTATTTATTTATTTAAATAATTTATTCAGATTACATCTCAATTGTTATCCCCTCACTTGTTTCTTCCCGTTCTCCCATCCCTCCCTCTTTCACCCTATTCCCCTCCCCTAGACCTGTCACAGAAGGGGATCTTCTCCCCAACCATATAATCACAGCCTATCAGGTCTCATCTCATTTATCTTCTGTGGTCTATCATTTCTCTCTCTCTCTCTCTCTCTCTCTCTCTCTCTCTCTCTCTCTCTCTCTCGGGGGGGCGGGTGTCAGGGGGAGAGACAGGGCTTCTCTGTGTTAGCCTTGGCGGCTGTCCTGGACTTGCTTTGTAGACCAGGCTGGCCTTGAACTCATAGCAATCTGTGCTGGAATTAAAGGCATGTGCCATCATGCCTGGCTGTCTATCATTTCTAATACTGGTATATCATTAGTAATTTTTAGGGAAATAATTGCATAGAAATAAACCTTTTGTTTTCTTTACAATATTCATTCCTGTTAAGTTTGACATGCTGGTCAGACAGAATAACTGAAATCCCTGGATAAGGAGCAGTAGAGGAAGACATCCTTTCTATTAGAATATTTCTGAATTCAGTGGATGAACTTCTGATGCCACTATTTTTATTTTGTCTGATGGCTTGAAATACTTGTCTTTAACCTGAAAAACTTACTGAGTTCTCTTATAGTTTTATTGTGGGACTTGAAGTAATATTTTGGATTACTGGATTTTATTAAATACTTTAAAAAAGCAAGGGTACCTGCTGAGAAGAGCACTTGGATTTTCAACCTGTCAAAGTAATGCATTTATTAATATATTCAACTTCCTTCATTACTAGCAAGGAAGCCTACTGTTTTGCGGCCGGTTGTTTTTACTTATGATTTAATTTCATTTTCAGTGTTTTACTTGACTGTTTAAATTCTTACACAATACATGATTCCTCTGTAATTTAAATTAGTGATCTTGTCAACTTTTAATTTCAGGGGAATTTTTCTTTGAAACTTCTTGTACATATTGTTGCTATCATAACAGCTAACTAAGCAGAACAGCAAAGCAAACTGTTCTTGATGTGATTAAAACTGTGAGCAAATAGTGTGAGTCAGAGACATGGGGCACATCAAAGGTATGATCAGGTACCATTTCACATGCAGAAGAGCAGGAGAGGTAAATGAATAAATAAATTGGGTCTGGAGAGGTTCAGTGGTTAAGAGCACTCAGAGAATCCTAAGTTGGTTCCCAGCTCCAGGAGAGAGGGAGAGAGGGAGAGGGAGAGGGAGAGGGAGAGGGAGAGGGAGAGGGAGAGGGAGAGAGAGAGAGAGAGAGAGAGAGAGAGAGAGAGAGAGAGAGAGAGAGACAGACAGACAGACAGACAGACAGACAGACAGACAGACAGAGAGAAAGCACATGCACCTTCTCTACTGGCCTCCATAGCACCTACACATGTGGCATACAGACACACAGGCACACACGCATATACATAAATAAATACACACAGGTACACACAGGTAATCATAAATAAATACAGACACATATACACATAAGTATGAATTCTGAAAGAGCAAGAATCTAACATGCTCTGACTCTTCTCAGTCCAAGCAAGCTTTGACCCCTCAAAGTTACTGGACAGTCTGCATGTGGCTCATGGTAAATACTCCTTAGTGAGTGGACACACTGTACTGGGCATCCTCAAGCACTGTCGCTGGTCCACACCACTTCTTTTGGGGGCTCTTTAAATTATGCATTGCACATGAAAGAGAGAGATGGTGCTTTCTCTCTACAGGAAGTCAACGACTATCTCCAGTTGTAGTTAGGGTTACTATTGGTGTGATAAAACATCAGGACCAAAAGTAACTTGGGAGGAAAGGAGTTCTTTGCCTTATACTTTCACATCACTGTTCATCATCCAAGAAGTCATGACAGGAACTCAAACAGGGCAGGAGCCTGGAGACAGGACCTGATGCAGAGGCCATGGAGAGGTACTACTTACTGACTTATTCCTCTTAGTTTGCTCAGCCTGCTTTCTTATACAACCCAAGACCACCTGCACAGGGGTGGTACTACCCACAATGCACTGGGTCCTCCTCCAATCAATCACTAATTAAGAAAATGTCCTTTAGCACAGTCTTATGGAGACATTTTCTCAATTGGGGTTCCCTCTTCTCCAATGACTCTATGTTGTGCCTAGTTGACATAAAACTACCCATCACTAGTGTTTCTGCCCTAATGACTGGCCTCTTCCAAAGAACATAGTGTCCTTCAGCTCGTGACTCTTCTTGTAATAAGCCTACATGCATATAGTCTTTTGGCTTTAAAACTCCTATTGCTGTGCACTTCAGTACACTTTAGGAAATGCTAATGACCCCGAGAAACTTTATGTCCTGCATGTTTCTGCTTATGTTTCATATAGTAACTAAAAGAACCTTCAGATTGCATTTCTTCTCTTTCTTTTTAAAATATTTAAAATACATTTTAGTCATATCCACCCAGACTGCCTCCCTCAAACTCCTCCCAGAGTCTCTCACTGAATTCCCAAGCCAACTTGGCGACTTCTTTTCTGTACCCACTGAGTCCAGTCAGTGCTGCCTGCATGCACACATGTGAGGCCATCCAGCAGCAAGGGCTGACCCTCCTTCCCCCAGGAGCCACAGCTGTCATGAGCTCATGAGCACAGTGCCCTGTCATGGCCAGGACACTGTGGAAAGTAGTCCTTCCTAACAGCTGCCTCTTCCTGACTTTCCCCCCTCTCTTCTTTGGTGTTCTCTAAGCCTTGTGGGGAGTGGTAAGATGTAGATGTCACATTGAGAGCTGAATGCTTCACCATCACTTATTCTGTATACATTGACCAGTCCTGAGTTTCTGTATTGACCACTGTCCACACAGTAGGGGCTGATAGCTGCAGGGGTATAAAGATAAATATTTAGAAGGCAGCTTGATATCCATTTAGCAAAACAGTATTAGGTTTTCACTAGGGCCGTGGTTTGGACCATGATTACAGTATTAGGCATGAGTTCCATTCCATGAGTCAGGCCTTAAATTCAGCCAGAGTAGGGAAGAGGGGATCTTAACTGAGAAGATGCCCCCATAACATTGGCCTGTAGGCAACTCTGTGTAGCATCCTCTCAGTTAATGGTTGATTTCTGAGGGCACAGCCCATGTGGGCAGTACTGCCCCTCAGCAGGTGGTCCTTGGTTATTTAGAAAAGCAGGCTGAGCAAGCCATGAGGTGCAAGCCAGCAAGAAGTGCTCTTCCTTGGCTTCTGCTTTAGTTCCTGCCTTGACATCCCTCAGTGATGGCAGTCCCTCAGGACTGTGACCTGAGAGTTCTAGGCTGAAATAAACCTTTCTCTCCCCAAGTTGTTTTTAGCCATGGTGTTTTTCACAGCAATAGAACCCTAACTAAGACAGTAGCTCATGCCTGTAACCCAAGTACATAGGCTTTGGAAGCAGGGTTAGTAAGGTTAGCCTGGACTACATAGTGAGTTCCGTCATGGCATAAGAGTGAGACTCCATTTTAGGAAAACAAACACTTTTCTCCTTCTTCTTACTGTTTTCCCTAAAAGCTATGTAGATATAAAGATATTTAGACCTTTGTCATTTTTTTCCGCACAGTAACAAAAACCTAATTTCTTTTCTTTTTATACATTCTAACTCAACCATGCCCTCCCTCATTTTAATCTTTTAAAGACATAAATTTAATGATAGCTGTTTGACTGTTGCTTTATTAGATGTAAGATGGTTAGATTTTTTTCTTAAACATATATCAACAATAATCCTAGATAAAATTTTAATGTTGTGCCAGTTAGTTTTCATCAACTTGACACAAGCTCGGGTCATCTGGGAAGAAGGAACCTTGACTGAGAGAAGGCTTCCATCAGAGCGCCTGTAGGAGAGTCTGCAGGGCATTTCCTTGATAAATAGTTTATATGGGAGGCTCCAGATCAGATGAGATGGTGCCTTGGTGCCTAGACAGGTGGTCCTGGGTGCCATAGAAAGCAAGCTGAGGCGAGGCTGCCCACTCTCTTCATATCTCTTCAATATAATACTTGAAATTCTAGCCAGAGCAATAATATAACAAAAGGAGATCAAGGGGATCCAAATGGGAAAGGAGGAAGTCAAATTATCCCTATTTGCAGATGATATGATAGTGTGCGTAAGTAACCCTCAAAATTCTACCAGAGAACTACAGCTGATAAAAACCTTCAGCAAAATGGCTGGATACAAAATTAACTCAAAAAAGTCAGTAGCCTTCCTATATACAAAGGAGCAGAGAAAGAAATTAAGGAAATTACACCCTTCACGATAGCTGCAAGCAATATAAAATATCTAGGAGTAACTCTAACAAGCAAGTAAAAGACTTGTTTGAAAAAAACTTCAAATGTCTGAAGAAAGAGATTGAAGCTGACTTCAGAAGATGGAAAGATCTCCCTTGTTCGTGGATCAGAAGAATTAACATTAGTAAAAATGGCCATTTTACCAAAAGCAATTTATAGATTCAATGCAGTCCCTATCAAAATAACTACACAGTTTTTTAAAGACATTGAAAGATCAATTCTCAACTTCATATGGAAAAACAAAAACCCAGAATAGTTAAAAACAATCCTGTATAATAAAAAATCCTACGGAGGAATCTCCATACCTGATCTCAAGCTGTACTATAGAGCAACAGTAATTAAAACAGCATGGTACTGGCACAGCAATAGGCTGGTTGATCAGTGAAATTGAAATGAAGACCCAGAAATGAATCCACACACATATGGTCATTTGATTTTTGACAAAGAAGCCAAACCTATTCAATGGAAAAAGGATAGCATCTTCAACATATGGTGCTGAGCTAACTAGTTGTCTACATGTAGAAAAAATGCAATTAGGTCCATATTTATCACCATGCACAAAACTAAAGTCTAGATGGATTAAAGACCTCAACATAAAACCAGAGATACTAAACCAGTTAGAAGAAAAAGTGGGGAAGATCCTAGAACACACTGGCATAGGAGACAACTTCCTGAACAGAACACCAACAGCTCAGGCCTTAACATCAATAATCAGTAAATGAGAACTTATGAGGCTGAGAAGTTTCTGTAAGACAGAAGACTCTGTCAAAAGAACAAAGCGACAGCCCACAGACTGGGAAAAGATCTTCACCAACCCTAGACCTGACAAAAGTCTAATAGCCAAAATATATAAAGAACTTAAGAAATTAAACACCACCAAACCCAATAATCTAATTAAGAAATGGGGCTCAGAACTAAACAGAGAATTCTCAACAGAGGATTACTGAATGGCTGAGAAACTCTTAAACAAATGACCAACATCTTTAGTAATCAGAGCAATACAAATCAAAATGACTCTGAGATTCCATCTTACACCCATCAGCATGGCTAAAATAAAAAACTCAAGTGACAGCACATGCTGGCGAGGATGTGGAGAAAGGGGAACACTCCTTCATTGCTGGTGGGAATGCAAACTTGTACAACCACTTTGGAAATCTATCTGGCAATATCTCAGAAAACTGAGAATAGGGCTTCCTCAAGACCCAGCTATTCCACTCCTTGGAATATACCCAGAAGATGCTTCACCACACAAGGACATATGCTCAACCATGTTCATAGTGGCCAGAACCTGGGAACAGCCTAAGTGTCCCTCAGTAGAAGAATGGATAAAGAAACTGTGGTACATTTACATTATGGAGTACTACTCAGCTATAAAAAACAAGGAAATCCTAAAATTTGTGGACAAATGGATAGAACTAGAAATGATCATACTGAATGAGTTAACCCAGAAGCAGAAAGACTCACATAGTTTATACTAACTTATAATTGGACACTAGCCCAAGAGGCATGTCACATGATAGCCTTCAATTACCAGGAGATTGGGATGGTTGTGAGAACATCCTATTGGGACTCTAGGGGAGAAAAGTATGGGAGAATGGAGAAACAGAAGGATCCAGAGGGTCCTAGAAATGTACAAGAAGAACATCATGACGGACAGATCTGGCCCTAGAGGTTCTGCTCAAACTACTGCATCAACCATGGACAATACATGCAGTAAACATCGAACCCCGTCTCAGGTCTAGCCAATGGACAAGACATTCTCCACATTTGAGTGGAGACCAGGGACTGACTTGGACGTGAACTCTGGTGCCCCATATTTGAACACTTCCCCATAGTGGGGAGTCCTGGTGGCACTCAGAGAAAGTATAAGCAGGCTACCAAGACAAGACTTGATAGCCTATGACCATATAGTGGGGGAGGAGGTCCCCCTCGGTCATAGACCTAGGGTAGGGGAATAGGGTGAAAGAGGAAGGGAGGGAGAAATGGGAGAATATAAGGGATGGGATAACAATTTAGATGCAATCTGAATAAATTAATAAAAGAAAGAAAGAAAGCTGAGCAAGCCATGGAAAGTAAGCCAGTAAGAAGCACTCCTTTATAGTTCTGCTTCAGTTCCTGCCTCCAGGCTCACACCTTAAGTGCCTGCCCTTGCTTTTGTCTGCGATGGACTGTGACCTGTAGGATGTAATAAGCCTTTTCTTCCCCGAGTTGCGTTTGGTCATTGTCTTTATCATGGCAACAGGGAGCAAACTAGAACAAATTTATAATGAAATCATATAAATGCCATCAAAATGTTCAGATTAATTTCTGCTCTTAGTATGCAGGCTTTCCATAATATCAGAGACATGGACCATAAAATCATATAGACAAAGGAAAGTATGTGTAATATATAGCAGAGAAATAATAGCCTTTCATATACATTTTGTGTGAGAATATATATATAATGTACATATATAATCCCTGAGTTATTTATTTTATTTCTTTAATCTTTTGTTATGTATATAGCAAAAACAAATTAGTTACTCACCAGGAATCTGCAGCATAGAGCATCAGCAAGAGATAACTAAACTGAAAACTGACTTGGAAAAGAAAAGTATCTTTTATGAAGAAGAAATATCTAAAAGAGAAGGCATTCACGCAAGTGAGATTAAAAACCTGAAGAAGGAGCTGCATGACTCCGAAGGCCAGCAGCTTGCTCTCAGCAAAGAAATTATGGTTCTAAAAGACAAATTGGAAAAAAACCAGAAGAGAAAGGTAAGAATCAAATTATTTTCTCATCTAGCAAATATCTAGTTAGTGTATGTCACATGCCAGGTCCTAGGAAGCTCAGGCAATAGACATATCCAAGTTCCAGCAGAGAAAAATCATGGTGGCTAAGTGGGAAGCTATAATGCAGCTAGGAAAGAGCGGTGGGGGAGAAGTGCGAAAGCAGCACAAGAGAAACGCAAGGCAGACATTTGATACGTAAGGCTTTTCAGCACAAGAAGTACATCTTTGCTGGACCAAATGAGTTAGCAAGAAGTAAGAGGAGAAGTGTCCAGGAAGAGGTGGCAGCATGTGCTAAGACCTAAAGGGAAGGGAAGGTCACACACTCAGAAAATGATACTACTGACTGTGGTGGATGCACACACAAAAAATGGGAGTGGTGAGAAATGAGGCTTCAGGGTGGGGTCACAGGTAAAGTGAATTAATAGAAGGCCTTTGCACTTTATACTAAGTGATGGAAGAAAAGTTACATGATGGTGCTTACATGTTGGATGGTCACTTGCTACCTTGTGCAGAATGATTTAGAAGCAGCCAAAGGAGTCTAGCTGTAAGACGAGGTAGTACTACTCCATTGACAGTACTGAGGTTGGAAGAAATTGTGAAATTGAGAAATTCTACTGCAAAGACAGAATCTGCAGGACAGAAGGGAGTAGCTGAGAGAAAAGGAAAGGAGGAGGAGTTATCAGTAGCACAGAGGTTCTAGGTTTCAGGCACCTGGGTAGGTGTTGTTAGCATTTGTCCTGTGTTATTCATATTGGAAGCCCACATTTTTTCAGTTTAATGCATTCTTGACAAATGCAAAGTACTGTCCTGTGCACTGTGGTATCGGAGTGAACAGACTGAACAAAAGTCTCTGTCCTTATGGAACCTGCTCTCAGTCTGTGAAAGAAAATAGAGTAAGGGAGGCATAGAACACCTCACATAATGATCTGTGCTGAGAACCAAACAAAGGAGGAAAAGGCTGTTAGGGGAAGACTAAATTCTGTGAACAGAAGGGAAGACGAGCTGCGATGATGGAGGAATTTTACTGAGGGGGTGACTTCCCAGTAAAGAGTAAGTAAAGTATAAAATATATACTGTTCTGTAAGAACATTGTACACAGAGGAGAGCCCATCTATTCCAAAGTCCTGAGCAGATCTTGAGAGCCTAACGAGCTCGTTGTAAATGAATGTCAGATGCTTTGTAGATGCTGAATTTTACATGTGAAGTGTAAATAACTGTAGGCGCCACTCTCTCCTCTGGTGGTCAGTGGTGTCATGTGGGTGTGGTCATTTAGAGAAGAGCGTAGATAGAAGAATGTCTTGAAAGTGAGCTGGGGGCATTCCAGTCAGTACGAACTGGAAGCTGAGGAAGAACTAGCAAAGTGAACAGAGAACGATGGGAAGAAATCCGAGCAAGTGTAGTTTTCCAGGACCCCTCGTCAAGAAAGCATGCCAAATCTCTCAATGTGTAGGGCAGTTTGAGGTCTGAACTGAGAAAAGAACCACAGTGGCGTTTGCATTTAGGACCACATGACTTTGATAAAAACAATCTGACTGGAAAAGTGCTTATAGAGGCCTAATGGAGAGCCAATAGAGCGGTGACGTCTGCACACGCAAGCAGTGGAACAGTAGCTGGACATGTTTATCTCCAGTCACTTGGCTCATTGTTGGTGTGGTGTGGTGTGTGTGTGTGTGTGTGTGTCTGTCTGTCTGTCTGTCTGTCTGTGTGTATTTATTAAGTAGAAATGATAACAATTCAATAGAGTTGGGAGGAAGGTACTAGAACAATGAAGAGCTCAGCCTTACTCAGGCATATGTAGTTTTACCTAGAGAAAAGAAGAGGTTGTAGAGTAAAACGGCACAGATGAAGTCAGCTGGAAGGTGGGTCTGGTTCTTGTGCTGACTTGGGACTGTTGAATGTGACATGCTCGGGAAACATTAATGTGGGGTATGTCATCAGTTTAAAGCCCTGGCAGGTTTCCAGTATAGATCCCAAGCTCCACTGGTGTAGCAGGTAGTAAATGGAGCCACATGATGAGGTTAAGTGAGCACCTGAGATAGTATTCTGAGCACGCTGGCATTTACAGGAAGGCAGAAGCACAGTGGTTCACCAGCCAGGAGAAGATGCGTTCTCTAGAGGGAGGGTGGCCATCACTGCACAGGTAGACTGCGGGGTGTAGCACAGGGTGAGTTTACAGCAAGGTTTGGTTTGTTTAGGTGGTGGAGGCAGACCTCAGCCTGCCACTTTAAAATGTACAACTTAGTTTGTTTAATGCTATTTAAGAAAACAAGAATCGTTTTATATGAAATTTCATTGTTTATTTTTTCTGAAAAGCTTCTTTGCAACTTTTCCTGATTTTGTTTTCAAAGTTACTCCTCTGTCAGGAAAGATTCCATAACATAACTAAATATATTTGAAGCTTTAAATAATAGTGACACATTTGCTTACAGACTGGATGTTTTTTCTTTGAATTATAATTTATCTTTAGTAATCAAGTATTATAGGAGAAGTTGAGGTCACCCATTATTCATGCCTTTTATTCACTTGAAAATAATTATATAAAATTAGCCAAGCTGATCTGTACTGAATTTCATTTTGTTGCTAACATTTTCTATCAAACTGCCATAGACATAAGTGTATTTCTCAACGTGATAACACAGTCTTTAGAAACAGGTTCTCCCCTTTTTCTTAGGAGGCAGTTAGAATGGTTTACAGTCATAAGTCAGTCTTACTCATAAATGTACTTTATAATATTATTTCTTGTATATGTTTGTGTCTAGATGTAGAAAGAGAGAAGGGCTGGGAATATCGAGACAAGTACTAGAAATATAATGGTAACAATATACATTTGCTGTATATGTTACACACGCACACACACACACGCGCGCGCACACACACACACACGCACGCACACACACGCACACACGCACAGTCTAAAGATGAGAACTGGACATTCCATTGTGGCCCACATATCTCTGTGGGGCATGGCCGAGCAGCTGGGATGTAGAGCTCTCTAGCATCCTCCTTGTCTCAGCTGTGTACCAGATAAGGCTCGTGTCTGCAGCTCATTGATTCAGGCTAGCAGTGAAACTCACGTCTAATTATTGAATCGGTGCACTGAACCACAATCCCAGGTTGAACTCTTAGTAAATTTGGCTATATTTGCTCTGATTTAGCTTTTCTTTGGCCTCCCACTCTTGGAATTAATTCTTATGAGCTACTCCCTACTTTTCCTTTTTAAATTAACAAAAGTGTCAGTTCTTTGTTGTGTAAGTCCCCTCCTCCACACCTTGGCTGTGTTCTTAGCTCTTGTCTTGGGCCTGAAGACAGTAAGTGATAGGGTAGGGGTTAAAGATAATCATCACCTCTCATCTTAAGTAGCTGTTCCTAGTGAAACTCATGAAAGGCTCAGAGTTCATAGCTCACAGCTTCCACTGCTGATGCCCACAGGTGCTTACCTGTCCATGCCTCTGCCTTCTAAAGGATACGCTGACATGACTGTAGTGCCTCTGTCCACACGTAACTTCAGACAGACTCCAGATAAGGGTCACCCCCCTACACAGTGAGAGGCCTGCACTCCTTAAAGCTGTGGTAAGGTCTAGAGAAGGCAAAGAAAATACTTTGGATGGAGGGAAAATGAAAAAGAAACTGCCGGGCACAGCATGTGTTTTCAACTGGCTTGGGAACTAGATAAGAAACAGTGTTGTGCTGGTGGGATTGCAGAAGTTAAGCATGTACTTGACTTTGGGAAATACGGTCTGGATTTTACAGATCAGAAGAATAACATCTGTACCTGCCTCTTAGTTGTTCAGGAGAATACTGTACACACAGAGTAATCGAGCAGCTGACGGACAGTGCTAACCATTGGGACATCTAGGCAAAGAGACACAAAGGTTCTTTGTACCTTATTTATAACATTTTCTGTTACGTTGAAATTACTTCAAACCAAATATTATTCAATATCAAAATTTAGATATCTATTAATTTCTAAATATTAACAAAGTGTGTGGGATAATAGTCTTAGTGATGTTAATAAGCTAGGAAATAACTGGCTTAATCCCATGTCTTTGCATTTTATAAAAATAGATGCAGATATAAAAAGGAAAGGACCTAACTTGGTCTCGTATTAGTTTTGTCTTTAAACTTAGTAAACATGGGTCAGATGGCAGTTACTATTACTTTCATTTTGGTTGCTTATTCATCAATCTTCCTGATTGTGCCTTCTCTCCTTAGTCACTTCATCCCAAATAGTAATTGTGATATTACTGCATTTTATTTTATTTTATTTTATTTTATTTATAGACTTACCTGAAATTAGTTCACTTACTAATTTTTTCTTCTCCTGCACTTGAATGGTAAATTCTGTAAATAGGATCTGTTTGTAAAACCCTCACAAAATTTTGTTAGCAAATATTATTTTATTTTTTAAGAGAGAGTCTCACTGTGTAGCTCTGGCTGGCCTGGAACTCATTATGCAGACCAGGCCAACTTCGAACTCCAAGATCCCTTGGCCTCCTGAGTGCTGGGAGTAAAGGCATGAAATACTGTACCCGGCATACTATAGAGTCTTGGAAAGGTTTTTTCATTAGACCTGTAATTGCATATCACCATACTGGTTTTTTGTGGTCATGCTATAGCTCAATCTGATTACTGTGTGTTTGCTATATGACTGTTACACAAATAACTTTTTTCAGTTGTCTTTTGATCCAATTGCCTTTTCTGATTTTCTCTTTTAAATTGTGTTAGTCAAAGTGAAAGGGAAGAATTTGAAAATGAGTTCAAACAACAATATGAACGGGAAAAAAGTATTATTAACTGAAGAAAATAAAAAGTTAACAAGTGAACTTGATAAGGTGAGTGATTCTATCTCATTTGATCAAGTCTATGTTAAGCACTGTGATTTATGTCATGCTTGTCACCTATACTTGTTGTGTTGCTTATGGTCCTCCTTATAAGGTGTCCATGTTTGTATGACATCTTCTGTTACACCCTTTTCTTTTGAGACAGTGTTTCATAGCCCAGGCTGGTCTTGAACTTATTTTATAGCTGAGTTTAACATTGAATTACTGATTCTCCTGCCTCTACCTCCCAAATGTTAGGATTACAGTCATGCACCACCATGCCCAGCCCGTGTGTGTGTGTGTGTGTGTGTGTGTGTGTGTGTGTGTGTGTGTGTGCACCATATATTTTTTAATGCCAGAAACTATGAAGGTGCTAAATTGTGGAACTGCCCAAACTAGGAACCAACATAGACTCCCAAAAGCAGCCAGAGAAGACAGGTGGTGCTCCTCAGGGTGTGAAAAACTGAAAGCTGAACTCAGAACAGGGGAGAAGGAAGAAGCATTCCAAGAGAAAAAAGAATGACACTTTCCAAACACTGAAACAAAGTAACTGCCATTGTAAAATGGTCAGTGTTAAGTTTCACAAAGAAACCTGTAAATAACATACTTAAGGCTCATGATTTAACCTCACAAACCTAGGTTAGTTTGGTTTGCTTTTTGGTTTTTTTGGGGGAATCCTTTTGTCTTTAGCATGTTGAAATAAATAGAAAATTTAACAATGGGGAATTTGTTTTAAAGTGTTTGGCTGGTACATACGTGTGTTTGTATGTGTGCCCATCCATGCATAGATAGTTGCATAGGAGGATAGAGGTTAGGAGTGGGTATGTGTCTCGGTAGATCTTTCTCCCCACCCCACCCCCTTTGTTAACCTAGGTCTCCTGCTGAAACTGGATGGAGCTCACTGCCTCTGCTGGACTGGATGGCCAGTGAGCAACAAGAGTCCGTACCCCACCCCTAGACCGGGGTTGCAGGTGCCATGTTCATCCTGCCACACGTGGCCTTTTTACATATGCACTATGGTCCAGGTCTCAGGTGTTCATGCTTACAAAGCAAAAATTTACTGACTGAGCCATCTCCCCCGCCCCAAATTTAAATTTAGGTACAAATGTTTACATTTAAAATGAAAGCCTCATTTTAAAATAATAAATTTCATAGATCAATTTATATGATTAAGTGCATTCTTTTTCCTGGAGAACAAGTGACAGAAGATTGCTCTTGAGAGATTGGAGTTGTTGAAGTTAGGTGTTGGGCTCATAAGAATTCACTTACAGGATCCTTTTTTTTTTAACTGTTAAGTACATTATTTTATTTTATTTTCTCCATTCTGTTGGACTGATAGTCATTTGTACTCAGTTTCATTTTATTTTATATTTTATATTTTTATTTTAGGTATATAGATATTTTACCTGCCTGTATGACTGTACATCATGTTCATACAGGCCAGAAGAGGGCTTTGTATCTCCTGGGTCTGTTCTTCCAGAAGATCTGGGCTTGATTTCTAGCACCCACATGGTGGCTCACAACCATTTTTGTATATTCTTCTAATTCTTTATAAATTTTTACAAAGCTAACAGGACATTTGCAGAAAAAAAAGGAGGTGGGAATGAGGAAGTAAGAAGGAAGAGAGGATTTGGCCTGCAGATCTGGATGATTTTTTTAAAGTTGATGAAGAATGTTCACAATTAGAACCAATTTCGTGTAGGGTTTGGGGAAAAGCAAAGAAAGTGGGAAAATTTAGTGAGTTCATTATTAGTAAGCTCTTCAGTGTGGTGTGGGATAATAAAATAAACACTTTCAGTGGCAGATTATGCATTAATAGGTGGAAAAACAGGTGTCTAAGTGCCACTCATGTGTCAAACTGCCTTCCAGCTAACCACGTTGTATGAGAGCGTAAGCCTGCGCAACCAACACTTAGAAGAAGAGGTCAAAGACATAGCCGACAAGAAAGAGTCGGTTGCGCACTGGGAGGCCCAGATCACAGAGATCATCCAGTGGTGAGTGCTCCTCCACACTCTGCGTGGGCTGCGGCTGGGTTGGTGTTTCTAACACACTCATAGTCTTCATTTGCCATGGAAATGAAGTCACTTTAAGCTTTCTAAGAATGGAAAGAAGAGCCTTTCAAGAACTAGAGAAATGTTCTCCCTTGCTTTTGATATTTTCTAAGATTAAAACTCCTATATTTATGATTATTTTAAGACACTAACCAAGGACAATACAAGTAGTAAACATCGAACCCCTACTCTGATCTACCCAATGGACAGGACATTCTCCACAGTTATGTGGAGAGCAGGGACTGACTCTGACATGAACTCGGGTGCCCCATATTTGACCACCTCCCCTTGGTGGGGAGGCCCGATGGCACTCAAAGAAAGAATAAGCAGGCTACCAAGATGAGACTTGATAGCCTATGACCATATAGTGGGGGAGGAGGTCCCCCTCAGTCGTAGACTTAGGGGAGGGGAATAGGGTGAAAGAGGGAGGGAGGGAGGAATAGGAGGATACAAGTGATGGGATAACAATTGAGTTGTAGTCTGAATAAATTAATAAAGTTAAAATTAAAAAACAAAAAAAAGAAACAGCCTGAGGAAAATGGAGATGAGTAGTACCATGTTTGTGAATATAATGTTCCAGTTCACATATGCCATTTCAAAACCTCGAGTGACTGGGGCTTGGCTTCACAAACTGTTTCCTACACTCTCAGAACTTATTTTGAATGTATATTTGTTTAATGTGTGAGTGCTCCATCTGCATGTATATCTGCACACAAGAAGAGGGCACAAGATCTCATAATAGATGGTTGTGAGCCACTACATGGTTGCTGGGATTGAGCTCAGGACCTCTGCAAGAGCAGACAGCGCCCTTAACCTCTGAGCCATCTCTCCAGCCCTTGAATATTTGACCTATGAATTTTGTCATTTTAATTTACTAAATGGTTGTTACCATGCTTATAAAAATTTTCATGTTTTATACTACATGGAGAAAATGGATTCCAGTGAAGATTTATTTCCTAATAACTTTTAAATTTATTTAAATCTTTACCTATCTCAACATTTATGTCAAAATTGATAGTTCCTTTATATAGCTACAAAGCAATTAATTATTTATTGAGGCTTTTACTTTCCTGCTATTATATCAGCTTAATAAATTTTCAACTTTCTTTTATCAGGTTTCTAATACCCTTCCTTTTTTATTTTTGTTTTTTGTTTCGTTTTGTTTTTTCAAGACAGCGTTTCTCTATTTAGCCTTGGCTGTCCTGGACTCGCTTTGTTAACCAGGCTGGCCTCGAACTCACATCAGTCCGCCTGCCTCTGCCTCCCAAGTGCTGGGATTAAAGGCGTGCGCTACCAGACCCGGCTCTCTAATACCCTTCTTAAATCAAAAGTCAATAAGGTATTATAAGTAACTTTCATAACACAAATATATATACTGAAACCATAGAGTTCTTCTGAGAGCTAATCTTTGCTTAAAGATGTACCCAGGTTGTAGAAATTAATGTGTATTCCAGAAAACAGAACTGTTAGTTCAATTAGTGTTTAATTCATAATCACATCATTAGGCTTAAAATTCTAAAGGGAGTCATTTTAACATTTAGCCAAATTTATAATGGAGCTGAATAATAATAAAGGATAGAGCTGAAAATGTGTTTTGTAAGCTCTTTTTTCCAAAGCTTCCATTGACTATAACAGTGGAAGAGCCTAGTAAAGGAAGGAAGGATTCCTTCTTCATTCATTTATTCGGTTCATTTTCATTCATTTTTAAAGACAGTTTTCACCATGTACTCATGGCTGACTTCAAATTCTTGATCTTGCAGAAGAAAAAAAAAGGACTGGCAACATCTAAACACTGCAGTGAAATAATTGCCATTATAAAATGCTAAGTAGTAAGAATTGTGAAGGAATATAAATAAAATATACTTAGGTCATAATGAAGCATTATGATACATTTATTTGTTGGCCTATAATTCAGTTTGAAATAACTAGAATTTTCTGGGGGCTTGTTTGTTTGTTTTTGTTTTTGTTTTTCGAGACAAAGTTTCTCTGTGTAGCCTTGGCAGTCCTAGACTCACTTTGTAGACCAGGCTGGCCTCAAACTCACAGAGATCCATCTGCCTAAAGCCTCCTGTAGTTACAGGCATGTGCCACGATGCTGGCGGAAATAACCAGAAATTTCAACAGTAGGAAATTTGTCTTTAAAAAGTATGGGGGGGGGGGCGGCTAAAGGTCAACTTTGAGTTTCTTCCACAGTCATTGTACCTTTTTATTTTTTTAAAAAAAAATATGATTTAACAAATTTTCTGTCTAAAATCATGGTTTTTATCAGTTCTTTCTCCTTAAGTTAATAACTAGAAACTGGTCTTGGATTTCTTTAAGCTTCAACCATTATTTCATTATTTAATATTTTTAGAAAACAGGGGTGTTTTGTTATAACATAACCCTGATCTCTGCAGAATATCATGTTTTAAATTTTCTAAATTCGACAGTATACATTAGCTTTAAAGAAAGTATATGCTTTTGTGAGATAAAATATGAGTTTCTAGATAATGAAAAAATCTTAGTAGCCTTACACTTGTCCACTGTGAGATCTAAAGGGTCATTGTTTGTAGTTCATGGGTGATTTACTAATTCATGAGATGTACATAACTTGGGCTTTCCTAAGCCCTGCCAGTTTCCATTTGTACATAACTGCATAGTTAGTAAATCTGTCCCCAGGCAGCAGTAGTAGTGCGATGAGTCTTTTTAACGGAGTTCTTTTAAGTATCTCTAAGTTTCTGGCACTTGGTTAGTTACATACATCACTGGAATGTTTCTGTTCTTTACTGTGCACTTCGTGCCTGACTCTGTACGTGTGTGTTCCAGGGTGAGTGATGAAAAGGATGCGCGAGGCTATCTTCAGGCCCTAGCTTCTAAAATGACTGAAGAATTGGAAGCGTTAAGAAATTCCAGTTTGGGGACACGAGCAACAGTAAGCTTTGCCATCTCACTTGAGACTCATCTCTTTTAGCAAGCAGAAAGCACATAACAAGTCTGACTGCTGTAAAAGTTTCCAATTTAAGAAAATATATTACTGGTAGCTGTTATTGTATAGCTATTTATTATTGAAGGAACTGGAAAGAAACCATTATTTATATTCATTTATGTACATTTTTTCTTGTTATTTATTTATTTAATAAAAATTACATGTTTACAAATTATGTATCAACTCCACTCAGTCATCAGTAATATTGATTATAAAATAGCTGCTAGATTCACTTCTATTATGAAATTTAGTGTTAAGAAAAATATAGGAACTAAGACATAACCATATTATTCTATAGGATATGCCCTGGAAAATGCGTCGTTTTGCAAAACTGGATATGTCAGCTAGACTAGAGTTGCAGTCTGCTCTGGATGCAGAAATAAGAGCTAAGCAAGCCATCCAGGAAGAGCTGAATAAAGTCAAAGCGTCTAACATCATTACAGAATGGTAAGGATCAATGATGTAGTCATCACAGTGCCGAAAACTGTGTGGACAGAGCTACGTGTTTAGTAGACTACCTGATGTTTTTGGTTTTGCTTTTTAAACAAAAAAAAAGTGATGACCAGAAGATTGGGAATACAGTTTAGTAGTGTAGTGCTTGCCTGCCATCTCAAGGCCCTGGGTCTGAGCCCTGCTCTGCCCAGCACCCCCTCCCCCCCGACAAAAGAGATGAACAAATTTGGGGCGATAGCTCAGTCATTAAAATGCTTGCCTTATAGGCATGAAGACTTAAGTTTGAATTTTACATTAAAAGAAAAGAATGCTGGGAGCCCTGGCACCTGCCTGTAATCCCAGGGCTGAAAAGGCAGAGACAGGAGGATTCTGGAAGCTTACCAGCTAGGAGTCTACCCAGACAGACCAGTGAGCTCTAAATTCAGTGTGAAAGCATGTCTCCAGAACTCAGGTGAAGAGCTACTGAGGAGGCCCTGAGGCTGACCTCTGCCCTTCATGTCTAGCGCACACCTAGACACACACAAAGTGGTGACCAGAAAACATCGTCAGGATTTGAGAAAGAAAACATAATTCTGGTCAAAATCTTATATAGCCTTGTTTTCTTCACGCTTATCCAATAGATAGGTTATTAGTTTTAAATAATACTCTGTTTTTTAAATTTTTCTCTTCGTTTTTAAAGTTTAGATAACTCAAATTTTATTCTGTTAAATCTAAAGTCCTCTCACATTCTGTATAGAATTCAACCTTACCATCAGAATGAAATGCAAACATCTGAGAAATGTAGCTTCTACCACAGACCTTTTATGAAAGGTCATTTTATTGATGTTAAATTTTGTGGGTGTTTTTTGTTTGTTTATTTGGGGAGTTAAGATGTTGAGTTTTGTAATGGCAAAATAATTATAATTATTTTCCAGGTTCCTTTATTTATTTAAAAATAAGCAAACGGGGGGGGGGGGGGGGGCTGGAGAGATGGCTCAGAGGTTAAAAACACCATCTGCTCTTCCAAAGGTCCTGAGTTCAATTCCCAGCAACCACATGGTGGCTCACAACCATCTATAATAAGATCTGGTGCCTTTTTCTGGCGTGCAGTTGTATACATAATAAATAAATCATTAAAAAAATAAGCAAATGCCTAGTATCCAGGGATGTTAGCTAGTAAATATATCCCCTCAATTCTTGTCACAACAAGAAAGCAAAATCTATTTCAGATACAAAAATGATGAAATGAAACTTTTTAATTGGATTAGATATAAAGGTGGTTCTAAAATAAGTCACGCAACTAGAAAGATGGCCCAGCAATAGCAAGTTCTTAATGTATTTGCATGGACCAACACCGGATTTTTAGCACCTCACAACTGCCTGTACCCCTAGTTCCACAGTATCTGAAACATTCAAGCCTCCTTACGGATTTGCATGTATGTGGTACACGTAATTTCATGCAGGCACACATACATCATGTGAATAAAGATAAATAAATCAGTTAGTGGGTAACAGTGGAACAATTGTAACATTAAAAATGAAACTATAAATTTAAAAATCCATCTGGCTCAAAAATATCAAAACTTCCAAAAGCGTAAGAAGAAACACAGGGCTACAAATTGAATTTTGAGTAGTGTTATACCTTAAGACTTAATGCTGTAGTCATTATTTTCTTATTGAAGGACAGACACACACTCCTGTTTAATTATGAACGTTTTGTTGTAAATGGCACAGGCACAAATTAAGTATGATTTGCTTAATATGCTTATGAAGCATTAGAAGAAAATTTTCTGGAGAACGTCGTTTTCGATATTAGGACTGGGGTTCGCACATATTGAAAGATAAACTCGTGTATGTGCTCTGGCTACCTGGTATTATATGAACACCATCTAACAGAATTCTAAAGTTGATCTAATAATTCAGCTCAGGGTCAGCAAACTTTTTCCTATAAAGGCCCGTGTAGCCTCCTCCTCTGCTCAGCCCTGTGGTCACAGCAGCAATAGTAGCAGCTGCTGCAGCAATCCTGTTCTGGCGTTTTTCAGTGCTGGGAGTTGAGCTAGTGCTTCCTTCACACGTGCCAGGCAAGTCTTCTGCTACCGAGCCGCGTCCCAGCCCTGGAAGCCATCCTCTTTACAGAAGTGAATGAGCCCAGCTTGCTTTATTAATTTGCATTATAGCAGGTGGGAGGCTGTATTTGTCTTGTATGCAGTAGTCTACAGCCTTCTAACTTAGCCTCACAGACATTTAAACCAAACAAGCCCAGCTACACAAAATTAACAACTGTTTTTCTTCCCCTGCTTATTTAAGTAAACTGAAAGATTCAGAGAAGAAGAACTTGGAACTGCTGTCCGAAATTGAGCAGCTGATAAAGGATACTGAAGAGCTTAGATCTGAAAAGGGTATGAGAATTGTGTGCTTGTGTCAGGGTCCTCTATTGCATGAGAGCCGCCTTACTGCATAGACAGAGAATTCTTCACATTAGCAGCCACACATACATTCACCCTTGAGAGTGCATACAAACAATAGGCAGGCACACACACACACACACACACACACACACACACACACACACACGTACATGCATGTATGCACATACATGCAGACTGCTTGAGTTATTATATATTAGTTAATATACATCATATTAAGAATTTTTAGTAACAGATACATGAACAAAGTCTTATCAGAATTCTAAAATTAACCTTTGGTTTCATAATATTATTAAATTTAATAATTCAGCTCAGGGTCATAAATTTGGCTTATTTCAGTGTTAGAAAATATCTCCTGAGTAACTTTTGAGCCTGGGATAGCAGTATTTTGTGATGTATTGATAATGTTCTCACGTGTCATAATGTAGTTACTTGAGCAGTGGTGCTGCCTGTTAACATAAGAACTTAGTGAAGAAACTTGAGAGAGAGGAGGTGGTTTTTGAGGGTCTTGCTGAGTAGCCTATGGTGTCCTTGAGTTCAGAATCCTCTCGCCCTCTCCCCTAATTGCTAAGATTACATTTTTTTAGTACTTTCTGTGTGCCTACAGTGTATGAAGTCTTGTGAGTACAGGAAGGACAGTCAGGGGAAATATATAAAATAACTAAGATGACTAACTCAATATTGATAGTTTCAGTAATGAAGAGTTATTTGGCTGTTTGTTATCTTTTTCTAGTTTGGTGCTTACATTGCTTGTCCTATGATATCTCCCAGAATATATTACTATTTTCTTGAGAACTTTTATTCTTCTTTTTACATGGAACTAGCTCAAAGCATGTCATAACCTTATGAAATGACCTTCTTACACAGTTTTTCCATCATGTAGACCTGGAGGGTGATGATTTAATAAAAATAAATTCAGAATATGACTTATTTTAGTAAAAAGATACTGTATATACAGTTATCCAAAACCCATGTTTCTAACAAAGGTCTCTGTCACACTGGGTTAATTAATGGGCTTTGTGTGGGCTCAGGGTTACTCCATCATTTGCCATCTCCTTAACACAGGCGAGGATGAGGCTGCGTGGGCCTCTGTGTCTGCTACACTGTGCAGAACAGAGGAATTGCATAATGGGTTTCCACCCCCAGAAGGGTCACAACCCACAGGGTTGGAACCGCTGTACTAGATGGAGAAACGAATGTGTTAACTAGTGGCACAGAGAACTGTCATGGGGGATAGTCTGGGTTAACTGTTGAGTCTAGGAAACTCTAATGTATTTTATTTTTTTAACTATGTAGAGTAAATACAACCAGCCTTGAAATAGTTTTTTAGCTCTTTAATAGATTGAGACAGGAGAGGTTACCCATGAAAATTAGTTTTAATTGTTCTACTTTAAAAAAGAGTTGCTGCTGTCTTCTAGGTATAGAGCACCAAGACTCACAGCACTCTTTCTTGGCATTTTTGAATACGCCTACCGATGCTCTGGATCAATTTGAAGTAAGTAACTGCTCTGAATTCCTTCTGGGGTCTATTTAAAATTCACTCTGGCATCTAAAATTTACATACAGTAAAACTTGTATTGCAGCCATATAAGAGAACCTAGTATCGAATAAAACCATGTAAGGGAAGAATATGTTTATATTCTGGAAAGTATGCCCACACTTGTATGTAATAAAAAGGTCTAAGAAAGTCCAAAACCAAAAGTTATTATTAGACCTAAAAGCAATTTCAACCCCCTAAGAAACAGTTTGTGCAGAGCAAATGCCAACATTTGAAGAAGATTCCTTTTCTCCAGAGCTTAGAGGCATGATAAAAATGAAAATAAGTGAAAGTGTGGGCACTCTCAGTAGCTCGCTGCTGGCCCTTGTTCCAAGTCAGTTCCTTTTAAAGAAGTATGCAGTAAGAAATGCTTTTCAATAAAGTGTTAACCTGCACTGTGTTACCTGCACTCTGAAATAGTGAGTTTGTAGCTCTTTGTCTTTTCTTACCTTATTATTTAAATATTTTGCTGGGAAAAAATCAATATAATACCAAAGTATGTTTTATGTCAGAAAATGTAAGCTATTGTTTATCTCCTTTTTGGGCAGCTAGAGACCCTGGGGTGTTTGTGTGTGAGGCTCCGCTCTAAACATTGGAGGTATGCTGTAGCCTCAGTACACAGGGTCCCTCAGACTGCACGCAGAACCAGAAGCACAGATTCTGAGGACCTGTTTCACCTGCTATTTGCAAAAGTGTACCATTAATTTAATTATCAGTGACTTGCCGTGAGGTTTCATTTTATTACTTTGGGTCAGTCGTGGAATTTCATTTCTCTGGGGAAGGTAGGAAGAATCATGCTTTGAAATATAATCCCTAAGCTCCTTGACGACAGTGACAGTGGCTACTTTTCTCACTTATTTATTTGAACAAATGCCATTTGCTTTTCAATTGTTTTACAAGTTTTTAATTTATTATTTGTTTGTATTAAATTGCTTCATCCTTATTTTCTATTTTTTTTTTTTTTATTGCTGAATTCGTTAAATAGGATTCCTTTTCTTCTTCCTCATCCTCACTGATTGATTTTTTGGATGACGTAAGTCTTTGATTTTCAAACCAATGCATCCTTCAGTAAAAGAGATCAGTGAATTGATTTGAAGAATTTGCCTAGTAATGCAACCAGTTTTAGAAATATCACTTGGAAATTTATGTGAGCCAAATGCTTCCATATCTTAAATATAATAGTCTATCATTATTTAGTGTAATAAAGTTTAAAAAGCACTAAACGCTTTGGCCTTGGGTGAATCTCTGTGTTTCCATTCTTTTCAAGAAAGACTAGAATGCTTACTTAAGTACTGTCACCATATATGATATAGTCTTCATTTTTGTTTTTCATGGTTTCTATTTTACTTTGTCCTTTTCTTTTTAGCACCTTGCTCTTTCTATGTTGGTTTAAAATAAGCCTCTGGAGTAATCAAAAAGTGACATTTTAAAAGTTAAATTCTCATAGTTTTATCATAACACAGTAAGAGTATATATCTATTTTAATATGAACAGATTCCTCTTTTAATGTAGAAAGTGAGTTTAAGTCAACATGTGCACTGTACGCCCCATAAATTGGCTGCATTATTATATTCTATCTGAATTAATTCTGTAGATTTAATAACTTAGAAGTTTCTAGTAAGTATGTGATACATTTGTTTTCTATCTACCCTGCCAGTTCTGTGCATATTCTGTTCCACTTTAGATGGATCACTGATCTTTGACATAGAACGTTGATATCCTGTTAAGCATGCAGACTTTGAAAAACATTAGAAAAAGAAAGAGTTTAAATGTAAACAGTGTACACTGAAGTTTTGGGTTGGTTTGGTTTTTTGAGACAGGGTTTCTCTGTGTAGCCCTAGCTGTCCTGGAACTCTCTTTGTAGACCAGGCTGGCCTTGAACTCACAGAGATCCACTTGCCTCTGACTCCCGAGTGCTTGGATTAAAGGCATGCGCCACCACACCTGGCTTCACTAGACTGTTTTTAAATGAGGGGAAATTCATAAAATATTTTATTCCTAATATTTTGTTAAAATACAATATTAAACTCAAGGTTTCAGCACAATTTCCCACTTAAATTTTTTCTTTATATAATTTTTTCAAATTCCTGAGCAACAAAGAAGCTTCTGGATATGTTTGAAAATAACCCTAAATGTCCCTCAGTAGAAGAATGGATAAAGAAACTGTGGTACATATTCACTATGGAATACTACTCAGCTATTAAAAACAAGGAATTCCCGAAATTTGTGGATAAATGGATTGAGCTAGAAATGATCATAATGAGTGAGTTAACCCAGAAGCAGAAAGACTCAAATGGTATATACTCACTTATATCTGCATACTAGCCCAATGGGCATGTCCCACGAAAGCCTTCCCTTACCAGGAAACTGGGACAGAGGGGAGGACATCCTATTGGGACTCTAGATGAGAGGACCATGTGAGAATAGCAATGTAGAAGGATCCAGTGGGTCCTAGAAACCTACAAGTAGAACATTAGGTTAGGCAGATTTGGGCCCAGGGGTCCCACTCAAACTAAGGCACTAGCCAAGGACAATACAGGCGGTAAAATTTAAACCCCTACCCAGATCTAGCCAATGGACAGGACAGTCTCCACACGAGTGGAGAGTGGGATATGACTTTCTCACGTACTCTGGTGCCTCACATTTGACCATGTCCCCTGGAGGGGGAGACCTAGTGGCACTCAGAGGAAGGACAGCAGGTCACCGAGAAGAGACTTGATACCCTATGAGCATATACAGGGGGAGGTAATCCCTCTTAGGAACAGTCATAGGGGAGGGGAATAAGGGGAAAATGGGAGGGAAGGGAGAATGGGAGGATACAAGGGATGGGATAACCATTGAGATGTAACAAGAATAAATTAATAAAATAAAATAAAAAAGAAAATATACTAAAACCTGTTTCCCTCCAAAATGGAACTCTTTTTGCTGTTCCTAAAGCAATAAATTATGCCTGACGATTCTATAATTGAAAGATAACTATCCTTAAAAAAGGCACACAGACACACATTGCATGTTGCAATCTGCTACTTGATATGTTAAAAAATATATTGTATTTTCATTATTCACATCAGAAAGAATGAAGAGAAAGTTTGAGTAAATTACAGAGTTCCTTTTACTGATAAACTATTATTACTTTTTCTAAACAAACTTGTGCTGTGCCTGCATTCTCTTCTTTCCCATAGACACTCAGATCCTAAAACCTGAGAAAACTGTCTTTTAGCAAAGCACACTTCTCCACAGAGATCTGTGAAGCGTTCCTCTCTGCCGGCCTCCTACTTGCACATCCTCTCCAGATGTGAGGAGAGTCCACTTCCCAGCCTTACTTTCCCTTTCTGACACCCCTGCAACTGCTCTGCAGCAAACACTCTCTCAAACGCCAAGCTGACTTTTACAATAGGACACGGAACTCGTAGCACACAGTGAAAAGGAGCTGAGTGCACAAACTGCTGAATCCTTCTCATGTTCTGCCTTTTCCAAGGCTCCTAGGAAGCTGCCTGTCCCACTTTCTAGCACTGAGCTTGAAAGAGAGATCCTGGCCTTTGAGTGCCAAGGTTTGCTAGGCTGACAAATAGCTGTAGTTACGGAATTACTCTCATAAAGTGGTTTGACTATGTAAGAGAATTGCATAATGCCACCAACAAGTTCAGTATATCTTCTTACTAGGTCGGTTCTCCTGTCTCCTCTGCTCTTTCACGCCATCTCTTGTCAACCAGTGTTAATTTCACTTACATTCTTTCTCTCTGGTCTTTACTCCTTAGACTTTCACTAGCTATAGTAGAACCACAGTGTCTTCTTTGGAATTGGAATCCCATTACTATTGGGAAATGACATGTTTTTATTAGAAGGAAGGCTAGCAGTAAGCTCCCATTTAAAAAAAAAAAAAAAAGTGTTCTGTTCTTAATTTATGCTTTATGATATAATCCTCTTGTTTCTTTTGTTTGTTGTTCATAACATGTTTCCTAGCGTTTGCTATTTTCTGGTTTTATCATTAAAGTCATAGTAAAATTAGGTTTCAGTAGTAACTTTGAGTCTTTTTATGTTCGTATTCTACATCCAAGACACTATAAAACCCACACTCAGTAGCTCTCTTTGTTAGGTATTTAGATGTTTAAGGAATAATTGAGTCTTGATGTTCTCGATCCTGCATCTGGTTATTTGTGCATCACACTTATAGTCTGACTGTCCCTGCATTAGGTAGGTGCTGGTGCTTAACTAACTCAAACGCCACCCTCTTCTGTCCCCTATCATCGCTATGAAGAAGAATGCTGAGGAGCTAACATACAGCTGGACCCTCTGCCGTTAGGACAGAGGAAGGTTTGTGTTAAGCAGAATCACAGGTTGAATTTGGTGTTGTGTCTACATATCTATCCTCTCAGTACCACACACACACACACACACACACACACACACACACACACACACACACAGTCCAGGGTTACCTTCAGGATTCTCAGTTTTACTGCTAGTAGCCCTCTCTTCCAATTTTACCCTCTGCTCCTCTCCTACTTTTATTCTTTTATTTGGGCCTATTAAAATTATCATCTCACTGGGCATGGTGATGTGCACCTTCACTCCCAGCACTCAGGGGGGCAGAGGCAAGTGAATCTCTGAGTTTGAGGCCAGCCTGGTCTACAGAACAAGTTCCAGGACAGCCAGGACTACACAGAGAAACTCTGTCTCAAAACGCATAAAAACCCTATCATTTCATTGTTTAGAATGAACACAGAATCATCCTTCTATTCACAATTTTTCCTGAGGTTTTTTTTTTTAACTATTCATTCACAATTTATGTGACTATTCATTCACAATTTATGTGAATTCTGGAATTTTTATCTGGATGAGAAGATGGCAGGAGCAGGATGCCTTCCTTCAAGTCGAGCTCTGTAGTCACAGCTGTGTATAAGAACAGCTTTGGCATAAGGGAAGGAGGTTGTGTAATTCCAGTCACTTTGCTCCCAGGAAAGAGAAGAATCAAGCACAGCAGGGTGTGTGCTCAGCACTTGCAGCTGTGATGCACGAAATGAGCTGGATGGGCGGCCTGAGCAGGGTGTGGACGTCATAGAATCAGAGAGAATAGTGTCAGCAGCAGTCCTCCAAGGGGAATAGTGCCGGCAGCAGTCCTCCAAGGGGAAAAGTCTGTGTTTGTCACATCTTCCTGCTATTAGAGTGACTTCAGCAAGTGTGACTTTTAGGGTTTTTGTCTTTAGGGAAGAGAGAAGTATAGATAAAGGATTTGCCTGGCATTCCTTAGGACACATAAGGGGAGGTCAGGTTCATCTTTAAAGAAATAGAGGGCACTGTGACAGGAGATCTCTTACGGAAGGCACTCCCATGTTCAAATAGCAGTAGCACAAATCACATTAACCCTTTCTTCTGTGAAAACCAGCGTCTTCTCTACCTTTGTCCTTTTGCTCAGCTCCATACATACCATGTGACCAACCCTGTTAGTTCACATTAGGCCTGGTCTTGTGATCTGTGTAGCCAACAGGATGAGGACAAATGGAAATTAAAGTTGTAGTATCTAGAGTTTAGACGTGGAAGAAGGTATTATATCCATCATCCAGCTTTCTGGTCACCTAATATTGCTTTTCTTTTTCATATTCTAGCAAGCAGGAGAAATGGATTATCTCAGCCAGCAGAGCTTATGTGTAAACTTCAGCCTTGTGTAAAATCTTACTCTAGAATATTGAATCTTAGTCATGGCTGCTCCTATCGCAGTGCCTTGATGTTACAGTCATTCTCACCCACTGCCTCGTTTCCGTTCTTCTATAGCCAATCTCAAGGGGAAGTGTAGCCAAGGTGGGCAGCATAGGGCCATGTTTCTACTTCCCTCTATTGTCAGTGCTGATGATTTTAAAAGTCACCTTTGAAAAGGGTAGGAGTTGGTAGGTAGCTATATAAAGCAGAGCCGCTTAATCATATATTTCACAGACAATGTGTGTGCGTGTTGCTAGGGTTCAAACTTATAAAATACTTATATTTTATTAAACAATTACAAACAGTAACTCAAACTTAAGTAGACTTGTTTTTTGTTGTTGTTGTTGTTGTTGTTTAAATTGTCCATGCTGCCATGTGGATCACTGTGCGTGTGCCAACGAGAGCCTCAGCCTTAGACCACATCTGAGCAGCTGTTTCCTTACTGGTTTTATCCTACGGTTTTTCCTGGGTATATATGTCCTTGAACATACCGAGCCAGTGGCTTTGTGCATATGTCTGTATGCTGTGTTGGTACGGAGGGTGTGGAGCCTCCCGTGTGAATATGTGTAACGTGGTGTTCTCTCTCTGTTGAAGCGCTCCCCGTCCTGTACTCCAGCTAGCAGAGGCAGACGTGTAAGAGACTCTCGCACTGTGTGCTGTCCTGATGCCTACTGCATAGCTCGTGCCCCGTGCCCTTGGCTGCAGAGCCCCCGAGCATGCGCCGTGTGCCCTTTCACTGCTGCATGCATGTGCTGTGCTCTTGCTACCACTCCTCTCCTCCCTCTGTTTCTCTCCCTCCCTCCAGATTGGCTTTGGCTGCAGAGCTTTAGGAATGTTCTTCGTGGATATTTATATAGCTAAGTCATCAAAATAGTAAGATACATTTTTAAAATATGCTTTCTAAGTATTCAGATACAAGGTAAATGAGTTCCTCAGAGAGAATCTGATACAAACAAATGTGTAGCGTGCTGAGGCAATTTATAGACCATAGGTTTTACATAGATCAGTTCCAGAAAAATTGTGACGTAGATGTATTAATTTAATGCATGTCAAAAGAATTTCACTAAATATCTTACACAATATACATTAAGGAAAATAATTTTAATAATGAATTCTTTGTAATCTAAGATAATTTCAAGATTTAAAAAGATTCTTTCTATGCATTATTAACGCTGGAAACACCTTCCATTGCCAGTGCTGGTTCCATGCTGTGTGACCAGCCACTCCCCTGTCCTGTGTGGCTCTAGGATGCCCCAGTGGAGAATTAGTACGTGGGAAGGTCTCAGGCTCTTATAAACCACCCTGTCACACACACCATAGAGAAACAGTAGTTCTCCACGACTGTTGGACTGGCTTTACATGCACAGTGTTAAATAGCACTAAAGACACTCACTGGGAGACTCAAGCTGTCAACTTTCACCTGTCAACTTCCTAATGAGCAGGCACCTATGTTCCAAAGTTCCTAGATAGAGAGAGAGGTTGAGATGAAGTACTTCTGGTGAACATGGGAGGTGAACACAGTAGGATGGCCACTAGTCTTGTGTTCTTTCTGAGCTCATGGTCGGCTGTTGTCACATACATGTGAATAACCCTAGCATTGCAGATAACTTTAGACTACTGTTCAGCAGTGACTGGGTACTTGGGCGGTCACTGTGCACTCACTAGACCTGTGAGCCCTATGGGCTCTGTTGTTTAGGGTCCATAAACGATTCCTGCTTCTACAGATGTCTTAACTGTTCTGAAGTGTAGAGAGTTAGGCCACTAGATACTTGGACTCAGGAAATAAGAAAAAAACTGAGGGAGATGATTGCTCTGTGCTTCTTACTCTTAATCCTGTATCTTTATACTACAGCATCTCAATAAGCCACCATTTACCAGAACCTATGAGCTTAAAATCACCTACAGTTTGTTGTGTTTTGTGATTTTTACTATTTGTATGCCTTGCTTGTCTCCTTTCCTGGCTTCCTTCAGGCCTTTCTGGTTTAGTAGCTGACTTTTTTCTTTTAATTTGTAAAGTAGTATGTTTGTAAAGGACATAATCAGAGAATTATGAATTAGCCAGTAATTAATTGGGAACATTTAGATGGCATAGTAACAGTAGTCTTTGGGACAAGGTCATAGTATTGTTACTTCAGTAAGACACAACTAGTTACCATTCCTCACCGTGACTTTGAGGCTAGCCTTGACATTTGATTTTATATATATATATATATTTTCTTCAGATAATTAATTATTTTGTAAACTCAAAGTTGTTTTCCTTGAAATATCACAGAAATAAGTCAATGTCCTAGTATTGTCAATTTCTGTGCCATGAAGCCTCATTTTCATCTTGAGGACTTAAAGTTCTATTAACTAGTATTTAATTTAAGCATACTATAAGAAAACTTACAAATGGTATTATTAATGCATGGGTGCAAATGACTGGAGAGAGTTCCAATTGACTCTTTTAATACTGAAAGACACAGACTGGCCCATTTCAGATTGTTCTTTAGAATTTGGAGCAGAGACTATAAAGAACCAACAGTCGATGTTCAAGTCAGTATACTGAAAATAACTTTAAGAGAAAATTTCCATAAAGGCTAATAAGTTATATTATTTACAACTAGTAAGATTACAGTTGAAGCTATAACCTTAAGTAATTTACTATGACTTGTTACAGGATAATACAATATTATATTTACTGTCTTCCAGATGAAATAGCATTTCTGTAATACTGGAGATTGGTCATAAGCTCAGTTAACAGAATTGACAAGTTCACTAAAAGCTTAAAGTTTTAAGTGTTCTGGATATAAAACATTCGAGTCTTTATTTCAAGACTGCGTCCAGCTAAAAACAGATTTGATGAAAGTGGATTTTTATTTCAAATTATAGTTCCTGATTCAAGCAATATATTAGATGCAAGCTGAATTTTTACTAAGTTGTCATTCATCATCTATATCAAGTATCAGTCTCTTTTACTTTAAAACAAGGTGCATGTGGGAGTGCTGCAGCTTGCATGGCTCTCTGGCCATCCTGTGATGCGTGAGGCAACAGTGAGGTGTATTCACCATGAATTGTCGTAGTTGTTGCTTACTGGAGAAGCATGCTGTGTAATTTGAGGAGCTCTTGGTGAAATCATCTAAAAACCACACAGTTGCCTTGTCCTGGAAAGAAAAGTATTTTGTTATGCAACTTTAAAATATATATTGTAAGGATAATTTGCTAGAAAAATCTTAATACATTAATACATTCAGGGACCATTATGGACTTTTTGCAGGGCGCTATCATGCATTGTGAAAAAAAAAACTCAAAATATTCAGCTTTTTGTTTTACACACGCACACACACACACACACACACTTTTAAACTAATAGAACTAATAACACTGACAGTATATTAAATGTCTCTTAATCCTTACTCATTAGACTCATTCATTAAAATATGTTTCCTTAGGAAAAATGAGTTAACAAAAATAGGAAAAAGTATTTTTATAAAAATATCCATTCTCAGTGGATTATAATTTTAAAATATTGATTGTAGTTTTTACACTTTACATTAAGATTTGTTTCTAAGGTCTTTCTTTGAACAATACCAGAGTATGTCATCCATTAATATTATGTGTTGTTTTTTACTATTTACCCTTTTGTTGTTGTTTTTATAATCATCAAAGTAACTTGACATAACTCTGCATTTTATGTAGATCATATTTGTTGGCTTTTGCTACATTAGTAATTCAATTAACTACTTAGACTTAATGCTGTAATATTTTCAAGAGTGTCCATGGGTTAAATATAGTAATAATGATTACATTTCTCTTTAAGTTTTTAGAATACTTTGTGTAAAAATGTTATCTATATGTATATGTATGAATTGTTGTCAATCTTAAATTTCTAGCATATTTAATGAATATTCTGAATTTTTAATTGAGTTAAGTGCATTTTAATGGTAAGAATAAACCATTAATTACAAATACATGGTAATGACTAGGATTTAATTACAGTTATAGTTAAAATTATTGACATTTTGAAAACCACAGTCCTGTGGTGATAAAACTATGATGAAGACAATATATGATGTTTTTTTTATTTGTCTTCTTAAACTGTGTTTGAGATAATATTAATACCTCAGCAGCCCAGAAATGATATGACAATTTGCCTTAGCTTTCTGATGTTAATAGAATCTTTTAAAAAGACTTGGAACTTTTCTTTTTAAGTTTGATGTTCAAAATGTTTTTGCCATGAGTGTTTGCATTTTTATTATGCTTTGTTCCTTGCATTTATGAGAACTACAGTAGAAAAGTAAAGTGGTAATTTTTAAACTTCATAGTTAAGAATTTTTTCAGAAATGAGGATGTATTGTAAATGATATAGTTGGACTTTTTAATATTCCTACTTAATGCCACTTCAAAACATTACTCCAATGTAGTTACGTAGTTTCTTTTTAAAAAGAAAACTAATTTTATTTTTAAATGAAGTTGAGTTTAGTTTGAGAGCATACAGCTCTAAGAAGCAATATAGTGATTCTTTGTTGTTCTGTTTTATTATAATTAATACTGCTTTCTCTTTCTAAAATATAACTGTATTTTTCTATTTAGCCTGAATTAACTTTATGTATATAAGGAAGCCATTGTTATTTCCTCATTTTTATTCTCTTTTATTGTCACTAATTAGTGAAGACTAGTTAAGAAGAAAAGACAAATTAATACATGACAGAAATTCTTCAAAAGAAAAAAGAGATTTATATTAAAGGGTTCAGGAGTTGTTTGAGCTAGTAATGATGAATTAAACTGATAATGGATCTTGTCTTTTCTCTGGTGTCTCACTACCATGTCACTTTGCCTCAGCACCTGACTCTGGTTTGGTTGGTGACACAGGGACATTGTTTAATAGGCTGCCAGTTCTGTGATGGAAACTCCTATTCACCCACATACCGGGAAAATGGTGCAGGTGTATGTTTTGGTTCTGGCACTGGGCTGTATAGAATTGGGCTCCCTGTCTGTCAGCCCACATTGCCATGGCTCGGGGAATAGGCCTGATGTAAATTTTGAGTTCATAATAGTGGAACACAGCAAGCTCTCTGCCCTTGGCTTTAGAGATATTTAAATCACAAGATGTAGAGGTAAAAGTCCCTTGAACCCAGGATTTTCTGTCTTTGGGTCAAGCACTAGGACTCCAGGCTTTCATGATAGATCAAAAAAATTAATTATTCTTTAAATAGCACATCTTTCAATGTGTAACAAATCTACTTAGACACTCCATAGAAAACTTGTGTGATTGAGTCAATTTTAGGTTCTTATTGTAAAATATTTCAGGACTGCTTATTCACCTTCAAGTTTATATAATTAAATAAACACTAGAAAGAGGAAAATGTAGGAAGTGAGAAACACTCCTACTTTATGCAGCTAATACTCTGATTACCTTCTCCTTAGCTGTCCCCAAATAAAGCTGTGAACAGGCAAGTTTGTCTTGGGTCTCACTTGATTCTTTCACTCCCCTCTTCCTTTTCACAATTCACTGTCAAAAATTGACCTTGGCTTCTCTGACCCTTATGGATTTGGATGTTCCTGCTGTGGAGGCGCCTTGGTAGACCACAGAGGACGAGCTGGCCAGTGGAAAGGTGGAGTCCTGCCTAACTCACAGCTTCGCACAGCCTGCCAATTCACGGAATCATCTGTGCCACACACAGAGCTGGGAGTTAGTGTCCCTCAGAAGTTCCAGTTTTTAAAATCTAAAAATGAAAGGCTTAAGTTGATTAGTAACTATGTTGGTCATTCTCACCAAACCCTTACCTCATGGACTGAATAGTGGCTTATGTCCACCACCTAAGAGGCCTTGGTGGGTAGCCATAAGAAGCCTGCTCCTGGTGTTGGCCAATACTAGTATATAATTCCTGCAAAGTTGCCAGATTTTAACAATTCTCTATATTGACCAAAAGTTGAGTGCTTTATATGTGCAACATTTCACAACTCCAGAACAGTATTTGTTCTGGTTTTATTTCTGTTTTGTGATTTTAATCAAAAAAAATAAAGCAAATCCCCTCCCAAATCAAAATCAACACTTGAGCAAAGCAAGATAGGACAGAATTTAGTTGGCTCACAATTCCCATTCATTATTGCAGGGAAGTCACAAAGTTGATCACATTACATTGATAATTAAGAGCAGAGAGAAACAATGCACTCATGTTGCCTGCTTGCTCCCATCTAGCTTATTCTTGTGTTACGTAGTTCAGGACACCATGCCTAGGGAATGATGCTGCCCACAGTGTTTCTTCACACATCCGTTAACAGTCAAAAGGGCCTCTCACTGATGTGCCCACAGCCAACCTGATCTAGATAATTCCTCGTTGAGGCTCTGATCCCTGGTGACTCAAAATTGTAGCAAGTTAACTTTTGAAACTTATCTACCACAATATTCTAACCCAACTGTACATGAAAAAATAGCCCCAAATTGAGAAAATCATATGTATACTTAGACATAGAAGCCAGGTACCTGGAGCCCTAATTGACATTTTAAAAAGGGAGCTGGAAAGTGTCTCGAAAACTTTATGATCTCTCTATTTCTCATCACTAACCTAGAGTTTTAAGAGGTTTTATTTGGTCGTTTAGCTTCACACACGCGGCTCCTTATTGCTTTAATCAGTGCTCGAATCTACTTTGTTAATTGATATTCTCCCGTCTGTACTTAAATCTTTCATCAGTGACAGCTCAGAGGGGCCCGTTGTCCACCATCGTGCACCCTACCCAGGTGTAGCCATAATAATAAAAATAGTCTTTTTGTTAGAGCATTGTTCATTTTTTATATACTACATTCAAAACAAATTGTCTCGTTTAAACTCAATCCTAGTAACTGAGTGAACAGATTGTCTATGAGTGTGTGTCATCCTAACTTTTAACCAAAAGCACTTTCAGTTTCTGAGTGTTTAGCTTTAAAGGGTGCATCTGAATGTAATATTTTACTGCTATAAAATAAGAAGATTGACAATAGTGACAAACACCAAGCTCATGTTAAATCCCTTTTACTTTCAGTTAATACCTGGAGAAGAACTAAATTTCATTGTCTATGACAGAATTATGTCTAACCTACAACACATGCCTTCATGAAGTACTCATTTACTTCACATATATGATGTTGGTGTGTGTGAAATACAAAAGGTTTACATGGTGTGTAGATAGTATACAACGTGAGCCAGGCCTCATGAGAAGAGATGATGGCAAGCTTGGGGCTGGAGCCTTGGTTACTGCTTAGGAGCTGGTTGAACACCTGCCTGTGCCCATTGCCCGTAGAGGGCCTCTCTTAATGTTTGTCAGTAGTTGCTCCTAAGCCCCACGTAGCTGCAGATTATACCAGTTCTCCATATTGAACAAAGTGTTTTTTTACTAAAACTAGTGCTTTTGCATAATACCATCCCTAATTTAACATTCAAACTGAGTTGTGTTTTTAATTCTCCTCAAGAATTGTTGTCATGAGCATGCCTTAAGAGTTACATGTTGTTCAAAAGTGATTTCTTTGGTTTTTTTTTTTTTTCTTCCCTGGCTTATTTTCCTAGACTGATCCCATTGACAACACTTGCCTGCAGAACCTGAGCATCAAGTTTTACAACCAGTCAAGGCCCACCTCTCCTTCCACACCTAGTAAAGCTGAGGTGCCTCCCTGGGGCAGCCTTGTTCCACAACTGTGGACTTGGGTTCCAGAAAGGGAATTGAATTTTTTAAGTGAAATCTGTCTAATTAAATACATTGTGTAATAAGTTATGTTTCATTAGCATTCAGTACATTTTGATAATACAGAAAGATAGAAAAGTACAGCTCACATTCACCTGAAATAGGCAAAATATAGGTAGGTAGATAGCTGATGGTAGTTTTTAGTTACATGTGAGGAGAGATGCTTATGTAAACATTACCTTCAAAATTTATGGAAACATTGGCATTATTATATACTAACTATATGCACGTGGCAGTAAAAGCACCATTCTTGATCCGTGTGTTTTAATTCTTCTAATCAGTTTAATAAGCCAGGATACAACTAATTGATGCATCAGAGACACAGCTTACAAATGAAATGGTTACAGCCATTCCAATAGAGCCGCTGGGCAGCTGGGTGATGTGTTCTAACTGCTCAGCTAACCAGCAGGCACTCAGGCAGCTAATCATGCCTGCCGTGTTAATAATCATGTCAGTCAAGTACTTGAAGCAGCTCATTGGTCATTTCTCTCCCCCAAAGACTATCTGCCATTCTACTTGGAAGAATGTGCACTTAGTTCATTAATTGTATCTGCTATATGAGCTTTAGGCCAAAGGTGTTACGTAATGGCCTTATCAGTCACCACCAGGAAGAGTGACATGGGGACATCATCTCTGTGGATTGCCCTGGATCTAGAACACATTTCTTTCCATTGTTTTGTTTTTAGAAATCAACTGTGGTTTAGAGCTTTGCAAAACAAAGATAACACTAGCTTGCAGCCCTTACTGCTAACTCAGTGCTGATGGATGATCATCTTAGCATTTTGGCATTTGCAGATGGGCAGTGTGAGTGCAAACTAGTTGTATCTTTAAACTTTAACTAGATCTTCCCAGATTGTTTTCCATAGAACCTGGCTCAATTTCCCACCCCACCCTGCCCCACCCCCAGCAGTGTGTGAGAGCTCCCCATTTCCCACACTTCTGCCAACCCTTGGTACAGTCAGATACCCACGTTTTGCCAATGAATAGGTATGAAGAAGCATTTTTGCATTAACTTGGGTTTCTTCCTTTTCTAATCATATTTAACATCTTTTTATATGTCCATTGGCTATTAATGATTTGCCTGTTGATGTCCTTTGTCCATTTGTTTTATTAATTTTCCCGTTTTGCTTTTTTTTTTTTTTTAAGTCTTGCTATGAGTTCCTTGCTGTGTATATTGGTTGCAATCATTTTCTTCCAGTCTGAGAGTAGTTTTTAAATTTTGTGTTATCCTTTTGTTTTCAAAACTTTTGGACAGCTTTGTCAGTTTTCTCTGGTGACTTCTGCTTTCTGTGTTTTTAAAAAGTCGTTTTTCTTTATGAAACTATTGTTTTTCTTCCATGTTTTCTTCTGAGGTTTTTAATTTTGGCTTTTATGCACTTAAGACTTTCATCAAACTGAAATGTATCACTATGTGGAGTGTGAAATAGGACTCTCATCTTTTCTCCCCATATAAACACTTGGGCTCGGCAGTACTGTCTGCACTTTGCTTGCGTAGGTCTCAGTCACAAAGTCTTAATCACTGTAACCCTAAAACCGTTTTGGTACTTGATTTAAGGTGCCTACCACTCACAGCTCCTGTGCTCCTTTTCTTCTTGGCCCTTTAGTTACAGTGTTGGTGTATTAGAATTACGCTGAATTTATAGATGTACATGAGGAAAGTCCACCTGGTAGGCACGGTCATTGCTTCTCCCATCCTTCAGGAGCTCTCCACCGCCTGCACCGTGCTCCGTGCTGCTGCTGAGTTGTTCTAGTGCCTCAGCGTTGTGCTGCTGGGTGAGGAGAGCCCGTGAGATGCAGTTTTATTGGGCAATTATTTATCCAGCACCTTTGCCTAGTCTTTAATTTTAGTAACTTCTCTAGACTTTCTATAGAATTCTGATGACAATTGTGTTATATTATCTTTTGCATAAGGTTTCTCATTGTTCTTTTATCTTTTATATTTATATTCTGAAATGTTAAATTGTAGCGTGAGCTCAACACACTCTCAACTTGTTCAAAAGTAAACAAAATTTAAATTGAATATAACCTCACAATTCACAGACAACTGAGACACTCAGTCAATTTCCATATCAGGGTTATAATTTAGAAGCAGAGAACTACCCAACTTTCTCTTAATATTTTAATATCTATGACTTTATACAAGGCTTAACTTGTTTTCTTTGTGCTCACTTTGCATCCTAAAAAGAAGTTACTGTATTTTTTTTTAAACTTTGGTAATTAGGCCTCCTCCACAATAACATCCAATAAAAATCACTGGTTCTTTTTATTCAAAGAAACATCTTATACAATACTTCATAAAATAGACTTCATTTTACTTACAGTAAAGATATGGTTCATAACTAAACTTGAATTAAATTCATAATCCCAATATTAAGTAATTTTAACTCCTTTATTTAAAATTAATTTCTGTGTAGAAATCCCATTAATCTCCATGTGTTCAAATCTATGTAATTAAATCCCTATACATAATATATATTCTAAGTATGAAAATCAAATAGTTAAAAATAATCTTCTAGGCCTGGTGAGATGGTTCAGCAAGTACTACATTTTTCTGGGCAATCCTGAACTTTGTCGCTGGAACCCACATAAGTAAAAGGAAAGACGTGACCTCACGAAGTTGCCCTCTGACCTCCACACATATACGTTCATCCAGCTCACACATATACATCATGTGTACACGCACATGCACATGCACACACACACACACACAAACTCATACACAATAAAAGGTTGTTTAAGAAATCAATTCTCAGGCTGAAGAGATGGCTCAGTGGTTAAGAGCACTGACTACTCTTCCAGAGGACCCAGGTTCAATTCCTAGTACCCACATGGCAGCTCACAACTGTCTATAACTCCAAGATCTGACACCTTCACACAGACATACATAGATTAAACACCAATACACATAAGAAATTTTTTTAAATCAGTTTTCTGCCAGATATGGAGGTGCACACCTTTAGTCCAAGTACTCAGGGAGACAGAGGCAGGTGGATTGCTATGAGTTCCAGGCCAGCCTGGTCTACAAAGCAAGTCCAGGATAGCCAAGGCTACACAGAGAAACCCTGTTTCAAAAAACAAAAAAAGAAAGAAAGAAATCAATCTTCTAAATATTACCATAAGTCTTGCTGAAGGATCAATGTGACAAATTCAAATGAATGTGAAAGTACCTTCATTTTGTATAAGTTACATGCTGTGAATTTTGTTTTTGTCTGTAGACTTTATTGTTTTTTTATTTATTTCTTTTTAAATTTACAAGTTGAAATGATTGTAATTGAGAAAACACTTCATTTGTAAATATCATGAGCTCAGACTTACAGCTCTGTGGGCGCTTGACCCTCAGGGAGGTGAGGCAGTGTGTCCTTAGCGTTGTTGACCTGTTGTCTGGTTTTATTTACTCTGGTCTCTTTCTAGTTATTTTCTAAATAGAGTGTTTCACGACATTCATTTCCTCTTTTGCCCGGGATTCAGATTGCAGACTCTGCTCCACTTCCAGTTCACACGCCAACCTTAAGGAAAAAGGGATGCTCAGCTTCAACTGGCTTTCCACCTAAGGTACTTAGTCTAAGCGTGCTGTGTTCCAAAACATGGGAGTAAATTTCTTCTACTTTGGATATTTGGTGTGAGTTTTGTTGCTGATTTCCTCTAGCAGCTTGACAAGAAAATTAATTCTATAATAAATATAAATACCATTCTGAATGTTGGGAGGAGTATACAGTATTTAATTCTTAAATTCTGTGTTTCAAAGCTTATTAGAGGAACCCTCTGGGAACCCCTCTTTTTGTCACCTGCTAAAAGCGTTAAGTTGAGGTCCCTTGTCAGAGAATATGAGTCCAAGTTTAAACAAACATTGAGAAAGAGAGCTGCTCAGTGAAGAGTCAAAGTGGCTTTCTCCCTCCGGCCATCCTCCTGAGACTAGGGCATGTTCATGACAAGTCATGAAGACTGAGCTCCCTGTCTAAGCCCAATGATCTTCCTCCTCCCCAGAGCACAAACTGAATAAATCACAAATGAAATGGGTCAGTGGCTCTGAAAATTAATTTTAAAAAGTATGAAAGCACATCTACTGAAAAAAAGAATAACTACATAGCACTATGCAACATGGCCAGACAGACTATTAATTTAAAATAAGCATAATAAACATCCTTACAGATACAGGTAATGTCAGACAGCATAAAGCAGTGATAAGAACTAATCTAGCAGTGCTTGACATAAGGATGTAGCTGCTGAAGTCCATAAAGGGCTTTAATAATAGAGTGAGAAGAATAGATACAGTAGAAGAACACATCAGTTAGAAAATGAGGTGACAAATCTGAAAGTTAAGCTGTGTCACAGGAATGGTGTTACTATTTACATACTATGACTGTCAATAGGAAAGAGATAGAATTGAAGAAACAGTGAGGGTCTAGAATGGCAGCTCTGAGGTTAAGAGTGCATGCTGTTCTCCAGGGCCTGAGTTCTGTTCTCCGGCTATCCAGACTGGCAGAAAAGAGCCAACATTGTAAAATGAAGGCTTCTGACAAACCAAGCACAGTCAGAGTGATAGTCGCCTCTATCAGGCAGCTCACAACTGTCTTAACTCCATCTCCAGGGGTCTGATGCCCTCTTCTGACTTCCAGGCTGCCTTTGTATCTTGGCATATACAGTGAAACATAAACACAATCAAAATAAATCTTTTTATTTAAAAAACAAAAACAAAAATTTCTTCAAATTAGAGATGAAAAGCTTCAATAAAAGATGCAAGAAAATACTTAAAATACGTTCAAAATGCTTAAAGTTTCTGAAGAAATGTACATATATATAAGTGATCAGCACATGAATCATAACCAATTGAAGATGGGAAAGCTCAGAACTGAAATGTCCACTGTGGCTCCTGTAGAGGGCTCACTGTGCATCCTGGTCACCTGTGCTGCTCCCAGAGCCCACATAATGGGTCAGATGCCGTGCTGTGGGCCTCGGCACTCTAGGGCAGGTGGGAAGCATGGGCTGGAGCTGCTGTTGCAAGCTCAGGGGCTACGTGGCCTGGACTACACAGGACAGCCACAGAGATGGCACACGAATCCTGGGGCACCTGCACACACCCCTGCCCCTCCCCAAGTAGTAATAGGATTTTTAAAGAGATGAGGGAAAGGAACACTTGAAATGATAGATGAAAGAGTATAAGAGAAAACTGAAACTAAAATATTTCAGAAATACAAACTAAACTCTTAAGAAATTCAGGATCAGGCAGTGACAGAGACAAAGATGAGTTTCACGTTTCAGTCAGTAACTGAGGAGAGAGGTAAACAGGACTAGTGTAGAAGACGGCTATAAGACTGGCAGAAAAGGGCCCACGTTTGTAAAGTAAAGACTTCTGACAAGTCAGACACAGTCAGAAACACTAAAGACTCTGTGTTTGTAAAGTAAGGACCTCTGACAAGTCAGACACAGTCAGATACAACAAAAGCTTATACTCAAGAAAAACTCCTGAAACAACAGTAAACTTGAAGCTGAAAGTGTGATTATGTGCAGTGTGCGTGAGGTGCATTAGTAGTACCTGCAGCTCCGTGTGGTCATGCAGTAAGAGGCGGAAGGGCTAACTCTCCTGTCATTCATTTTGTAGCGCAAGACTCATCAGTTTTTTGTCAAGTCTTTCACTGCTCCTACAAAGTGCCATCAGTGTACCTCCTTGATGGTTGGTTTGATAAGACAGGGCTGTTCCTGCGAAGGTGAGAACAGCAGCTTCATTTCCTATCAGTACTATTGACAGCTGGGTACACAGGCCCTAAGCAGACGGGTGGGTTTGAATTCCATTACGGGTGCTGCCCATCCCTCTGACTCTGAGCAAGTGTGTAACAGATGACAGAAAGTGCCCTACCTGTAGTGAAAGCATGTAGAATGCAGCTCCAAGGGTTCCCCTTTGTTTATACCTTTATAGTCATTGAAACCCTTGTTTTCAAATGATTGGTAAACACTGCCAAATGTAGGGGCTAGGGAGATGGCTCAATGAATAAAGTGCTTACCACAGGAACAGGACAGAGTTTGGGTCTCCAACATCCATGCACATGCCAGCTGGCCCACCTGTGGTCCCAGCCCTCAGGAGGTACAAGCAGGAGAGCCTTGAGGATGCTGGCATGCCAGACCAGCTGAAGTGTTGAGCTCCAGGTTCAGTGAGAGACAGCCTCAGAAAATCAAGTGCGGAGTGGCGGATGGAGGAAGATGCCTGACACCAACCTTGCACTTCCACATCTCTACACACATGTGAACATATATTCACTCAGACACATGCAAAAATACATGTATACACATTCATGCACACCACACACAGATTAATTAAACATGGCTTACAGAGACATTGAGTAGCTGAATGTCCATTAGTAACTCTTGCAAGAGAATTTCAGGGTAAGTAACAAGTTGCAGTGGATAAAGAGCTAGAAAACACCTCCAGAGAGCACTTCTGTAGGAACTGTAAATTTTTAAAATCAGCCACATTACATACAAGCCTGGGGTTGGTTAGTTGTTTTTATCCACTTGTTTCTCATGTTAATCACTAATATTAAAAAGAATAATAATACAAATAATAAAAATATTCACTACTTCTCAATGAACTTCTGACTGGCAGCTACATGTTTCCCTAGTGATAAAATGGTTGTTTAAAATAAAGCAGAAAGTAAGCATTCATCTAGCATAGCACTGTGGATGCAGTTAGTACCCAGTGAATGTTGTTGTTGTTAAAATGAAATTTTATCTAAATTGTCTTTGTTTTTCTTCCAAAAGTGTGTGGATTCTCATGTCATATAACTTGTGTGAACAAAGCTCCAACTGCTTGTCCAGTTCCTCCTGAGCAGACGAAAGGTCCGCTTGGCATAGACCCCCAGAAGGGAGTAGGCACAGCGTATGAGGGTCATGTCAGGGTGAGTACCTCTGTTAGTCACTCAGTAAGCACAGTGCTTGACAAAAAGTGTAACCAATCAAATTCATATACATAGTATTTTATCTAGAGTCAGGATTACTTGGAAGTGAATTCTAAATATCACAAACTGTTCCACACTCTCTGTATCTTGAGATTTACAAAGTTGAAATCAACATAAAGGAATCTTTGGCCCCTGGTCTTGCCTGAGAGGTAGAGTGCAGCTGAGGTTTAAGTCAGGACCATCAAGGCAGCAGCTTCCCGTCCTGGGCGACACTGGAGTGTCAGTTCCATCTTATCACCACCTCTGTCCTTTATGCTGTTTCTCTAAAAAGCTGTGAATAAATTCTGTTTTCTGAGTTGTCAGTTTGGAAAGTACCTACCATTAAAGCCTATAAAAACCATCTGGATCTGAAGAACGGTCTCACTTGCCCCTTACTGTTGGTGTCACGTCCCACTTGCCCCTTACTGTTGGCGTCATGTCCCACCTGCGCCTTACTGTTGGCGTCACATCCCACTTACCACCTTCCCAACTAGAAAGCAGGCCTAGAGCAGGTGTGTGCAGCCTTCAGGTGTCACCCTGCAGTTCACATGGAACCAGAAGCGCTCACCATCATTTTCATTGAGTTTGTTTGTTTGTTTGTCTGTCTGTCTGTCTGTCTGACTGAAACTAAACTAAGATCCCTAAGCCAGCCGGAGTGAAGAAAGGGTGGCAGAGAGCACTGGCTGTGGTCTGTGACTTCAAACTATTTCTTTACGATATTGCGGAGGGAAAAGCATCCCAGCCCAGCTCCGTCATTAGTCAAGTGATTGACATGAGGTAAGCCAAGAGATGAAGGTATATGTGTCATTGCGGCATAGGAATCAAAGTTTGTGGTCTTTCTCTTATATGACTATACTTTGGTTAAATAATCTAATTTTGAGTCAATTTTCAGATTCAGCCCTACGGCTACTATGACATAATAGAAAGTTGGAAGTTAGGGGTGGTTCCGGGGCAAGTTGCTTTATGTATTGAGCATATGGAGCTGTAAGCCAAAGTGTGGGTGTAAACGACCAGTTTAAAGGTTACATAGTAAACTCAGCACAGTGGCTCACACCTTTAATCCCAGCACTCGGGAGGCAGAGGCAGGTGGATCTCTGTGAATTGAAGGCCAGCCTGGTCTACAAAGAGAGTCCAGGACAGCCAAGGCTACACAGAGAAACCCTGTCTCAAAAATAAAATAGAAGGAGGGAGGGAGGAATGGGAGGAGACAAGCAAGAGGATAAAAATTTAGATGTAATGTGAATAAATTAATAAAAAAGGAAAAAGGAAATAAAGGTTACATAGTGAAAAAGTCCCGCCCTCAGACAGCGCACTGAAGAAGCAAACAGCTGGGACTCTGTTTCTCCAGCCCCATTGTCCAGATTCTTCATGTGCCCTGAAGCACCTTCTCCCTCCTTTTCTTGGAACTTCAGGCACTGTCCTGGTAGGTTTTATTTTCTCCTCCAGCTTCAGCTATTACTCCTGATTGATGGACCTCACACATCTCTCCTACTCAGATACAGCCATTGCTCAAAATGCACATTTCCAGCCATGCCTGTTGGTATCTGAAACATGGTGACACACGAAGGGATTGTTACAGGGAGTGTCAGCAAGGGAGATTTGGCAGACCTGCTGGAATGAATGAAAATTGGGGGGGGCTAGGCAAAGGACATCACCTTAGCCATACGGTTAAGGAGAGCATAGACAACAGCAAAAATGTGTGTTAAACAAATAGAAGACAGTGTCAGTAATTTAAGACAAAGGGAATGACAGTACTGATTGGCAGCATTACAGGACAGAAGGATAAATCACTGTTTTAGGTGCAGAAGACACTGTGTCAGATGAACTACATTGAGTACACATGAGATTCATTACATCAGACAAGAGAGTCCACTGGGGGCTTGAGACTAACAAAAGCCCTTCTGCCTGTGTGTCTCCTGGTCTTCTGTGTCTGCATGAGTTAGCAGTTATGTCCAGTAATGTGCCATTGCTAGGTTACTCCTGATGTCCTGTCAGTCGTTATGTGGGAAAATCTTGTGTTTTGTTTTCTTTTACATTGAGCTTGGGTGTTTATGCACTTAAACTTTAAGGATTGCTTCATATGTGTTTTTTTGGGTATACACATAGCAACATGTAATAACCTTAAATGTTTAACTTTTATTTCAGAGATGAAGAATTCTCTGTGAGTTCAGTCTTGGCTTCTGATGTTATCCATGCAAGTCGAAAAGATATTCCCTGTATATTTAGAGTAAGTCTGACTTGAATACTTAATTAATTTGGGATTTTTGTTTTGTTTTGTTTTTTATGTCTCTGTGTGCACATGCATTAAAGGCCAGAGGTTGGCATCAGCTGTCTTCCTTGACTGCTCTCCACTTTACTTGCTGAGACAGAGTCTCACTGAAACTACAGCTTGCATCTGTAGCTAGTCTGGGTAGGCAGCTTGCCCTGCAGTTCCTGGCTCTGGAACACCAGGACAACAGGCAAAGCTATGTGGCTTTTACCTGGATTCTGGGGTCTACACTGTGATCCTCAGGTTTGTGTAACATGTGCCTTATCTATTGAGCCATCTCTCCAGCACTTGATTTCTTGTTTTTCTTTTCTTTTTTTTTTTTTTTTTTTTTTCTTGCTTTTTGTTTTGTTTTGTTGAGACAGGGTTTCTCTGTGTAGCCTTAGCTGTCCTGGACTCACTTTGTAGACCAGGCTGGCCTTGAACTCACAGCGATCCACCTGCCTCTGCCTCCTGAGTGCTGGGATTAAAGACGTGTGACACCGAGCCTGGCTTGGTGACTTGTTTTTAATGAGTACGTTTTGCTTCTTTGTCTAAAACATAAGGTTACTAGAACAAGACCGAGACCCAGCGCTCATTTATGTACCCACACCATCCAGTATTTCCATGAATACAAAACTGAGTTAAGACCTGTAGAATGCGGTAATGTGTTTCTAAAGTATTCTTCTTCGTGTTCTATAATGTTCTTGAGTCCCAGTTAATCATCAAATAAATATTACCACATGAGGCCTCTCAACTTAAAAAATAAAAGTTTGTTTCTGTAAAACTCTCATTTTAAAAATTGCGTTTTAGTTGTCTATTCCTTTATAACAAATATTCCAAAACTTAAGTGGTGCTCATTGGTGCTGGCTAATGTTCTTCCCCTGGCTGCATCCAGCTTATTTGGGACAGGAACATCCAAAATAACCTTTTTCTTACATCTGTGGCTTTGGCGCTTGGTCAGTGTCAAATCTCTTCTTATTTTCTCTCTCCTACCCCTCATAATGCCATACAAATAATTGCTGATAGCCATGTTGGTAAATTAAACAGTAAGTTTGTAAAAGTATTCTATTGTTACATCTGTCCTACTTCCTATTAGCCTGTGAATCAGATGGACATCAGATCTAAGGAAGATCACAGATTAAACCTAGTTTCTCACTTTCCGGGCCAACTGTTTATTCTCCCCTAGCTACCAAGGGAGTCTATAAAGGCTCTCTTACTTGTATCTAATTTACAATAGGATTGTGTTGTCACTGATGTTTAAAGCATATGTGAGTATATAAAGGGTCTCTATATACGTATATATGTAATATATGTACATAATTTAAATGTGCTCTGATCGACTCGTAAACTCATTTGCATGCTGTTTCAGGTGATCTGATCTTCTGTAATGACAGTATGAAGGATTGTTAGGAAGTACTAGAGACTGCCAGAACAGTCTGATGTAGTGCTTCGAGCATAGAAACACGCTCGAGCTGTGCGCCCTTGAGAGACTACTTACTTTCCTTTACCCTGGGTTTCCATATATAAAGTTAGGATATAATCGTAGTTCCTGTCTCAGGGAGCTGTTAAGAGGGTTAAATGAATCAATACTTGTAACGTACTTTTCTCTCTAGTACTCGATGATTTTTAACTGTCAATTATTAAATTAGTATGCGTAATGCATTTTCATGGTATTTTATGGCATTTCATAACAGAGCATGAAATAATAGTAGCATTTTGACTTGTATCACCTCTCATTTGAATTGTAGCATTACAGTGAGACACTCTTATTTGGTGTAGCTAAAGTTTGCTAAAGGGATAATTTAATACATGTTCATTTTATGAATGAGTGCTACAAATGAGCATAATCCTGAAGCCACCATAGAGATGTCTGTTTTCTAATATTGTGACTTTTAAATTGTTTTAGGTCACAGCTTCCCAGCTCTCAGCACCTAGTAACAAGTGTTCCACCCTGATGCTAGCAGACAGCGAGAACGAGAGGAGTAAGTGGGTCGGAGTGCTGAGTGAGCTGCACAAGATTTTGAAGAAAAACAAATTCAGAGACCGCTCAGTGTATGTTCCCAAAGAGGCTTACGACAGCACTCTACCCCTCATTAAAACCACGCAGGCTGCTGCAATCATAGGTATGAACTATAGCCTCATCATATTGTCATAACTGTTTACCAAGCTACACTGTGAGCTGACACCAGCTTCCACATAGGAGTCCCCAGTGTCTGGCATAATGTGGGATGCTTGTGGGATGTATGAGGCCCATGTCAGGCCTGTAGGTATGTTAGCTTCCTAAAAAGCAGTAGTGCTGAGCATTAGTCAGCTAATCTTTTCTGCTTTGGGGAATTGAAACGAGTTAATTCCTATAGTGCATGTGTGTGTGTCCCGTGTGTTACTGAGGAGCTTTGAAATCCTAGAACACACCACGTGCCGCCAGCACACAGCAGCTTCCGTGTGGAAATTTACCGTTTGCTCTACATCCTGCTTCTGCTGCTGTTAATTAACACCACGGTGTGATGTCTGTGACACTCACAAATGTCTGTGACACTCACAAATGAGGTTTGTAATTTTCTCATTATTGAACAAGCATTTACTTCTTTTGATTGGTACTGAAGCAGATTTTTAATTGTTCTATTTCAAAAGTCATGATATATTTACCACTGTAATCTGAGAGGAAATATAAATCATATATTTTGATTTTGTTATTCATCTTCACTATTGTACAAAATTTGCTCATTGTCTGGTTTATTCTGTTATCGTTACATGATTATCTGATGAAAATGTTTTATGTTTGTATCTTACATAGATCATGAAAGGATAGCTTTGGGAAACGAAGAAGGATTATTTGTTGTGCATGTCACCAAAGATGGTAAGAGAAAAACCCAGTTATTCTGGAGTAATCTTAAATGATAGATTAGAAAACTCTTGAACCTAAAGTCTAGGAGGAGAATTCTGTTACTAAAAGTTTCTAGATATAATTTTATATATTTTTTAATCAAACGATTTGTTTTTCTTTCTCTTTTTTGAGACAGGATTTCACTGTGTAATTCTGGTTGTCCTAGAACTCACTCTGGCTGGACTCACAGATCTGCCTGCTTCTCCCGGCCCCACCCCCACCCCAAGTGCTGGGATCAAAGATTTGTACCCCCACACCAGCTTTAAATCAAAAGAGTTTTTCAGTTCTATTACCCCCGTTAAGTTCTAAAGCCTCAATTGTGTGTTATCTCTCTCCTGTCGTTTTATTGAACAGTTCCACTGTGTCTAAAGATGGCACGTAAAAGAAAACTACAAATTACTTTTCATGCTTAATAGTGCTTAGAGAGATAGGCCTAGAATCCCCTGTGGTTCACTACAACAGGCTTTTAGCTCCCAGGGGGCAGTTAATGTGCTGAGTGAAATAAAGCAAACCAGTTGAATTTGCTATTCATAAACTTGGCATTTTAAGTTGTGTCTTTATATCAGGTTAGATCTTGAGAAAGCAGTTCATTTAAATTTGATGAGTTTGTTACTCGTAGCAGTGCTTTGAGAGGGCTTAGGAAGATCTGTGAGTTGGTAAAGTAGTTCCCATGTGAGCATTTGATTCCCAAAACCAACATAAAAAGGTGGGCATGGTTATGTGTGCTTGTGATCCCAGCACTGGGAAGGCAAAGACAGATGGACTCCTGTTAGTCACTGGCCAGCCATTCTAGCCTAATTATCAAACCCCAGGTCCCAGTGAGAGACCCTGACTTAGTAAACAAAGGTGGAGGCTGAGCAAGATGACTCAGCAGAAAAAGGTGGAGTATGACCCCTGGAGCCCAATAAAGGTAGAGGAAGAAAACTGATCCCACAAAGTTGTCCTATGACCACCACACCCGTGCTATGGCATGCACCCTCACACATACACAATTTAAAATTTAATTAAAACAACAACAGCTCAAGGCAGACCTTAGGCTGATTTCTGGTGGCTACATGGCTACGCATAGACACACACACAAAAGAAACACCTAAGAAGGTGGGGCCAGAGAGAGATGACTGGCTATTCTTACAGAGGACCCGGATGTTCAGTTCTCAGCACCAACATGGTGACTCACACCATCTATAACTTACGTTCCAGGACATCTGATGCCTCCTTCCGGCTTCCATGGAGGCAGGCACACAAGTGATTTACAGATACACATGTAGACAAAACACCTACATACATACATACAATAAAACTTTAAAAAGAAATACCCAAAAAGAACCGTGAGCTATACAGTGACTTTAATTTTAAAAATAGGAAGTCCATGGTGAATTTCCCAAAATTTAGTGCCAAAACCCAAACTAAGCATGCTTTAACAGAGGGCTTCCCTGCCTTGACCGACAAAGATCTCAGTGCTGAACTTAAAGCCAGCTGTCAGCTGCCAGTGGGCTAAGTGATCTGATAATGGGTTTAGTTGTCTTCATTTCCTCTCTGTGACTGTGTGTGCGTGTGTGTGTGTGTGTGTGTGTGTGTTTAATACGAGTTAGGCTATATGCTTTGGGGTTTAATTTAGATACGGTTAATACAGCTGCTTTGCATTTAATGTTGTTGTTTCTTCCTGCAGAGATTATTAGGGTTGGTGATAATAAGAAAGTTCATCAGATTGAACTCATCCCAAGTGACCAGCTTGTTGCTGTGATCTCGGGCCGAAATCGCCACGTGCGACTTTTCCCTATGTCTGCCTTGGATGGGCGAGACACGGATTTTTATAAACTGGCAGAAACTAAAGGGTGTCAAACCATAGCTGCTGGGAAAGTGCGCCATGGAGCTCTGTCCTGCCTGTGTGTGGCTATGAAGAGACAGGTGCTCTGCTATGAACTGCTCCAAAGCAAGACCCGGCACAGGAAGTTTAAGGAAATTCAAGTCCCATGTAATGTGCAGTGGATGGCCATCTTCAATGAGCAGCTCTGTGTGGGATTCCAGTCAGGATTTCTCAGATACCCCTTGAACGGAGAAGGAAGTCCATGCAATATGCTCCATTCAAATGACCACACACTATCATTCATTACACACCAACCAATGGATGCTATCTGTGCAGTTGAGATCTCCAACAAAGAGTATTTGCTGTGTTTTAACAGCATTGGCATATACACGGACTGCCAGGGTCGAAGATCCAGACAACAGGAATTGATGTGGCCAGCAAATCCTTCCTCTTGTTGTAAGATTCTCTTTGTCTGCCTTTTCCCTTTTTGTTTTTCCATGTACTTTAAATATAATCATTTTTACTAACATCTTATTTTTTAATCATTCTTAAGTCTTCCCCAAGTATAATTGTGTTGCTTATGTAAAGTAACCATATATTATACCCTAGACAGACGGTCCACATCAAATGCTGGAAGTAAAAGTAATCTCTGTATGAAAAACTTACTGAGATACATTTTTATCTCCAGGTTGTTGTGTTTTAAAATAATTCCAAATGGTTCTCTTCATTGTCTGCCCTGCCCCCCATACAATGTCCTTAGTAGAAGAGGTACATAAGACTTATGCTGGAGAAATTACTAAGTAGATTGTTTAGCCAGTTCTCAGAAGCTATAGTGTAGCCTTTATTAAAATTGTTACTCCATTTTATATTTTATAGATATAGATAGATAGATAGATAGATAGATAGATAGATAGATAGATAGATTTAAATGTACTTATTTCATTCTTTCTATAAATATTAAAATATTGATATATAATTTAATACTTTATCGCTGAATAATAATAATCACCATTGAATGCATATTATTTTACTATATAACTCTTACGTCGTAAGTGAAATAGATGCAGTGCAGTTTGCTTATACAGAGTAGGGAAGACTCCTGGCCGAACACACACTTATTGCAGTGCATTCAGCAGAGAGACTGTCTCATCCAGATTGCTTTGTTAGCAACAGAAGCCTCTGAGCCTGTTTAAATGCTGAGAGGAAAGAACCATTAGAGAATCGGCAGAAAAAAGTGGACTGTTGGGAAAATACAGAAAATAGAATAAGATATCCCAAAAGGACCCAGAGAGTTCAGAGATCTAGTAAAACCATTCCTCGAGCAGGAGGCGGAGTGCCTCCCCCTGTAGCAGGGATGAGAGCGGGATGGAAGGTTAGGGCCATCTAAGTCAAGTCAAGGGAGAGACCGTGTACCAGGACACTGAGTGCGCACAGCAGAAAAACGAGGAAAACTGTTGTAAAAGAACAACCAAAAGCCCTCTAACCCTACCACCCAGATTTAACTACTCATAGTGTTTTCTTCTTCTGAAATGAACATTTTCATCAGTGACATGATAGATAAGTGAATGCTGCTTTGTATCTGAGTCAGATAATCCTGGATATTGTAATGTGAAGCAAAGCTCAGACTCACTCATTCCTAGGTGTGTGAGCAGTTCAGCTGGTAACCATTCCTTCCACAAGTGTGTATTGAGCATCTGTTCTTGTCATGCAGCTGCAGGTGGCACATGTCTGAGCAGAACTGTGCTATGATACATGTCTTGCACATCTTCCTTTTCCATTCTTGAATAGAACACGTAGGTAAAATTTTCTGCGCTTTGTATGTTTATTTTACTGTCAACAGCTTATCTGCTTTAAAAGCACAACACTTTAAAATTCAATGAAATTTCTTATTGGACAAGATATATTAGTTAATTGACTCCTTCTGTATCAAGCTTTATAATCTGAGCTATGACCTATCAGTTCTTTCTTTGTGATTTATGTTCTGTTCACTTCACAAATGTTCTAGCATCATTCTTATATAATACCTGTGGGGTTGTGAAAACACTCCACTCTACGTTTGGTTGGGAGAGACCTTTCAAAGTGTTCAGGGCTTAATAGTTCACAGTAAGTAACAGGCTGTGCCTTTCTTCATCCTCCAGGCTACAATGCACCGTATCTCTCCGTTTATAGTGAAAATGCAGTTGATATCTTCGATGTAAACTCCATGGAATGGATACAGACTCTTCCTCTCAAAAAGGTAATGGAACATTAAAATGTGGGCCAGATGGTTGAGTACAGCCTAGAATGTCAGTGTGGCATCTACTGCTTTGGGTAAGTGGCTCTGAGGGAGGATACCTTTCATATGCCAATAGGCAATGACTAATCCCTTGATTTTATGAGCTAGAAATGTAAAGTCAAAACTGTTTAAGTTCTTAAGTCTTAGTGACTTAAGAAAAAACTTAGGAACAGTGATTTCCCATATGTCTAATAAAACATAATTTTTTTCATTAGTGTTTCTATTTTCATAACAAAGAACATATAAGTATGAAATTATTATTTTGTAGAAAAGGAAAGTAATCATTTTATATAGATGTGTTTGGTGTATATAATGTGAATGCCATTAGTCACGGGCCAGGTTAGAGAAACTAGTGAAACAGGTCAGCCAAGATAATTTTTTAAAAATATATTTTATTATTTTATTCATATCAGCCAAGATAATTTATAAATTTTAAATAATGTCCCAATTTTAAGCCATCTTGTAGTGTAACCCCTCATAAAAAATTGCTACATTATATAATGATCTACAAATTTCTAACTTTGGCCTGGCCATAGTTTTCTACCTCATTTTTGTCACATAACCTTTGCAGTATGCAAATGTGTGTCCTGTAAAAAGAATAACACTGTGAGCTTTGCTCCTTCCTAAGAATGCAACATACCCGCATCCCTGCACGCGCAGGCACCGTCTGTGTCCCACACTCGTCCTTGTCCCAGATGTGTGCTCATCATCCTGCCGCTGGCCTTAGAGGGGTGGAAAACTCAAGTATCTCTAAGTAACGTAGTACTCAGTTTCGCAACTCACTTTGTTGAAATTATCACCTTTTGTTGCTGTCTTTGCTCTTTTATTGTGTTTTTAAGAATCATACATGTTGCTGTGTGTACTATATCCAGTTCGTTGATTTTTAACTACTATAAAACTGTCTTTCAAGTGACTACTCCAGTGTTCACCATTACCTGGTTGACAGCATTACTTCCAGTGCTTTGCTGCTGTCAGCGTTTCTGCATGTGTCTCCATATGGGTGTCTGTCGCCCTTCAGACTCCCTCTTGCAGACAGTGCCTGGCCATGTTTGCTCGTTTTGTTGTTGCATTTGCCATTTGTTCTTCCTCGTTTACTGGACATCTTTGTGTGGATTCTCGGTTACTAACACACGGGATAAACCCTTCACGCGTTGTTTGTGGTGTATCTTCCTGAACAAACTCATCAGCGCTAATGAAATAAGATGTTACCCTGTTGTGCAGGTCGTCTTTTTCTCCCTTCTTAAGAAACGTTGATACAACCTTTACTTTCTTCCAGATCTTCTCTTCCTGATTCCTACATTTGCTATACACAGTACTTTTTGCACAATAACTTTTCCCTGCTGCACATGTGTCTGTGATCCACTGAGAGCTGAGGTGTGAGGTGCAGTGTGAAGCAAGGATCTGGCCATATGGCTGATAAGACTGGTTGCTCCATCACTATTAACAGTCCTTTCTCTGTCAGCAATTTCCTCTCCACACATGTGGCATTCAGTGTTTAGTGATAAGAATTTATAAAGCAGATGTGTTCTTGACTACTTTATTTTCTTTGTCACCAGTGGCCTTTAAAGGGTCAGTTTTAAGGTTTATATATTACTACTTGATTGTATTTGTCCAGTATACACTTCCTTTAAAATATCATTATTAAGGTCGGGCAGTGGTGGTGCATGCCTTTAATCCTCGTACTCGAGAGGCAGAGGCAGGTGGATCTCTATAAGTTCAAGACTAGCCTGGTCTACAGAGCAAGTCCCAGGACAGCCAGGGCTACACAGAGAAACCCTATTATATATATATATATATAGCATATGTGTATATATATTATAAGTTATTTGATCAAATTAGATGGTAATTTCCTAGTAAAAATTATAACTTGAGACTTTTTAAAGAACTAATTTAGACACAGTAAGTGAAAGGTCTTAATAGTGTATTCTTAATAAATTGAGTAAAATTTTTATAATTTGATTTTAAAGGTTTTATTAAAATACTAATTTTATTTTTTATTATTTTAGGTCCGACCTTTAAACACTGAAGGATCATTAAATCTTTTAGGGTTGGAGACCATTAGATTAATATACTTCAAAAATAAGATGGCAGGTAAGAAAATATATTAATAGAATCGATTCGGTGGAAATATTACAAAAGTCCAAGGCATTTGGCTGTGAAGAGACTCAGGCATATCTCACTCTGGAGTGTGTGACATCCACTGTCAAACTCTGACAAGACCATAAAGACAAGCCGTAAACAGTGACCCTGTTTAAGCCTCTATGACTTTTATGACTAAGCAAAGCAAAATGTTTGACTCTGACACACATTATTTTTCCTGAGGAGTGCCTGAGTGCACAGAGAAGAGACGGCTGGCCGTGTCTCCTGTGCCTGTAATACCATAGAATCTAGTCAGTAGGTCCTAAGTTATGGACCCTTGTCCAGAGTCCCGTTGCCAGCCATCCCACAGCACCTCTGAAACACTGAGGACAATGAGACGAGCAAAGAAGGTCACAGGAATCCAAGAAACTGGCAATTGGAGAAGATAACCTATGGAAAACGGAATTGCAGGGTCGTTTTTAAGAGTGAAATCAGTGGGGCTGGAGAAGTGAGTTAGCAAGTTAGAGGGCACACTGCTCTGTCAGGGCACTCGAGCCACTGAAACCACTCTCCACAGGAGAAGGAAGACAGTGTGGAGATACCGAGGGTGAAGTGGCTGGTCAGAGCATGACACCAAGACAGCTATAGTTTTCTTCTAGCAAAGTAAAGACAAGCCATAAAGAAATGATCCTGTGTATCATCTTGTATTTATAATTAAAAGTAAGGCTGTGTTTTATAAGTTATGCCTAATTTCAGTATATATCTTTTTGCATATTCCACTGAAAATTATCGCTTGTTTTCTGATTCTTAATACGTAACTCTTAACTATCACAATTGTACATATTATACAATTGATTGCAATGTCACAGAGGTTAGTGGGTAGAAAGAACTTTAACAATTTAAACAATATCATTATTTTCTTTCTCACAGAAGGGGATGAACTTGTAGTTCCTGAAACGTCAGATAACAGTCGGAAACAGATGGTTAGAAATGTCAACAACAAGCGGCGTTACTCCTTCAGAGTCCCAGAGGAGGAGCGAGTGCAACAGAGGAGGTGCGTGCCCAGCGTCTGTCTGCTGCCAGCATCCATCCACACTGCCAACATCCGCCCATGCCGCCATCACCCAGGGGACAGGCTAGAAACATTTTAGGAGGAAGATCCAGTATCTGAAAATTTGTCACTCAGCTGTGGTCACAAATTGTAGGGTTGGGGTGGCTTATTGGCAGGGTACTTGCAAAGCAAGAGTAAGGATCTCCAGTATGGGTGGTACCCTTCGTGCCATTTTAATTAATACTTTCAAAGTCATGATAATACAGGGGTAAAGTACTGTATTTTTATTCATTTCTGTGTGTCCATAGAGTTATAACTTCTGGCACATGTGACTATAATATAAGCCATCTGTGTATGTAGTACATTTGTGTATGCTTAAGTATAGAAGCAAGGCATGGTGGCTCACACCTATAATCTTAGCACTCAAGAGGCTGAGGCAGGAGGATTGCCTTGAGCTTGAAGCCAGCATGCCCTGAGCTAAAAGGGTAAGACCCTTTCTTTAAAAAAATTAAAATTAAAATTAAAAATAAAAGGAAACTCAGGTTAACTCTTCTCCATAAGCAAGCAGGTATAGTCATATTAAAAAACATTTCTAAAATGTTTTATAAAAGATACACATATAATTTTTGAAATTATCTCAAAGTAGAGCAGAGTTCTCTGATGTGAGGGGTATAGCTCAGTGGTACAGAACTTGCTACGTGTGTGTGTCCCTGGCTCTGATCCCCAGCACTGAACAAATTAAACAAACAAATAAAACCCTAAATCTCAAGATCTTCTTATTTAAAATTTTAAAAAAGCAGTCTAAGGAATTGAACTATTAACATATTGTTATTCTAATTATATCTTTATTCTTATAAAACAAAGTATGCTTAATTTTTTTAAGTTACATTGATTAAGTGTGGGAAAACTGTCTAAACAGGTGTTCTACCTTACAGGGAGATGCTACGAGATCCAGAAATGAGAAATAAATTAATTTCTAACCCAACTAATTTTAACCACATAGCACACATGGGTCCTGGAGATGGAATACAGATCCTAAAAGACCTGCCCATGGTAAGAGGCGTGAAGAGTGGTGTGAATATGAACGGAGTGAGGAGTCAGTGTCAGATGCCTGGGGGAATATATGTATATAGGCTTACATACATGCACAGCTTCACAAAGTGTGTTATATAGTGAGAACATGTTCTTTCAACATGTCACAGACTGTCTAAGCTGCATGTTGGCATATCTGATAGAAGAAACTTAACAACTCAGAAATCTGTCAAACCCCAAAACAAGAGTTCATAACCCTAGAAAGGTTTCCCATTCTGCTAATACAAGCTTGCTATTGTTAGTGGAAGAAATGGCCATATTTGAAACGTTCTGTAGCAAATCCAAGATGCAGTTCCCAAAATGTTAAGGTTGCACTCAGTTCGTACAGATACCTGGGTACTTTTCTCCCCAGAAGTCCACATGAGCTTCATCACTCATAGTCACACCTCTCAGCTACCTGTGAAACTAAATCTTGTTCCTTTGCTCAAATCCAAGCATGTTGCCTGGTCAATCATGTGTAAAAGGAAGTACAACATAGGAAGACTGTTGTATTTTAACAACATGGAGATTGCATCCACAGACCCATTATGCTGAGGTTAAAATTACTAGTGGAATTAGCAAACTATTCCGTCTCTTGTTTGCTCCTAAAATGTCAGTGTCATACACTCATAGCAAACTACTAAAATAGAATATGACCCTTTGATCAGTAGGGATAGCTGCTCAATTGGGCAAAGGATCTTAAGAATAATTCCTGTCCTAGGGCAGTTTTGGAGAGGACTGTGAATACTGACCCTAATCTGTTCCTAAGGACATCTGCCTTAAACTCATTAGCAGCATCAGTGGTAGAGGAATGAGAAAGAAGTGATAAAATGTGATGAGTAATAAAAATTCTGGTGTGAAAGTTAGGATATAAAGAGAGCCTTTCATTTATTTCCTGGGAAGAAAAAACCAAGTCTATATTCATGTCAATCAAAATACTTGGTTGTCAACACCACAATCACATGGCCATGCTTTCTTATCTTTAAGATGACAGTGGTGATGGCAGCCACAGCAGTATTCTTTACTGAATTCAAATCCTCCACAGGAGCTGCCTTGTGGGATTTGTCAGCTGTGGGTTTATTAGTTGTGCTGGGTAAATATAAAGTGTACATGAACCAGGTCACAGTGATCACAGTGAAACCAAGCGAGAAGCTCAAAGTCAGGCATGTAAGACTCACTGCTGTGCGCGTTGCTCTGTGTGTAAGGGACTCTGCTTTTGAGCTTCTGTCTGGAGTGCGAGCCCTGGCCTGTCCATTTCCCACTGCTCACATTGGTCCACAGACCCTGACTGCCCACGCCTTCATCTGAGCAGTGCACACAGCAGATCCTGAGGTCCAAGGCTCTGCAGTTACTATTCTTGCTGTTTCATTTCCCAGTGTGGAAGTTCCAGTGCCAGGCACAAGATGCTTTAGTAGAGAGAATTGTTTCTGAAGTATGACAGACAGTTAAATATGACTGTGTCCAGAAGCTATACGTGAAGGATCAAGTGCAGTGCACTGTTTTAACTGAGCTTCGTACTTTTGAGAATGGAGAGAAAACCAGCTTTAGACTCATTAATATGCTGCAGAATAGCATGCCCACTAACCCAAAGTCAGTTGAGTAATTGCAAGGTTTTGAGAGATAATAACCTTTCAAAATTAAAATCTGCTTTTATTGCATTCTGATATATAGGGTTTTTCTTAATAATATTCTTACCTATGTAAAAGGAATTATAGAAGAAATTTGTAGAAATTCTGCTCTTACGTTGCAGTATTTTCCTTCTGGTACCATGCTAGAGTTCAGTGTTGCTCTGCTCAGGTTTGGTCAGGTGAAGAGTCACCCCTGGTCTGCAGTTCTGCCCCCCCTGCACATACAATGGAGCGTGGATCCCAGTTCTAAATTAGCAGTCAGTATTCTAAGAAACTTGAATGTGCCCCCTCATCTTTACTCTTTGTTTAATTTTTTATTTTTGTTTTTTGAGTCAAGGTCTTACTCTGTAGCCACAGCTGGCATGGAACTCCCTATGAAGACCAAGCTAGCTTCAAATTCACAGAGATCCAACTGCCTCAGCCTCCATCATGCTGGGAAGAGAGGCTTGTGCCACACCCAGCCAACTATGCTTCTTTCTCCATTCACTCTCTTACTACTGAAAAGAATGCTTTTGCTTGTTTTCAGATAGAGTATTTTGTTAGCTGGCCCTCACTTGCCTTGAGTTCACTATGTAGCCTAAGCTAGCATCAAATTTGAGCCTGTCTTCCTCCTGTCACCTTACCCACTAGAAATTTGTGGAGTTTGTTACTGTTGCTGAAAAGATTTTTTTTTTACTAAGCAGAACCATTTCAGAAGACATTTGTCATTCATTCTTCAACTGGCTCCATCTATGTGACCTTCCATGCTGGCTACCCAGTCTAATTAGACTGCTTAGTTTGGGGTATTTGTTGTCACCTTTTTTGTTAACTCCTCGACCTCCCCACCCCCCACTCCACCTCAGATTAACATTAGCCTTTTCCCTACCAGTTCAACCATTTTTTAAATGTGCCTTCTATTCTTGTAATGTTTTTTATTGTTTAAGATAAGCACTGTTGTATTTCCTGGACAAAGTTGTTCTACATTTATATGCTGTTTCTTGATCTGCGAATGTAGTAGACATCAGAGAGTTCAGATTCTTTTTTGTTTCCTGTTATTTCCACATGACTTTTCTCATTTCACATCCAAAGGACCTATGACCATGCTACAGCCATGCATTTAGTCGCCTGGCATGTGCTTCTTGAGCACTTACTTTGTGCCCAGGACAAAGTAAGTATCTAGGAGTAAGCGCTGTTATACAGCCCAGTACTGCATGTGTCTGTAGCTGTGCCCACATGGAATCGAGCGCTTGTGTTTTAATGTAATCTCACTTCAGTATTTTTGTTTACTCAAATGGAATTATGAATTATTCCCCCCTACTCCAAAAAGAGATGAATTACATTGATCTGGTAAGATATGTAAGAACTTTCAAGTCTCAGTGCCGTGTTACCATTTGTGCAAAGAACATGTTACTCTAGCTGTTTGATGTCTCATCGTGTGCAAGTCAAGATCACGGTCCTGTGAAATATGTAAGAGCTTAGAAAGCTTTAAAAAACTCCTTAGAAGTGTAACTCTGCTTCATTTGTACCAGATATCCTGAAGTAACATTGCTTCTGTCTTAAATGTGGAAGGGGCAGTAAAGCTTGGGAGAGTCCCTTTCTTACCTCTTGTATCAGATGTGACCTTCCGCTTCCTTCTTAGTGAGTGGTGAGAAGATAAGCAGTTACTGTCAAGCAGCGTGTGAGGCTTAGAAGACAGACTGAACGAGTTTTCTTGACTCCTCTTTATCATTATTTACCTATAGGTTTTGTTGTTGTTAAATGGTTGCTAGAAATACAGGAACATATTCTTCCAAACTAGTACAAGAGTAATTTATCACCATAATATTTATCCCCATACTCCTAGCGTAGTACATTTTGCCTGTTTCTAAAGTTGTTAATGAACACAACGTACTGAACTTTAATAATCTCTTGAGGAAGTAATTTTGGTTTTGAACTGGGGGTGCAGCCCAGTGATAAAGTGCTTCCTTGTTAGTGTGTGCATGAAGGGCTCAGGCTCAGTCCACAATACCCTTAACACCTCCCCCCTTCAGAAAGATAACTTTCTTTCTTAAAGTCACAAATAGATAGATGATATGCCAATATTTTCTTCTTTTTGAAGACAACTTTAGAAAATACTGATTTTACTCACATTTCTAAAATAAAAGAGCTGTCCTGTATAGAAAGAAGCCTTTCTTTTAGGCTTAGCTAAATCCTGGGGATTTTTTACAGAGCGCCTTACCACCTCTGGGTGGTCACTCCTGAATTCAGTAAGGCGCTCTCCCAACACTTACTTCGTCGTCCCTCTAGTGAAGAGATCCTGTGCTCAAGAGCTGAGCTGTGAAAAACCTCTACTCTAGGAAGCGCCAGGCCGCTCAGTGCACCTCCCAAGCGCTCACACAGAAGTAAATACTTATGAGGAAAATCATCTCCTCATACTTCTTTCAGCAACGTCATGTTATTATTTGCCTTTCAAAAAACACAGTTGGACATTCAAAGGCAAAATGCTCCCTTGTTGAAAAACAGACTTTTTTTTCTCTGGGGCGTCTAAGTGGAAATAAGCTGGGCTGCTTCCAAGTAAACCAGGAAAAGTGTAGCCCACAGTTCTCAGCACCTGTGCTGCGGGAGATACGATCACTGGGAGCCAGGACATACCACAGATCCAGAACTCAGAAAGAAATGGTCTAACAAGGAGCCGTCGTAGGTTCCCTTGTCCATTCTCCAGCTGTTCCTTGCTGCCTCCGCACTTGAAAGTTTTTGGATAGGTTTTGAGGGCTTTTGTCGTACCACATAAGAAGATGGTGAGGACTCTGAAGCTTCTTGGATCTCTAGAATCCATGCTGCTGCTCACTTAACTGTGCTAAAATAGGAATGATGTTATCGTGAAAGCACCTTTTGAAAATCAAGTGATTATAGAATTTAACTCTTCGATGGCCTGAAAGAATGTTACTGGGACTAGTTCTTCCTGGGCATGTTGTCTGGGGTCACTCACCCTGGTCCATTAGCATCACTTACACCGGTTTCTTCTTTCTGTTGATAGCCAGGTTTCCCTTATCCGTCCCCTCATCACCACTCCGGTCTGATCTCCTCTCCGAGCAACTTTGAGCACGTCTATCACATGACTGTCAATTCTGCTGAACAGTTTCTCTCTCCTGATTCCATAAGCCTTGGGTACCCCCCGTCCCTGCGCTCTGCCCCCGGCACACCACAGTCTGTGACTCTGAGGGTATGAGCAGCTGAGCCGAGCTAACCTTGACTAACCACATGTGCATTTGCTAACCACTGAGGCCGTGCCTTTGGCGAATGGTTGCCCTCTCCTCCTCAGCTGCCAGCATCGACTACTTTTTACCTTGTCCTGCATATCCTCCTCTTCCTCCCCCTCTCAATCTATCTTGTTTATTCCTTTGAGAGAAATATGGAGGAGTAAAGGGCTTCAGTATTAATTCTGAAACAGCTGTAGATGATGATCTTTGTTGGATCAAGTTTTCCCATTGTATTTTCCATTCTGGATACCATGTTAAAACAAAAACAGCTCCAACTGGATCATTAGTCTATTAAAACAAACAGAAAGGGGCTCCCTGAATTTCTGAATTTTTAACAGCTCTTTACCCTATATATAGCCACTTCAGTTCAGAGAAATGTTTTATATCTTATATTTGATAAGATCAAGGTCTGTGTAGAGCTTATCCATAGTCCTTCCAAAAGTCCTCAAAGTAATGGTATAAGTAGTGACCAAGGAGCAGGAAAAAAAAAATACAAAGTTAAAGTCAGTTTTTACGAATCTTTGAGTTGCTGATGTGGATTTGATTGCAACCAAGACCCAAGATAAGAAAAGTTAACCGGGGGCTGGAGAGATGGCTCAGCGGTTAAGAGCACTGACTGCTGTTCCAGAGGTCATGAGTTCAATTCCCAGCAACCACATGGTGGCCCACAACCATCTCTAATGTGATCTGTGCCCTCCTCTGGCCTGCAGGTGTACATGTAGGCAGAGCACTGTATACATAATAATAAATAAATCTTTAAAAAAAAGAAAGAAAGAAAGAAAAGAAAAGTTAACGACAACAACAAAAAGCTTTCGTGTCCTAGAGAAGCATGGCACTGCTGCTGTCCTTTCATTCAGCCATTACCGTTGCCCATGTGTTGAAATGCGTTTAAACAAAGTATCTGTTTCATCAAGTAATGTATACAAATATGAACTTCAAAGGAAGTTAACATTATGGATATTAATGTATTTAAGTTATACCATACAAAGGTATTGTCTGTAATGCTCCCAGGTTAGCATAATAGTGACATTGTTTTTTAAAATTTGTTATAGTAGTAATTTTCCAGTAAGAAAATTAGAGGGGTAAACGATTATTTTTGTTGTAGTATCAGATTACCTTAAATTATGTTTTAAATGTCACTGACATTAAATTACAATGCCATCTGAATGTCTTACTTGGTAGAATAACTGTGATTAAAAATCAGCTTTAGTTTGCTTGACAGGATTCCTTAGAATCCACAGTAAGCCAGAGCCTTCCTGTGAGAGAAACCGCCTACCATAGCTGAGTTGAGCCTATCTGTGGGAATTTGCCCTACTTTATGCATAGTTTTAACTAGAAAGTCCAAAAGCTTGGGTTTCTTGTTTTATTCTAATGGAGTGTGCATCATTTTACTAAATGATAAACTCCTTAGTATAGATGTTTTTCTGTTTATTATTCCTTTCTTATTTTAGTTTTCAGTTGTAGTTACTAGCATACTTTGGAAGCTTATCCGCCATTGTTTGATTTAGGTTAGGCTTATTTTATAGAAGAGAAGAGCAGGCCGTCTTAGCTTTGAGGTGCAACTCGATTCTGGCAGTTGCCACCTCCCAGGAGCCCCTCTTGGCAATGCTTGCACACGTTGCTGTGTGTCATAAGGTTGCTCCTGTGTGTGCAAGTGCTAAATGTTGCCTTTGACTGTCTTGACTTTAACTTTTTTTAATATTCTAATATGAAACAAGGGAAAATCTTTTCTGTAAACAAATTAACACATAGAATTACATGGACTTTGCAGATGTGGTATAGGCACCAAAATAATAACGTTGAGTTGCTTCTCTCAGGTTGCAGGAGGTTGGGAAAGCCCAGTGTGCAGACAATTGAAAGCCACTATCCCTTCATAGGGTGTTATAGTCACATGGTAACTGGCAAGTGAGTGTCCAGCTCTAGACTTTGTTATCAACCACAGATATTTAACCACACTACTAGATTTTCCTTTTGCATCTTCTTGTTTCTGGCTCATTTTGTGGATCATGTTTTAAATGGCTTGATCTTTCCCATACTGTAACAGAGATTTGTCTTTTGACACGTGTTAGCATATGGGTCAGCTTAGGAAGACTTACAAGGACTGGGGTCCTGCGTCATGACTCAGTGGTTGAAAACACTTACGACCAAACCTGACATCATGGGCTTGAACCCCAGAACATACAGTAAAAAGCCGTCCACTAAGCACCTATATATGGCATGCATATGGCATGCACACACACAATTTTATTAAGAATTGCTACCAGCTTACTCATTGGTTCTCAAATAGTGCTATTTTTCCCAGTTGATATCAAGTGGACTTTGTATCTTTAAAGCTAACACACACACACACACACACACACACACACACACACACACACACCCCACAAATAAACATTTAAAAGAAAACGTGGGTAGGAAACAGCAAGATGTTAGTAGTGTCTCGTGAGTTATAGGAAAATCGTCCGCTTTATGGTTTCATTATTGCCCATATACCCTATAGTCTGGCACTACTCCCTTGACAACAAGGAAAAAGTGAACATTTTAATGAATTAATTAGTGCAGGGAAAATGGCTGCCTGGCTAATGTATTTTCTAATCCTTTTTGGTTAGTTTATTGGCCTTGACTATCATGGGATTTGCTGAGTGTAGAAACAAGAAAGTGGAAGTGAGATAGCTTGGTGGATAAAGGAGTCTTCTGCCAAGCCTGATGACCCGAGTTCAAAACCCAGGACGCACATGGTGGAAGGAGAGAAACAACTCCACAGTGTTGTCCCCTGCCCTCCATGCATGTAGTGTGGTGTGCATGTGCCTATGTATGTAGACACACACATAATTTATTTAAAGGAAACAAACAAAAAAGGTCTCAGGATAAAATAAGAAGCCTGGGCATTGCACAGTGGTCAGCCCCTCTCAGGGAAGTAGCATATGCTAGCCCCATCAGACTTGCCCTTCTTGGTTTTGTTTTTTGTTTGTTTGTTTTTGTTTTTTGAGACAGGGTTTCTCTGTGTAGCCCTGGTTGTCTGTCCTGGACTCACTTTGTAAACCAGGCTAGCCTCGAACTCACAGCCATCCGCCTGCCTCTGCCTCCCAAGTGCTGGGATTAAAGGCCACCACGCCCAGCCAGACTTGCTTTTCTTAACAAATGCATTCTTCAGGGAAGGCACAGGGTTTGAAGTTTGGAATACTTTTAATAAATGTTTCTTTGTCTTTTCCCAACATCTTGCCTGGTGCATACTCATCCCTTCCAGAAGATTTCTGATGTAATTAAAAAGGAGGTAACTGACACTGGTGCTCACAGATGGGCCCTCTAGTCATTCCTAGATCAGAGCAGGAGAACCACATAGTGAGGCAAGGCAGGTGCTTTGCTTCTGCTGCAGATGTGACCACTGTGGTTCTCAGAACCCCATGAGGCTGACGTTAGCCTGAGGGCTGAACAAGCTAAGGCCTGCTGCCCATGGCTCCATAGTGTAGACACCTATGTGCTCTGTTTCACTTCCTGGCGCCCATCTCGCTCTCTCTCCTTCTCCCTGCCATATCTCTCTCTCTCTCTCTCTCTCTCTCTCTCTCTCTCTCTCTCTCTCTCTCTCTCTCTCTCTCTCTCTCTCTCTCTCTCCACACACACACACACACACACACACACACACACACACACATAAATTTTATGTTTTCTGGTCAGTCCTGGCATCCCTTCCTTCTAGTCTGAGCAGGACATGCCCCCGTCATGCTCCCTGGTATAAATGTTTCTGAGCTGTGATGTGCAACAAAGGGTTTCATGTGCCAGAGAGAATAAGATTCTGAACAACTGGGGCATGAATATGACACATGGTGGCAACAACTTTTTTGTCAAGAACATAATTTTACATGGCTCAGAGGTTAAGAGCACTGACTGCTCTTCCAAAGGTCATGAGTTCAATTCCCACAACCACATATTGGCTCACAATCATCTATAACGAAATCTGTACACATAATAAATAAATAAATCTTTAAAAAAAAAAAAGAACATAATTTTAATTGACTTTCCTCCAAATGGGCTCACCAGGTCTCTTAAGTAAATAATCTCATCTGAGTCAAAGCAGTTTCCATTATCTGCAACTGTCCATGTCATTCTGTGCTCCACTTGTAGCTAACCATGTAATGTTTAACACCAGATACCTGCTTCTTGGTAAGTACTGGGCAGGGTAAGAGGCATCCCATGCCACGGCTTCAGGGTCCTGCTAGTGAGGAAGGCTGGGGTTCTGTTGCTCCCTGCCCAACGGCTTCAGAGTCCTGCAAGTGAGGAAGGCTGGGGCTCTGTTGCTCCCTGCCCTGTGTTGATTGCTCTGTTCAGAATCTCTTGGTTTCTTGAGAATCAGCGTGAAAAGCAGAATGTGGCTGAAGACTGTGCCTCTCCTCTGTGTTTTAGAACCCACGTCCTCAGGAAAGCCGGACAGTGTTCAGTGGCTCCGTCAGTATCCCCTCCATCACCAAGTCCCGCCCTGAGCCAGGCCGCTCCATGAGTGCCAGCAGTGGCCTGTCTGCACGTAAGTGGCCAGAGGGGGAGGAGCTTCGCAAGGTGGTCATGGTGGGGAGGTAGAGTTGAGGTGGTAACACCACAAAGGAAATGTGTCCCTTGGAACAGTTCAGCTACCTCCCCAGGAGCAACTTCCTGAGAGAGCTGATGGAGACCTGTGTCTACTTTTTGGAAGTGTCCCGTGGCGTCCACAGCAGCATGCCTAAGTGTGTGGGAACATGCATAGCCTTGTAGAGTTCATCATGGCTGAGGCAGTTTGTAGTGGTAAGGGGGTGATTACAGACTGTGCATCAGCTTTGAGCGTCTAACAGACACTACTGTACACTGACTCCTGGGACCTCAGTAGAGCCTTCCTTACTCCCAAATCACCAATGGCTGAGGAGCTAATTACACTACATCCATATTCCTATTTCACTATTTCAGTCAGAAAACATATTTATTACCTTATATTCTTGAATTGCTCTAGTCCGTTTGTTGCTGTTTATTCAGTAAACACTGATTTCTACACCTGCTCTGTTTCCAGTTATCATTGGGTTTAGTTGTGCTTACAGCATTATTACTTACATCCAATTAATTATCAAATTAATAATATAATATTTATTACTTTCAGCATAACAAACTACCCTACAACTTAGAAGCATAAAATAGCGAACAAGCTGGACATAGCATTACAGGGCTGAAGCAGGAGATTAGCAAGTATCCAGTCTGGGCCACTTAATGACTCTGACAAGAAAGGTTTTGGGGGACGGAGATGAGGAGAGTAGGGAGACACGCACCGTGCACTTACTTATTGTCTCGTGTGGTATCTGGGAGTCAGAACAGTTCAGGCTCATACTTTTTCGTAGGCTGCAGTCAACGCAGAGCCACTTGGAGAGCCCAGCCGAGCTCACCCTGTGGTTGCAGGAGGCCCTCCCTCTGCACTAACCCCATTGAAGGCGTCCATTCTCACAAGGCCAGCCTCGCTGAATAGTGCCAAATGGGTTTGCACTGACTTCCCCAGAGCCAGAGAGCTGAGGGACAGGGGCAGAAACAGAAATGGTGAGCAGTCGCACACCACCTAAGCACAGAGTGTGTTCTGGAAGATACCATTTCTGTGCAAGGTAACAGTTTTAGAGCCTGGAGACAGCTGTGATGTCACGATATGACCTAAGCACAGGGACTACCAGTGTACATGCTGTGCACTGTACGCTGTCTCATCACAGGAGGGGGCCACATGTCTCAATATTTACAGGGACAGGTGCCGCCTTGAGTGGCCACAGAAGGAAGAGCATTTTAGGAGTCTTCAGTATATTTTCAGAAGTTGAAGGGAACACATGGTAACTTGCTATCATCACCTAAAATCACCCTGAACCAATGCGTAATGCCAATCACAAGGCAGAATTCAGCCAGTTGGGAAAGTGGCAGTCACTTTGTTAACCTCAGTATGTGTGGAAGCCAGATGACTGTCGAAGGGTTTAAGCCAAAGCTCCAGCTCCAGACCACCAAGTTGAGAGCTATTACAAGCTGACCTGCACTCAAAGCAGGCGGAACCAGGTTATTTTCCTCAGAATTACAAACACTAATATTAATATATGCAACAAAAATTCTGACCAGCCCATTCACACTTCCAGATGCGTCCTTCCTAAAGCCCAGCATTGGCTCTGGTCTATTCCGAGGAGCTTCTGCATCACCTGAGTTTGCATGGAACTTAAATAAAACCCACTTGTCTTGCAGGGACTTTAGCTTTTTAGGATTGTGGGTAAAGGTGGGGATCTTAGGGTAGCTGAGGTGAGGATCACTGTTGGCAGTATGCAAACTACAGCCTGGAGGGGTCCTGCTCCCCTGTAGGGTCCTTCACGCCTCCGTCAAGCTAAGCCTTTGTCAGATCCCCAGCTGAAGACACTTTCAGAGGTATGCGCAGAGATCCCAGGAATGCCAAGGGGCATCTGCTGTTTTATATGTCTCCCACTGGCTTCATGTGCCATCTGTCCTGGAAGGATAGCCAGCTAGGAAAGATGAAAAATGGGGGAGCTACATTGTCACTTTCTAGAAGCAGTGTAGGTCCCCCCAGACCAAGATCCACCTTGGCTGTGGGATGAGTATCCATCCTAAATGTGGTTTCCCTTGTGACCCTGTCAATGATAGGCTCATAAGGGAGCCTCTCCGCCCTCTAAGAAGGATGCCCCTTACTCCAAAAGACCCAGGGCCTACCACCCACTGCACCCTAGAACCATCCTTGTCAGAGGTTGTGCCAACAATGTGGCCTTGTCAGCCAAGACCATGTGCTCCACTACTCCCAGGCCCCTTTTACTATCAAACCACAACAGCCCACCCCCCCCCACCCCCTCTTTTTTTTTTTTTTTTAAAGATTTGAGTGTGGGGTGTAACAAATCTTTTTATGCAATCCCATTGTCTAGAAGGTAGTGTCCAGAGAGATGGCTCAGCAGCTAAGAGCACATACTACTCTTACAGAGACCCAAGTTCAATTTCCAGAACCTACATCGGGTAGCTCACAGCCATCTGTAACTCTTGCTCTAGGGCCTGCAATGCCTCTAACCTCCTTGGGGACCTACACTCATGTGCACATACCCCAAAGACACATAAACAATTAAAACTAAAAGTAAAAGTTTAAGCAGACACATCTGTGTGTATCCCTGAGATGTGGGAATAAGTGATGTGGGATAAGGACACTGGAGGCCTTTGCTTACCCCGTCTGGCTTTGTGAGTCACTCTTCATGCAATGAGTTCTCAAAGAAACCATAGGGTGGCTTTGTTTTTCCTCATACATAGGAAACAAGATGAAGAAGGCAAAACAGTCTCGTTAAGACATGAAGCCAAGGTGGCTTGGAAGCCTTGTGATTTGGACTTTCTATTCAGTGACGGATGACAACAGTGACATGACTGAACACTCACCTAGGCATTAGGGAAATGAAGTAAAAATGGCTGCCTTCTGTTAGGTTGTACTGCAGGGAAACCGGAGATCCATGTCAGAGTAAGGAGTGTGTCTCCAAAGGAATTTCCTCCAAATGAGAAGTGGGAGGGCCAGTGGCTTTCTTGGTACCTGCAGGGGAGGGGTGTGGGCTGTGCTGTGCTGTGTGAGCCAGCACTATGCAGTGGGAGCCCCGTCAGTGACCATCAAGCTACCTGTAAGTCAGGAGTGTGTGTCTAGAGGACCTGGCAAAGCCCTAGCTGCTGTATTTCTGGAACAGCAAGTTACAGCCAGTGCTGGTAGTCTCTGGGAGGGGCTTAGGGAGGGAAGCAGCCTGGCTGGTATCTAGGACAGTCTGACAGTCTGCAATGCCTTTCTGAACACTAACACAGCTGGTGGCCAGTAACTAAACATGCAGTCATCTGGTGACTCTTTTGTTGGCTTCTTAATGTAAAAGGTATTTACAAAGTCAGCAAAATGTTGAAACAGCACAGTGGCCTTGACCAATCCTGAAACTTGATAAAATTGAAACTTTTCTTAAGCAAAAACTGAAAAATGACAAGAAACATGGAAAGAGCTAACAATGCTCCTCGAGTTTCCATGGGTTCTTCCTTGTCCTCTCATTTCCTGCTGTCCCTGCTGCTGGGCCTTTGCTGTGTGTTCCCGGCTCTAAGATCAAAGCCTATGAGTGTTCCTTTGTAGGAATGGTTGTCTGCTGCTGAGAATGCAGCCCATGTCTTCAGAGCCTGCTGTGAGTTCCGAGTAGGCAGAGATGCCCCATGTGTTGGAATAAGACCCAACATGTCTGTAGCATGACAGGTGCTGAGGGAGCCCTGGCAGAGACGCCCAAGGCTGTAGCAGGTAGCTCTGGAAGGATTCTCCAAGTACCACATGGCCTGGGAACCACTGTCTGAACACTAGCACTCACCACCAGGGGGCGACAGAAACAACCTTCAGCACTGGGCTTCTGCCTTGGCAGCCTGTTCACGTTATAGGTGTGGCCTCTTCCAAATAACGAAATTCTTCCCAAACGGTGTCCTGTAGGGTCATCAGCCCAGAATGGCAGTGCACTAAAGAGGGAATTCTCTGGAGGAAGCTACAACACAAAGCGACAGCCCATGCCCTCTCCCTCAGAGGGCTCTTTGTCATCAGGAGGCATGGACCAAGGAAGTGACGCCCCGGCGAGGGACTATGATGGAGAGGTGAATGGGCCATGAATGGTGGCGCTACCTGTCATGCATGCTTAATTAAGGCCAGTGTTTTGTCCAGAAGGCTGATCCACCAACTTGCATATGCCTCTGAAGGGACAGGCAGGGCCTGTCATGTGGGTGTAAACTACAGCTCCCCAGAAGCTCCACGCTTCTAATTGTTTTTTTAATGAAAGGCCTCAAAGGCCTCCACACTTGCCAAATGTGTGTGTGTTTGTGTGTGTGTGTGTATGTGTGTGTGCATGCGTGCACACGCGCCCTCCAGTCATCTCACAGAGGAGCTGTCCACTGACAGAAGAGAAGCCCATGTGTGGTTGGTTGTGGGTACAGGAGGGGCCCCGGGGCAGCAAGTGCCTTCCCCATTGTCCCTCACCTTTTCACCAATGCCTTGTTTTACAGGACTCTGATTCTCCAAGGCATTCCACAGCTTCCAACAGCTCTAATCTGAGCAGCCCCCCCAAGCCCCATTTCACCCCGAAAGACCAAGAGCCTCTCCTTGGAGAGCACAGACCGCGGGAGCTGGGATCCATGAGCCCAGGATCGCGGTGGCCGTAGGCAGGGACTCTGCAACCGGACAACGTGCCTGGCAGCAGTGTCGCCTTCCGCACCGCTGTAATGAGGATTCCTCCGTCCCAGGCCCGCTTCACCCCGCCCCCACCCCCCAGGTAGCTTCAGTAGACAGACTGCGCAGACGCAGCGCTAAGAGTAGACCGGTTGTGTTCTCACCGTAGCCCTCATGTAGCGCCCAGCAGCCTCCACGAGCGTCAGCCCGACTGTTGCCAGGAAATAAACCCTCACGAATTAAAACAATGCATATTTTACTACAATACAGAGTTTAAATAAATACATAAATGTAGAAGTTAAATACTGAATGTATATAGTCAAAGAAGCATCTTGTGTTCAATGAAAGATGGATGCGTATATAAGAAAGATCATTTAATTTAAAGAAATGTGTTGTTTCTTGTCTGTTTCCCCGCTGAGTCATATACAGGGTAGAAAGGCCTCAAGTGACATTTGTAAAGAGAACAGGAGTCAGGCCCCATGGTGTCTGCCCTCAGGCCTGGGCAGGCTGAGGTCTTGGAAAATCTAAGAAATGTTTGGAGATTAGTGCCATCAGTGGGATGTGACCTGGACACTACCAATGACGTTGAAGCCACGTCAGCCCCTCAGAGGCACACTTGCCTCCTACAGTATTTCTCTCTCTGGTGATCAATTTCAACATGTCCCCCACTTATTATATTTTAATATCTTGCACAGATGAATGTGAAAGACAATTCTGTCGCCTTCTGACCCTTCCCGTCATGAAGGGCCCAGGGAGAGAGAGGCGTGGCTTCTGATGATCATGGCGAGGGTCTTCTAACTGCTCTTTGTCCTGGCCAAATCCTGTCCCTCCCTAGGCTGCAGTGAGGAGTCTGTGGCCTGGGCACAGCTTCCCTGTTTGCTTAAGGGTAGTTGTGAACTTCTTCACACACTACTGGGGGGAAAGTTTCCCCTTACTAAATCATGTGAAACCTCAGAAGCACGGGCTTGAACCGCCTTGACCAAATATGCCTTCCCACCTGAGGGGACAGTGGGCCTGGGCACAGGCCCCGGGGGTGTGCTGGCCCCGTGGACTGTCAGCCAGCTTTCCCTCTGGGTGTCTGCTGCTCTTGTCCCAGGAAGCAAGATGAGGACCAGAGCTCATCTCTACGTACACGGCTCACCAGCTAAGAAAAAAGGTGGGAGCTGCAGTGCCCGTGCAAGTCACGAGGTCCTGTCACTCTTAATTCTCACCTCTTTGGGGTTGAAAAAGCCACTATTTCTCCCCACTTTAAAACACACCTAAAACAGATTTCCAAAGTCGCTAACCTACCTGGCATGCTGACACTTGGCACAGCATGCTGCCATCCCCTGAAGGCCAGACTCTCTCCCAGGGCACTGCTTTAATGGAGGAGGTTGGAGTTGAAGGAAGGGAGGTGGGGACCGGAGCCCCTCTGATGGGGTCTTCTAAACAACAGCTTTGACAAGCCTTCTACACTGGCTCCAACATGAGTGCATTTTCTTTTAGATGGTCATTCTGTCGTTCTAATCTGAATCTTTTTGCTTTTGGAAAAGAAGTATAAAATTACTTTTGTACAACCAAAAACAAGGGTCAGATCCTGAGTTTGGTCAGAGCCTTGTAATAAGTGCTTGAACTCGGCACTTTGCCTGAAAGAACTGGCTCCCCTCCCCTCCGTCCTCCCCTTCCCCCTCCTTCCCAGGCAGAAACCTGACCAGGCTGAGTGAGACTGACAGAACTTTGGTTTGTTGCTCTGACAACCAGTTGGGGGTTTTTGTTGCCTACAGGTGCTTGTTTTGTAGAAGGGCCCTTTTAGAGCCACAGTCTAACCCTCCCTAAAGTCAGCTTCTCTGCAGTGAGTCCCAGCCATGTGCTATCCCAAGGCCCCCTGTGGATTGGTGGATTCCCCACTGTAGTCATAAATCCGGGGACCCTAACAGCAGCCCCAGCCCAGCGTGTGGATAGGATCCTCACAACAACTGTCCACTGGACCCATCCCAGCCTTCCTGTCAGAGCCTTCCTGTCAGAAGCTGTGGAGGATGGAAAAGATGCTGGTCAGGTTTCCAGGAGACAGAAATGAAGATTCCTTAGAGCGGTCAATAACCAAGACCAGAGAAAAAGCCTTAGGCCCTTTTGAGATCACTCTCCCCACCCCATGCAAGGTATTTGAAAGTGGGTAGCAGCAGGAATTGATCAGTTCAGAGGCATTTCTGGCATAGTGTCTATGGGTTAGTGCTTGGTGCTGTCTAGCCTGTTTGCTATTTACCCTTTTTGGCTAATCTGTTATGAGGGTTTTGGGTGGATATACAAAGAATATTACGGGTTTGTTTGTTTTGTTGCCAAAAACAAAAGCCTTCCTGTCAGTGATTGCTAAAGCATATTTCATGCATATTAAATATATATTTATATACATAAATATATACAAAATATATATGTATATTAAATATATATGCACACTCCCTGTGCTTAGCCATTTGCATTTTTCCCCAGTGAACACAGCTTTTAAAACCTGGGTGCAAGGGGGATAACTACAAATAGCCTGTTTGGCTTTCCAACAAATTCCTAGTCAAGCTTAAGGGGAGCTTCTGAAATTCCTGTCATCCCCACCAGCTTTCCCTCAGCCTCTCCTCTTTCATGTTAGGGTCCTGTCATTTTGTTGCTTAGTGACCACGTTCATTTCTGGGAGAGCTCAGCTGGCTTGTGTTGGACCTCAGGTATCTTTACGAAAAAGCCAGAGTGGAGGGACAGGCTCAATCCCAGGTGCCGACGCCCACGTGCAGCCTTGGCAGTGACCACGAATTCTCCCAGCTCAGTAGACCTAGCCAAGCCCCACCCCCACACAGGTGCACTTAACAGCGTGACACCATGCTGCAGGTCATACTTTGCCACAGCCCAAGACCCCTGGTCCACTGGCTAGCATCTCACTGCGCCCTTGGGTGGCTCATTCCTTGTTGAAACCTTCAGTCCTCAGAAGTCCAGAGTTCCCTGTGGAGCCCTGCTGCAGCGAGTGTGTCTCCTGCCGGCGCCTGCACCACATTCCCCCACCCCAGGGGCAATACACAGGGGCCTACTAAAGTTTTAGGAGACTGACCATCACAAGTCAGCCTTGATGCCATTGAAAACAAAGTGACCTGCCTTTTTATTTGATAGTGTAATACCATTTATTTTATAAATTTTTAGGATTTTTTTCTCATTGTAATATTATTGTACAGTTTTGCATGGCCTCAGTGTAATCATTTTTGTTTAGAATATGATGCTGACCAGTGTGTGTGTGGAAGGGAAGATGGCCTCTTAGCACTCACTTGGTTTGGTTTCGTCCCTGATGTCTTAGGGAACTTCTTGAGAGAGTGTCTGCTACCAAACTATGACATGGATTCTTTTGCACAGAACTATTTAAGGTGGGATAGTAAAAAATGTAACAAAGGATTTCTCACCAATATTTTATGTTGGTATCACCTAAATAACCAGACTTTGATGTACTGCAATAAAACAAGGAACTGTTAGGACTGAGTATTTTGTCTTTTTCTTTCCCTTTTTCTTTCCTGGCTCCTGGACTACTTTATATACCAGAGGACACAAGTCAGTTCACCTCTGGGGTTTGATCTGAGATTTGGAGCTCAGGTAAGAATAATGTTCAAGCCCTGGAAGTGTTCAGCTCCCTTTCTCTGGTAAGAACTCCACAGTCACTGCTATAGGCTCCTGGGCCACACTCTCAGGCTCAGGGTCGGCTGCAGTGCGAACCTCAGAGCTACTCGACCGTTGCCTATGACTGGCCAGACAGCAGCTTGGAAAAGTTGGGTACCTGTTCTGGTGAGTTCGAATGGCGCAGGTAAGGCTGGATGGCCTTATCAGAGACCCCGAAACTGAAACTGAAGTCACTCACACCCCTCCTCGCCATTAGGACTCTTGCAGGTTCACAGGTCACACTAGGCACCTGTTTGGCAAACTTTCCACAAAGAAATGGAGGAGAACACCGTGTTCCAGTAAAAAACTTCAGCAGCACAGTGGGCCCAGTATGACAAAAGGGTGGTAGGTAGCCAGGCTGCTAACCAGGACTTTAAGGGCACACTGTACCTGTCCCAACCTACTCCCACCACTTAGTACCTGCAGTTCTGTAGTCACTCACCTCACAAGCTTGTTTTCTCTAAAATGCCGAAGAAGCCTAGTGGCTCAAACCTGTGATCCTAATTACTTGGGGAGGGGGGTGGGATAAGCAGGAGGGTTGCAAGTTCAAGGCCTGCCTGAGCAACTTAATGACATCCTGCCTCAAAAGTTAAGGGCTGAGGGTACAGCCCAGTGGTGGGGCACTCGCTTCATATCTGCAAGGCCTTAGGTTCAATCCCCAGTGCCAATAAAGACACAAATTCATAGACATTCTCAGTGTCTGCCTATGTTGCTATGGTCTCTTCCCACCAAAAGCAAATGATACTCTGGCTCAGAGACCTTTACAGGTAAAGAGCACACCACCCAGGTCATAAATGGAGCCACCTTATTCCCAGGATTCATGGGACACATAGGAAATGGCACTCCCCGACACACTTCTTTATTGAATGAAAAGGTATGAATGTGTAATTACAAAACAGCAAACAGCCTATGTTGATCCCCTGATCCAGGGTAGCAACCACCTGTCCTGGAACATGCTGGGGCCCTGCTCTGTTGAGATGGAGCCAGGGAGGCTGTCCTCCTGTCTTGAGCTCCAGGCCACAGGGACACAAAAATTCATCCTGCGTAGCCAACTAGAGCCCAAAGGTGGCCAGGCTGGCTTTAGTCGTAGCTCCGTGTCTCATCCACGGCAGGAGGAGACAGCAAAAGCAGACTGCCTTTTTGTCTCGACAGTTCAGAAGCAATAGTGGGGGGGGTCTCTGCAGGGGTCTCTTCCTTCCTACTCATGGAGGCTGTGGCTCTCTCTGACCATCCTCTGCTTGGCTGAGCCTGAAGGAGGGCACAACCCCTTGTCAGCCTGGTCCATGCCTAACCTATTGCAGCCCAGCCTTCATCCTGCAGTAGTTACTGTAGGCTTCCTCAAACATGGCCTTGCAGGGGAAGCGGGCCTTCAGCTTGGAGCAGATGAGGAAAGAGCCACCCATCTTGCGGTGCAGAGAGTAGGTCTCCTCCGGGGGCGGGACGAGGCGGTGCTTCAGCATGACCGGGATCAAGTTATGGATCTTCTCAGTGGTGCTCTGGGTGCCGAAGTCAAAGGGTTCTTCTGAGGCAAAGGCCTCCCCCAGGATGAGGATGGCGTCCAGGTGGGCGTCCTCCATGGCCTACATCAAGTTAGAGGGGCAGAGAGGATCAGAAGCCCCAGGTCCCACCGTAGCTCCTGATCTTAGCACCAAGTGCTCGGGTCTCAAGGACAGCAGAGGTGGTGGCTCCAACCCTCAAGCACCAGGCAGACACAGGCTGCATGTGAGACAATGTAGGGTACAGAGGCCTTCACTCTTTCTACAGCATTCACTTCTGTCGAAACAAAGTTGTTCTAGCCAAAAACTGCGGATCCCACAGAACAGGCAGGGCCTGGCCACTGTGGGGATTGTTGTGGGAGCCGCCTGTTTCCTAGCATATGGCAGTAGTCACCTTCCAGGTGCAGGGTGCATGAGAAGTGCCTGTCACCAGCAGAATACTGGGGGGGACAAGGGGGACTTGGGCTGGGGACAAATGAAGCTAGCTGCACAGAGGAAGCAGGAGGTCACCTATCCTGATGGTGTGCTCCTCCTAGGTGTGACCCAGGTCAGGAGGGTCATCTCTCCAGTAGCTGCTGGGTGCCGAGGCTGTATAGGCCTGGGTACTCTGTCCACCCTACACACTCCTACAAAGTGGCCTCCAAGGACACCAAGGGAAGACACAGCCATGGCTACAGGGAGCTGGGCCTGAATCTCCCATGAGCCTGGGTGGTTCACTCACCTTGACCTCATAGCCAGTGAGGAACTTCATCTCTATGGATTTCTTCAGCACTCCCTCCCTGTCCTGGTCAGCAGCAGCTCGGATGACCTGGAAAGAACAGAGAGGCTCCAGCTGCCCCACCACAACCTCCCCAAAGCCCCTCCCAACCCTGGCCTGGGGTCACAGCCAGCTAGGTGGATCTGACAGCTGTGGCCAGGGCGCCATTTCTGCTCCTACCTGAATGTAGAGGTCAGTGAAGGATCTGTCATATTCCCGAGTTGCCCCGAAGTCCAGGAGAGCTACCTACAGTGAGACACAACACTGGAGCTCTGCCCTGTGGTGCTGTGAGCACATGACAGGTAACCAGCACGTGAGGTTCAGAATGGGGCCTACCTTGTGCTGCTGAGGGTCATAAAAGAAATTGGACCAGTTGGGGTCAGTCTGCATGACATGGAATTCAAACAGCTCCCTCAGGCACAGCACCAAAATGTTGTAGCAGATCTGGGGACAGGGTGGGGTGCGGGGTCAGGCAGTGCACACTGCTTCATAATCTCTAACATCTACGCCTGATTCCCACCCTAACTGCCCCAACAGAAGGATGCGGTCACTACCCCCTTGTCTAGCCTCCCCAGGGAAGCCTTGAGATGGCTGTTCACACCCCGAGGTTCAGCATAGCCTGAGCACACCTCATTCCGCACTTCCTGGCTCAGCCCTTCCGCCTGGTCCAAGGGGAAGCCTGTTATCAGCTCGGTGGTCAGCACATGAGGACTGCACAGCTCGTCCACAATCTCAGGCACGTAGAAGAAGGGGTGGTCCTTCAGCAGCTCCCTGTATGGAGAGAGTGCTCACATCTGTCCTGGACCCTCCACAGCCTCCAAAAGGAGAGCCCGCCAGGGGAGGATGTGGCCATCCACCCTTAAAAATAGAGGAGCCCGCCCACCCGGGTGTCCCCTAAGCCTCCCAGGGGCCCCATAAGAGCCACACCTGAACTTCTTGGCATAGGCTGCCTCCCTCTGGTAGTCACACTCGAGAACAAGCTCCCGCCTCAGCACATCAATCAGGTGCTCAGGGAACAGGCCTGTGACAGAAAGGGGGCATCAGGTGTTAGGGGGTGCTCCGCAGGGCTTTTCCCTGGCACTCCTAGAACCCAACCCGGGTGCCCGCCATCCAGCCCAACCTTCTGGAAGCATGTTGCTCATGTTCAGCACAGCCATGAGGTTGTTGACATCACTGTTAATGCTTTGGGCCACACCAGGGTACTGCACAGAGGGAAGGAGAGTTACCTGGGGAGGCAGCACGGCAGGGTGCCCTTCCTGTTAGCCTTCCAGCTCGGATGAAGCAGCCCAGACTAAAACAAGGTTGCCATAGCCTGACTGACCCATCACCACCCTGCCCTCCATTTCTCCTCACCCTACCCCCCCAAGAAGAGCCGCTGGCTCCAGTCTAGGCCCCAAAAGGCCACCCTGCACCAAGAATGCCAGGAAACAGCCTCGTCCCCTAACATCTAGCAAGCACTCTCCTAGCACCCAGTACATCGCAGTGCTAAAGACAGAACGGCCAAGTGTCTCAGGAGACATGGGGAAGGCCCCACCCTCTGAGGTCCTGTGAGGACAGGTAGACACCACACAGGACCATCTACCTGGATCTTCATGGCCACCTCACGGCCACCCTTCATGCGGGCCAGGTGCACCTGCCCTATGGAGGCAGCAGCAAAGGGCCGCTCCTCAAAGTACTCCAACTTGTCCCGCCAATTGGGGCCCAGGTCATTGTTGAGGGTTTTCTGGAAAGAGGCCAGGGAAGACAGAGCACAGCCTGGTTACCTGGGGTACCCTGATACGCACCCAGCTTGCCCCCAGAGCTTAGTCCTTCTATCCCAGGGTGGAGCAGTGACTCCCGCGCCCCCGCCTCCTGCCGGCCTCACCGTCATCTGCTTCAGTGGCATGAAGTCAGCACTCTGCCGTACCCGCTCGAAGATCTTAGCCAGGTGAGGGTTGATAAATGCATCATCTATAAGACAGAGGTCAGAGTGAGGCTTATTAGGGAGGGATGCACACAGGCCGGTAGTAGGGCTGCCCAGGTATCCCTTGCCAGTGTAGCCTCTGGGTACCCTCCCTTACCCTGGCCCCTGAAGCTCAGACACAATGATAGACCCAGCCTCAGCTTCCTCCTGGCACAGACTCCAGGCTAGGGCTCTAATGGGGACACTAGTAAGGCACAAGCCTTTATATACAGTTCACATCAGCTTCCCCTCCCCTCCCCAGAAGAGCAGCCAAGAGGCCTGAACCTATCCCTATGACCTAACAGGTAGACGTTTTTATAACTAAGAGAAATTTTAAATTGCCCATAGTCTGACTGAACCTTGTACTGTGTACTTCCTGCCTCCCTAATGTGGCAAGGCATGGATTACCCTGAATACATCTCTGGATGGTTTAAATGAGGCTCATATATTGGTCCTCCACTGGTGGAACTGTTCGGGAAGGATTAGGAGGTGTGTCACTAAGGGTGGGCTTTCAAAAGCCAGAGACATTCTCAGATCTCTCTCCCCCTCTTCTCTCTCTCTCTGCCCCCCATCTCTCATCTCTTCCTTCTTTTTCCCTTCCCCCATCTCCCTCTCATGCTTGTAGATCAGGATGTAAGCTCTCAGCTACTGCCCCAGTGCCATGTTCCCCACTGTGCTGGTCATGGCTCAAACTCTTTCTCCTCTAAGTTGTCTCAGACATGTCATATCACAGCAATAGACAAGGAACGAAGACAATGTCCTCCCCTCCCCATGTGCTTGTTTTTCAAAAGACTTGAGAATGCCATCAGCTGTGAGACGCTCACACATGCCCTAACGTGTTTCACAGCTTGCATCCTGCTTGCCCCGTAGCATAGTTCCTGAGCTACCAACCCGCTGAATTTTCCTGCATTTAAATTCTCAGACACCACAGCACACCAGGCATGGTGTGAGCATCACTGGGCTTCAGGTATGTGCTGTCCACACACATTCTAGGAAGTCTATGCCCAGCTACATGGCCCCGAGGCAGGCCCTACTCCCGAACCACTCTGAGAGTTGAACCCAGGCAAGGGAGTAAGCCCACTTTGCTCTCGCACCTTCCCATTCAGAGGAGCCCATACTGGGAAGCCCAAGGCCTCCCTTAATGCAACTCCTCCCCATCACTCTGCCAGCCCAGTCTTTTCTGAGGTCACACACTGGTCCTCAAAGCTGAGCTGCAAGCTCCTCCACTAGCTCCCAGGGACCAACACAACAGGCAGGGTGGCAGGGCCAGGCTGCCATGCTGACATTAGAGACAGCTTCTGAGTTTCGCAAAACACCCTCCCAGAGGCAAGAACATCCCCCTGGCTCCTGCTGCTGCTGACATAAACATGTCCACGTCCCAGGACTGCCCCAGTAGACCCTTCCCACACCCAACCACTACACCTTCCGCCACCACCCCCTCCTTGATATCCGCAAGCCCATGCAGGGCCGAGCCTGCCACTCACCCTGGATGCTCAGCATCTGGCCCAGCTTCAGCGCCGCCCCGCGCACCTTGCACAGTGTGCTCACAATGCGCTCTGCATTCGCCTCTGACAGGAAGGGGCTAGAATCCAGCACAGCTTTCTTCCCTGTGATGAGATGGGGTCACCATGCATCCATGATTTAGAAGGGTGATTGGGAGAAGACTTCCTAACGTCTGGGCACAGGGACTTGGGCAATATACGCAACTGTTTGGTGTCCATGGAAACAGAAAGGAAATTTCAAGTCCCTCCATCCTCCATAGCCCTCCAAAGCCAGGGAGGCCTCCCTTGCTAGTGGGGCAAGTCTGGCAGGAGGGCCAGGAGACCCCTGAGCAGTACAAAGGAGACCACAGACAAGCCTCTGCCCACTGTCCTGGCCAGAGGGTCTCCGGAACACCAAGGGACTGTGCGCTTGTCACACTGGTCTTGGCTGCAAGAATAACTCCATTCTGAAGGGTCAAGGACAGCATAGCCTTTGGGTATTGTTTCTCTCCTCTGCCCCACAGCTTGGCACAGCCAACTGGCCCATAGACAACCCCTTCCAGTACACAGGGTGGTGGCAACAGCTGGTTGATGACTCCAGGGAGATGACAGTGCCAAATGAATCCTGCCACAGCCATCAGTGTGGCCAAAGGGCATCATCGCTTCTGCCCACATGCCAAGTCCAGCCATGACAAGGTAGGAACAGGCCCTAAGAGGGGTCTGAGCTTCCAGGAACCTCTGTCACTCAGGGCTGTGACATTCAGGGCTCCTGTCACTTTCTATGCATTTTTAGGTTAGAGAAGCCCACCTCTGGGCTCCTCAGGCCCTGGCAGCTCCTTCAGCATGTAACCACAGGCCTAGAAGGCCAAGGGCAGGGAACTTAACAACTGCCCTTGCACCAAGCAAAGGCAGCCTGCTCTGGCAAGCCTGAACATAGGAGGAGAGTTACAGAGCCCTCAGTCAGCCAGCCTCGGTGACAAACATGGTGAGGGCTTAGGCTCTCTCCTTGGTCCAGACAAGAGGACAAGATATACAGGATAGGAGGGTCACCCTGCAGGAAGTCTGGGCTGTCCCAAGGCCTAGCTACAACCCTGAGGTAGAACCAACTCAGGACAATGAGGCTAGAAGGCAGAGCCCAGAGTGCGGCAGCCCTCCTCAGTCCTCTCCGGGCCCTGGGACCTAGGGCTAGGAAGATAGGAGAGGGAGTAAACACACACAAGGCCACTAACTCCAGGGCAAAGGAGGGAACTGTCCCTCACCTATACACAAGCCACACCTCAGCCAGGTCACCGTCTCCTGGCACCTGGGACGGGGACAGTGTCTGGCCCAACAGGCTCTCCTAGGCATCTCCTCCCCAGTGTGGGCTGATTGTCACAGGCTAGAGACATGTCCCCTACCCAGAATGGCCTGAGCCAGCCAGGACAAGCCAGAAACATGGTGGCATGCCCAATGCAGGACAGGGTCTACCAGGGCAGAGCTTGCTAGCCTGGTCAAGGCATGCTAGACATCTTAGAAGGCAGAGCAGGTCGTCTACCCAAGGCTAGTTAGCCTGGACTAAGCCTCAAGACATACTGGCGGGGCTAATGGAACCTAAGCCTCAGTCACTACGGTCCCTGAAAGGGCACTAGCTATGCCCTTGAAGCCAGGCTGGCTGCTTCTCCTCTTAGACAAGGGAGGGGGAGAGCAGCTGGCAGGGGTGCTGGGTCTTGGGAAACCTAGCTTCTCATCCCAAAGTACTTGAGCACCCGCACTAAAAATACCCTTGCTAAGTCCCCTGTTCCTGGGCCCCTTCCAAGGACACACAAGCTGCCCATCCTAGGACTGTGGTCTGTGCGACTATGCCTGTGCCCTCTTTCCACAAGAGAAAACCCCATGAAGAGAAGCTGATATACCTCCTCAGACCCCAAAAGAACATGGATGTGACTATCAAGAGGCCCCATGAATAGGGGTGAAAGCTGTGAGGAACCTTTGTGAGGTTGCAATCCTTGAGTAGGACGGGGCAGAGGGTACTCAGCCCAGAACCTCAAATACATGCTGGGAAATCCACTAACAGGGACCCCAATGGTTCTGCTGGGTAAACTCCCAGCCACCTACCCTCAGAGAGGGTCTCACATGGCATCCCACAGCTCCTTCCCCAGCCAGCACCAGGACACCCCTAGGTTTCGGTGGGGCCGGGATGCAGAGCATTCTCTAGACTGTACAGCCTCAAGAGGCCATTCAACTTGTGGTCCAGGCAGCTTGATGGACCTGATCCTGGGAGGCACAGAGCAGAGCTTAGCTATGACCTTTGTCTCGGAGGCCAAAGTCTCTGGAATGGCCCCAGATGCCTACATCCCCACTCACAGGCACGCAGGTAGGCAAGTAACAGTGCAAGCGAGTGAGCACGGGGTACATGTGCTGCTGGCGGCCTGGATGTGGGCAGCTGGCGGAGGCCGGAAGAGGCTGGGTGGTCAGCTGGGGCTGAGGTTGAGAGCCCCCTCCAACCCCCCACCTCTCTAAAGTAAGTCAGTCTACCCAGAGGAACAGTCGCTCAGCCCCAGGAACTACATTTGAGAGGGCTCCTGCAGCTGGGACATGGGGTGGTTCTCAGTAGCTGACATCCCTAGATGTAGGTGGACAGTGGGCTGATGGGCCAGCCACCCTTTCTAGGCAGGGCTCTGCTCACCTGTGGAGTCCTCAGAGCGCAGACTCTTCTTGGCAACTTCAGCCAATGCCCCAAAGCCTAGACCTACAGCCAGGCCTGGAAGGAAGAGAAAGGCAGGTGCTCGAGTGGCTGGGACTACCCAGCCACCAGGCCTCACAACATTCTGAAAGGGAGTAAGCGTGAGCACACCCCAGTGGTTTTAGGAGGACATTTTGCTCTGGGTGAGTGCTTCCTATGAGTCTGCACACCTCCCAGCCATCGCCTTTGACAACTCCCACACTCACGGGAACACAGAGTGCATATTGTGAGGGACCAGCACAAATGGGAAGGTGGTGAGGGCATGGTCTGTGGGCCACTTCCTGACAACACAACCATGGAAGGCAGCCACTCACTTCAAGTCTGCAAGAGCATCCAGTAGTCTTGAGTTTTCTAAGTTACCTCTGTAGCAATATAAAACAGCCAGCAGTAAAAGCTGGAATGTTCCACAATAGCTGAAGCCATGGAGCCAGAACAGGCCCATGCCACCTCTCCTGCCATGCTGGCAGCGCTGGCAATGACTGAGGACAGTAGCCCTTGGGTCTCCCCTCCCGGCTGGAACTACTGAGAGAGGCCTTGCAGAAAGCCGGGGAGTCTGCTCAGGGCAGGGCAGGCACACCACTCAGACAGGGTGAGGTGTGTAAGACTGTTCCCCAGCCTTTCTACAATAGCAGCTTAAACAGAAACTCTGGATTTACTGAACATTTTATTGCATGAAAAAATTAATTTTATCTGGTCATGGCTGCACATGCCTGTTTTCCCAGCACGTGGGAGGCAGAGGCATGAGAGCTGCCACAGTTCAAGGCTAGCCAGGGATACAAATCAAATTCCAGGATATCCAGGAGTATATAGTGAGACTTTGCCTCAAAAAACTCTTTTAAAATGCTTTTTTAATTAAAAGGAAACTCCATTACAGATTTAATACTATACCTTAACTGCCACTAGGTGGCAGTGCACTCTCTACTTTGTCCACCCTAAGGCAGGTTCTACCTCAGAGGTCAGTAAAAGAACTAAAAGAGTGAAGTGCCCACACCCTCAGGTTCAAGGCACTGCAAACCGGCTTGCTTATTCAAAACAATCAGCCCCGTGATGACAAAAGAAGTCTCGTGTCAATTACATGCATAATTTTAAACTTTTTGGAGGCCACTTTTTTTTTAAAAGGCAGGAAGAAACACGGAGAATGAATTCTAATGTATTTAACCGAGTATATATATAACAGAAATGAATATAAAGATCAAAGACATTTTCCATCTGTGGGTGTGTGCACTGTCTTCAAATGCTGTGGAAAGGCACATGCATAGCACACCATGGGGCAAGGCAAGCCAAACCAGAAGAAGCCACAGTTCCTGCAATGCCCAGAGGCACGATTAAAACATCCTCCCAGAGACATGCTGGTGCACTGGGACGGGGGCACTAGTATGGATGTCTGCGGAGGGTGGGCACCAGCTCTGTTCTCTTTAACACTCCTCCGCCTACCCCTGCCACTCTGGAGGGCACTGGGCACTGGGAGCTACAGTCCTGATTAAACATTAACTCCCCACCACTGTCTTGCTCACCCTACCCAGCACAATATCTAACTCAGCAAAAGAAAGGTGGACAGACAACATCACCCTTCACCAGGGTCCCTTTAGAGTCCTTTCTGCTTACAGTGAGTCTGCGACAGGTAACATCACAGGCCATCAGCTTGCCCGGCTGAGCACACAGCATTCAGAGTCCTCCTAAACACACCCTGGCTGGACCTAGCACTGTGTCAAGCGGTTGTTCCTGGCTGTTTCTGGGTTCCCAGGCAAAGCACAAACTCTACAATGAGGAGGACTGTTATTAAACAAATGCCTGAAGGAAATTCTAGGAAGGAGGCCTCACACTCAGACGGGAGCCACACCAGTGCCAGGAGCTGTCAACAGGGTACGAGCTCCCGCAGCAGGCAGACCAGCAGGTAAAAACAAGCTCACCCCTCCAGCAGTCAGGACCTTGGCCTCCTCAGTTCTCTGAACCCAGAATAAACTGGCTCTCCCACCCCCACCAGGTATAGCGTGATTCTTGGAATCCCCTGGCCAGCTCAGCCTTCATCCAGAGCCAGGTGGACCTGGGCTAACTAACTGTGGGGAGAGCGGAACCTCAGCTGGGATTTTCTGCCACCTTCAGGTACCCTGCTTCTGCACTCAAGGACCTCACAGCATCGCCTCTCCTACTGTGAGCCATGGTCTACAGGGCCTGTTCTCCACATGTCACTGGGAAGAGAAAACCACTGGTGGCAGCCTGGCCTTCCTCCTGGCCTGTAAAACAGCACACTGCCCATACACAGAAAGTTCCCAACACCTCTCTCATGGAAGGCAGAAAGGAAGTGACAGGGCATATAGCTCTCCCACAGGCAAAGCAGAAGCACAGTGGGCCTGTGTCCAGGTTCGGAGCCTGTTGTGGGCAGCTCAGAAGCCCAGCCCAGCCTCCCCCCCTCAGCTCCCTCTGGAGCTCACCAGTCACCAGAGGTGAAAAAAAGCAAAACAACTTTCAACAGCAGAGTCCTTCATGAGCAGGCTGGGTGACAGTGAGAGCAGGAACAGTAATACGTCACCATTCCAGCAGTGCTGGCTGTGCTTGCTCAAACTCCAGGCCTCTGCAGACGCAAGCAGACCAGGCCCTGCTTGTACTCAGGATGGACCCAGGGCCTTGCGTGCTGGGCAAGGTCTCTACTCCCTGAACCGCATCCTCAACCCTGATGGTAATTAACACGCGTGGCTCACACTGTTAAGATAGTCCACGCAGAGCAGACAGATGGACATGGGCATTGTCCTTTGCTGCTAGGTCTCACCCCCAAAGAAAGAAGTTGGGGTCCTGGGACAGGAGCTGCAGCGGAAGAGGAACAGAAAGGGGTGGGGGTGGCACCCTGTCAGGAAGGGAAGACCTGATAGGTCTCTGCTGGCTCCATGGGGGGAAGGGAGGAGGAGCAAGTTCTAGGACAGGCAGCTCAGATGTCCCTGTACAAGCAGAGGTGCAGACTCAGCGTCCTCCTCTGTAACTACACAGAACAGCAGCCTCTCCACTGGGGCTGAACCCCCAGGGTCTGCCACTCCCAGTGCAGTCATGTCATTCTGTTTCCTGTCCAACACAAGGCGAAGAATTTGCTCTGCCACATACTACAACCACCATGACATACTGCTTCGCTCCAAGCCCAGAAACAGCCAGTGCCCACAGCCTGAACCTTCCAGAACCTCCTGTTGTTTCCACATGTTTTGGCAACAGTGGGGGTGGGGGAGGTACTGATACAGATGGGGTACAGAAGAGGACTTATTAACCAGAAAAGGGAGACGGAGATCCTGAGCCTCCCTGGCCAACTCAACACCAGCTTCATCGTGAGCCACCAGACTTCTTAGGTACCGAAGCATTTGTCCAAGGGCAACATGGGACACAGGCCGCCAGAGCTGTTCTTCCATCATTTACATTGCCTGGAGAACCTACCACGGACAGCTAAGCCTTACTAAACTGCACCTCCAGAAGCCCCGGTCAGAGCACCCCACTGCGAATGGAACTCTGCAGATGAACGGTGGGCACAAGCCTGCACTATACACGTGTCCTTCCAGAAGAGTGCAGGTGTGGTAGGGTCAAAGGCTGTTCACATGAAAGCAAGGACAAACCAAGTCCCCAAAACTGCAACAAGCTGAAACGGTTCTAACTGACAGCAAAGGGCCACAGCCTGCCAATACCATCACACCAACAACCACAGACCTGTGAGATCTGGCAAATGTGTTCCCTAAATAGTGGGTCCCAGAGCAGAAACTCCTCCATCTGGGGAGCTGTACTCCCCACTGGTCTATTTAGGGCAAAGACCGCCCCAAGAAGGGCCTGCCAAGTAGTCTGAGCTGTATGTGGCTCACGGCAAGACGGCCACACCCCAGCCCCAGGGGTAAGCCAAGATGAGGCTGGAACCCAGTGGCCAGGTCATCGCCCACAGGAACACCCAGACCCTCAACAGCCAGTTCATGGGCAACACTGCCACATGCCACCCAGTATGGCTGGATTCCCAACTGCTTCCACCTCCACTCGACCAGGACAGACAGGGCAGGGCAGTAGGGGAGGGGCAGCACGGGGAATGTAGCCACCTCACCTCCAAAGTTGGCCAACCGCCCAATCCGGGTAACTGGCACCTTCCGCTCCCGAGCCCGCTCACTGAGCTGGAGGGAAAAACAAAAGAGACTTACGGAATTGACAAAACTGACAAATGAGGCAAGGCAACCCTGAGGCTCGTGCTGCCTACATCTCCCCTTTCCATGCCACTGGCAGCAAGGCCAGCTGGCAACATGTATGGCATCCCAAGGTGGGGGACAAAATAAGGGCCAACACCAGCCCCACTGGGAGCAGAAGCCACCCAGGCCCAACCGTGACGTCTCTCAGACCCACCATCTGTTTGTGTGGCTTGCTCTCAGGGCGAGCCTTGGCCTGCCGGGCCTTCTCAATGTCTTCAGCTGTGAGGCCCCCGACCGGGGACTGGTCCTGGTGGAAGAATCTTCGCTGGCTGCTGTTGGCCACGAACAAGTCTCTATGATCCACAAAGAGCCTTCCATTGACTCTGCCCATAGGAGAGACGGTCTGTCCTGAGAGCCCAGCTTCCCTGAGGGGTCCACTGGAAACATAGGTAGGAGCTGGGCCCTCACTGTGGGCATGACCCAGGGACGAAGATGATGGCTGGTCCAGCGAAGAGGCTGCAGAGAAGTCCATGGAGGCTCCGGCTGCCTGTGGTGTTGAGAACTGAACCTCGGCTTCCAAATCTTCAAAGTTCTCAGTGGCATATGAATCTTCATGCTTATCCTGACCCTGCAGAGAGCAAAGGCCAGTGTGAGGGGCACGACTGGTCTGGAACGCCTCCTGGTGAGGGTACTTGCATGGGACTGCCAGCCAGCCCTCCCTAACCCTCCTACGGTGATGCTACGCTTAAGACCTGAGGTCCCCTTCAAAGTCTAGGAGGCAGCAAAGAGCTGCAACCTGCTTCCTCCACAAGTCTGCTGCGTGTTCTCAGACATAGGCAGCTATCCACACCACTGGATACCTACTGTAGGCCCAGCCAGGCCCAGAAGATCAGATGACAACTGTAGCAACAGGTCCCTCACCTAGAAAGCAGGGCCAACACAGCCTGTGGGAGTTTTAGGAGAGAAACCAGGACAGAAGATGAGGAAAGCTATGGATGTGTAACAGACCAGCGAGTCATAAGGGGACCACAGACGGAAACCAATGATGTCTGCAACACTTCACTGCAGACCCAGACCCTACCATCAGCCCTGGCATGCAGCCAAGAGAGTCTTACCAGAGGTGGTCAGAGGCTGGATGTCCTTGTCAACCTGAGACACAGAGGGGGGCAGAGGACACCCCATTTTCCTCTGTTTACCATCAAGCCCAGGCTCATCCTCATTTTTAACCTGGAATGAACTTGAACAAGTTCCTAACCATTCTCAGTGACTTCTACTTCTGAAAATAGGGCTCCCACTGTCAGGCAGGGACAGTAGAGTCACACCAAGGTCACACAAACTACTGGTAAAGGCTATAATTAAACAGCACCGTGCCCTGGGGCGGGAGGGGGGCAGGCCCATGGCCAGGTCCCCTGGTTCAAATGAAATCTGAGCAAATGGCACGGTGTACACGCTGTCCACATGTCACAAAGCAACAGCGGGAGACCTGAGCCCCCATGTGCAGCCACTTGAGATCCTGTGAGGGCTAAAGAGTAAGCCTTGCTCTCCCAGGGAAGCGGGCAGCCTGGGTGCTGCTCTCACTCCCCAACAGGAAACAGACGGAGCTAGTGTGACTGGTAAAGACCAGAAGGCAACAGGCAGCAGACTGGGGTCCAAAGCCAAGGGCTTGCTCTGCTCTACCCAACGTCCCAGAGTAGAAGCAGTGAGTCACAGTGGGGTTCCAGGCACCTCTCAAGGCCTGGTATGAAGAGTCAGGGCAGAACCCCCTCCTGTCCCACAGCTCTCATGATAACCTGCTGGTCTTGTGTGACTGTTGTTACAGTAGCCGGGACCCAGCCTCTGTAAGCACCTGATGAAATGTGTGACTTTGAGGCACACAGGCTCCCACAGCAATCAGAACCCTCAGACCTCCAAGGTGGAGGAAAATACCACAAGGCTAAGTGTCAGGAACCGAAGGGAACCCAGGCGGCCACTGCGGTCAGGGGCCTTCTCCACAGCAGTGCGTTAGCCATCTTCTGTCTCTAATGGCTGCTCTACACTCCAGATACACAAAGGAACAGGGGGGAGGAGGAGGCAGGATGAAGTGCTGGGTGGGAACTTGTTCACTGTGGAGAAGGCCGCTCTAGAACACAATCTTACTTTGGAGTGAGCCAGAGCAGTGGAACAAGCTCGCCTTCTAGCTTTCCAGAGAACCAACAACCCCCACCACTCAACCCCAACCCCAGGAGGACAAGGCTCGGAAAGGACATGGCTTAATATAAATCACAGGTAGAGTGCGTACATGGGCCGGTCCCATCAGCAGTAAAGGACCTCAAGTACACACGGCATAAAGACTTAAGATTAGAGGCATCTGTAGGGTGGGGGGTACTGTGTCCCCTTACCCAGGAAGGAAGGAAGGAAGGAAAGAAGGAAGGAAGGAAGGAAGGAAGGAAGGAAGGAAGGAAGGAAGGAA
>OU015747.1:131420963-131444304 GCA_907169655.1 Acomys percivali
ACACACACACACACACACACACACACACACACACACACACACACACACACACACACACACACACACACACACCCCTATTAGAGCCCTCATGGACTCTCAGGCCCACTAACTACCCTGCCTACCCTACCCCAGCCCTGACAACAGTACCCTGCTGGCTTGGGGACCCCTTCCTGAGTAAATGCTCTCCAGCACCCTCAACCATGTAAAGCTGTGTAAGAGGCTAGCTCTGCATACCTGGGGAGTATACTAGTGAGGGACTGTGTCAACATCCTTCACTCATAGCTTGCATTGTACCTGGCTTGTCCCTGCAGGCCCTGGATCAATGTGTTCTAGCCATGTGCCTATGGCACAGCAGCATGCAAGCACATCTGTAATGGCACCAGCATCAGCAGAAAAGCATCGGAAGCAGAAACAAAGGAGGTGCTGGCCTAAGTGGGAAATGCTATCCTCAGAGCGTAGACAAGGGCCCAGTCCTGTCTCCACCAGCTGAGAGACTGAGCTTCTTGCACACCTCTTCTGGTCCAAACGTTAAACTTCTATCAGGAAAGTAGACAGACTCAAAAGAAACTCGATTTCAATCAATAAAACTGTCCCCCTGGGGCACAGAGACTGAGAAAGAGGCCCAGGCAGCCCAGAGGCAAGTGTCCCCAAGCTCTGGGGTTTCCTGCTGACCACCATTTACCGTCCTTCCTAAATACCTTCAGAGCCACCTCCTGGCTGGAAGTTACCTGGGGCATTAGGGACCTTCAAATACAGTCTCCAGAGCTGACAAACATGCCCAAGGGACACAGACTTTGCCAAATACAGAAACACACATAACACTAAAGTGGGGTTTTTTTGTTTTTTAGTGTGATGTATACAATATTCAATTCCAACAAGCACAAAGCTAACAAAAGTATCAAATGCTCATCCACCAGGGACCCAGGGGGGAAGGGAGTTTTATCTGGCAGGAAAGCGGCCAAATGCACCCCACTTCACTGCCAGGACCCAGGGCATGCCACCTTGCCACTGTTCTCATCAAGTGAGACGAGCTGAGGATGGTGTATGAAGATTTACCAAGATTCAGTCGATGCCCTTCACAACTACAGGACATCACAGACCAGCTCCCAGCCAGCAAGGCTGTGGCACTCACACCTCTGAAAGCCACAGTCCACTCTACTCTGGCCTCTCCTTGTCACAGCTACCACTAATTAGTTGGCATGGCTGGGGTAAAAAGCTAAACAACAGACGGCACAGAAAGTCCTCAGACCTGAGAAACCATCCCCAAACGGGCAGCTTGAGCCCTCTAGTGCACACACATGCTCGGGGTCCCTCGGGCCCCTCAACCTTCACACCCTAGCCTTGTCTAACAGCCCTCCTCATCGCTCTAGCTTGGCCTTCTCATGCATCCCCAGGCTGCCAGCCAGAGCAATTCCTTTAAAAGAAACGTCCTGCCAAAGCATTCCCATGGCTTCTCTGAGATCCCTCTCAGCCCTGCCAGCCTTGGGATTACTGTGTTCCCTCCACTGACGCGTCCCAGCCAGGATAAACCATTCCTGGACTTCACGGGGGTCTCTCGGTGCATTCCTCCCTCCCCAGTGGCATCTGTCCCAGCTTCCTGCACCCTGCATACCACTGCAGCCTTGATCATGCTCTTCAAATCTGTCTAGTCACCATACCACTAGAGGCTGCTAGCCACAGGGCAAGAACCACTTCTGTCTTCCCATACACACTCCTGTCCCTCCAGCACCAAGCAGTGCTGCACAGTGATAGATACCAAGTGACCAAAAAGAATTTAGCTAGTCCCTGTAAAGCTCCGGAAAGCCTGGCATTTGCAAAATTGGCTCAAACCTGTTTGCAGCTTTGACCACAAATGGCAACCAAATGTTTCAAGAGCTGCTAGGGACTAGCCTGCAGCATTGTCCCTCCAGCTTCAGTCTGCAGAAGGAACTGGAAGATCGCTGGCCAGGGCATCTGTGTTTCCAGCAAGGTACCATGTGCCAACTTTGAGAGCCCTAGACCTTCCAGAAAGAGGAGGAAAGGGAACAGGGGTGGCTGGCACTCAGGACTAAGCAGAGAGTCCCGCAGAGAGGGATTTCTAAAGATCCCACCTGCTGCTTTGTCCCCCAAAGCCTGGCTTTGCCACTATACAAACCCTTCAGATGTTCCTTCTTGTTCCACTATTCCTTCAAGTCTCTGAAAAAGGAAACCAGAAGGGATCTTACCTAAAGACCTGGGGGCTAGCCACTGAGAACTCCCAAGAGCGCCACTTCAAGCATCCTTCGTCTCTGGGAGATCCCATAGGACTAGTGAGTAGCCTTCTACCCCTTTCCAGTACAGAGCCTTCTTTTTCCTTGGGGCATAGACATGTGGATTTCAACTCTCCAAGGGAACTGAAAAGTCCTATTATATCCGTAACATTTTTCTTTTCTGACAAAAAGGAAAAAATAAATGACTGCTTCCTCCAAGGACTAAGAAGGAATGCATTGGAGTAAACAAACTTCAGAACCAAAATCCATGAATCCCTATGGACTAGATTTGTCCTTTGCCTACACCTTAAACATCACACATTAAGGAGCAGCACTCATCCCCTGGACACCTGGCCTCTGTCTATAGGACAGGCAAAAGCCTACATGCTATGAGCTTCCAAAGGTAGTTAACGCTCGGTGCTAGAAAGAAGAAAAGGAAACGGAAGAGAAAGGGCCTGTTCTTCCCGCCAGCAAGCAACAGTAGGCGTCACCACGGAGCCAGGCCTCTGCCAGTGCTTGCTGCCTCTGCTTCCTCAGGTCCCCACACCAGGAATCTCTGTCCCCTTCTCCTTCCCAGGCCATTCTGTCTGATAATAACCCAAAACTCCTGCCCAAATCCCTCAACCTGCATTTCTTTAAAAGTGGACTGTGGTAATTCAGCTCTAAGAGCGGGAATCACAACACTTTGGGAATGGGTCAGGTGAGTGTCCTAGTTACTTTCTATTGCTGTGTTAAAGCCGCCATGGCTAACCACAACGTGGGGAGGAAAGGTTTATTTGTCTTACACACCTGCTCACAGCTCATCACTGAGGGAAGCCAAGGCATGAAGTCAGGAAGGAAGGGAGCTGGGGCAGACACTGCAGCAGAGGCCGTGGAAGGGTTCTGCTCACAGGCTTGCTTCTCACGACTTCTTCATCTGCTGCCTCAGCCAAGGCAGGAGGAGCCCCTGCCCAGGGGTAGCACTAACCACATGGACCGACCCTCCTACATCAAAGAGAAACCTCGCTAGGCCTGCCTACAGGCCAATGTCACAGAGGCCTTTCCTCAATAACGATTCCCTCTTCCCCAATAGCTCTAGGTTTGTGTCAAGCTGACAAAAATCAGCAAGGAAACAGAAGTATATGCACGAGGTGGAGCAATTCGGCAATTTAAATAACACTAGAAAAAGTATTTGTTGACAAATCAGAGTATATTGCATGTTCCCATAGAGGAAGAAAACCATCATCACAGAATAGTTAAGCAGGAGGCTTTCTGTGGGTTTTGGGACGTTAGATTCTTCTGAAATTTGTTCTCTAAAATTTTCTACATTTGAATAATATTAAAATTGTGTTTTTTGAAAAGCCTTAAATATGTTGTCGAAAAAATGTTTTAAGTAAGCACACAAGTATGTACTTTCAAAAAGCTATTCCATACCCCTCTAGTGCCTGTCCAGGGTGGGCTGGACAGTAGGTTACGGAACAGACCAAAATAGCGCCTCTGGGCCCTTGGTTAGCCCTGTTCTTCAGAAGACACCTGCCCCTAAGCGGCTGCCAGGAGCACAGCCTGTAGGCATCTTACTTTGGGGAACAAGGTTCAACTGCCCTTCTCAGAATGGTGGTGAGAAAACCACTTGGCACAGGCCCTTCCTCCCCACTGCTGCACCAAAAGGCAGAAATAGTTAATGAGTGCCGCCGTACAAACAAAGCCCCTGGAATTCCTAATTTAGAAACAATAAGTACAGTGACCATATTCTCTTAGCAGGAAAGATACATAGGTGTCCTTCAAGGCAAGGGGTAAGCAAACCAAGACGCTAGGGCCGTAGCCAGCCTCGCTGTAAGCAGCAAGCCTGGAAGAAATGAGGACATTCTAAAAGGACAGTTGTACCTGTCACTACAGCTATCAGGTCTGTGGAAACAATGAACTCCAAAGAGTTAGAATCCACCTAGAAATTTCATAGCAATAAAAGCAAGTGGCCAACCATAGAGGAAACTGTCCTCCCAAGGATCATCTGCAACTTGTCGGCCCTTGTTGCAGGAGTGTGGACCCTACACAGTGGACAGTCAGTGACAGGCGGAACCATGCCTTGACCAGGAGAGCCTAAGCAGGCATCTCTCTCATATTCTATTTAACTCTACCCTCACATTAGAACCCCAGCGAAGGATTCGAGCGTTATGGGGAGGTGGGCCATTACTGGATCTCTTCTTAATGTGGTCACACTGAAGAAATCTCCTTTTTCTGATTTTTGCTATTACTTTTGCTCTTTTAATCTGGCTTATCAAAGCTGGGTGGCTGAGCCTGGCTTGTTAGAGCAGCCAAGGCATGAACTCTGACCCTAACTCTGATAACACTACTGCCTATTTGGTAAATAAAGCTGTACTGAGTCACAAGCATGTGCATTCACTTCTGTACTGTCTACAACCTGGTCATTAACATGTTGTATTGGTTTGGTTGCAGAAGACCAGGCCCACATAGCCTGAAATACCTACGTTTTGTCCTTCAGAGATGAAGTCTGTGGTCTCCAATTCTAGGGTAACCAACTATGACCATGATCATTCCAGGACATCTAACGAGGTCACCAGAATCGTGTCCCAACAGGCCATTGAGGATGGTGCCGGGACGAGGATTACCACGCCATCCATCAAGTGCCTCTCCTGATACCCAGAAATGAACCTGACCCACTCTCCAGAGGCTGGAGACCACCTTATACTGGATTATGTAGGAAGGTGCGAGACACCCAAGAGCTGCTCAGAAGTAGAAGCAGGAGGGCTGTCAGGTGCCAACTTCCTGTACAGATCCACTCTCCCCGCCAGAACTGTTAGCCGCCTGCATTCTCCTCTTCACCCTACACAGAAAACCACGTCAGTCCACAGCTTGAGCTCTTTCTTACAAACCTCCCACCTCATCAGGGCTTTGATCCTGCGCATTCATAGATTCTCCAACCAGTTCCTAGCAGACGAGCACTGAGAACAATCATGGAGAGAGAGGTGTCTGTCAGCTGGGAGACAAGGAAGCACACAGGGATGCACACTGTGCCTCTCGCCAAGCTTCACACAAAGCCACTCTTGACTGTGGGACTGGGTCAAATCCTGGAGAGCCACAACGGCCGGTCAGCCTGCCCTACACAAGAAGCCATTCCTCAGTGTCATGACCATGAGCCCCAGCCAGACGGAGCCCTGGCACTGCTTACTATAATTCCACAGCACTCTGGAGGCTACGGCAGGAGGATTGCGAGCTTGAGACTAGCTTGAACTACATAGCAAAATCATATGTATGTATGTATGTATGTATTTTAAAAAGTATTTGGCTCAGGTAGTAGCCCAGCCATAAGGTGAAGACCTCTGTAACTGGTCACCTGGTCTAAACCCTGACTCTGCTGCAGACTTGCAAGTCAAACTATATAAGCTTAGCTTTGAACCTCAGTTTCCTCATCTGCACTTGAGAGTAGATTAAGTCCCGCACTAAGGAGTATCCGGGGTATGTATGACACGCATTGGGTATCCAAAACCAGTGCTTGGTGTGACTATTAACATTATAACCATGCAGGTGCCTTGACACAGACCTAGTGAAAACAAAGCCAACACAAATAACCCACAATACCTTTAAAACAGGCAAACCCAGCTTTCCCTGTAAAGTCCAGGATCACTTCTGAGTTGGGGAAACAGGCAGTGCTGGGAAAGGACAGGCTGGTCCCTCACCAGTGTGGTTTATTTAGCAATGTGGTATGAGGTACCACCCAGGAGAGGTGGTTCCGTGTGCTGGCAGCCAACTTAAAACACTCTGGAAACACACTGGGCATAAACACCCACAGACATCCTTGCACCAGTGCTGAACACAAGCAAACGGTCTTCGTGTGTGTCACCTCCCTTACCCACTGGCACATACAGACACAAGCATGGCAACAGCAGACCCCGATTCAGAGGCAGTTTTTATAGGAGTCAGACTGCGTGAGGCTTCAAGCTGACTTCGTGAATCTGCAGACACAAACATGTTTTCCTCAGCTCGTCCAATTCCCATCTACAAGAGGGAAGGGAGGAGGAAGGAGGCAGCAGGCTGCTGTTGCTCAGGATGCTAGTCTGCCCTGGCTATTCACAGGACATTCTAGGCGAGAGAAGAACACACACAACCAGCCCAGCCATAGCAATGCCACCCTGCCCTTTGCTAGCCCACTGTTGGCTATCAACACCTCAGGGAGCGAGAGTCATCAAATTACTTTTCAATTTCTCAAAGAACTGGGATGTTTCTAAGTACCGGCAAACGGCAATCACCAGCAAACTATCAGCAATTTGTTCTGTCTCCTTCCTCCATGCCACGGTTGGAGACAAACACACCCCTGGCATTTTGTGTGAACAGTCTCAGGACTTATCATGCAGCCCAGTGAAAAGTAGGACTTCCAGTTCCTGGACAGCATACTTAACAGGCTGACAGACAGACAGACAGCAAAGATGGGTTTCCAGCTTCAGCTTGGACACCAACTACATGTGACCTTGGGGACAGCAGTTCTGCTCCTGGGACCAATGTGCCCCATTAACTCATGTGTAAATCAAGACAGCGCTATTTACCCTTGGAGTGCAGAAGGGTGACAAGGAGCCACACGGAGCTCTTTCTGAAGTGACTTAACTAGGAAAGCCTATACCTCAGGAAAAGACCAGTGAGGGGCTGAGGTAGAGAGCATGGAACCATCTGTTTTAACACACACACACTCTCTCAGCTTTCTCTTTCAGTGCCCCACAGGGTACCCTGGCCCTCCTATTCCCTCTGAAACAGACCTCTTTGCTCCTTCTACCTACCCTAGAACATGGCAATCAGATATATGCACCTTTTTTTTTTTTTTTTTTTTTGCCTGTCCCTTTTACAAAAGTCTTTCCTTTCAATCCACAATTCATGCCCAGCCTCCCTGCACCAAACGAAAGCAAGCTCCTGCAGACTCTGCTCTCCTAAGAGTGGAGACACCTGCTCTGCGACCCCTGAAGTACAAGCCGGAAGGACCCCTCAGCCTACCTCCACCACTAATAGCGCCACAACCGTCCCTCCTGGTGGGCCCACCCCTCAATTCCTTCACCAACCTTGTCTCTCCTGTTCCACTCTCCACAGCTGAGCCAGCTCAAGCAGGTCCTAGCGCTCCTGCCTCCCCACTGTGTCCAGTCCTCTGGGCCACTTCCTCCTCTCCGCCCACCAGTCAAGAACTCCCATTCTCAGGCCAGGTAGGCTCTCTGAGCCAGGTTACCCACATCTGTACCACACGCAGAACTCCAAGCGGCTACAAGGCACACATGGGAACTCTGAAGGGTAATGAAACTATTCTACCTTTGACTGTGATCATGGTTAAATCATATGTTTTTTTCCCAACTGTGTGGAAAACAGGTGACTTTAGTGCATGCAAACTTTTTCTTAATAAAAAAAAAAAAGATAGAAAAAAAATAGTTCCATTGGCACTCAACTCCATTATGCCTGATACTAGCATTATCACCTTACCCCAAATTTCTTCTTCCTTCTCCCCTGACCTCTGTTTTTAGTGCTGACACCATTACACTCCTTCCCCATGTAGGACTGGCCCCTGTATCCTACCTGCATACATTCAGTCCACACGTTGAGTCCTATGGTTCCTCTGATTCCACCACCTGTGACTCGGGTCACCCTGTCCTCAAAGGCTGCCTCCCCTTCACTCCCTTTCCCATCACAAAAGCAATCACAGAAGAAAGAAGACCTTTGAGCTCCTCCCACTACCTCCTTTCCCACTGGCGCTCCCCAATTCTTGACCGTTAGCAAGAATGTTAGAACTATTCCCAGTTGCCAAACCAAGACAACTCTTTAAATATTCCTGTCTAATTTTGCACACGGCTCTGGTTTCAACTGACAAAGATAATGACTCAGTGTCCGTGGCTCTTAATGGAAAATGATCCTGCCAAGTTTTGAGCTTCCCAATAATAAACCTCTTTAAGAAGGAAGTGATTGTCCTTCCAGATCTTTTCCTGTGGGTAACAAAGGGCACCCCAAAGCCCCTACATGGAATGCCACCCCCCCAAGCTATGGAATCCTGACACATTCCCACAGAAATACAAATTCACAGTAGAGGCTTGGGATATTTTTCTTTTCTAGTGCACTATCTTTCACCTTTTCTAAAAGGTCACCATTTTAGGACTTAAATTCAACACACAAACTCTGGGCTACAAAGGCGAAGCCTCTTCCTTTGCACAGACAAAGAAATGGGGCACGGTTTCTGGTACTGACATCTACACATGTGCATACACTGCATCAAAGCACCTGCATACGTGTGCACGCATGCCCGTGTGCTGTGCAGCCAGGCACTCCCTGCAGGCAGAGGCACGCTCTTCTTCCATATTACAACACACACACACACACACACACACACACACACACACACACACACACGTCTAAGCAAAATAGGTGGCTAAGCAAAGTGGCTCCCTCAGGAAGGTCGCTCAGTCGGCACTCAGCTCCCACCTGTCTGCTCACCATTGCAGGACCACCCTGTGGTGGTTCCCTAAGCTTACCCAAGGCTCCCAAGGCTCCTAGGGGCAGAAACAACCAGTTTTCCACATCCTCGTACTTTGAGCCTACCCAGTCACGTTCATCAGGCACAAAGGCCCAGGGTTTCAGCCTCCAAGTCTCCTTCCAAAGGTTTCACCTCTACCACCCTGTGCACCCACCATTTCTACCTTAAAGCCCCATCCCCATAGCTTCCACCGTTTGTTTACAGCAGGGACATAACACTGTCCCAAACTGCTCAACGACCTGTGGGGCAGGTTGCACAGAAGTCCCTGGCAGCATGGGATGACCCTGTCTGGAGTCTTGCCTGCGTTGTGTTCTCAACCAAATTTGCTCTTCAGTGGGAATGCGGCAAAGTCTGGAGACATTTTAAATTGTCACAATTGGTGGGATGGGGGGGGAGGGTGTCGTTATTTGTTTAGCGGATACAAGCCAGGGATTATGCTACACGCACTACAAGGCACAAGACAAGCAGACACAGTAAACAAGTATAAACCCAACATGTTAACCGGCTGGAGCTGGGAAGCGCACACTGCCTGCCTCACCTTCCCTTTGAGCCACCTGATCCAAAAATGTTCCCAATTCAGCTGCATTCGTTAATTGCAAGGCTACCTACAGCATCCAAAGCTACCTTCTCGAGTGTTACGGATGGTGCTCCGGTGAGCCAACAAACCTCTCTCGAGCCTCTTCTCAGAAAAGCCTTCTTCAGGCCAACACGGCCACTGTTCCACAGAACAACCAGAAGCCTAGCATGATCACTAGTCCAAATCCTTGAGCAAGATGGTTGGCCCGACACACCCCAGCTCCAGAGTCCCATCCCACAGATGCCAAGCCAAAGTGAGCCTTGATCAGTTTTCCCATAGAGCTGCAAGCCCAACCCAGACTGGAAGTCTGCACACAGCCTCTGCCCCTTCAGGAAGCCCAGCCAATGTTGGGTCCCTGCACCCAGACCCACCCCTACAGCGTTCTCTGACCCCTCACACTTAAAACTTGGCTGTGTGATTGTGACAGCTTCTCTGCAAGAGAAGGCGGGAGTTCAGCCCAAACTAGAAAAATAAGAGGAAGGGCCAGAAAACGAAGAAAAGGAACAAGGAAGGAGCATCTTCCTCGACTTCACTCCAGCCCCAGCTGTGAAACCCAACAGCTGGCTCGAGCACAGAAGTCGTAGCTCTGACACAAACTGCAGCCCGATGCACACACGTTCGAGGGTCTGCAAGTTCAGAGAAACATTATTACGAGAAAGGCAGCCACGTGCGTGGACGATGCACAGGTCAGGCACGAGGGCTCGGGACGCCTCCCGGAACCCACGGCTCCACGCGCGGCCCTCCGCTCCGCTCGCTGAGCCAGGCCGGGGACTGGAGACTGCTGCACCCCAGTCTGGCCCTGAGGCTCCTTGGCTGCAAGGGAAAAGTCGCAACCCAGGCCGCACTGAACGGCCCCCGGGGTGCTGAGGCTATCGGCGGGCGGGCAGGCGGCAGCCTTACCGGGCTGCAGGAAGGTAGGCTCCTCCGGTCCGCTACGCTACGCCTCCGTGCGCCCCGCACCGGTGCGAGCGCTGCGCACACGCTCCGAATCTGTTTACCTTCTGGCCCGCGTGCGCACGCCCCGCACCGATCGCCCCGCCTCCAGACGTTCCCATTGGCTGAGCGGCCGTTAGCTGCCCAATGCCACAAGACGCAGTGGGGAGCGTGCTTGGCCCGCGTGCGCGGCTCACAGCCAATAGGGACTGAGGGTGGAACAACAGCAACCAATGAGAGGCCGTCCTAAAAGGGCAGCGGGTTCCTTCTCAGCCGGTCCGCCGCCCTTTCTCCCGGGTTGGGAAAGTGCGGTTGTTCTGCGCTAGCGCCCTGATGATTGGCGACCGTGTGTGTTACCTTAAAACTGACACTAGCTTAGCCCACTTAAGGTCCCGGGCAGGAAGACCTCAGAAATTCTGCTGCGATCACAGGGGACTCACTCCCACCCCTACCCCCAGCGCCTGGATGGGGCCGGTTTGTTGACCTGTGGCGAGGGCTTATTCCTGGGTTCCTCCAAAACCACTTGACTAGGGAAGTGCCGTGCCCTGGCTGACGCCAAGGTCCCATACCCTCCAGTTTTTGTATGTAAGGTAGTTGTGCTAGTTGTGGGTGTCAAAACAAAACAAGGAATTCTAACCAAAGGTGAAAAACAGCCCTAGGAGCGCTAGAGTCCCTCTGTTGACCCACAACGGCCCTCAGGGACTGCTTACCCGGAGAAGATAGGATTGCCACAGGATCTGCCCCCGCCACCTTTGTACCACATGGGAGAAAATACCTACCCTTGAGGCCTTTCCAAGATGCTTCCATGCCAGCTCAGCCCTTTCGCCCAGCTATGCCAGGCCAGCTTCCCTCTAAAATACCGAAAACAACCACAGTTTGTTTTCCATTTTCATCAGATTAGTATGATTTCGACCTTATTTCCTGGGAGAATAATGACCTGTTTTATTATGGTTTTTTTTTTTTTTTTTTTTTTTTTTTCTTCTCTTGGGCTGGAGAGATGGCTCAGAGGTTAAGAGCACTGGCTGCTCTTCCGAAGGTCCTAAGTTCGATTCACAGAAACCACATCTATAATGTGATCTGGTGCCCTCTTCTGGCGTGCAGGCATACATGCAGGCAGAACACTGTATACATAAGAAATGAATCTTTTAAAAAAAATATCTCTTGGTCTGATACACACACACACACACACACACACACACACACACCCCTTTTTCAGATATATGTATACAGTATATTTTTAAGAGTCCTTATGTTTTGTGGATGAATTCCAAATTACTGGCAGACAATGTGCTGTATTTGAACTAGCTTCAAAATATTATAGGGCTGGAGAAGTAAACGGGCTGTGACTTGACACTTGTAGAAGGGGAATGGTGGGTATGTTGGTGTGCCCATTATCTGTGTGTGTCTGTAGGAGTCCATAATAAGAGAGCTGTTAGAAGAGGTGCGTGCATCTCGTTTTCCTACCTCCACACAGGGGTAGCAGAGGCCGACTCCCAGGTGTGGCCGACACTTCGCTTCACCCATAACCCACCACCATAGTGAAGGAGAATCTAAGGCCAAAGGTGTCATCAAAGAGCACGTCAAAAGCAAGAAGGAAATAAATTTAAAAAATTGACTCATTTAGGCCCTGCCCCTCACTGGCTGCAGCACTTGGGAGAGCAGACCCTCCACTTTTGCCTGGGCAGCACTGTAGAGCTGGCCCTGGTTGCAGGGGTTTCCAGGTGAGCCAGGCCCAAAGGCATGAGAGCAGGAGAGCTGGCCGTGCCCCATGTGGGCTGTGCCATTGGGTGAGCTAGCCAAGGCAGTGCTGGAGAGCTCCCCCTAGTGGTGTGGGTACAAGAGAACTAGCGGGCTGACCAACTCAACCCCAGGCCCAGATCCAGGGCTTTGAGTTGGCCCACACCAACATCTACCCCATCTATGAACTGCTGGAGTATGTGAAGGGGCCTGTCCTGCAGATCCAAAACTACAGGATCTCCATGACACAGGATAGCGACAGAATATTCAATAGGAGTCCCCATGAAGACCCAGTATTGATAGTGTCTCATAAGCCAGAAGCCACAAAACAGACCAATGACTCAGTGCAATGAACATTTGCAAGTAAAGAAGGAGACAAAAGAGTATATGGTGGGTCACACCCTAACACACTACAGCTTCCACAATGAGGTTTGTTTGTTTGTTTGTTTGTTTGTTTGTTTGTTTCCTTTTGGAGATAGGTTTCAAGGACGGAAGGTGGATACCAGGCGATGTGGAGATGAGTGGGATTGAATACACGATGTGAAATTCACAAAGAATCAATAAAAAGTTAAATTTTAAAAATCTGACTCATTTAAAAAAAAGATACTTTCAAAGAAAGCCTATGTTGAAGATATGCCTACTAATACTAACAGGTCGAGTAACAAGAAAATTACCATCATTACAATATTTCTTGTCAGCCTCACTACATCACTATATCAGACCAAGTATTGCTATAATTGTTGCTGGTAAGAAGATGGCCACATAATTCCAGAAAACATGAAGCCCGAGTTCCTACTTTGTCTTAATGATGGTAAGACCCCCATCTTAGGTAGTGATTTTTTTTTCCCCAAACATCTTTAAATGTCAGAAAAATTTCCTTTTTGTGTATCTTCACTAATGGATATAGTCTATTAATGCAGTTTTATGTAGAAATGTATACTCATTGACACATATTATACATATTCATACACATTCTACCTATAACCAGAGATGCTAAGACATTCACTGGGTGAGTCATGTGATGCTTCAGCATCTTCCCTCTGGTCTCGAAACTGCTTCTTTGGAGGCAGAGATGGGAGGCAGTTATCATGCCCATGAGCATACAAACCTCTTGAACTGTCTCTTGCTCTTCACCCTCAACCTTCATTTATCTGTTCCATTTAAAAGAAAAAAACACTCCTGGAAGAATTCTTTATGCTTTCTTTATCCACTTCTTTTTCTTCCATTTTCCTCAATACTGACCTAGTAAGGCTTTGATAGTTTCCATCTTGAATGTTTTTCTCAAAGCTCACTTGTTAAAGGCTTGGTCCCCAGGACTGCCTTGGGGATGTGGTCAAGTGTTTGGGAAGTATGGCCTAGTGGGAGGAAACTGCACCACTGGGGCTGTGACTTTATAGGGACTATGAGACCCACGACCTTTCTCTGTTTGCTCACCACTGCCATAAGGGGAGCAGTTTTACCCAGAACACCATCCTGCTATGACATGCTGCCTCGTGAGAGGATCCAAAGCAACAGCCCAACAGACCGGGCCCTAAACCTCCAAAACCGGGAGCCAAAATAAACCTTTCCTACTTTTAAATTGGTTATCTTGATTATTTTGCCACCTTAATAGAAAGCTAAGGTTTTTCCTATTTAAAATACAAGCTTTAAGCATACAGATTGAGGTTTTGATCAAAACCGAGTTCCCTGCCATTATTTGGTTCTTTCTGTCCAGTTTTATTTCTCCAAGACTACCATTGTGTGTATATTTTTATATAGCTGATATTGTCCCAGAGTTCTGAAGCTCTTCACTTTCCTTCATTTTTTTCAAGCTAGAAATTTCCTTTTTTTTTTTTTCCCTCCAAGCTAGATGTATTTCCATTTGTGCTGCTTCTTTCTCTCGTCCACTCACACGTGCTGTTCAGCTCCGCAGTCACTTCGCGTATTGTGCTTTTCAACTCCAAAGCATCTGATTATTCTTATCATGTCTTTGTGTGTCTATTTTGTGGGGTATCATTCTCATATTTTTTGTTTTAATTTTTTAGACACATTTCCAATAAACTCTTTCAATATATTTGAAATAGATGGCTTCAGAATTTAAGAATTTTGCCTAGTGAGCCCATATCTTTTTTATTTCCTCGGTGTATAAGCTGTTTGTTCTTGTAGCTTTGTGCATCTTGTCCTGTTGTTAAAATCTGGTTATCTTAACCCAACATGGTACCTTTGGAAATCAGACTCCTCCCATTGTTGCTTTTATAATATTGTTTTGTAACTTTTCAAGACTAATATGTAAGTCTGTACTTTCTTCTTGTGTGTGACTACCAATAGCTCTACCTAGCTTACTAATAAATATGGTAAGAAGATTTCTTTAGATGCCTGTAACCAGCAAGTCACCTGCCCTGGGGCACTGAATGCTTGTTGGAGCATGCCTTCACCACTCAGTCAAAAAAAAAAAAAAAAGTTGACAACTCTGCCTTACCCTAACTCCCTGCTTGCACAATCTGTGGGTCACAAACAGGTGAAATGCAAGGGCCTTCTCCAGTCGATCCTGCCCACGACATGACCCAAACATGTGCGTGGCGGTTAGCAGACCCAAGACTATATGGGCATCTCCTCATCCCCTGCAGCTCTCTCTAGTCTGTCGTTTACCCAAACTACCTGAGACAGCCGAGCTGCTGCACAGCTAAAGGCGGTGGAGGAGTTCCCACAATAGAGAACTTAAGGCGAGTCAAATAGAGCCACCTTTTAAAGCATCCTCCGGGTACCACCAATGATAAAAAAGAATGGCAGTTTGTGTTCCCGGCTCCATTTGGCCCCTGAGGTGGTTAGCCTGTCTACCAGGGACACAGGCAGCCATTTTCAAGATCTCCCTATAGCTGGTGTGACTGAGGAGCTAAGACTGGAGCACACTGAAAACTCTAAACTTCAGCCATTTTTCTTGAGTAAATATCCTCTAGGTTGCTGCAAGGCTCCCATCTGAGGAGAAGAATATTCTGTCTTTGCCAGCTTCTCCATTATCTTTGTGGAGGACAGAATTTTCGTGTCTTTGCCATTTTTGTCACCTTTTTCTGTTTTGTTGTTTTGATTTTTTTTTTTTTTTTGGTTTTTGTTTTTTTGTTTTGTTTTGTTTTGTTTTGTTTTGTTTTGTTTTCTTTCTGAGACAAGGTTTCTCTGCGTCTGGCCCTGGCTGTCCTAAAATTCACTTTGTAGACCAGGCTAGCCTCAAACTCAAAGAGGTCCGCCTGCCTCTGCCTCCCTGAGTGCTGGGATTAAAAGCATGCATCACCGCACCCAGCTTGCCACCTCCTTCTTAAGACAGTTATTTTGGCCTGAACATTAGCTTCTCCCATTTCTGTAACTCCCCTAGTAGTGAAGTTATTCTAAAAAGACACTCATTCCCCTCCTTTCGGCTGTTAGACTTTTAAAACAATGGACCCCAAGAAATCAAAATTATCCTAGGAGTCTATGCTAAGGGGAAGGAAAAGGATGAAGCCTGGTGCCAGCTAGAGGGGGTGTTGGTCTCCTGGAAGGTGGTTTCATGTAGTCTTGACCGCACGTCAGATTGCCATGCAGGGGAGACTGGAGCGGAAACGGCGCTGACCTGAATCATGCCTCGACGGTACTGCTTAGTTTTGCATTCCCGGGCACTCTATTTAACCCTAAGCCTGAAGATTGACGCGGGTGGGCCACTGGACCGCTTTGTTTCCCTTACCGCTGGGACCACACTGAATCATTCTCTTCCGTTTTGCAATACATCTTGTTTGTTTAATTAGCCTACTGGCTAAGCCTGGCTTGTTAAGGCTGCCCAGCCCAGGCGCCAACCCTAACGGCTCCGCACTTCTGAGAAGCAGTCATACCTTCCACTGCTCAGACCCAAAACCTTGGCACCGTGCTTGACACCTGCTCCTATCGCACCTCACATCAAACCCAAGCACAACTTCTTCCAGCCCGTCTTCGAAATGACTGCTGAGTCAACCAGTTTTCTCCCTGGGCATCACCGATGCCCTGAGCTAAACCAGCATCACTTAGCACCTGCATCATTAAGCAGCTCACTGGTCCTCTGTTTAGTCACATCCTCCTGCAGTGATCCTTTGTCTTATTCCAAAGCAAAAGGCAGGCCACGCCGTGTTTAAATCCTCTTCCTGCTGCTGACTTCTCATCTCACTCAGAGTAAAGCCCCAAGACCTCTCAGCGGGCTGTACAGACGCAGTATGACTGCGCGCACCCATGCATAGCTTGCAGGTCTTGTTTTCAGCTGTGGCCTCATTTTCTCACTTTACTCCAAAGGCCTCCTCGAGGTGTTTCAGTGGCCCTGGCTCTCCCCTGTCTGGAACTTCCTCGTTTTACACGGATCCCTCACAATTTGCCACGGTAACGTTCTACAGAAATGGAACCCAGTCTGTGCCTTATTTGGGTATTGGGGGACTGGCCACTCCTTTGCCTTATTTTTTCTCTGTCTCTAGGGCTTTTTATTACTGGATGTATTCATTTCATCACCCTGCTTGTTGCCCTGTGGTCACCACGTCCCTCTTAATATATGAATTGTATGGATACTCCAAAGGGCCTTCCAGCCCCTCACTGGACAGTGTTGCTGAGTTTGTTCCATCCTCCCAATGTGTGAGTGTGTGAGTGTGTGTGTGCTCACATGCACACACACACACATGATCTTTTTTCTCCTTACTTTTCTCTAGTTGCCTGGCTACCTTCAGTAGTGTCCTACACTGACTACTATCAGTGGCAGCCGCTACTGGTCACAATTAGTTCTGACCTAGAGAATCAAGCTTTTTACCCTCAGAGAAAAGTCTGCTGGGTGATCAGTTGCCAACTCTACGCCCTGCCTCAGTTTACCCTGCGGTGTTGAAGCTGGCCTTCAACAGCTCGCCACTGTATCTCTAGCAAGTGGCACAGCTGATTGTGTTCAACAGAGACTACATAGTTTGGGATAGAATCCCAACTCTGTCTCTTACTGGATGACCCTGACTTTCTGTGCCCCAGTTGCCTTCTATAGAACACTAGTACCCATATCTAATAGGTTGTTGAGAATTAAGTGAATATATGCAAAGTGCTGAAGGTTCTTTGTGCTGCTATATAGTATATATTAGTATAATTTTACTTAAATGATAACCCAGTATTATAATATATAGCATATATTCAACAAAATACTGCATTATCCAGATTTTTGCAGAAGTGTTACTATATTTCTGTAGAGAGAGACAGACATTGAAACTAAAAAATTAAATTTAACAAGGTCTAATATTTTCTGCGACTTCATCTAATTCCTTAGTTATCACTCCTCAAGAACTGATCACTCCTCAATGTCACTGATCCCTAGACATTTGACACACCAAAAGTCAACTCATTTGCATTTGTCCTGGTTTTTCTTTGTTTTTGTTTACTTAGTGATGTAATATTTTACTTTTAATAAATCAAAGTATAGTCTTGGCTCATAATACTCAGCAAATCAATTTCTATGTACTGTGTACGACAATGTCTTTTAAGACAGATTTTAAGCAGGACGGGCATACTTCAATCATAACTCCCAGACCTGGAGAAAAATGTCTTGGGACCCTTTTGCTGAATTACAAATGGCAGGCTCCACATTGCCTAGTTGAGCTCAGAATGCCCTTTGATGCCTGGGCCCTTTGCCATGTCAACATGCAGCTAAGGCTATAAACAAGACAGGACTGCCACACGCTCAGAACCAGCACAGGAGGAGCGGGTCCAAGAGGGAAGAACTGCCCAGTAGTCATGTCCTGAGTCACCAACACCTGCTCTCCACAGCCCCAGCTGTCTGAGGATCTGCAGTACAGGAACAATGGATACTTAATAACTCCTTAATTTACTTCATACAACAGGAATCAAAGCCGATTCCGGGGCTGGGATCTGCCTCTGTGGTCCAGCACTTGCCTATCACACACAAGAGCCCAGGTTCCAGCCTCAGCAATGCAAAACAAACAAGGTTACTAGAAAACAAACACATTAAAATTCCCAGTGTACCTCGACCAATACAAACTGCATGAGGAAAGCTGGATTCAACAATCACAGGACTCCCTCTGCCCTAAAACTTGCCTTTTTATTAAAGAATTATGAAAAATAAATTTTTCAAAATTTGTTATTTGAATTGTAATATTTGAATAAATATTCAAAAAGCATTTTGAATAAGACTTTTGGATAAATTTATTTTACTCCTTCATTAGGTAATATATTCACTTAATTTATAAAACAATTTACTTTCAAACCTCTGTTGTGGCCAGGTTTGGTGACACATACCTGTAATTCCCAACACATAAGAGTCACAGACAGATGGATCAAATAAAACAAAACCAAACAAAAGCCACTTGCTGTGAAATGTCCCCACCTCCTTACCTGTTTCCCAAATTCTTCGTCATACCCATACACTCCCACACAAACATCACCACTGCTTAATGCCTCTTGTTCCTCCACTAAGGAATTTCAAATGCATAAGTAAATACAAACCTACACTCAAGCAACTTACTACACAGACAGACAGTGCTCTGGTCAGCTTTCTTGTTGTTCTAGTTTTTTTGTTTGTTTGGTTTTTGTTTTTTGTTGTTGTTGGTTTGGTTTTTGTTTTTTGTTTGTTTGTTTGGTGTTTGTTTGTTTGTTTTGGAAACAGGCTTTCTCTGTGTAGCTCTGGCTGTCTAGAACTCCTTCTGTAGACCAGGCTGGCCTTATATTTGGAGATCCACCTGCCTCTGCCTCTCAAGTGCTGAGATTAATGGTGTGTGACACTATATCCAGCCCCCCTTTTTTTTCCACTTAAAAATAACAGCTTTTTTTTTTTCAGACTATCCCACACAGAATTCTGTCTAAAAAATGGCAAGTTTGAATGCAGGTAGAGTCGACAGCCAAACTCTGCCAAGACAGGGTAAGCAGGTCCTCAATAGTTCCTGCCTCACAAATATATCTGTCAGACATATTGAGCCAGAAGGCTGAAGAAGATGCTCCATCATTATAGAGAGTTTGGGGTGACTGTTGAGGTAGCAAACTGTCCATGTCATCTTCTCCTTTAGAAAGTTACTAACCTGCACTCCCGGCATACTCAGATAATCAAGTTTATTCCTTCTCAAGTCTCTGATGGGGTTGAAGCCAGGTAGCTTAGTTTTACAATGAAGCTTAGTTGTTTAGGGGTTAAGATGTTTTAAGGTCTAGATAAATGTTTTAAGTTGATAATGACAAGATGTGATGGAGATTGGTTTACATTCAGAATTTTAGACGCACCAAGATAGGAAACATGTTTTCTTCAAGGCTGTCAAATTACAAATAGCCAAAACACTAAGAATGTAACATTTATATAATTCCTGGTTGTGTCATGGTTCTTCTTGCTATAGGTAGTCTATTGTATGTATGTGTAATAATATAAATGTATGTGTAAAAAAAATAAGAAATATTGAATTAAAAAAATACACATTGAAAAATTAACAGCTTTAGGGACTAGAGAGATGACCCAGTTGTTAAGAGCACTTGCTGCTCTTACAGAGCACCTAAGTTTGATTCCCAGCACCCATACTGTGGTTCACATTGTCCATAACTCCAGTTTCAGGGGATCTGGTGTGTTCTTCTGACTTACACAGGTACCAGGATTTCTGTGGTACACATCCATGCAGGTAAAGCATTCATAGGCATAGCCAGGCAGCGGTGGCAGGTGCCTCTCATTCCAGCACGTGGGGGGCAGAGGCAGGTGGCTTTCCGCATATGAGGCCAGCCTGGTCTACAAAGAGAGTTCCAGGACATCCAGGGCTAAACAGTGAAACCCTGACTAGAAAACCACAGTCACTTTTTTTTTTTTAATTTTAAATAATAGCTTTAGGGCCTTGAGAGATAGCCCAGTAGTAAAGACGACATCACCACTCTTACAGAGATCTCAAATTCAGTTCTCAGAACCCACATTGAGTGGCCTATACCACTGCAACTACAGCTCTTGGAGGAGTCAATGCTTTTTGCCTCCATGGGCACACACACAACACACACGCACACACACACACATGCACACACACACATGCACGCACACATGCACGCACATGTGCACATCATACTTTAAAAAAATAGGGGTCTGGAAAGATGGCTCCATGGTTACAAGCACTTGCTCTTTCAGAGGCCCCAAGTTTGATTCCCAGCACCCGTATCCCGGTGCCTCACAACTGTTTATAAGTCCAGCTTCAGGTGATCCAATGCCATCTTCAGGCTTCCGTGTCACCTGCACACATGGGGAATACACATAGACACACATATGTACATATATACAAAAGTTTAAGCTAAATAAATTTTATAATATTGATGATGATGATGATGATGATGATGATGATAGCTTTAAGCATCTTCCAAATCAGTGTGTAAGGCATCTTTGCTCTTTCTCCGGGTTATGTTAATGCATGAACCATGATTTTCTTTTCTTTTCTTTTAAATGCTGGAGTTTTATTTTCTATTCCATGTCTTTTTTAAATGGTTTGTTTGTTTTTATTTTGTTCACACTGGTGTTTTGTGAGGGTTTCAGATTCCCTGGAAGTGGAATTACAGACAGTTGTGCGCGGCCATGCGGCTGCTGGGATTTGAAGGCAGGTCCTCTGGAAGAACAGCCAGTGCTCTTACCCCACTGAGCCATCTCTCAGCCCCAATAAGGATTTCATTAACAATCTCCTTGTCCTGCTGATGGTTTCTATCCTTTGGCTTTCATAAGCAGTGCTGTACTCTGAAGTACATACTCCTGTTTTCATATTGTGACTACCTGGGTCTAAATGGGACGGATTGGTGGTTCCCCAAGGCAGGCCAGGGCAGGGCCCACAGTGTGCCTGCTACCCTTAGGGTCTGAGGATCATGGTTCACTGACTCCAGGACTACTCTTCAAACCCCTAACTCTTAGAGGTGACAACACAAGGCAAACAGACCCTGTCTGGGGCCCAGGAGTTATTTTAAAGTAAAATAAAATAAAATTTCATACAGGTATTTTGTGCTGCTGTGTGCATTGCAGACAAACCATCGCAGGCCATAAACTGAAGTCATAAGACTTTCCCCATACCCAGCCCAGGCCTAAGAGAACAACTGAGGAATTCCCAACCCTGTTGAACTGAGGCAAGACTAATCACTGTAATTAGCTGACTGCACAATTAGGGCTGATTAAACACGTTACAGAGGGGACTCCTACTGTGCTCCCGACAGCTGGAAACAGCCCTGCTCAGCCCAGGAACTACAGACTGCTGCTTTTCTCTGTGTCTCTGCTCTCGGAGCATGTGTCTGCCTCGGAGAGTCCACTGCTCTTCTCTGTCAGGCTCACTTCTTTTCAGCAACACTGTACCACAGGAGCATTAGCCAAGGATGCCATCATCTCAGGCTTAGTTATTCTACATTTAAACTGAGATACAGTGTATATTTAGCAAAATGCAGATCTTAAGTCTACAATTTTTTGTTTGTTTGTTTGGTTGGTTTGTTGTTGTTGTTTTTATTTAATTACTGAGACCAGGTCTCACTGTGTAGCCATGGCTGGCCTCAGACTTACAGAGATCAACCTGCCTCTGCCGAGTAAAGGAGTGCTGTGATTTGAGGCCAGAGCCGCCACATCAGCCAGCTGGTAAATTCTTACAAATGAAATGTGTAACCATCAACACCTTAGTCAAAATAAGCTAAATTTCCGTTATTTCCTTTTGCCTTATTAGAAATGTTGACTTTTATTAATTCATTAGAGAAAGGTAACAAGGTGCGATACTGGTGTGTTTGGCTTCCTAGTATTAATATAGTAATTTTCCAACAGAATCATGATCACCAACTTTAATTATATTTCAAATGACATTCCCATAAATTGCTAGCCCTTGTTTGTTGAACGTGAAACAGAAGAGCTTTTCTCCAGATTTGTTCTTTGACAATTTCATGCATGTATAAAATGTGTTCTGGTTATTCCCCCATCCTGTGCTATCTCCTTCCTGTGCCTACCAACCCCACCTTCTCCCTAGCTGCCCCTCTCCTAGATTCATGACTTTTGGTTTTATTTTGTGATGCATTTAATTTAATCAAGGTCAGCCAGGCACGGTGGCACACACCTGTGATCACAGCACTCAGGAGGCAGAAATAGGTGGCTCTTTGTAAGTTCAAGGCCAACCTGGTCTACAAAGTGAGTCCAGGAGAGCCAGGGCTACACAGGGAAACCCTGTCTCAAAAAACAAAACAAAAAAACTACCCGAGGTCGTCTGTATGACAAATAGATCTATGCAGTGGCACCCAGTGGGATCACCAGTAGGTACACACTGAAGGCAATAACTTCCTGTCTCTCTGCATCTATCTGCAGCATCTAGTTCAGCAATGAGGGTAGGGTCCCCCGAGACCCTCCTCCCTGCATGCCTGACTGCTGGCCAGCCACTTGTGCAGACCCAGTGCAAGCACACACGCATGCTGGGAGTTCATGATTGCAGTGCAGGCATGCAAACATGCTGGGAGTTCATGATTGCAGTGCAGGCATGCAAACATGCTGGGAGTTCAGGATTGCAGTGCAGGTGTGCATACATGCTGGGAGTTCATGATTGCAGTGCAGGCTTGCATGTGTGCTGGGAGTTTGTGATTGCAGTGCAGGCGTGCATGTATGCTGGGAGTTCATGATTGCAGTGCAGGCTTGCATGTGTGCTGGGAGTTCGTGATTGCAGTGGCTAGGTCTTGCTCAGAGCATTTCTCTGCCTTGTTCCTTACTTCCCAGCTCCTTATATTATTTCTCCCTTTCCTCAGTGTTCTCTGAGCCTTTGAACAGAACAGAAGACATGTCTTGTTTAGGGCTGAGCACTCACCACCCTTTCTTCTCAGCACCTTGGACAGACACAAATCTCAGCATCCACTGATGTTGAAAGAAAGGAGGATCCTCTGAATGAGGATGGGAGAAGCATTTGTTAGGGGTGGTCCCTGGGTGGCAGCAGTCTGCAGAAATTCTGGTGAAGGCGGGTTGGGAGGCCCAGGAAGAGGAAAGGAAGGAGGGGTGGCATGCTGATGTGGACAGGCTCCTCGGAATGCCGGCAGGATTGACAAGACGTAAGGATGAAAGGAGCAGATCCTCCCTGGTGGAAAGGTCTGAGCACCTCCTCCCATTTGAGTTTTCCTTGTGTTTTCTTTTGTGGTGTTGGTGATAGAACCCAAGGCCTTGTGTACTCTAGGCACCACTGTACCACTGAGCTATAGCCCTAGCCAAAAAGTTAATAGTAGTAGTAGTAGTAGGAAGAAGAAGAAGAAGAAGAAGAAGAGGAGGAGGAAGAAGAGGAGGAGGAGGAGAAGGAAGAGAAGAAGGAGGAAGAGGAGAAGGAGGAGGAGGCGGAGAAGGAGGAGGAGGTGGAGAAGGAGGAGGAGGCGGAGAAGAAAGAAGAAGAAGAAGAAGAAGAAGAAGAAGAAGAAGAAGAAGAAGAA
>OU015747.1:131444314-131460090 GCA_907169655.1 Acomys percivali
AAGAAGAAGAAGAAGAAGAAGAAGAAGAAGAAGAAGAAGAAGAAGAAGAAGAAGAAGAAGAAGAAATAGTTGTTTGTCTTTCCAAACAGTCCCCGTCATGACTCTCTCCAGCCCTCTCCCCTACCTCGCCTCAGGGAACTGTTCTGTGTTGATTTTATTTAGGTGGAAATAACTGATTATGCCATGAAATAGGAAGTAGCGATTAACTTGGAAGGAACCTATGATTCAGCCTCACGCCTTTGAGTCCTCATTTGGGGTAAGGAATCCTAGTCACTGAATATACACTTTCTTTGTTCTCCTTCACAAGGTTACTGGGTACTATGTTTAAAAAGTATTTCATTTGTTTTAAATTAATGACAAATTACAAGTTTTAGAGCCATTTCCCGACTTGAGCCCTGAGTTGCAAACTTGAAAATCAGCAAACACACCAGAGGGTGGACACGAGGGACAGAGTCGAACTCTGTAGAGTCTCTGCTCACACCTCCGTAAGCAGCACATCCTTGGTTACAGAAGGGAGGTTGAACAGGAGAGGACAGAAGACAGGCCCTGAGCATCAGGAGCCAAGCAGAAAGTACCACGTGGTCAGAGCCCTCTGTGGACAAGAAATCACTTCATGTCCATGGTCCCACAAACTCCACAGAGGATTACAACTTACAGAGGAGGACTGACCAGGACACCGTTACAAGGAGGCTCAAATTCAATGTGGCCATTGGATAGAGGAGAACAGGGTTGCACAGCTCCCTTGGGTGAAGTCAGTGATCCTGACTAAGAAGCAAGAGCTTACAAGCCTGGGCAGAGCACAGTGCTCCTCTGTCTTTGGGCCTTCTCTTTCTTTGCATCAATGAGAGAGGCATCATATAGGAGCCCTGGGCATGATAAAGCACCTCAGCTAGTTGCCCTTACCTCAGTTTCCCCCCAGGAGTGTTGGGGGCCACACAAGAGCACACAAAGGGCATGTATGGAAGAGCAAAGCGAACAAGCTGTCTTGTTGCTGGGCACTGAAAAATCTGTTTTCTGGGCTGGAGATGACTCTTTCTTTCTTTCTTTCTTTTTTTTTTCTTTTTTTTTTTTTTCAAGACAGGGTTTCTCTGTGTAGCCTTGGCTGTCCTGGACTCACTTTGTAGACCAGGCTGGCCTTGAACTCATAGCAATCCGCCTGCCTCTGCCTCCCAAGTGCTTGGATTAAAGGCATGTGCCACCGACCGACACAGCAAGAACTTTTAACCACTGAGCCATCTCTCCAGCCCCTTAAACTGAGTTCTTAAAAAGTATGTTAAGATTCTAAGACGTGGCAATATAAAGAATTTTTCCTCTGAAAAACATGTATATTATTTGTGACGCTTCTATTAGTATTAAGAGAAATGAAGTCAGCTTTCAGCTTAATACCCAGTTTGCATTTCCAACATATTCTGTAGGAGGCAAAATGGGGTTCTAATCCGTAGAAGGTGGTAGTGACTCTCTGGTGATGGCTCTGTGCCGTGACCTTATTGACAACTGTGGTTGAAGGTTTTGCAGCCTACGTGTCCCTTGCTTTCTTGGCCAGCATTCCCACGTCCTGTCTTTAGGGGCCCTTGTTCCTTATGAGCTGGGACCATGCCTTGTGCCTCTTTCATAACCCATGTGCTCCCCATGCCATGAGGAACACTGGAATGTCCCCAGAGCTGGTGGACAGCTCATGGAAATTTCCACAACAGTTGTTCACCCCACCCCCACTGGGACCTGGCTTATGAGTATGACCGGCCCAAGGACACTGAGCCTGGCTCTGGGTCAGGCTCAAGGTCTATTTACGACTTTTTATCTCAGAGTTGGCATGTTGGTGCTTTGTACTCAGGAAACCTCCTGCCCTAGTCAGCATAGCAACACAAATCTGTATCTGGGAGAAAGGAGATAGTAGGCCAGGCATGCCAACCTGTCGCCCACCATGGCTGCATGGCTGGTCTGCTGTCACCCTATTCTTGTTCGTGTATTCTGGTTTGGAGTTTAAATCTTTGCTGGGAATGAGGAAAACTTCTGATACTAGATACTAGCATGCTTTTTGAAATAACATAGCATCTGATAATACCTCTTCATGACAACTGAAGAATTTCCTAACGAACTCACGGCTCACACGTTTCCCCTTACTGTGCGAAAGCTGTCTCCCACACACATTCCTCTGAGGTCAGAGCACTGACAGAATCAGTCACTGATGTACCCACAGGGAGGGGCTACTCTGACTGCCTGGTGCCAGAGGACAGTGGGTGAGGAGCCACCCAGCCTCCACCAGAGCAGCTGTTCCCTCATCCCAGGCAAAAGCCCCAGTGCCAGAGAAGCCGAGAACAGAGCTCAGCCCGGGATTCATCCTGAGTCCTGAGGTACACTGTGTGACTCTTTTGACTTCAGAAGTTCCCAAGGGGCCTGTTTACTGCGCTCCTAGCTTTATCCGATGAGCTCTACACTATTTGCTTACCAGTGGGTGTGTGTGTTACGCATCATATGCCAACCGGAGCCTTCTTAACAAAACTGGTTCAAACTTCTAGCCTACCTCCCAGAAGAAGGCTAAAGTCCTTCAAAGCCCAGCCAGCTCCTGGAGGCAGGCCAAGGCAAAAGACGGGATTAGGCTTCCATCATCACTGCCCCTGGCTCTGAGCCCTGAACTGGCATATAACCATCTTACCAACCATGCACTGTCGCTATCCAGGGCTGTGCTGGCTCTTTCAAAGGACCACAGGGGTCTATATGGTAACTCCAGGTTGAGTAGATGCCTCCAAGTTCTCTATCCTTACATTTTGTGGCCTGACTCCCATCAAGAAGCAGCCTTGCTTGCTCTCATCTTCCCATCCCTCCTCCTTACCTCTCTCCTCTCCATTGCCTCTTGAACTCCAAATTCTTCTCACTCTGCTCTGGAGAACCAATTATTCCTCTATCGTTCCTCTGCCAAACTCAACTGTTCAGATTCGGCCATGGTCTCTACAAGTGTTGTCTACTAAATTCTTGCCAGAGGACAACTCCATGTCTCAGAAAAAGTAAACAATAGAGAGAAACGCTTCCTCGGGTTCAGTCCTCACTCCGGGACCATCTGATGGAAAGGTGAAAGCGAGAGAACATCGCCATCTCACGGGAGTCTGAAATGCTCTGACTCTGCGTCGAGAACTGGGAAGGAAAGAAGGAGAATTTCGGGGTACCCGGAGAAGCGGGATGCACAGCTAATCTCGTGAGTCAAGATCAAAGGAAATATGGCTTACACAGGACCAAGTGAGGTTGTAAATTATAAATGATCCCTCATTACAATAAAAAAAATTGTTCTATAAACAAATACAAAAGCAAGTGGTGTCCTGGTCCTTTTTGCTGCTATAACAAAAGGTCCGAAGACACATTCCACAGAGAAGAGATGTTTATATTCAACTCACAGGTTTAGAGTCGTAGAGTCCAAGAATGGATGGCCTATTAATTCAGCCTCTAGTGATGGCTTCATGGTGCATGGCAACACTGTGACGCCCACTACAGAAGTGGCCAACTGCAATGCAAAGCAGAAAGCCAATGTCTGATGGAGCCGGCAGGGGTCCTTCTATAACAACTCGTTCTTGGAAGAGCTACTGTATTCTTAAGATGACAGCGTCATCAGTGACCTAATTCCTTACCACTAGGTCCTGTCTCTGAAAGATTCCATTGCCTCTCCATATCACCATACTGGGGACAAGCTTCCAGAACAAAACTCTCCGGGGGAGAAACCACATCAAATCCACAGCCGAGTCGGGTGGTCAGCAGGGTGCTCTTCTTCCAGCCAGCCTGACAAAGGCATCATCTTTTCTCCACACAGGGTTCAATGGCCAAACCTGGTAGCGGAGTCTACTTCATTTGCCACAGCTCCACCGGCTGAAATGCAATTACATAGCCACACCAGGCTGGGAAATGCCAACCATTGGTGTACCCAGATAGCACAAAAATACACTAATTTGTGTGACGGCTAAGTCTCCTGCCAACCCCCTTTAGTTTCCCTTAATAAGGAGAAGGAAACCACAGTCAAGGAAGAAAGTTAAAGGACGGTTTGGTACTGAAGAGACCATAAGGAAACTCTTTGCTGTTCCAGAAGACCTTGGTCTTTTGACCTTGGTATCCAAAGGTACTGAGTGGGTCATAGTAAGTTAAACTTTATCTTGAAGAAACCTTGGTGAGCAGAAACGCTGCTAGAAGGCTGAAGAGGCCCACACTGTCATCTCAATTGTCAAAAAGACTAGAAGACCCAAATATAAAAGGTGTACACTGGTTAACTAGCCATCAACATGGGAGTGGGCTAAAGAGACGATTAAGTGAGTGGACTTGAGTGTTCAGAAGGGTGAAACTTGACCACTAAGAGCCAGTGTCATCTACACACGCTTCCTTCCCTCCTTTTAAAGGAGTTTTAACAATGTCCACATTCTTGAGACGTGTATCCTAAGCAAATAATTTAAAATACGGTAGACGATACAAGAGCCTTGTACACACAGATGAACACTGGGGAAACCTGGAAAGTTAAATACAGGGGGTTATCTCTTCAAAAGAGGGAGATGTTGGCCTGTTTCCTGCCTGGGATGCTGAGAATGAATATAGTTTACAACTTGATGACCTTTTGTTACCTGTTGGGCTAGCCTTCACCCAGATCCCCAGATTATTATGCTTGATTTCTCCAGGCTTTCCCTAGATCTGGAGCATTGTTTCTCAGTCAATAAAGCCCCTCCTTGTGAGAACTGTAACCTGTACTTCACAACAGCCTCAGTAATTCCTGTGTTATCTTAGGACCAATCCTGACTCCCACAGGATAATGGCGTTTACCTTAGTCATTCTCTATAGACCAGCGGTTCTCAACCTTACTAATGCTGTGACCCTGCAATTCAGTTCCTCGTGGTGTGGTGACCCCGCACCATAAAATTATTTTTGTTGTTACCTCATAACTGTGAATTGTGATGTAAATATCCATTTTTCCCAGTGGTCTTAGGTAACCCCTGTGAAAAGATTGTTCACCCCTGAAAGAGGTCACAACCCACAGGTTGAGAACCACTGTCCTGCACTCTTACCTTGAGCTTTGTTTCTGAGTCAACAGAACCCTTCTTTATGGAAAAAGCCATATGCACTTTGTAAAGAATTTCAATGTACACATGCCTTAAGTTTTGCTGTGCACATGGGCCTGAGTTAATTGTCACCAGGAAACTTGTTTCCATATATGTGTTATGCATAAATATGGCTAAAATAAACTGCTCGGTGTCAGACTCTAGAAGTTTGAACCAGCCTGGCTAGCTAAGTCGTGCGGAACTGGATTTCCTTCTTGCCTTTTGTGCACAGTTCCTCTGACAACCATAGTGTTTTCAGGAACCCTGCAAAATACGAACAGTTATTTTACATCCAAAGAAGCTGATTGTGTGTTTATTTATATCAGCAAAAATGTTAACCTGAAAATATAGTAGTAAGTGAATGGTTATGAAAAAATTTTTTCTGAGACAAGATTTCTCTGTGTAGCCCTGGCTGTCCTAGACTCACTTTGTAAACCAGGCTGGCGTCGAACTCACAGAGATCCACCTTCCTCTGCCTCTATGAGCTCTGGGACTACAGGCATATGCCACTGTACCAAGCTTATGAAAGTTATTAATCATTGATATAATAAATTATGATGCAGCCCTTGAAATTACTTTGATAGAATGTTTAACGACACAAGGGAATATTTATGATAGGTTGTGAAGGGGCTCAGTGGGTGAAAGCATTTGCCTACAAGTGTGAGGACCTGAGTTCAAATCCCAGAACCTACATAAAGCTGAGCACAGCACACATTTGTAGTCCTAATGCTCCTGAGGTGTGATAGACGGTGGAGACAGGAGGATTCCTGGAAGCTCATAGGCCAGCTAGCCTAGCATACACACATGAATAACTAAGACCCTGTCTCACACAAGGTGGCGGGCAAGGGCCTACTACCAACACTGTTCTCTGACCTCCACATACACACTATGGCATGTGCTCACACTCGCACATAAGTATCATATACAAACATGTAAAAAAAAATAGGAAATGTTTATGAAATTCCATCATGCAGTTAAGTGAGCCAGGCACAGAAAGACAAATGCCAGATAATCTTGCTTATTTGTGGAATCTAAACAAGTTGGATTTGTAGAAGCAGAAAGCAGAAGTAGAGTCAGCACAGATAGTTTAGGTGCGGGATCCAAAACCCCACCAGAGGATTAGTACAGGAGACCTATTGTACAACATAGCGATAATAGTTTAAAAAAAAAACACATCCTTTACGATGGCTAAGAAGAGTAGGGCTAAAGATATAGCTCAGTTGGTAAGATGCTTGCCTGGCATGCACGACCACCTGGGTTCAGTCCCCACAAAAATCAGTGTGATGGTGCACACCCGCAATCCCAGCACGTGGCCAGTGAAGTCAGAAGGATAAGAAATCCAAAGTCATCCTCAGCTATGTGGCAAGTTCAAGGCCAGCCTAGACTACATGAAATCCTGTCTCGAGACAGAACATTTCAAATGCAGCAATGGGCACACATAGCCTGCTACCACATAAGCACTGACTTAATCTCTGTAGATGCCTTATCGCCCATGAGAATCACAATGCTAAGATAATATGATTGCCTCTGGCCATGGAGTAAACGGAGACTCCAAGAAGTCAAGGCCATGCCCAATGCTACACAGGTTACATGCAGTACAAGCAGGACCACAGCCTTGCCTTGGTCTTCAAAACCTAGATGTTCTTAGTCACCAAGCCTACATTAACAAGGACTACTGATTTTTATGTATCACTGGGGTGACAAAACCTGACAGTGAATAAATACCTAGAAAGGAGGGAGGAACATGTTGGGGCTGGAATTACAGCAATGGAGAAAGAGCATTAGAGTGACAATTTTGGAATTTTGGTTTCTTAAAAAACACACACACACACACACACATAGCAATATTATAAGAATGTTTTTGTTTTGATTCCAGGTGTGGGGATAGGGGGCCACTTAGCAGCAGCTGACTATGATTTACCTCATGCTCTAGCAGAGGCATGATTTTGCCAGCGGCAGATAGTTTCTGCAATTGTGTGACATTTGAAATTCTGGGTCCTTTTCAGAGGGTAAATAAATACTAGAGCCCTGATAGTTGGGATGGGTGGTTGGTGTTCATGCAGGGGGGTGGTTTTTGGTTGGTTGTTGATTGCAGGTTGTTAAGTAGGCATGCACAAAAGGGAATAAAAAAGAAGAACTTAGCTTTTTGTTTTGTTTTGTTTTCAAGATAGGGTTTCTCTGTGTTGCCTTGGCTGTTCTGGACTCTCTTTGTAGACTCTCTTTGTAGCCTTGAACTCACAGAGATCCACCTGCCGCTGCCTCCTAGAGTGCTGGGATTACAAGCGTGAGCCACTGTGCCCGATGAAATTAGATATCTTGATGGCAAAGATCAAACTTGCCCCAAGGAGCTCAACACCTCTAATCAGCAGGAAGAAGTAGTTTTAACGATAACGTCACTCCCTTGCCAGGCCCTGACTTTATTCAGGGATCTCTTTCCTTCCCTCTCTATCCTTTTTTCTCTTATAGCTAGTGGTAGGAGTTTGAAAGGTGAGAAAAGGGAGGAGAAAGGTGGAACAAAGCCAGCAACCAGGGACCAAAGCGTCTGAAACCACAACCCAAAATAAACCTTTCCTCCTCTTAAGTTGTTGATCTCAGGTACACAAGGTTACTCACGGTGTTGGAAAACTTGCTGGGCCGGCATGGTAACTGTGGGCTATTAAACACCGATTGGCTCCCACTGCCCTTCCAGAAGAGAACTCCCACAAGAACCAATACTTCAGGTTAAAGCTGAGACAGAAAAGGGGCTCTATGTGTCTCTCTGTCACAAGGAGCTAACTTGAATTCACCATATATCCCCTGCAGTGGTCAGGCTCTCGCCTCGGCCTGCACCAATATGCTGATGCTTTCTCCGGGGATTATGGGTAGGAAAACAGGGCTAAGTCTCTCACAGAGCAAGAACCTAGATTATGACTTTGTCCAGTACCTGGACCAGAAACTGGAAGAGGCTGGAGGCAACAGACTGATTAGGCCTGGGATGAGGGCCTATGGGGCTCACAGCAGCATCTGCTGCCCTCCTGTGGCAATGCCATGGTGAGGGCAGCAGGAGGGATACAAAAGAGTGAAGGCCAGCCTGGCTTCAAAGCCAGCCGCCTTTCTAGGGACAGCAGGTCTCAGGACCTCTCACCCAGGTAGGATTTCTTAAGGACTCTAAAACCCATTTTGTGGGTTAAATTCTATCCTAGTAGACACTGCAAGTCTAAATTTTAAAAATTAGGTACTAGGCTTTAATCCCAGGACTTGGGAGGCAGAGGCAGGCAGATCGTTGTGAGTTTGAGGCCAGCCTGGTCCACAAAGTAAGTCCAGGATAGTCAAGATAAGATAGAGAAACTCTGTCTCAAAAACAACAGCAACAACAAAATTAAATTAAATTAAAAAAATAAAAATTAGGTACTAGTTCCTTTAAACTAATAAGCATCATTTTAACATAAATAACAGTTTTATCAAAATAGCTTTGAGAAAAAACTTGAATGAAAAGAATGGCATTTAGTTACACTTTCATAATTTTTTAAAGATTCATTTTTGTGACTCTATGTGTGTGTGTGTGTGTGTGTGTGTGTATGTGTGTGTGTGTGTGTGTGTGTGTGTGCCACATGTATGTAAGTGCCTGTGGAGTCCAGAGGACAGTGCCATTTCTCCAGATGCTGGGTCACAACACAGGTGGTTGTGAGCTGCCATGTGGGTGCTGGCAACTTCTGGAAGAGCAGTGAGCATTTTCTTTCTTTTTTCTTCTTAATTTTATGTACATGGTGTTTTGGCTGCATGTATGTCTGTGTACCATGTGCATGCCTTGTGTCCAAAGAGGCTAAAGGAGGGAGTTAGACACCCTAGAGCTGGAAGGAATGACAGGTGCTTGTAAGCCTCCGTGTGCGTGTGTGTGTGTGTGTGTGTGTGTGTGTGTGTGTGTGTGTGTGTGTGCGCGCGTGCGCGCGCGCGCGCGCATGCCTGCACACTCAGAATCAAACCTGAGCCCTCTGGAAGGGCAGCTAATGCTCCTAACAGGCAAGCCATCTCACCAACCCCACTTTTGCAATTTTTCTAAAGTTCTTTTTTTAAACATTTACTTATTGTGTATGTATGCACATATGCACATGCATGCACATGTGTAAAGGTCAGAGGACAACTTTAGGAATCCAGGGATCAAACTCAGGCCATCAGGCTTGGCAGCAGGTACCTTTACCCATCTCGCTGGCCCAGCGTAATTATTTTTTTATAGAACAGAGTAGACTTACAGAAGGCAGCTCTGTTCTCTTCAGCAGTCAATCCCTCATGATGTCCTGCATGGCATGGCATGGCTTCTGGGAAACCTGGGGGTACTGGTGAGAGGAGGAGGGTGGGAGTCTGATGTCACACAGCATTAGTGAGGCGTCATCGTGCCTCCCAGGCCCCTAGGAGCACACTTTGAAAGCCACTGCTGGGGAGCCTAAGCTAGGTGTTGAGCAGACTCCGTTTCCCTCTGCCAGGTCATCAGTTCCTCGGACAGTGACAAGCCTGGAGCAGAGGGACCAGGCAAACCAGGCTGCCCAGACCACCGAGAAGCAGGGCTCACCTGCAGCCAGAGAAAGAAAAACCCCAACCTCCCCTTCTCCCGACTCACCCACACAGAGGCCTGACTCCAGCTGGAAGCTTCCAGCAGGAAGAGTAGAGCCTGCCAATTGTTTTTCTTTAGTGAACTTTAGATGAGGAACAGAAAGAACTGGGGACCTGGGTAAGGGCCACCATGGTGACATATGCACATGATCCCAGCCTTTAAGGAAGTGGAGGCAGGACGAGCTGAAGATTAAAGTCATCCTGGGCTGTTAAGTTTGAGGTTGGCCTGAATATGACACCCTGTTCCTGCTCTCCCCCTACCCAACTCTGCCTCAGCCATCTCTCCAAGAGAAAAAAGGGAAAGAAAGAAAGAAAGAAAGAAAGAAAGAAAGAAAGAAAGAAGGAAGGAAAAAAGAACTAGATAAGATGCTGGCTAATGCAGTATTTCTCCAGCTGGGACGTGAGTTTAAACTCCCCAGGAAGAAAGCTGGGCGTGGTGGCGCACGTCTTTAATCCCAGCACTCGGGAGGCAGAGGCAGGCGGATCGCTGTGAGTTCGAGGCCAGCCTGGTCTACAAAGCGAGTCCAGGACAGTCAAGGCTGCACAGAGAAACCCTGTCTCGAAGAAAAAAACAACAACAACAACAACAACAACAACAACAACAAAAACTCCCCAGGAAGAACGAGGTACAGGTACAGGTCTCTAGGACTTTAGATTCATAGCTGTGTTCTTGCTCACCAAGCTTCTATCTGATGGGCCAGTAGACCCTCGGGCAATAAATAGAGGAGACCTGACTGCCTTGCCCGGGACCCTGGGGAACTACAGGTTACAGAGGTCCTTCTCAGCCCTCTACCAGGGACTCAAGAATAGAAACGGCTACAGGAGAAGAACCCAGAGCCCCATGAATCTCCTGTAGGCCCAGCAAGCAGAGAACAGCTTCCAATAAACGTCCCACAATCAGATAAAGGGACACGGTATGGATCCTGAGACTGGGGATGAGCTTAGTCACCACTAACATAGACAATGGATACTTTGGAAAGGATATCAAGAAACCAATACTCTCAGCAGTAGCATTGGAAAGATAAGCTACACAGCAATAAGCCTACCCAAAGAGGGGATACTGCTTGCATGCTGAAAACCACAGACGATTGCTAGGATAAATTAAGGAAGCACGAATAAATAAAAAGACATCCTGTGGTCATGGATTAGATGACTTAATAGTGTTAAAAGACCACACCAACCAAACTGGCCTACGCGGAAATTCGCTCACTCCCTGTCTTAGTAGGATTACTATAGCTGTGATGAAAAAACCATGACCAAAGCAATGTGGGGAGAAAAGGGTTTATTTGTCTCATGCTTCCACATCACCGTTCATCATCCGAGGAAGTCAGGACAGGAACTCAAACAGGAGGCAGGAGCTGATGCAAAGGCCATGGAGGGGTGCTGCTAATTGGATTGTTCCCCCTAGATTGCTCAGTCTGCTTTCTTATAACCCAGGACCACCAGCCTAGGGATGGAACCACCCACCATGGGCTGGGCCCTCCCCCATCAATCACTAATTAGGAAAATGCCTTACAGTTGGATCTTTTTAAAAATTATTTATTTATTTATTTATTATGTATACAGTGTTCTGTCTGCATGTACAGAGGGCACCAGATCTCATTATAGATGGTTGTGAGCCACCATGTGGTTGCTGGGAATTGAACTCAGGACCTTTGGAAGAGCAGCCTGTGCTCTTAACCTCTGAGCCATTTCTCTAGCCCTTACAGCTGGATCTTATGGAGGCATTTTCTCAATTAAGGGTTTCTCCATTTCAGAGGACTCTAGCTTGCATCAAGTTGGCATAAGACTAACCAGTAAAATAATTAAATAATCTCGCACAAGAGAGCCACATTCACTCAATGAAGAAAGACAGCTTCTTCAATGAATGGTGATAAGAAAACTGGTTTTTTGGGTTTTGCTGAAGAATGCAGTGAAGCTAGGCAGAGGTGGCACACATCTTTAATCCCAGCCCTAGGGAGGCAGAGGCCTGTGGGTCACTGTAAGTTCAAGGCCAGCCTGGTCTACAAAGTGAGTGTAGGACAGCCAGGGCTACACAGAGAAGCCCTGTCTCAAACAAACAAAGAAACATCAACTCTAAATGGATTAAAGATGCAAATATAAGATCCCAAGAAGAAAACAGAACTGAAAAGCTTCATGACATTGGAGTTGGCCGTATTTTCTCCCAAGGTAACTGGGAACACGGGAAACAATAGATGTATGTGAACTCACCAAACTTATGGACTTCTGTCCACAGGCAAAATGTTTATCTGTGGAATGGGAGAAAATATTTGCAAATCATGTGTCTATAAGGGATTAATATATCACACACATAAAGAACTTCTACAATTAAAATTCATCAACAAAAAGGTTTGTTTAAAAAAGTGAGCCTAGGGGACTGGAGAGATGGCTCAGAGGTTAAGAACATTGGCTGTTCTTCCAAAGGTCCTGAATTCAATTCCCAGCAACCACATGGTGGCTCACAACCATCTATAGTGAGATCTGGTGCCCTCTTCTGGTATGTAGGCACATATGCAAGCAGAATACTGTATAAATAATAAACAAAAATAAAATCTTAAAAAAAAAAAAAAAAGCCTGGCATGGTGGCACATACCTTTAATCCCAGCACTGAGGGAGGCAGAGGCAGGCGGATCGCTGTGAGTTCAAGGCCAGCCTGGTCTCCAAAGAGAGTCCAGGACAGTCAAGGCTACATGGAGAAACCCTGTCACTGGTCACCCTGAGGAACAGGGTAGTAAGGACATGGTTAATGTGTTTTTGGATCACATGACCTGTGGTATCTTCATGAAGCTCCTGTCTCACAAGTCCCTCGGGCTCTTCCATGTTGGCTGTGCCCTCCTGGTGTCTGGCAGGGTAAAGAAACAAACAAAAAAGTGAGCCTAGGGAGGCGGGCACAGCAAAGTGATGTAATGGGGCTCTCTAGGGACCTTCCTCCTCACCGAAACATCAACTTGAAGAACTATCTGCACACAAAATAGCTTTCTAGTGCCAAGAAAACTAGCTGTCAAAGCCTGTGGCTCTGCATTCTCTTTGCATTTTGGTCTGGAGCCTGCCACAGTGTTTATAGGGATCTGGTTGATGAAAAACACCTGCTTGACCTTGGAGACGTAGCCTCTGGGAAACACACTTTCCTAGTGACCCCAAAAGGTAACGGAGGACTTGCAATGCATTTCTTTTAAAGATTTGTTTTGAGTGTGTGCCTACACATGTGTGTGCGTGTGCATATGTGTGTGCGTGTGTGTGTGTGTGTGTGTGTGTGTGTGTGTGTGTGTGTGTGCGCGCGCGCGCCACAGAGGTCAGAAGTAGGTATCAGGCGGCTGCTGTTAGGCTTGCAGGCAGTTGGCTGGATGTGGGTTCTGGGAACCAAGCTCTGGTCCTCTGCAAACACCCTTAACTGCTGAACCATCACTTTGTCATCACCAAAACAAGACAAAGATCCCTTGTGGCCCTGCGGTGATGGGGAACAGGAGCGCAGAGCCGCACATTCAAGAGGAAGCCTGATGCTTGCAATGAATGTAGAAGCACAAAGGCCTCTCTCCTCATGAGATTTTTTTTTTATCCCAAGATGTGCTTCATGAGTATGATTGGCTCCATTTTTTTTCTCTAGAAAGTTTTCAGTGAGACATACCAGAATTTTCTTTCTTTCTTTCTTTCTTTCTTTCTTTCTTTCTTCCTTTTCTTCCTTCCTTCCTTCCCTCCTTTCTTTCTTTTTTTTGACAGGGTGTCTCTGTGTAGCCTTGGCTGTCCCAGACTCACTCTGTAGACCAGGCTGGCCTTGAACTCACAGAGATCTGTCTGCCTCTGCCTCCTGAGTGCTGGGATTAAAGGCGTGCACCACCACACCAAGCCAGAATTTTCTTGACCAGAAGGAAAGCTGCAATGTAAACGTCAGGGTTATGAGTTGCCCACAAAACTGGGTCTGTAACATTTTCCTTACTTTTGCTGATCATTTCCTGAGGATTCACAGCAAAGCTGTTTTAGAGAAAGTAAAATAAACATCAAGAATCCTTGGAAATTAACAACACTTAGAACTGTACCAATTGTGTCCCAGTCCCCACTGGGACACTACAACTGGAGGGCCAGTGAGATGGCTCAGTGGTAGGGGCTTGCCGCCAAAGCTGATGACCTAAGTTCGAGCCCCAGGACCCACAGAACAGAAGGAAAGAAACAACTCCCCAAAGCAGGTCTTCTTCCGCTCACCTCCACACATGTGCTGTCACATGTGCCTATGCCTGCCCCTGACATACACTAAATGGAAGAAGAAATTTTTAAACTGCAGTAGGAAAAGCACAGTGACCAGCATGGACATACTACTGTTAGCAGATGCCCACCGTGAACGATGTGTGTGGAGGCAGGAAGGAGACACTGACATACGGCGTCCTTACCCTGCCAGACACCAAGAGGGCACAGCCAACATGGAAGAGCCTGAGGGACTTGTGAGACAGGAGCCTCATGAAGATACCACAGGTCATGTGATCCAAAGACACGTTAACCATGTCCTTACTACCCTTCTCCTCAGGGTGACCAGTGACAGGAATTTAGCGATGACATTGTCCCTAAGGACCCAGCTGGAATGGTGCTGCAAGACCATGAAGAATCTCACAGGCCGGAGAAGTTTGGCCTGGCACTTTCTGCATCAAAGAGGGGACCTAAAGAGCAGGAAAGCCATGTGAGGGGGAGAAGGCTGGCCCAGCCTGAGCTGCCTGTGTCCCTGATCCCTGTGACACAGACCTCACTCCAAAACCTCTGGCTGACCCAAAGGCCACTGACACCACGTTAGCTGCCAACTCGCCGGCTGTGTGCCACCCTGTAACAGTCCGCCCCTTTGCTGTCTGAAGGCAGCTGGCCCAGGTGGCACCCATGTGCCACAGTCTGTAACCCCTTCTTCTGGAACACCTCCTTCCTCCATGATGGGGGTTGGGCTCTCTAACCCTCTCCCCTCTCACACGGCTCTACTACCTCAGGGCCCAGCGAACAGCCCTTCTTTGTGCTAAAGCATTTCTGGGGTCAATGCATGTGTGCCTCTGTCCCCTGTGCGACATAACACCAAACTGTCCATGGAGAGCTACAGCACACCCGGTGCTTAATTCTTACTGTCATCCAGCAAAACACTGAGGTGATTAGAATATGACCATTCAGAGTGGGGGGGGGGGGCTAAATAGCAAGCAGTATTATCTGCTGGGGAGAAATGGATGTTTCTCTAAAGACACAAACAGCCTAAAAGCATGTGAAATGATACTCAAATCCAAAACAATCAAAGTGACTTCATACCCATCAGGAAGGCCACTCTCAACCAAACTGGCTAACAAGTGTTGGCCATGATGTAGAGAAATCAGAAACCGCAGGCACGCAGGTGGGGATGTAAAGTGGTGCAGTCAGTATGAGAAACAGCCCCTCAGAGAACTAGAATTCAGAATACTGCATGAGCAGCAACCCTATTGCTGGAGGCGGGAGCCTTCAAACAGATATGTATGTGCACCCGTGTTCAGTACAGCTCACAGTAATGCCAGCCATATGGTTCAGTGGGTGAAAGAGCCAGTTGCAGCACACATGGTGGAAGAAGAGATGTGACTTCCGTGGTTGTCCTGGGATTGCCATACATGCACCATGGTACGTGCAGTCTCCCCATATAATAAAAAATGGAAAAAATGGGAAACAAAACACAAGTCACATCAGAGAGGTAGATGCAACCCAAATGTCCACCACTAGAGAGCACACAGTGAAACATTATTCAGCCTTTTACAAAGGCGGGGGTGGGGTGGGGGTAGGGGGTGGGGTGGGGTAGGGGTAGTGGTGGGGTGGGGTGGGGGCAAGAATCGCTCTTTACATTCCATGACAAGGACAGAACCCTGAGGACACCGGGCTAATTTAAATAAGCAGACACATAGTGACAAATACTGCATGAGCTGGCTCACAGGATGGATCTACAGTGGCCAAAACCACAGTGACAGCTAATAGGTTAGTTGGTGCAGGAGCCTGGAGTTGGGGCAGCGGGTGGGGAACGTTTAATGAGTACAGAGTTTCAGTTTTGCAAGATGGGAAAGTTTCAGAGGTCTGTTTCACAACAACACAAATGCAGCCAACACACACACACACACACACACACACACACACACACACACACACACA
>OU015747.1:131478808-131500824 GCA_907169655.1 Acomys percivali
AGAAGAGCCAACATGGAAGGGACTTTGAGCATCAAAACACATGGCTGCTTCAGTACCAGCTCTCTGCAAGGGAGCCCTAAGCTAGCTGTTCACTTGAGACCAAAGAGTGAAAAAGACTATCAGACGGGACTCTAAACAATGAAAAGAACAAGTGTCCAGGAGATAAGAGAAGAAACAATGGAGGACAGGCTGGCAGTGACCTTGAACTGTGAACCCACTGGGCCTCAAATCTCAGCTTCAAGAGAACAGGGAGAAAGAGGGTCAGATTTCAAGGCTAAGGATTAAGGATGGCTTGAGGGGGGAAAAAGCCCTCTGGACACAGAGAGGTTTTAAGTTACTACAAGGAATAAAATGTAGAGATTCAGGTAACCTCAGCTGTGGTTTGCCTGACCAGGAGGGAGACAGCCGAGCTGACTAACCATCTCCTGGCCTGAGGCTGTAGCAGTATGGGTCACAGTACAGCTAAATTGCCAGCACTCCAGTCAAGCCTGACTCGGGCCAGCTCGGCTCGTGGTTACCCTGTCCCGCTACGGACCTGAATCCTTCCCGGGGGAGTTTATCCTCCTCTCATCTCAACGCTTCTGTCCCCAAAACTCACAGAACCTGGAGACGGCAGCCTGCGTTTGAGGCAGGTGACGGGTGGGTGGCAAAGGAGGATGAGCAAGCAGCCCTGCTGCATACTGTAATGTGTAGTCTACTACAAAACCTCTAAAATAGAAGATGCACTTGCGTCATGGCCAGTAGACTTTGGCCAGTTTTCATGTTTATTTCCTCTTCCTGAATGGAAGAATATCTGGTTTCATCCACAGGTTAGTCAGCTTTATCTCTCTTAAGAAACACTTAAGAGGGAAGGAGGGAGGAATGGGAGGATACAAGGTTCGGGATAACAATTGACAATTGAGATGTAATATGAATAAATTAATAAAATATTTTTTAAAAGAAGAAAGAAACACTTAAGAGGGGCTGGAGAGATGGCTCAGAGGTTGAGAGCACTGTCTGCTCTTCCAGAGGTCCTGAGTTCAATTCCCAGCAACCACATGGTCATGGCTCCCAACCATTTATATGACAGAGTACTGTATACATAATAAATAAATCTTAAAAGAAAGACAGACAGACTGACTGACCTAAGATAATTCAACTTATAGAAGAATCGTCTTGATCTCAATGGATTAGCCCTGTTGCTTTGAGCCTGTGGTGACCATTCTGGGGCAGACATCATGGAGAGGGGTCCCAAAGTTAAGCCCCGCCCCTTCCAATGTTCCACAATGCTCCCTTCTTTTGGGGTCTCACTACTTCTCAATCATAGCACACAAGAGACCAAACTTTTAGCACAAAGGTCTTGGGGAGACATCTCAGAACCAACTTCAACAACCCGTAAGACACAGGAATGGGCTGGAGAGAGGGCTCAGGGGCCAAGGGTACCTGCTGCTCTTGTTGCTAACACCCATGTCAGCAAGCTCAGGAGTGACTATTACCTCAACTCCAGGACACACGGCACCTCCTTCTGGCTTCCATGGGTACCTTAGCTAATACCCATATACCTCCACATACATGCATTAATACACATCATTAAAAATAGATATTTTTTTTAAAAGGCCCTGTTTTAAGGCCCACAATTGCTGGTGGGACCTACCCACTGGGCAGTGTTCTCTCCATCCTCCGGTCCTGGCCGGCCCTGCTGGCAGGAGCCTGATGTGGGGCTCTCGGCTGATATCAAGGATGTCCGCTCATCGCATCCCTCCTCTTCGCTGTCGGAGGCCATGAATGTGAGCATGGTTCTGCCTCAAAAACACCTGGGAAAGAAATACAAGGAGCTTGTTCTTCTCCCCTGGCAGGCAGAGGCAGTGAGGAGCTGAGAGATGGCACAGTAGCTTCAACACCAGGCATAGGCCTTGCCTGTAACAAGCTTCCTAGACACACATGTTGAACAACTGCTCAAAACAGGAGTTCCAAAAGCCAGCACGAGGTCGCAGCAGCCTTGTCTAGGCCTGGCTAGCAAAATGTCCAATCAGAGAGGTCAGGGTTACTCTGAACCGTCAACGTGTTTGTTCAATCAATAAATATCTGGAAAATCTACTGTGCTTGGCTCTGGGGCTACAGCCTTGAATAAGAAACACTCTTTTCCTGTAAGAACAGCAACAAAAATCATCCAGTATGACAAGTGACATTTCATCAAGGCGGTGAAGGAACTTGACCGCAGAAGCAGAAATTCCATGTTTCCTACAGAGGACTCATGCAGGAATCCTCTCTAGTAAACATGGCCACACCAAGGAGGCCCATGTCATCTCAAGGAAAGTTGGGTATGGACAAGTGTCTATCTAGCTGCTGACTATAAGGGGAAGGACAGAGGTCAGGAGGAAGCGTCCTGATGCAGGGAAGTGGCCCAAATTGGGGGGTAGGGGAGAGGATGGCAGTGTTAACCTGAAGGGAAGTCATGCTTGCTAGGAGGAGCTGACATAGGGACACACTAAAGGATAAAACCGAAGATACTGGCCAGGCTAGACTAAGAGGGGGAAACAGGATGTTACCAAGGAAGGTTGGCTGTGATTCAGAAACTCACAGAGTGTGAGTTGAAAACGGGACACTATCTAAGGGTACCTGAGTGTGGGGTACAGGTAGACTATAGTCTTGAGTTCAAATGTGGCAGCTAAGTCCCAGAAGCCACCCAGCCAGTAGGGGGGCATGACTCCTGGAAACACCCATACTGAGGGATGGCTGTGACCTGCCCCCGCCCCCGGCCCTACCTCCAGGACATCTATACGGATAACTCCCACAAGGACTTGCCCTCAATCTGCAATTACAGAGATGGTACAGGGCCTGCCTTTGTTGACTTCTTTGCTTGGCCCTACTACAAAGGCACCCTCTGTCTTCACAGGATTTGCAAAGTGAAGAAGCCTAGTGGCCCCCAGAAGCTGCCTCTCGGGTCTACCAGACACTGGGAATGGCAACACAGCTGCAGAACACCGCAGGCACAAGAGGGAGGTGCTGAGGACCATGCCCTCTCCAAGTTCAGAGGAAACGATGTGCTGCTCTTAGAGCTGGATGCCTTGGGTCTTGAGGACTGAGAGAGACAGGGAGTGGCCAAAAAGGTGCACAGCTGAGACTGACGGAGGCAGGGGATTCTGGAAAGAAGTAAATATTCAAGTGTATGAACAAGACGAGTGTATTACACGATCTTGCCTCAATACCACCAAGGGGCTAATGTAGTAGAATCAGGGGACCCGGTAGGGTAGACCATCCTGTAGGCTCCATTTTCTTAACCAATATATTTTATTAACAGCTTAGTCACCGAGCATACGTCACTTATAACCCGACTACCCAAAACAATAGGAAAAGAGGATTAATGGACACAATAACAAAACCGTAAGACTATCTGTTCCAAGGAACAATTCTCCTGGCACAATCTGCAGGATTTCTTCTGCTGGAACCTAGAGTAACCAGAACCCAGAACCTCAGCCCCGAAGCCTTCCCTCGAGCAGTTCTCTCTAGGAGCGTCTCGAAGTGGAGCAATGAACAGCCAAAACTATCCCAAGTCTCCAAAAAGCCTCGCCTCCAGTTCTGGGCTCATTTATATATCTCCTCCCAGAGTCTGTTCATGGGATCTTTTCAGCTGGCAACAATCAAGCTCCTGCACGAGGTGGTTGCTCTTCTAGGGGATTAAACTCATCTGTTCTCTCACAAAACCATTCCAATCCCACTCTTGGGATCCTAAAAAACAGGTTTATCTCTCCTTCACCATCCCTAGGAAGGGTCTAGGTGTCTGACCAAGGGGACGGGAGTTTAATTCATCCCTGCAATCTCCTAGGAGGAAGGATGAGAAGTTCCCTTTTTCTAGGCTACACACAGCAGAGCGTGGCCTAGAGAGTGTGGTCTACGGCTCTACTACTTGGAATTCTGGAAGCTCGGCTGAGCCCAGGGCTCAGGAGTTGTTTTGCTCCCTGGAGGCCAGGCCTTGGAACCAACAGTCTAATACAAGAGAACTCAGTGTAAGGGGGCCCAGTTTCACAGGGCAACTTGTCCTGAGATCTGGGGAAACTCTTAGCCAGGCAGGGGCCTACAAGACTGTAAGGTCCCCTGTCCTCTTTGAGGCCTGGCTATCTGTCATATCTTAAACACATGCCCGCAGGACCCAGGAGTTCTCCTCACTCTCCCTTCCAGCAACTGTGAATTCTCTTCTCATAGACATGCAGAACAGGCAGGTGCCTCAGTGGAGAGCTTGGCATGCCTGAGGCCTCAGGTTCCATCCGCCACCCCACAGGAAAAAAATGTGACAAATCTCAAAGTTGTCCTTAAGCCTGGGTATTCTGTTTCTGGTCTCTTCAGCACTACGCTAGGCTATTATTATGATCCACACTGGGACAAAGCAATTCAGGAGAGAGTTTATCCTGGCTCACAGCTCACTGATGATGATGTCAAAGTGGGAGGAGCTTAGCTAGCCAGCCGCATCCCATCTACAGTCAGGCAGAGAATGATGGAACAGTGGCTGCTGCCCGACTCACACAGTGGGCTTGTCTTCACACCCCAGTTAAGGAAATCAAGATAATTCCCCCACAGGCATGCCCGAAGGCTCATCTCTGCCTAGTTCACCATTAACCATCATAGCTGTAGATTTAGAACGCAGATCCCTAAGCTCCACTCTAGCCCAGTGTCTGGGCAATGCTTTGGAGATGGTGACGCTATACACTAGTGACCTGCCTGAGTTGGGCCTGACTCAGGAAGGCAAGGAAGCCTGTTCTTAGCCAGTACCTTCCCACTCCCATATCCAGCACGACTTGACAGCAGGCATGGGGAGTTAAACTGCACAGCCCTTTGTCCTGGACACCGGACCTGGCCAGACAGCAACTGGGAAGAAAGGAGTGAGAGCTCCTCAGAGCAGCAAAGTCTCTAAACAATGCCCACTGTGAAGGAGGGCTGCAAGACCCATCCTGGTGTCAGATGCTGGGGGTATGGGTGGGTGTTATCTGATAAACTATACCAACACCAGGAAAACCTCCAAAGCTACCTAAAGACTCAGACCTTTTGATCCAGAGATGCTACATTCTTGGAATTTTATCTAAGAAAAAAAAATTCATACAAAAAAAAATATGTGCTGTAGCTATTTGTTATCATAAAAGTAAAAATGACTGAACTTTCTGACTCTCTTCTCTGGTACAGGAACTCACGCCCCACCTCCTCTTATCTGCAATTCTACTTCCTGTGGTTACAGCTATCAGTGGTCAACTGAGGCCCAAAAACATACAATGGAAAATTCCAGAGCGATCAGTTCATAAGTTTTAACGGCTTTCACTACAGTACATCGTTCTCATTGCTGGCTTGTTGTTATTCATCCTTTGCCCAATTTATAAGTTAAACTATCGCAATGTTTAGAAACCAAACCAAAACACAGTTTACACAGGACTTGGTATTTGTCATCACTTGAGTATCTGTCCATCTGATGGGGACTATAACAGAAACACTAAAGTCTTGCCTCAAATGATACTTAGTAATAATTAGGTGAAGCTAAACTTAACAGAATATAAATGTTCTCATAATCATCTGAATTACACATATACACGTATGTATGCACACACACATGCACACACACAGGTACACAAAGAATGATAAAATGATTACAAAATATTAAAGGTCATAGTCTTTAGACTGGTGTGACTGTGGGTAATTTTTTGCTTTGTATTTTTCTGCATTTCTCATTTTAATTTATTGTTCAGATAGGGTATCATGTATCCCTGGTTAGCTTCTAACTTACTTATGTAGCTGCAAGCACTTTATGGTGGTCTCATCCCCACCCTCGCCCCCACCTCCATCCCCTCTGCCCCTCTCCCCCATTTCCCCCCATGGTTTCATCTTCAACCTACTGATTTTTGGGGTTTTTTTGGGGGGTTGTTTGTTTTCTGTTTTTGAGTCAGGGTTTCTCTTGTGGTCCTGGCTACCCTGCACTGGCTTTGTAGACCAGGCTGGCCTCGAACTCCGCCTGCCTGAAGTGCTGGGATTAAAGATGTGTGCCACCACGCCCAGCAATTTATTTATTTATTTATTTTCTTTCTTTCTTTCTTTCTTTCTTTCTTTCTTTCTTTCTTTCTTTCTTTCTTTCTTTCTCTTCCTTTGAGATAAGGTCTCTCTATGTAACCCTGGTTGGCCTGGAACTGGACCAAGCTCACCCAGAACCCACAGAGTTCAGCTTCTGTGCTGGGATTAAACGCCTGTGCCACCATACCTGACAAGGTACTCATCTGTAAAAGGAAATAGTAGACATTGACACATAGAGTTTCCTCTCTCTCCTGAATTATCTGCTTAGCCTGGGGAAACAGATGAGAGTTCAAGAAGTCAGTGACATTGTCCTCTCAAAGCTCTGAATGACAGACAACAGATGCCTCTTCAGCTCCCCTTAAGGCCAGTCTGCAAGGCTTCTGTGTCTGCGAGGCAGCTCGGGCACAGAAATCCTTAGAGGGAAAGATCAGCAAGCAAATGAGCACAGATAAACAACCCTGCTGCAGAGAGCTCCAGAGGGAGCCTGACTCAGCTCAGGTGGGCATGGGAGTGGCGCCTTGCCAGTGCTAACGTCAGACAACCAGCTCCGCATCCCTAGGGTCCACAGGGAAGCTCAGATGGGCTGACTGACGGGAAGAGTGGGAGGGACAGGCTGTTTTGGAAGCTCTGCCTGCACTGTGGCTGAGGGATTAAGGACACTCTGCTGACTTTGACTAACTCACTGACTGAAATCAAAATGTCCATTAGTTGAACTCAGGGCGTCTGACCCACAGAAGCTCCCCCAACCCGCTGATACCAACAACTCTCATCGAAACCGGGTGACCCAATTGCCTCAATTTGCTTTTCAAAGTACAGAGAAGCAAAGGTTTGCCCTAATGTTTAAAATTAGTGGCCCTGGTAGGAAAGAGATTCTGAAATGCCACAGAAAGCTCCAGCACCTTGTGGAAAATAATACTCCAAAAGTGAGCTGGAAAGTACTGGCCACAAACATGTAGGTCTGCGGAAAGGTTAGGGCTCCGAAGGGCCAACAGAACAATGTCCTCAGCTTTCAAATGGCCACTTCCCAGCATTCCCAGGACTCCTGGAAAGCCCCAGTTCTCCTCAACACCAGGAAAGGGCTTTCCCGAGTCAGGCAACACCCTGTGACACCTCCCAGATTCCAGGCCTAGCTCCAACCCTCAGCACCGAGCATGTACTTGGCTGGTCCACCTGGCTCTCCTGGGCTTCGGGAGATCTGAGATAGAGTTGGAGTCAAAAGAGGCAGCTCACAGACCCCCAGACCCTCAAGTGGGGCTTCCTGACCCCTGGTTTAGCCTCTTAAGCTCTGTTATCCATTTCTCTCTTGAAGTGCTTGGGTTGGGGCAACTTTCCTCATATCATAAAGTAGCCTGGGAGAAGAGAAGTTAAGGGGAAGAGACAGGGAGAGTGCCCGGTAGCATACCACCCTCAAGTGAAAAGTCAAATATTTTTTCTTTTTGTTTTGTTTGTTTTCTTTTGTTTTGTTTTGTTTTGAGACAGGCTCTCACTGTGTGGCCCTGGCTGTCCTGGAACTCACTCACTGAGTAATCCAGGCTGCCTCTGCCTCCCGCGTGCTAGAATTAAAGGAGTGTGCCACCACTCCCCAGAGTGGTGCAGAATTTTTTTCCTTAAGCACAGCAGCCAGTGGTTAAACAGATTTGTGTGACATGAACCATACTTCCTGGACAGCTTCTGCATGGTGACAGGAGCGATTTCCTCCTCTGTGAACAGCGGAATACGCTGCCTTGTAGGGCTGGGAGAACAGGTGTGAAGCCTCTAGCCACAGTGGGGATGGAGACAGGAGGGGACGCTGAGAGGGGATTAACGAAGCCAAGCAGCCAACCAGAGTCTTTGGAAGCTAGGGAACGGCTAGGCCTCCAGACACGTGAACTATTACAAAGGCCGGGCCCCAGGGAGATTCTGTTTCCATCTCTGCCTGGCAATGGGAACATTTTGTCAAAGAAAAGGGCACGTCCATAGGGTGATGTCAAAACTGGATCGAATACCTTGTGAGCCATCAGTTGGTACCCTATTTCATAGTCCAGGAAACCAAAGCCCAGGGCAGCTGGGGGTGAAAGGAGACCAAAGGAGTCAGGTGAAGACCAAGAGTTTACGGGTCTCCCAACTGCCCACAGAAGGATGCCGTTCCCTGTCCAATCACCTCATCAGTTTCCTGACATAGAGGCCATACAACCCACACCCACACCCCCAGGCTCTTTGGAATCAACCATACTCATGTATTTAGATGGGGTATGTCTTCGCCATGGACAAGGATGTGTCTAGAAATGCCCCTTGTCCACTCCCAGATCATGCCAGCTCAAAAGTCCTTAATAAAGCCTGTCTCACACACCCCCATCTCCACAGCCAAGGGTTCTGAGCCCCACTCCTGTGGGTCTGTGAGGCTCAGGTGTAGACCTGCCAGCCCATAGCAGGGAAGGAAACTGGGTACTAGTTTTCTGATTCAGTTGAAAAGACAAATGAGAAAGTGTCCTGGTATGAGACTAGTAAAAGAAACAAAGACCTTCTCAATGACTTGCCACACCTATCAAATCTGGTTTTCTAAGAGGTGTCAGGTAGCTTTCTGTTACTAACACAAACACCTGAGATACGATTTACACTTTTTTTTTTTAAAGTGGTTTACTTTGCTGCAGCTTTACAACCTAAGCCAGGGTCAGTTGGGCATCAGGCTTTGGGTTTGCAGTACAGCAAAACTACTCAGTTCAGGTCCAGAAAGTGAAAGAGGTAACACTTTCACACCTCCAATGACCAGAAGGCCTTCCATCAGACCCCACCTGTGAAATACCGCCAGGTACCCAGAGCAATTATTCCCAAGCTAAGGGTGAAGGGGTGTCTTTGTTTTTGTTGTTTTAGTCAGACAGGGTTTCTCTGTATAGGCCTGGCTAGTCTCTTTGTAGATCCGCCTGCCTCTGCCTCCTGAGTGCTGGGATTAAAAGATTGTGCCTCGATGCCCAGTCTTTTTAAAGACATGCTTTTAGAATAAGCATGTATTACTTTTATTTTTAAAAACATGAGAAAGTCTCTGGCTGAGGTGTAACGGGAAGGTGGGACTTTAGCAACCTGTTCTCTCAATCAACAGAGCGGCTACGGAGAGCTGTCTCCCTAGCGGATGCCTTATCTTTCCTGAGGATTGACTTTGATTTGTTCTTTGCCACAAGAGTTCAGGTGGCAGGGACACCATCCCTAAACCCCCAGAGTAGACTGGATGCAGACTGAGCACCACTCCCCAAGGACCACAGTCCCACAACGGGTGGCAACAGTGGCAGGAACATTTGCTCTCTTCCGCGTCCCAGCTGAGCAGGGGCCCAACCTCAAACAAACAGTTGAAAAACAGCCACAGAGATTTTTTGTTAGAAAGATCCATAGGACCTACACACGCACACACACACACGCACACGCACACACACACACACTCTGCCGGTGGTTCCCCTCACCTCTTCCTCTCTTGTTTTAGTCTTGTTTTCCTAATCGTGAACTCACTACTATAGCAGAATGACCTTGAACTGCAGATCCTCCCGCCTCTCTACCTTCAAGTGCTGGGGTCACAGGTGTTTTGGTTTGGCCTTGAACTCAGAGGTTGGCCTGTCTCGGCCTCCCAAGTGCAGGGACTAAAGGCATGCGCCATCATGTCTGCCTTGCATTTTTGTTTCTTTAGGTGGGGGGGAAGGTAAGCCGGAATGACGGTACTTGTCTAGAATCAAAAGCACTGGGAGAGGGAAACTGAGGCAGGAGGACTGCCATTAACTTAAGGCCAGCCTTTTGTACTACACAAAGAGTACCAAACCGACCAACCAGGGCTACACAGCAAAACCCTGCCTCAAAATACAAAAAAAAAAAAAAAAAAAATTTCCCTCCCAGGTTCTCAGGAAGTCGTTAGTGAAGACCTCACAGAAATGTTCTGGGTAGCAGTGCAGACACAAGTACGAGCTGACTATGACAAGACCATGTACAACTCCAAAAGCACAGACAATGTCCAAATCCTGTACTGATACACAGCGGGGCCACACAGCTGGGCAGTTGGGCCCCCATCCCTGACACCCACGACCCAGAACTCAGGTTCCTGGACTTTAAAAGAGTCATAATAACTGTTCCAGTGTTCCTTTAGTTCTGTCTGGTGATATGCATTGTTGTTGTGTGTTTTGTTTGTTTGTTTTCTGAGACAGTGTCTCCCTATGCAGCTCAAATTGGCCGAAATTGACTACATAGTCCCCCCTTCCCCCTCTGGCTTGCCTTAACTCACAGCAAACCCCCCTGCCTCCGTGATTATGCACTGGAATTACAGACAGGAGCTATCACATTGCTTAAGTTCTTAAGAAAGTTTTAAAAATTATATCTTATGTATATAGGTATTTTGTCTGCATGTATGTCTGTTCAGCACATATATATCTGTGCAGCCCATGTGTGACTGGTGTCCACAGAGGCCAAAAGAGGGTCCCTAAGGATTGGGGTTACAGATGATCCTGAGCCTCCATGTTGAACACAGGTCCTCTGTAAATGAAGCCAGTGCTCTTAACTGCTGAGCCCATCTCTCTGCCCCTCACTATAAGGTTTTATAATAGCTGTGATAACCACTGGACAAAAGAGCTTTTTATCATGAATGCCCAACTCCTAAGACCTGGGTATGTCACATGGTTGTTACCAACAACAATCCAGAGAGGCCGAGTCGGCAAGAGACTCTCACATGGTAAACTGCACAGTTGGCCTGAGAGCAACTACAAAAGGGCCACTGGACAGGGTCCAGCCAGGCCCTGTGTCCCGGGCCATCCACACGGCCAGCAGATGTCTATGGCCCCTTCTACCAACTGAAAACACGGGACCTAACCCTGTTTCTCAGGCTCCCACAGAGCCACCTACACCCAAAAGGGAACCTGAGGCTTACACACCTGAAACAGCTTATACAGAACCCTTAATTGCAACCAGAAGTCTTGGCTGAAGGCCCAACAGGCTCAGATGTCCGCAGAGGGACTATATAGACATCAGGTGCATCCACTCTGGATGACGGAGTCTCTCTGTACCCAACAGACTATACGGGGATGGTTGTCCATTCTGAGTTAAATTGGTCTGCATCTGTTCTGGTTTAGATGCTCTCTAATGCCCCATCTCTAAATGGATGCAGATATTTCACCAACCGTTCATACCTTTAAAAGCGAATACCTTTAGCAAAGATGCTAGTACATTTCACCTGACTGGCAAAGGACTTAGTTAGGTCTGGGTAGCAGAAGTAGAGGCACCAGGCACCAGGCGCTAAGCCTGGCTCCACTGTACCTTACCCAGGAGACTCTGGGCAGCTGCACTTTTTAATTCTGAGTATTGTTCTCCCACCCCCCCCCCCCCGCCCCCCGTCTCTTCCCTCCCCTGGCTGGCCAAGCGCTCTACCATAAAGCTACATCCTCAGCTCCAGGCGCAGTTTCTTCATCAGCGGCAACTAGCTCTTGCTTTCGAGTTCCTTCAGCTTCAAAGGCTTGATTCTGGGCGGCTCCCCGCCGCTCTAAGAGACTTACAACCCCAAACGCTGGTAACAGAGTGCCAGCCTCAGAGCCAGCCTCAGGCCCTGTCGTGCGCCCCTACTCCCTTCTTATCTGCAGAAGTGCCCAAGTAAACCCGGTCAGGTCTTGGGTAACAGGGACCAAAATACTTAAACATCTCTCTCCGCGCCTACCCTGCCTGGAGCCTCGGAGGCAGGAAGGGACGCTGAGGGCACCCGCACGCAGCCAAAGGCCCAGGATCGCTCCCAATGTTCCTTCCAAGCCCCAGTTCTGGACCGGCCGCACTGCCGCCTCCCCGGCGCCTTCTCCTCGCCCCCGCGCCGGCCGCAGAGGCCGAGATCGCCGTAGGGGCCGCAGCCTGGAAGCCCGGACGCAGATGCCCCGAGAGGGCTGAGAAAGCAGCGGCCAGGCGTGTGCTCAAAGAAGAGCCTCGCTGCATCCGGGCTCTCCATGCTGTCGGCTACCGATGATCGGTGACAGGTACCGGGCCGCATGTACCCAGCCCTCCTCCCTCCGCTCACCTGCTCCGCCGCGGCGCAGGGTAGTTTACGCGGCGGGCGGAGCGCCTCTCGAGAGCTAGCGCCGGCCCCGCCTACTGCCCCGGTTCGCCCACGCCCCGGGGCACGCCCCCGGTTCGAACACGCCCACTGCTCTGTGTCCGCCTCTGTCCCGTCAGCTGGGCGGTGCCGGTTCCCCAGTGCACTTGTGTCTCCGCGGGTTTACAGAGAAACGCTGGATACTTTCGCCCTGGAGACTGCAACATCATACTGACGCTGAAATTTGGGGTTGGGTAGCGCCTTTTCTTAGGGGCCTGGTAGCACCACGGGGACAGGGGTGGGTATTTGCTTTGTGATTTCAGGGTTCTCTACCCCCCCCCCCCGCCGCCCCCTTTTCCTCGGGTTGCTTGCATTTTAAAATGGAGTAAGCTAACCTCATGAGCATTCTCTTGATTTTCTAGAGTGCTTCAGCGACACGGGGAACTCTGGGTAAATATGAACTGGCATGAAATTGCACCGACACCTGGGAATCTGCCTGGGGGGTTGGGGGGTGGAGAAGTTGTGATTACAGGTTCTGGGGGCTGTGGAGTGAGCTCAAAATTGTCAACAATTTGTCATAGTTGTCATTATCTCCGTATCTTTGTTTCTCCCTTAATTACTGTGACATTCGCATAACATAGAATTGTCACTGTAGCACTGGGGATGTAGTTCAACAGACTGCTTGGCTAGCGCGCAGGAAGCCCTGAGTTCAATCCGCAATACCGACGGTATATCAATTCATCGGTATAATTCTGTCACTAGGAACCCACAGTCATCTTTAGCTGCATAGCAAGTTCGAGGCCAGCCCGGGATACACTAGGCTCTGACTTTAAAAGAAAAAAAAAAAAAAAAAAGTGGCTGGGCAGTGGTGGCACACACCTTTAATCCCAGCACCTGTGAGGCAGAGGCAGGCAGATCTCTAAGTCTGAGGCCAGTCTTGCTTACAGAGTAAGTTCCAGAACAGGCAGGGCTACACAGAGAAGCCGTGTCTTGAACTCCCCGCCCCACGAAGTAGTCATTTTAACTTAAGGTGCTTAGTGAATCCAGTGTGTGCCCATCTGCCTTGTATGGTTGTACAACAGTCCATTGCTTAAAAAAATAAAAGGCTTTGTACACATTGAGAAGTGTCTTCCTAAGCCCGCTCCCCAGCCCTGTTAGCCGCTGACCTACTTCTGTCTCCACGGACTTAGCTCAGTATATTAATTTCTTTCTTAACACAATTGAGGAAGCCAGTTCCACCTGGAAGATAGCATAGGCTCGCAGAACCGAGGTCGGAAATCTTCCTACCCTTTCTGGGCCTTGGTTTCCTCATCTGTGAAAGGACTGTGTGATATAGCCTTCAGAGGAACACAGAGCAAATTACAGAGAAAGAAAGGGCGCTGGGGGCTGTGCAGACACTGAAAGGGGGTAGTTATGTCCCCACCTCCGCCTCCCTTCTCTACTTGAGGCGCGGGTTTCATTTTGTTTTGTCCAACATTGAAATGACAGGCAATAGTACTTGTCACCCATCTCCTGCTCTGTCCAGCGCAGGTGACTCTTATCAGTGGCAGCAACGGTGCCATGCAGAAGTTGTGGCCAAAAGTTGTGGACCTTGGGCATGCTCAGCACACTTGAAGGAGCCCAACTCCTCTTTAATAGAGGGTGCTGCACTGAACGGGACTCACAACTGACACACACAGGCCACTGGCTCAGTCTGTTCAGGTACCTTACAGTAATAGAAATGTGTTTCCTACTGTTCTAGAGGCTGGGCAGCCCGAGAGCAAGACTTTAGCAGGTTTACTGTCCGGAGTGGATTTGTGCTCTGGTTTATGTGGCGTGTCCTCCTATGACATCTATCTGGCAGACAGCATAGAGTCAGGGCGCCTAGGTCTGAAGTCTCCCTCTTAATCTCACCCATGAGACCTCTGTTCCTCTGTCCCTCTGTCCTGATCACTGCTCAAAGGCTCCACCTCTTAATTGGTAACCTTGGGGGTGCGGATTTCAGCTCATCAACTTTGAAGGGAGAAAAAATGCTCAGACTACAGCATACGAATAAAACAGCAAGGCCCGAATACTGAGCAGTTATTTGTGCTCGCAGGGTAGTCCTGCCTAGTCTAATCTGGGCTGTACATTTAACACTTAGCAGCCAGACATGGTGGCGCATGCCTTTAATCCCAGCACTCTGGGAGGCACAGGCAGCCTCCAGACAGTAGCCACGGATTTCTAGGCGTCTTCAGTTGTGAGGTAGATACATGCTGTAAGGCAAACCTTTCCTTGCTAGGGCATGATGGCTAATGTTGGTTAACCACTTCGCTGCCTAGGAAGTCTACAAAGCATACTTCTAGGGTATATCCAGAGATGATTGACAACTGAGGGGGTTTGCAAAATGAGGGGGAAAGAACTGCCCTGAGTGAGGACAGCATTGTGCAATAGGTTGGGGGCCTGGAAAGGGGTGGAAAGGCAAAGAAGGGGGCAAGCTCACATATCCACATGCTCCTCTCTTCTTGAACAGGTATGCTTTTTACCGACTGTGCTAAGGAAATCTGACTCTCTAGCCTTTGATGTGGACTGGCTCATCAGGGCATCTCTTGGAATGGGACTGCATCATTGGTCCTCCTTGGTCTCAGGCAGTGGCTCTCAACCTGTGGGTCACACATACACCCTCCCCGGGAGTCACATTTCAGATATTTACAAACAGTAGCAAAGTTACAGTTGTGAAGAAGCAACAAAAATAATTTTATGGTGTGTGTAGGGGGATAGGTCACCACAACATGAGGAACTGTATTAAAGGGTCACAGCGTTAGGAAGGTTAAGAATCACTACTCTAAGGCTTTCAGTCTAAGCAGCTACTGGTTTCTCTGGCTTTCCAGCCTGCAGACAGCTATTGTAGGATGAGCCAGCCTCTGAGCCTATAGGTCAGTCTACTAAGTCCTGCCTACAATTGTGTGTGTGCATACACACACATCATCATCATCATCATCATCATCTATAAGTATATTTATCTACAAGCATGCATATCATGTGTGGCTCTCCCTCACTCCTGGGGTTGTTGGCCACTGTTCCTCGGAGACAGGGGAACAGAAGCAACAAACTGAGGATTCAGCGCCCTGTGAGCAGGAATGGAAATTCCCTTTTGGGATCAGCTTCAGGGAGGCAGGTCAATTTTGTTCCATGTGAAGAAGGACCTTGAGGTCGGGGGAGGGATTTCCATGGTGGGCAAAGGTCATTGGCTATAGGGCTCAGGTACGGAGACGCCTCATTTACATGGAGAGGCATTCCAGGAATCCCAGGTTTTTGCTGAGTGGAGAAAAGGAGTTGGACCTGTAATTTCTCTAAGCTCTATGAGACATTCCCCTCAGGTAGAGGGTGTCGGGATCTGGGCTCCCCAGACAGAGAAGAAGAAACCTCGCAGACAAAGGGAGTCCTTCATTTTGTCCACCAAGGTCAGGGCTTCCTGGTCATGGCCGACTGTGACCTTAGCAGCAGGGTTTCCCAAAACACATGTGTATATATGCATATGTATGCATGTTTTTATGTAAACATACATACAGTTGATAGATAGACAAAATCAATTCTACTTTAGAGAAACTTGATAGAGCTTTGCCAGTAAGTTGGAGCATTGGCAGCCATCACCCAAGAGATTATAAGCAGCTCACCTGGTGCCACTTGCTGCTGCTGCTGCACTGACGTCATTTTCTTCACACAATTGCATGGTTTTACTTCTCTGAGGAGGATGTTTGTTTTCTTTTTGAGGAGTCTGCTCTTATAATTTCAATCATTTAAACCAGCAGTTCTCAAACTGGATTTACAAACCGCTTAATCTCTTAAATTGAGGCCTTCACAGACACCTTGTTTTGTGTGATGTATGGCCACAGAAACTCTCTGTGTGCACTAACCAGCTCTCTCTCTGGCTGTGAGGAAGTGCCTGTGAGGATCAGCTTCAAAAGACTTGTATTTAAGGTCATGACGTCAGAAGTTTGAATCCATAGCCACTTGTACTTGAGCCTGTAGTGAGACAGAACATCGTGACCAGGACTCGTGACACAGGAAACCTGTTCCACTCACTGTGGCCCGTCAGCAAAGAGAGGAAGGGGCGGGTTTTCCAGTGCCTCCTTCAAAGAAATGTCTTTAGTGACAGAGCTTCCTCTCACAAGGCCTCACTTCTTCTACTCAGAACACTTTGACACCAAATGTGTGTGGGGGTCTCCCACACCAACAACCAATTCTCTGACCCGCTAGACTCCATCCACTGTGATAGTCTACACTTGAACTCACTTCTAACACTAGCTACCTGGTGTTAGCACAGACCCCGCATATTAAGGGCTTGGTCCCTTGAGACTTAACCCCCTCCTTCAAGGACAATTTCAAGTCTTTGATAATTTTACTTCTTGGGTACAAGTTGAGGGGTCCCCTGGCCTTCTAGGGTGTGAAAACTGGTAACAGCTTGTGGACGGCAGAGGGAACACCACATTGCTTTTTGGCTTAGTACAAAGATTACACAAGATAGGGAAGGAGAGCCAGGGGAAGGTGGGAAGGGGGCTGGGCCCAAGACCCTCTTCGTGCCTTCAGTATCCCCCTGACATATTAGGGGCGTGGGGCGGGGATGGGCAGGCTGGTGCGCTGTGTATTCAGATGCTGATTTCTGTGCCTCGAGATCTGGTTGCAGTCCTGATGCAGGCATTGCAGTGATCATTGGTCGATGTTATGTAAATATTGTTCCCCAATCATCTCTGATTGGTTAATGAAGAAGCTGAGCAGCCTATAGCTGGACGAGAGAGGACAGGGAGGCTAGACTTCTGATCCCAGTTGAGCGGTCTTGGGGGGGGGGGCACCTCGAGGCAGAGGAGAAGAAGAGGATGGGAAAGGATGTAGCAGCCACAAGGAGCTCGCCATGGGGACTGACCTGATGGAGCAGAAGCTGCCCAGGAAGGACCAATATGTCAGGTAATTCGGGGCACCTGGCTGGGAAGTAGCCAGCCTAGCACAGAGGCTTAGAACAGACGCACATCTGCCCAGCCCTAGTGCTTAAAGCTTGTTGAATAATCTAACAGGTCTCTCTGTCTCAGTATTTGGGAGCTAGAGTGGCTGACATATGCATGCATTCACCAGCTTGGAAGCTCTCTGAATTGGGTAGTTTATCGATCCCCCCACCCCAGTGTTAGAGACTGAACGGCCGCTAACACACTAAGATGTGTCCTATGTAGCCAGAGCTTCTGGAGGCAGATTGGATTTCCATGGAGGTTCATCCCATAGGCCTCGCTAACTAACCTTAGCTCCAGCTCTAGATGGGCTGGGTCCGAAGTCCTGGCTCCTAAGCATGATGCCGTCTGACCACTGTGCCCCTCCATAGCATCTGCTCCCTGGCTTCCTGCGCTGACTTCCCTGGATGACCTCCGTAAGTACAAAGCAAATGAACCCCTTTCCTCCCCTGCGTTGCTTGTCTTCAGAGTGTTTGAGCACAACAACAGAAAGGAGACCAAAAACACCCCACTTATGCAAAACCACGACCTTGCCAGTGTGGAGACTGCAGATAACCGAGATACACAGGCAGCACAGGGGAGGCCAGTGATGCTGGCTCAGCTCCCAGCTCTGCCTTCCTCAGTAGACATTTATTCTCCAGATCAAGGGAAGACAGGGTTGCGGGCTACCTCACACAGTGAGGAGCATTTAGCTTTGCAAAGAAACTCTACACGACACACTGAGAGTGTATAACCAATGTAGTCATCTTCGGGCACACATCTATAGTCCCCAGCAGTGCTAACCAGCAGCAATTCTAAGCCAGAGACTTGATGCCAAAAGCATATTCCATCAATAAGTGCGCCTTCCGCCGGCCACTGCCAATGTCCAGCAAGTCTCAGCCTCACAAGGAGTTGGTACGACTGTGCCGTAAGCCATTGCCTTTCATGCTTCCCCATTTTCCAAGGCAGCTAGTTTCATTTTAACACAGCTTTGAGTCTAGATAAGAGCTCTTACTGTGACTAAGGGGGGTTGCAGTCTCAGCAGCGGCAGGGTAATTCACGTTTATTCTCCCACACACACAACATCAATCAACTCTCGACAAAATATCTCAAAAACATAAAACTTTCAGTTAGCCTATAACAACCCAAACCAGGCAGAAACGGGAGAGTATCTGACTCCGGAGGAAAGGAATTGAGTTGTTCAAGGTCATTACAGTTCTCCCCAGGAAGCATAGACTGTCTGTGATAGCTTGTAGACAGCGGGTGGGGGGAGGGTGGATAGGGGGGTGGTGCGTGAGTGGGTAGCTAATACCACCAGTCACAGCCGGGTTGGCTCTGGGTTCCACAATGTAGCTAGAGGCTGCCAGAGTGTCTGGACTATGAGAGAGGCGGGGCTGAAAAGAAGGCAAATGCAAAGGGAAGAAATATACAAATATACACAAAATTCTCCCTCGAATCCGTGGCTGCTCTGAAATGCAACGCTATATTGCAAACAAGATAATGACTGATAAGAGAGAGAATCCATCAAGAGGATGTAGCCGCGTCATCGTCATCGGCACATGGACCGAGCCGGGAAGCTTCTGCACATGCGAAGCAAGACTTTGCATTAATGAAGGAAGTAGAAAAAGACACAACAGTAGGTAGGCAGTTTAGCAGTGCTCTCAGGATTTGCTGAAAAACATAGTCTCTCTCTCTCTCTCTCTCTCTCTCTCTCTCTCTCTCTCTCTCTCCTCCTACTTCACCCTACCCCACCAACATACACAGACATAGATTTTAACAGAAAAACGCCATGGAAATATACTGAAAACAGCAAATCCTTTATCTATAAATTCAGTTATACTCATTATAGTCCCAATTAAATTTTTTGGTAGAAATTGACAGATTGATTATAAATTTTTAACAGGCACTAGGTGTAGTGACACATACAATACCTCAAGTCCCAGCACATGAGCAGGAGCTAAGTCAATCTGTATGTCTAAGACCAGCTTGGTTTAGCTAGCCAGTTTTGGACCAACGAGGGCCACACAGTGAGACTGCGTATCAGAAAGAAAAAAAAAAGAAAAGAAAAAAAAGAGAAAATTTAACTTGTACATAAACCATCTCAAATGGCTAAAATAGTTTTGCAATAGTTGGGAGTCTCATGCGCTTGATTGCAAGACATCTGGAAAGCTGTGGTAATCAAAGACAGACAGTAAGTACTGGGCTAAAGGCAAATCCGAGAATAGAGAAATCCTAGAGAGATGGCCAGTTGCTTCTTGCAAAGAGGCTAAGGGTATTTGAGAGATAAAAGGAAGTCTTTTTTTTTCTTCTTTAAGATTTGCTTTCACTTTTCGTGTATTAGTGTTTTGCCTGCATTTATCTGTTCACCGTGTGCATGCGGTGCCTGTGAAGGTCAGAAGAGGGCGTCAGAGTCCCCGGGAGTGGAGTTAAGGACAGTTGTGAGCTGCCATGTGGGTGCTGAGAATTGAACCCAGGTCCTCTGGGAAAGCAGGCAGTGCTCTTAACCACTGAGCATCTCTGCAGCCCTAAAGAAGCCTTAATGAGTGGTGCTAAAACGATTGGATAAACGTATGAGGAAAATGAATCTCATCCCCTGTCTCATAAATCTAAATGTAAATGTTGATAATATAAAGTACCAAGAAAAAAATCATACAAACAGTCTCATGGCCTTGTGTGCACACATATGTGTGTATATGCATGTACACACACGTAAACAACAACAGCAAAAAATGAGTCTTTTCCAGTGGGTGACTTTATGAGATAATTTGATGTTGTTCTAAACCCCTTCCCTAAGCTCCTCTCTCTTCCCCTCCCCTCTTCGGCCTTTTCTCTTATCCGCTCCTCTTCTCTCTTCTCCTCCTCCATCCCCCACCCTGGACCATATGTGGCCTCCAAGCACATGTACCTACCAGTAATAAAGCCTTCATTTCCATCTGTGTCTTTCCTAGTCATTGGCAGGGTGCTCTAAGATGAAAGGGATGCAAAAATATGAATGCATTTCAAAAGTATCATAGTAAAAAAAATATCTACCCCCCCCAAAAAAAAACAAAAAAGAACAAAAACCCAGTGTCTACAGGCTGGGGTGGGGCATGTGCGTAGTGTCTGCAAGGCCTCAGCTCTGATAACTAAGCAGAACTATTCCAGTTACATGACAGTTGACATTAGGCATAACCTACGTGAAAGGCATTGTGATAGTGATGCTGCAGAGACTGGTTGCAAGGGATATTCAGGGCACAGACAGGCTTGTGGTATGTTTTCTCAGGGTATAGAATACATGGATATCTGCTTAAAATGAACACGAAAAGCAAAATAAAATACATACTACTGGACTAAGATGTCTTTCCCTCTTTTTATTCCCCACTGTGAATATGTGGTATCTTAAATTGACCAATAAAATTTTAAGTGCTCATTTTATCTATTTTTTGTTGTTTATCTTTTGTCCTCCCCCACCCCCATGCAATCTAAGATGAAAGAGTTTTTGTCAAGCTAGGAATATGGGATATTTTATTTCATTTACTCTGTGTGTGTTTCTGTGTTTCTCTTTAATCCATCCAGAATGCTTGGAGATAAAAAATGCTTGCTTTCAATGACACACAGCAGAGACTTTCTTTTCCCCTTGCAGTTCTCTGAGCCCCTTTCCTAGGTGCCTTCTTCCTCGGGCTGAGGGGAGATCTGACAGCAGCATCAGGCAGCCCTTGGCAGGGAGTCCGTCAGCCCACAAAGGGCACTTACCTCTTCTGCACATCACTTCTATCTCTCAGTGGCCTTGTTCTAATGGATACAGCTGGAAACGGGCTCATCTTCCAACTCATTATTAAAACATATTATAGTCCTTGCGATGCTTGAAAGAAGGCAGAGCAGATAGTGAACCGAAGGAATAGGAAAGTGCTCTTACAGGAATGGCAGCCATCTTGTGATGCCTGGGAAGTGTGTGTTGGATAATAGGCACTGTGGAGAAATGATGGGTGAGTGAGCGAGCAAGCGATGAATGGGTGGGTGAGTGAGTGAGTGAGTGGGTGAGCGAGCAAGAGAGCAAGCGAGTGAGTGAGTGGGTGAATGGGTGAGTGGGTGAGTGAGCAAACGAGTAAGTGAGTATGGCTTTAGTTGGCACCAGAAATAAAGGCCTGGGGATTGTTGGAAATCTGTCCAGCAGGAGTTGCCAGAGTCTGACTTAAAGCATTATCTAAGTGATGGGCTTTTGGTACCCATGCTTTATCCTCGAGCTAAACAGCTGATCCCGGGACAAAGCCAAGAGTCACACAGACTGATTTCAGAATTCCCTGGGATGTGCGAATGCTCAAAGTGTGAGATAAACCAACCAAGACAAGCAAACTATTATGTCTTCTCACCTGGGGAGTGGCCGGTGCCTTCTGGATTCCTTCTGTTAACATTGCTGCCTGGCTCAACAGATAAGCCCCACAAGAGGAGATCGGTTTCTTGTCCTACTTCATAATTGTTGGTTCTGAGTAACGTTTGGCCAAATTCTAATCTACCCCAGGAAGCACAAAGATTTGTCACTTGTGAGGACATTAAAGAACATGCTGTAAAACCTTGGGGCATTTTGCCAGCAGAGCTGTGGACCTACATCAGTTAGTTGGTATGGAGACAAGTCCTTTGCTTAGCTTAGCTTTGGTCAGCCTCCTGAGTACACAACGCCCTTGTAAAGCCCACTCTTAGCAAACAATTGTCCAAGCCAGTTTAGCAAGAACCTCCCAGGGCAGAAGGAACAAAATATAGAGTGGTCCTGACTCCCCCCACTCCGTGGACTAAGAACAGGAGCTGAGAGAGGACCACTGGGTGGCCTCAGTGCGTTATAAATCTAGAAAAGAAAAAGAAGAGGAAATGAAGTTGAGATGGGTGGATGCTGTTGGGTGAGGGGGAGACAGGACTGGGCGGAGTGGGGAGTGGACCTGACTAAAATACATTGTATACATGTACAAAGTTCTCAAAGAACAAACTAAATATTATTAATATAAGATAGATAGATAGATAGATAGATAGATAGATAGATAGATAGATAGATAGATAGATAG
>OU015747.1:131500834-131520177 GCA_907169655.1 Acomys percivali
TAGATAGATAGATAGATAGATAGATAGATAGATAGATAGATAGATAGCAGGGCTGAATTCCTACCATCTTCTCACATCCACACACCTCCCCCTCCATCCCTGATTTGCCCTTCCAGGGTACCAGGATGTTCCTTACACATGCCTGCCCCACATTTTCTGACTTTGTCTGAAAATCATTCTCTCAGCAGTGCTTTTACTTAAAAAAAAAAAAAAAAAAAAAAAAAAAAGTTTTTTTCAAATGAAGCCAGGTGGTGGAGGCATGTGCCTTTAATCCTAGCTTGGAAGGCAGAGGCAGGTGGATTTCCGAGTTTGAGGCCAGCTTGGTCTACAGAGTGAGTCCAGGACAGCCAGGGCTACACAGAAAAACCCTATTTCAAAAAATAAAATGAAACAAAACAAAAACCAAAAAAGAAAATTCAAGTGATTTTTTTTGTTATTGTTGCTAATATAAAAATAATTTAAAATATATTTCAAAAAATAGTACTGTAACTTCATCTATGGTCTTTCAAAATGTGCAATTGTCTCTGGTCCTTAAATTACAATCCAATTCTGGCCCATTTTCTTCTGTTTATTTATTTATTTACGACTTCACTTTAAATAGCATTCATTCTTTCTATAATTTATTGCCTGCCTCCCCCGCTTTCTCCTTCCACTTCCCAATTGCTTTGATTCCGTGTATGTATGTACCACCACACCCGACTACTCTATTTATATTTAAAATTATAGCAACACACACACACACACACACACACAGTAAGATTTACCACCATTTAGCCGCTTTTAGGCACAGTCTCCATGGTTGTAAGAGCATGAACTTTTTAACTTTTTTAAAGTATTAAAGATTTTAGGACATTTTTTAAAATCACAGAATAATTAAGCAGAAAGTACAGAGAATTCCTTACATTCCCTGTCCCTGGAACTGGAGAGACGGCTCAATGGTTAAGAGCACTTTCTGTTCTTCTAGAGGACACAGGTTCAATTCCCGGCACCCACAAATGGCATAGCTTCATGTGACTGTCCATGAGCCATGAACAGTACTGAACCATATGCACATCTTTTTCTTCTTGTGTGCTGTACAGCACCAGCACACAGTATCAGGGCTACTCTGTCCTTGAGAGTTTGCACACTGGTGCCTTCTTTACGTCACTACAATTGGGCTTTGGGGTCATTGTATGTCAAATAAGCATCTGGGAACACAAACACTGTAGCACTGAGCCAGCTGAACTGATGAAACAGAGAAGGCTGCTAAGCAGTGCAGGGTAGTACATACAGCATGGATGCCCTGGGGAAAGGGAAGAAATGTCTAGCTGTTCAGAGTGGGATGGTGGGAGATTCTGTCATGTTACTCAGAATGGAGAACTTGAAGCATAATCTTATTTTTGGCATTTTTCTATGTGGTGTGTGTGTGTGTGTGTGTGTGTGTGTGTGTGTGTGTGTGTGTGTGTACACACCGCTGCACACACGTGTGGGCTATAGTTGACTTTTGGGTAATTGAAATTCTGGAAAGTGAAACTGGGTAAGGAACTGTTTGAAGCTCCTCCCTTTCCTTCAGACCCTGGCAACCACCATCCGCTCTCCACATGACTTTAGTGATTATGTATATTACGTATGTTGAGCCCTGCAGTGTTTGTGTCTGGTTCACTTCATTAGCATACTGCCCTCGGGTTGCTGCCTGTAGCATGGATTTGAACCTTACCATTTTTTAAGTTGACTACTCTTCCATTGATTGGATACACCAGAACTGTGTCCTATTCATCCACCGATGAATAGTTGAGTCTGGCACGTTTTAGCTATTGTAAACAGCACTGCTATGAGTGTGCAAATGTTAGAGATCCTGCTTTCAGCTCTGAGCTACACACCCAGAAATGGAATAACTGCACCTTACAGTGATGTGATACTAGCTTTCATTAAAAAAAAAAAAAAAAGATTTATTTATTATTTATAAAGTATTCTGCCTGCACATACAACTGCAGGCCAGAAGAGGGCATCAGATCACATTATAGATGGCTCTTAGCCATGTGGTTGCTGGCATTTGAACTCAGGACCTCTGGAAGAGCACCTAGTACTCTTAACCTCTGAGCCATCTCTCAAGCCCCTAGTTTTCATTTTTGAGGAGCAGTCACACCGCCTTCCCCAAGGCCGCAGCATCCTACATTTCCTAGGTTCTCCGATCTCCTCAGCACTGATTTTCTTTGCAATAGCTATCTTAATGAACATGCGATGTCATTTTCACTCCTTAACCTTTAATGAAAATCGTGGTGCCCCTCTCAAATACTAAGCAGGTACTTCGCTGTTCATCTGCAGTTCTCTCCTCAGGGCGTGCCGCAGGGGTACATTTTTTCTCTCTGATTTAAGCTTAACGGGTCAGGCGTCCTCAGCTGGGAGGACAGCTTAGCCAGCAGGTGTCTGAGCTTCCCGCGGAGGGTGTAGACGGTTCTCACAAATTCCTTGGCTAGTGAGGGGTCTGTCTTTTACTCCCCCCAGAAGAGCTGTCCTAAGGATGTGTGAGTCTCTCAGAGACTCGAGAAACTCGGTAGGATTCTCACAGTGTGTCTACAGGTCTTAGGTTCTGTGAGCATGAGCAGAGTACTAGAAGTCTTAACCTCTCTAAGAAATAATGAAGGGTCCCGAGTCTGCGATGCTGCAAGGTGGTTCTTGTGAGTTTATACACACCGTCTCACACAGTAACGATGCATCCTCAAACCACCAAAGTTAGCGAGGCGCAAGTGGCACACATTTTTTCTCCTTCTGGTCCTGGTCTTTAGGAGGTGGCGGTCCAAGTCCCTTGGGAGACAGGAAGCAGCTTCTTTGCCACTAGAGGGCGCCAGCACCCTTTGTTTCGATTTCTCTATAGAAACAGGGAGGCACCCCTTTCCTGTTTTGCTGCGCCTGCCACTGCTCTCTTTCAGCCCTTCAGAGGGGAGATCCAATTGAAGGGGACATTTCTCCTCAGGATCTGGGGTGACGCCCCCCAGGAAATCAGGGTCCTTGTGGGAGGCAGGCTAATGGCTAAGTGGTCCCTTGCAGGTCACCACTTAGAGCTGGGACAGGGAAAACATTCACAGCCTTTTCCTCACTTTTCTGAGTTTTCAAGAACAAAACACAATTTCAGACCAAGAGAAAGGTGCGCTGATGTCTAGGTTGCGTTCTCTGTGGTACTTTCTGGAAAGCCGAGCTCTGTGTGGAAGGCCCTGGGCACCCCTTTTCTTGTCACTCCAGTGCAACCTGCCACGCATACTTGGATCATGTGGGTCTCCTAAGAGCTGCCAGTTGAAGCACCCCCAACCCCCAGCCCCTCCCCCAAAGATGTACCTCCCCCTTCTTAGGAGATCCAGGCCCCCTTCTTAGGTGGCCCCAGAATCTGCCTGCCTCTGAACACTTTATCTGGTCCTCAAGTAGGCAACAGACAAACCACAAGCTGAGAAAGTTTCCATCAGAAGGCGTCCTCAGGCACCACCTCAGTTTTAACACAGTGATGAGCTGACAGTTTTCATTCTCCTGTGCAGAGTCCCGGAGATGCAGCACCTTCCAGTATCCCACCTCACTCTATCCCTTGCTTTCCAGTAAGGCCTCCCCACCTCCCTGTGCTGGTGCTCAGTGGTCACACGGGGGTTCAGACACCAAAAACACCCTCTGAAAGAAACAGGGGCAATTGAAAAGGAATAGACAGATTACCTGGTACTTGCCCTAGTTGGGGTTTCTGTTGCTGAGATGGAACACCACAGCTAGACTTTGGGGAGGAAAGGGTTTGTTTCATCTGACAACCCCCATGTCTCACTCCATCACTGAGGGAAGGCAGGAACTCCCGGCAGGAAGTAGAGGCTGTGGAGGTGTGCTGCTCACTGCCTCCCTCCTCCTGCCTTGCTCAGCTCAGCTTTTTTATACAATTCAGGATCTCCTGGCCAGGGGTAGCGTCACTCAGAAAGGGCTGGGGGCTCCCTCACCAATCATTAATCAAGAGAGTTCTCTGAATGGCTTACCCACCGGCCGGCCCACCTAGTGGAGGCATTTTTCTCAGCTGAAGTTCCCTCTCCCCAGATAATTCTAACTTGGGTTGGGTTGACAAGACTCTAGCCGGCACAGCGCTCTAACTTGTTCAATAGTGTCTGCTGATGTGGAGCCAACATCTTTTAGTTTGGGATGTCGGTGAGAAGGATGGTGGGGGGACTGTGGACTATGAGCAGGACGGAGGCCTTTGTACAGCCAGCCAACTGGCTGTTCCCTGAGACACACTGCGTTGAATATTGGTCCAAAAATACACCCAGGTTCTAAGTCCCTGGGGGCTGGGACTACGCTGCCTGGTGTGTAAAAGGGACTGTGCAGGTGTTAATTGTCTCAGGATAATGAGATCATGCTGGGAAGGGTGTCCTTGTGAGGCAGAGACAGGAAGAGCTGAGAGTTGACAACAGAAAACCAAGAGGAGCTGTGGACCACAAGAAACAGGTGGTGTAAGGGGACAGGGTCTCCTCTGGAACGGATGGCAGCCTGTGTGCACCTTCGTTAAAACCCAATGAAACTAATTCCAAAACTATGATCTTTAGAACTATAAGGGAATGAATATACGTTGTTTAGAACCACTGGGTTTGTGTTCATTTATTACACAATTGACAGGAAAATAGAGACAGCAACTAACAGTGTCATCTTTTCACAAGACAACAAAGAGCACACACACATATACACACACATGCATACACACTTACTTACACACTTAATACATATACACACATACATACATACACACATACACACAGAAACAGAAAGTCAGAGATAGAGAAAGAAAGAGACAGAGATATTTGTGTTCATACGTGTGTGTGTGTGTGTGTGTGTGTGTGTGTGTGTGTGTATGTGGATGAGAGAGAGAGAAGGAGAGATTCAAACAATCGCAGACCAAGAATACACGAAACAAACATGTCATCTATACTGAAAGTGGCTAGACCTTTTTCTTATCATTTCCCCTAACCAACACAGCCTAGTAATTATGGACTTAGGATTTGTGTCATGTTAAGCATTAGAAGTTATCTAGAGATGACTTGAAGAGTTTAGTGGCATGTATATAGACTATATGCAAAACTCATGCCTTTCTCCATAGGGGACCTGTCCATTTTCTGGCCATGATGACTAAAATGAGGAGACATGTAAGATAAACACATGTCATATTTACGCCTGCTTAACTGCTTTTCCTACTTTTAGAGACCTCCAGGCCAGGTGTTTTACAGGCAGGTCACACATATGTTACTTACCCATGAGAGGCCCCTGTGGGAGCAGATTCATGTAGATGTACCTTCCTGTGGCTCAGTAGCAAAGCTCTTGAGAGCTCCAGGGCGGCCATATTGGTGGTTTCCACCTTGGTACACAGCTGTCGGCAGGACGTGTCCTTATGATTCTGTCAAGAGCAGCGGCGTCACCCTTCCTAACGCTGTGACCTTTAATACAGTCCCTCATGTTGTGGTGACCCCCAGCTATTGTTTTTAAATTATCTGTATTATCAGTAGGCCCAGCTAGCGATCAATTAAGACACTAACACTTGCTATATTTTAAAATAGCCTTAGCTAACCTGGGGCAGTGCAGACATTAATCCTCTAAACTACTTCCCACAGTGGGACAGGTATCACATATCCTAGACCATCTGCTTCTAATAACCTCTATCAAGCTACCTCCCATCCACAATCCCAAATACTTGCTAATGTTCTTCATCTGGGCCGGATTCTCCATCCACACTGGCCATGTGCTTCTCCTCCAGCTAACCCATGGCGGCCTTCCTCTCCTCCTGGGGACCCTCTGGGCTCTCTTCTGATCTTTCTTCTTCCCAGAATTTCTCTCTCTTCTTTTGGAACCTTAGCCACACCTCTATCTCCTCTGCCCTGCCCAGGTGGGATGGCTCATTATTAATCAAAAGGTGGGTCACAGAGACAGCAAGCAGTAATTAGCATCAAAATACATTAGACCATCCACCAACACCCAGCCATAAAAGTATTTTCCTTGTTACTTCATAACTGTAATTTTGCTACTGTTATGAATCACAGTGTAAATATCTGGTATGCAGCATGGTTTTAGATGACCCCAAGGGGTCACAACCCACAAGATGAAAACCACTGATCAAGAGTCTTTCTCCCTAAATCTGTTTGCTGCCAAGTCTCAGTGGATTCTTCTGATCAGATGTATCACCTCATGGCATGGGAGCAGCCTGTCCCCTCTCTCTCTCTCTCTCTCTCTCTCTCTCTCTCTCTCTCTCTCTGTGTGTGTGTGTGTGTGTGTGTGTGTGTGTGTGTGTGTGTGTGTTTCAAGACAGGATTTCTCTGTGTAGCCTTGGCTGTCCTGGACTCACTTTGTAGACCAGGCTGGCCTTGAACTCACAGCGATCCACCTGCCTCTGCCTCCCTGCGTGCCAGGATTACAGCCAAGCGCCAACCAATAAGCAGGCTGGCCTGTTTATTTGAATGCTGGAAGGTGATGCGTGTTCCTTTTACGGCCAAGCAGAATTGTTCCTTGAGATCCAAAGTGTAGATGAGTTCCCAGCTACAGCTGCAGAGTATCACCAGAGCAGCTGGACTTCATTCACCCTGAGTAGCCACAGAGGAGGAGATGGGTCCAGACAGCAACTGGGCTATAGGTGAACGTAGAGTTTGCAGGTTGGCTTTAGAAAGGACTGTCTGGGGAGATGAGAGCTGGCAGTCTCCTTGGATGAGGTGAGAAAGATGCTCCTGTTTCTGTTTGGGGGTGAGCTGCTTGGTCTCCTGATTTTTCTCTCCTTCCCTCTCCCTCAGGAGTCTGGGCCAAGCTGTGAGAGGATCAGCCAGAAGTGAGCCAGGCCTCCACACACATCACTTCCAGGAGCTCCTGTGAGGCCCGGAGTGCTGCCAAGGTGATGACAGATGTGCCTCCGTCCCTGCCTGGGTCAGCTTCGGGTGAAGTCATCCATCCTCTCTGCACTCCATCGGGGCCTGTTCCTGGGATTTCTGAGTCACTTGACAGTTTATAACATCACTTTAGGAACCAGAAGTATTGTAGGAACAACTCTGTAAAGGAGGCGCTTGGCCTGTGCCGTCACGTTGAGAGACGCTCTTGAGACTGAGCCAAGATGGCTGACCAGAAAAGTCATCAGCTTATAGGGAATTAGAGTATGGGTAGGGGCAGTTGCAAAGAATGCCAAGTCAAGGCCACATCTTTAACACATGTTTCCACACTCTCCAGGGGATGCGCCTTCTTGCAGTTTAGGAGAAGGTGTCACAGTCTTGCATACGGCTCGGCTTCATTTGGAGATGGATTTCTCCCTTCCACAGCACTGAAGAGATTTTTTTTTCTATCATCACCTAAATTCTACCTTTGGATGGTATAGTGGTTTGAATAAGAATGTCCCCACAGGCTCATATGTTTGCATTTTTAGTCACCAGGGAGTGGCACTATTTTAGAAGGATCAGGAGGTACAGTGACCTTGTTGGAGGGAGTGTGTCACTGGGGGCAGGCTTGGAGGTTTCAAAAGCGCACGCCCAGCCCAGGGTGTTTCTCTCTCTTCCTGGTGCCTGTGAATCGGGATGTATCTCAGCTATTTCTCCAGCATCGCACCGGCCTCTGCGCAGCCATGCTCCCTGCCATGAAGATAACAGACTAAGCCTCTGAAACTGTAAGCCTGACGCCAGTTAAATGCTTCCTTTTGTAGGAGTTGCCCTGCTTATGGTGTCTCTCAATAGCAATTGAACAGTAGCTAAGACAGGTGGTTTGGGGGAGCTTGTGGGGACAGAATCCAGGGCTTTATGCACTCTAGGCAAGCACTCTGTCATGGAACTGTGCTGCTACTTATGGCTTAAGGCTAAAACAGCCTAGTCTGAAAGTCTCGAGAGGGCCAGTGAGATGGCTCAGTATAAGACGAATTAAATATTCTGTATGTATTAGTTAACACAGATAGTTATTACAGCAGCAGTTATTCATAAGCCAGCTATTTTCCAATAAAAGACACAAAGTTGTTAGATTTATAATAAGCCTTTAAGCACTAGAGCTGGGCAGATATCAACCACCTAAGCCATTTTGTCTGCTTCCCATCCAAAATCCCAAATACGTGCACATTTTCAATTTGTGCTCCTTCTGCTCTATCAGCTGCTCTTGGCCACGTGCTCCTGGTGACCCATGGTGACCTCCTGTCTCCTCCCTGTCGCCATGCCTCCTCCTTCTCCTCTCCTCATGGTCCTCCTGAGACCCCAAATCCAGGAACCTTAGCTCTGCCTAATTTTCCTCTACCCAGCCTAGGCTGTCAGCAAATTTATTAACAACCCATGGATAATTAGGGAGCACTCTTTATAGCAGATGGATACAGGAGATGGTTCAACATACAGAATGATGCCCATGGCAGGGCGGTAACCAGATCTCAGGGCGCTGGAATCAGCATCTGAAACATGGTGCACAAGACCCTCCTCCAACAGCTGAGTGGGAAAAGAGGCTTGATGCCAAGTCTGACAACCTTAGTTCAATCCTTGAGACAAAAATCGGAGAAGAAAAGAACTGACTCCTAGAAGTTGTCCTTATACACACACACACACACACACACACACACACACACACACAGAGAGAGAGAGAGAGAGAGAGAGAGAGAGACAGAGAGACAGAGGCAGAGGCACAGAACGAGACAGAGAGAGACAGAAAGAGAGAGAGAGAGAAACTTAATGAAATATAATAAAAACATCTCCAGGAAGCTTAAGACGTCCTTGTCCTTGTCCATAGTCCAGTTTAATAATAACCAACATGGCATTTAATCAGATGCTTTCAGCTGTTTCTACACTGAAATACACTCCCAAGGAATGAATTCTAGGGGGCTGGAGAGATGGCTCAGAGGTTAAGAGCACTGGCTGCTGTTCCAAAGATCCTGAGTTCAATTCCCAGCAACCACATGGTGGCTCACAACCATCTATATATAATGAGATCTGATGCCCTCTTCTGGCCTGCAGGCAGAACATGGTATACATAATCTTTAATAAAAATCTTTTAAAAAGAAGAGAAAAGAAGCTCTTTTTTTTTAAGTTTTGAAATTTTTATTGTTAAATGTAACATTTTAATGGCTGTAATAATTATTTGTATAGATATGAATATAGTATTTTATCTAAGAAAATTTTTAAAAAGAAAAGACATGAGTTCTAGCATTTAATGGCTATGTCCTCTCGGGTGGGAAGATAAGAATAGTCACTGGTAAGGGACAGCCAGCCTGTTAAAAGGAAAGCTGGAAGACAGGCTGCTGGTAGCCCAGCCATTCTCCCTTCCTTGGTGGAGTGTGGCCTTTGCTTATCACATGAAGAAGCTTAGTCCCGGGGAGAGTGTGCTGTGGGTCTGATCTTACTAGTTAAAAGTTCAAGTACAGTTCCGATAGAAACCAAGATTGCTACCCAGGTCAGAACACAGCCTATAGGGCTGTGTTCAACTGTGCCTGCTGATAACAAATTGAGCAAATTGCTGGTAACAAATTGAAATCATGGCTGATTTGGATACAGCAAGTTCTAGCCAAACATTCACTTTTGCTTTATCCTTGTGTTCCCAAGCATAGGCTCGTTTAAAAGAAAGTCCTTAACACAGCTTGGGTCAAATTGCCTGGGACACACAGTGAACACGGGGGACTAAGGCCCATCCTCTCAACCAAGGACTTCCTGAGTGACACTCCTTGTCCCCTCTGCCATCCGATCATCCATGGAGGAGGAGCCCTGTCCCTTCCTGTTCCTGGAGCAACGGCATCGCTTTTATAACACAGACGTTCTTGGCCAGCCTCTGTATAATATGATAAAATCAAAACATTGTCTACTCAATTTCCACAGAGATAGACTCTGATCAGACAAACAGGGCTAACATATCCACCTATTTTCCTACCTCAAGCCCTCCACTATGATACTTAAATGTTGTTGTTATTGTTGTTGTTGTTGTTGTTGAATGAATGATCATAGGGATAAGAGGATGGTTCCTTTCTGAAGTTGTTTATTATTATCATTATTATTATTATTATTAATTGTTGTTGTTGTTGGTATTATTATTGTGTGTGTTGTATGTATGTGCATACTTACATGTTTCCCTTGTGCCTGTATATACGGTGACCAGAGGTCAGCATAGGTGTCTGCCTCAACTGCTCTCCATTTTATTTTCTGGAACATTCTTTTGCTGAACCTGGAGCCCATTGTTTTGTGAACACAGGCTGGTCAGTGGGTCCCCAGGGATCTGCTGGGATCTATGGGTCTCTGTCCACCCCCCAGTGCTGGTGTTATAGATGTGTGCCTCCATGCTCAGCTGTTACCCGGGTGCTGGGAATCCAGGCTCAGGTCTTCACGCCTGTGCACCAAACACCTTGCCATCCCACCAGCCTCTTTTTTTTTTTTTTTTAATTTTTTATTTTTAGTTTACTTCAATGCCCCCAAGCTTCATATTCTGGGGGTATCAGGACAAATCTTCCTGACACTATAATAACATGTGAATTTTGTTTTACATGATGGACTGTATCGATTGCAAATGTGACAGCATCTAGACACAACCAGGAGATAAACCCTCTGGGTGTGCCTGTGAGGGAAGTTTCCCTATTAGGTTAACTGAAATGGGAGGACTCACCCTAAATGTGGGTGACACCATTCCATGGCCTGGGGTCCTGGACAAAACAGGAAGGGGAGCTGAGCATCAGCAGTCACCTCTGGCTCCTGCGTGTGGCTTCACGAACAGCGGCCTTGATGTCATGACTCTCTTCACACTGTGTCAGGTGTGTTGCTGTAAGAGGAAAGTAGCCATGACACCCAGGTTACTTGTTTCATGGGCTTTAAACCAAGGGACGGTTTGAAAAGATCACCAATTCATTTCCTCCGAGGCTGCCACCATCACTTTCCTTCCAAGATGGCCTATCCCAAGTGACCAACGAAGTGTGTTGTTTATGTGTGCTGTGAGGTGACCCCAGCCCTTCCTGCATTCCAGGAAACAGGATGTAGTTGCTCTCCAATAATCTATAAAGTACCAAGAGGACCCGATAGCGAGCTGCTAAGTACAATTGCAGCAGGCGGACATGATCACGTTTGCTCACTTCCTGCTTTGAAACTAGCAAAACATCCCCTTCAGCTCTGTGTTTCCTTTCCCTCCCCGAAGGAATTTGCTATTGTTTGTAAATATAGTATACCCTGATATGGGCTTTATTTAACCATATTTCAGGCCCAGACTTTCTAAACATTCATTTCACGGAGGTAGAATTCACACACAATAAAATGCACTTTCAAGCATACAGTTCGATGATTTCCATCAAGTATATATCCCTGTGTAAACACTAGCGAGCTCAAGAGAGAGAACACCGTCCTCATCCTAAACTGCCCCATGCTACTCTTGGCTATCAACTCCTCCATCTCCCCTCAGCTCTAGGCAACTACTGTATTCATTCTCCCATTAGAGAGCCGTTTTAATAATTTCAATTTTAATGAGAATATACTGCAATGATAACACAGAGTTCTACTGCCTCCACTTGAAACACTGCAAAAGGTCCACAGGAAACACACTTTGTTTTGAGACAGGCTGTCCTATAGCCATGGCCGGCCTTGAACTTGCTATGTAGTAGAGGCTGGCTGGGACTTCTGAGCTCCCTGCCGCTATCTGCCAAGTACTGGAATTACTGGAATGTACTACCACGCCTGGCAAGGACACAGTTTTAATAGGAAAAAAAAAAAAAAAAAAAAAAAGCAGCAATCTGTATGTTACAACTTAGTAAGACGCACAACTTTTATCTCTTTGCAGATCTTCTTTCATTAGGATGATCAATTGCTTTATTGCTTTCAGATGTGGGGTGAACGCCTGTTCTGGGCGCCAAGATGCGTACCAGGCACAACCAATCCATTTTGAGGACTCCCGGCCCCATCACACCCCATTCTGCAGACCAGAAAGAGCAGCAGCAAACGAAATTTGGAGATGAATTAAACTTGGGCTTCAACCAACATGTTTCCATAGGGCAGGGCAGCTTGAACATCGCGTAAAGTAGGTATTGCTTGCCGTTCTTTCCTGGAAATTCTCAATTTTCTTACCCGGCCATTTTCAACTAAATCTCTAGGTTATGGAAAAATAAAGAAATAAAGGCCTTTCCTTGGGACAGCTCATTTGAATGGAGGAAGACTCCCAATGAGCACATGCAAATCATGGTTTGGGATGTTTGAATAACCGGTTGGCGTAAGCAAGGTCTCCAGCATTTCCCGATAAACACGGGTGGTCTGCAGCTAGCTGAGGCAGGTTTGAATCTGGACAAGGAGAGCGCCCGAGTGCAACTTTGTGTCTACTAGGTGTCCTGTCCTTCAGAGAAAGGAGGACAGGGATGGGAGGACTAGTTCCTGACCACCACGCCGTACGTAAAGCACGGAGCCTAATATTTCACTGTTTTCAGTGGTTTGGGTTGTCATTTTCCCCTATAAATGCACTGGTGTGGATCCCACCCCCACCCCCCCACCCCCAGTGTCATCTCCCAAAGGAGAAGGCAGTGACACGGAGTCGTCTTTCTGTTAGAAAGGCCACAGGTATGCAACAAAGACAAGGAGGGCTAAGGATGGGCCGGCAGTGAGTTCAGAGCATCACAGCTCTGCCATCATTTCTAAAATGGTAAATCCAAAGGGTTGGCCCTGAGCTTATGCAACGTCCCTCTGCCCGCGTGCCAGCGGTTTGAGAAAGAAGCTCAGAGGGCGGCAGCGGGAGAGGTGAAATGACTTTTGTTATTCGCTCTGTAACCGAAGCTGGCCACACCCTCTGGCATCTGACTGAGTAGGAAAAAGGCCTCAGGGTGTCCTGTGCTGGGGACACCAGGTGACTGTACAGAGTCTATGCCAGCCAGGAGATCCCGGCAGGTGCAGGGCTGACGAAATGCGCAAGCGTGGAGGGTTTTCCTACCTGGGCGGAGCTTCCAGGTGAGTCACCTCCCCCTCGGAGGGGGAGGGGAGCTCCAGGTTCTCTTTCACTCCTGCTCTCTTGCCTGCTCTTTCCGGCTTCCTGTAGGAGAGCTAACTGTACTAGGAACCCTTACAGCGTTTATTCTTCTTGCAGATTCCAGATCTAAAAATAAGGGTCAAATGCAAACACACTGTGCTCTCCATCAGCAAGCTACCACTATTTACCAAACCCAGGATCTCAAAACCAAAAACATGGGAGTGGGGGTGCAGTCCGGTGTGGGGGTAGCTACAGAGCGTCTCTCTTTTTAGTCCTTTTGCTGGCTAAGACATGATATGCCTAATGATGCCCTTCCAACGGAGCTTCAGACAAATTAAAAAAGTACTCTCAAATTGTTATTCATATCTCATTTGTGCGTCACCGTCACCTCTCTTTGGGTGGGGATAGAACAGGGCACTAATAATAATAAATGCTCATGTTTATTTTGCTTTCACAGATGTTCTGTCTTCTGTCATCTTGCAGGTAGAATTTTTGAGGTGAGGGGTAGCTGCTTTGGGGGACATGTATGAATCCGTAAGGTCAGTTTAGATATATGTATCATCATCAGAGGGGTCTGGGCTGCAGGTGTCTTCCTGACTTGGGAAATATCGTCTGATGATGCCTTAGGGAAAGCATATCAGTCTTCATGGCATATAGCAATTGTAGCTTTGCTGGCTAGGAATATTTTTTAGGTCATTATGAAGGTGAAACTTTCCTTTGAACTCTTATAGTCACAAGATACATATACCTCTTAATTGACTGAAGTAAATATGCCCAAGGGCAAAGGGTACTGAGCTAAGCGAGGCACAGGGACTCATGACAAACACACTCATGTCAAAGGCACATCATATTTCTGAGTCTGTGAGCAGAGACTCCTAGGATTGAATGTGCGACCAAGAAAAGTTAATAAATGGCAGATTGGTCAATTGATGCTGCCAACACCTCTTTATTCATATGCCAAAGTAAGTGCCAACCTAACTAAAGGACAAGCGATTTTAAGTGTTTTTAAAGTATACCCTAAAAACTAAAGCAGATTATAATACTAAGTAAGGGCTTGGCAGGCAGAAGGGGTAGCTTCTAAGTCCAGAAACCATAGGGGGAATATCAAGGAAACACTGAATGAGTTTGATGTTAATGAGTTTGTTCCTTAGGAAGGAATAAAATAAAATGTGTGTATCTGTTCCTGTGTGTGAGGATGCACACGTGTGTGCAGGTGCCTGAATAGGTCCAAAGAGTGCGTTGGATCACTTGGAGCTGGAGTTAGAAATGGTTGTAAGTAGCCCAATGCATGTGCTGAGGACTGAACTCTGGTCCTCTGGAAAGTCAGCCAAGGCTCTTATCCACTGAGCCGTCTCTCTAGGCCCCTCTCCAGGCCCTGAGTGTGTGTCCTTAAAGACTTTGCTTATGCCATCTAAAGCATCCTCCAACCTTAGGAAGATGGCACTGTCTCCCCATCCCCCTTCCCCCACCCCCACACAGGGGTTTGATTTAATCTAGGGCTTTGTAGATGCTAGGCAAACAGTCCCCTGCTAGCCTGTTCCTCAGTCCTAGTCTCACCTTTAAAAGCATGGAGCTGTCGGGTGTCTGGCCAGATCCTACGTGAAGTGGTAGAACCCTTATGCTCCTTAAAACCATGGGTACCTCAAGCCCTGCTCTTACCCTTCCTGCCTCTCACCTCCTGCTTAGCAATTTAGGTTAAAGGCAGGAAAGTATGCCCAGTGGTGGGGGCTGGCGCTTTTAATCCCAGCACTCAGGAGACAGAGGCAGTTGAATCTCTGAGTTCAAGGCCAGCCTGGTCCAAGATGGCCATGTCAGGGCTACACAGCTTTGAAACCCAGTTTCAAAAACAAAAAAAACTAAAAACAAGTACCCAGATGTGGTGGCACAGGCCTACAACCACAGCACTCAGGGAGACAGAGGCAGGCGGATTACTGTGAGTTTGAGGCTAGCCTGGTCTACAAAGTAAGTCCGGGATAGCCAAGGTTACACAGAAAAACCCTGTCTCAAAAAACCAACCAACCAACGAACCAATACAAACCAAACCAAACCAAAACAAAAACATGTTTAACCAAAAAAAGGGGTGATGGGAGTTCATCCACACACTCCTACATGCAAATGACCCTGAGCTTGACCCTTAACACTGTAATAATTATAATTATAATAATAATAATGGAATGATGATGATGATAGTATGTAAAGCCAGGTGAAACTGTACTCTTCTGTATTGAAGGTGACATTATAAAATGACATAAATATTTTGGGAAGTAATTTGGCATGTATCATAAACTCTTACCATTTTTGACTTATTTTTTTACTTTGAAATTTCAAGCATCAGGAAAAGATACTGTGTAACCTTAATATCTACTGAGTATACATTAATAGTGAAAATTTAAAAAGAAGAAGAGATAGACAGGCATAGTGGCACACACCTTTAATCCCAGCACTTGCGAGGCCCAGCGAGGATCTCTGTGAGTGTGGGGCCAGCCTGGTCCACACAGTGAGTTCCAAGGCAGTCGAGTTATTTAGTGAAATCCTGTCTCAAAACAATGAAATACAAATTCTGAGACAAGAAAAAGACCAGAGTAGGGAAGTGATCACACAAATTCTGGTACGCCTGTTCTGGTCAAATATTGTATAGCCATGGCTTATGTGGGTTTTTACTCCAAGTAACTTCCTAAATTCCAGACTGGTTTATCCCAGCCCCCAGCAGAACGGCTAGACTGGTCCTAATGGGAGTAGAGGCGCTTGAGGAGGATCCTGTCTCCAGTCTTTTACAGGATCCAGGCCTGGCTGGGGGGACAGCTCAAGCTCAGTCCTTTGAGGAAAAAGGTATGGTGGTCATTGCCACTGACTGGAGCCTCTGAGATGCCTTGGCGAGGTGAGGAGGGAGAAGTCCTGTTTGTACCTTAAGGTGTGGAATTCTGACGGTGACCTCTGTGGCCATTCTGGCCTCCCTGACGGTGCGCAATAACCCTGTGCTGCCCCAGTAGAGAGAACAGGGTGGGACAGGGAGAGGGCTCCACCCCCACCCCTTACGGCTGACTTGGTCCCACTCCGCTTTGTGTGGATTTTCTCCTAAAAGCACCTGGAATCACAAGCTCAGCGGCTCAAGGTCATCTCCAGTGCCCGTTCAGCGGCTCCGGGAGCTATTGAAAGGAGAGGTGTTCAGCAAAGGACACAGTCAGGCAGCTGCCCCCGTTACCAAGCAATTTCTGCGACTATGCTAAAGCCGGTGTGGAATGCACGCAGGCTTCAGCGGTTAGCAAGAGATCAGCAGTCTTCACAGAGGGGGTATTTTGTGGAGTCAAATGACCTCTTAGATTTTCCATTTGTGTAAGCAGGAGCGAACCCAGCCACCTCCTCAGCTGCCTTTGTTAGCGCAGCCTTAGGACCCCTTGGGACTGCCCGAGCCAAAGTCCTTCAGAAAATGGCCCGACAATTTGGCCAAGGCAACTCCAGAGAGCAATTCACTACACCACAGAAAATCAGAAATCCCAGAATCATTTCATGCTCCTTCGGCATTCCCGCCCCACCCCCCACCCCGCGCCTCCTGAGAGGCTACTGTTTCCAAGTAAAACAACAAACACCAGGGCACCTCCTGGACCGGGTCCAGGGTGAAGTCGCATTCCTGGGGCGCCAGCATCCCTGCCACCTCTGTCTCCCTGCGCACAAGGCCACCGTGAGCAGTCCTCAGCTGGTCCAGGGCTAGGGCACTGCTGGCAAGACTTCCATCCTGTGTTCTCCCCGCCTCTATCCGTTGCTAACAGCCCTCACACTCCAAGTGGCCACACCTCTGCAGCCTTGTGCCAGGCACTTGACCCAACATTCTAAGGGCGTCTCGGGTTAGTACGTGCGCCATGCCCCCCCCCCCCTTCGTGACACTGGGTGTGCTGCCTTTCTAGGTCGTGGTCCTCATCTTCCTCAAACATCCAGCACAGGGCAACAGGTAGAGTCCTCTTAGAAGTCCACTCACTACTGTTATGGCCGCCACTCTGCTAATGAGGATCTACCCCATGATCCCTTGCACAGACAGGGATTGGACCAGGTGAGGTGTCCTCCCTGGGCAGTCCTGACTATTGGCTGGGGCTCTGGTCATAGTTCATTCTGAATAGGGAAAGAGAAGCACAAAGGAGTGTTGTCAAGGGAGAGACTTGAGTTTAAGAGAAAGTAAAGGGTCAGGCGTGGTGGCACATGCCTTTGATCCCAGCACTTGGGAAGCAGAGGCAAGTGGATCTCTGTGAGTTCGAGGCCAGCCTGGTTTACAGAGTGAGTTCCGAGACAGCTAGGGCTACATGATGAGAAAAGAAAGACAGAAAATAAAGGTTGGGTGGCACAGGGCTCCCAGGCACCTGGGAGGCTGAGGCAGAAGGATCATAAGTTCAAGGCCTACATGGGCTATGGTGTGAGTTCAAATCAGCCTGAGTAGTGGATCTGGACAGTGAGATTCTGTCTTTAAAAATAAGGGTGAGGCGGGCCTGAAGAGATGGCTCAGTGGTTAAGAGCACCACCTGCTCTTCCAAAGGTCCTGAGTTCAATTCCTAGCAACCTTATGGTGGGTCACAACATTCTATAATGTAACCTGATGCCCTCTTCTGGCCTACAAGCAGACAACACTATATACTTTAAAAAAAAAAAAAAAAAAAAAAAAACAAGGGCGGGGGAGGGAGGGAACAGAGAGATGGCTCAGTGGTCAATAGCACTGGCTGTTCTTCTGGAGGTTTGATTCCCAGCACCGCACCCACATGGCAGCTCATAAGCATCTGTGACTCTAGTTCCCTTTTCTGGCCTCTGAGGACACCAGGTATGCATGTGGTGCACAGACATATGTATAAGTAAGCAACACGCCCAGACACATTAAATGATGATAAACTTGTTTTTAAAAGTTAAAAAAAAAGTCCCCAGGGTGTGGCTTAGTGTTTGGGAAGAAGAAGAAGAAGAAGGAGAAGGAGAAGAAGAAGGAGGAGGAGAAGGAGGAGAAGGAGAGAAAAAAAGAAAAAAGAAAGTATGGAAGTATGGGAAGAATAAGTGATGGGCAGGGCAGGTAAAAGTTATCATGAAAGGAGAGAGGGGTGGGGTGGGGAGAGAGGAAGACAGAGAGAGAGAGAAGAGAAAGAGCAAGTTAGAGAGAGAGGTAGAGAGAGGAGAGAGAGGTAGAGAGAGGGGAGAGAGAGAATGAGAATGAGAATATATTTGTGTTCTTTGAAGCTGGCCTCTGGAGCTCTTCCTGTGTTTGGGTTCCCATAAAATCCCCATAATGGCTGACGTTTCTGGAAACAATCAGGCTTGGGGGAGACTGTTCCTGGCAACTACGCAAAGGCTCCAGAGGTTGTCTGAGCCTTTCCCCTGCATGCTGCCGGGAGCCTCCCCACCTGCATTATCTCAAGAGCCAGCACGGGTTTCCCAGATTTGCTCAGGAAGAACATCAGCCAGTGGTAAGCTCTACAAGGCAGCTAGCTGACAGGCCCTGGACCTGGTGCCTCAGGAGCCTTTCATTAACTACCCTGAGGAGCAGCGCACAGGCCTGAGGTGGTTAAGACAGTTATGCCCAGAGGCTTGTTCCCATGGGGAGGACCATCCTGAAAAGCTAGGCTCTGTGAGGCCTGTGAGTCACCTGAGCATCAGGAAGTTTGAAGAAAAAAAAAAAAAAAAAAAAAAAAAAAAAGACAAAAGTGCTTCCCCTGGGAAACAGGAGGAAGCAGCTGGTCTCCAGGCAAATCAGTGTAAGCCCGCCAGGAGAAGCCCTTTGGGGAGTGTTTTGAAGTGACTGCATTCCACAGTTTACAATGCACTCTTTCTCAAGGCCCTGAACAAAAGGACATTCTAGCCAGAGAACCTGTCACCTAGACAGGTGGACCCCGTGGGTGCCCAGGCTCCTGAAGACTGCCTCTCAGGAACATCCCCATGGGTGGGCTTGACTTATTTTCAGACCCAGGAGGAGGAAGCAGAGCTTCCTGTTATTCATTCTTGGTCTCTGCCAGGTCCCTGATTGCCCACTGGGCCTTCTCCAAAGGGGACAACCACCACCATGCTGAGGCCCCTGCTGAAAAAAAAAAAACAACAAAGGGAACCCCCAAGTAAGTGCCTGAAGGCAGCCATGGGAGCCTGATCCTTCTCAGCTCATCAGAAAGTTGAGGTGGAGGAAGAAAAAAGAGAGAACATGCTGGCTTTTATTTAGACATTGCCAGGAGCTGAGCCCAGGGCACATCTCATGTAATTCCATATAATATATGGATGGTATATATGAATATATATGCATATTTTATTTAATTGCTGTTTGTTTATTGTGATACTGGAGACAGAACCCAATGCCTCATTCATGCTAGGCAAGCCCTTCACCACTGAGCCACACCTCAGCACTTTATACTTAAAAATTGCATTTATTTATTTTCTCTCTCTCTCTCTCTCTCTCTCTCTCTCTCTCTCTCTCTCTCTCTCTCTCTCTCTCT
>OU015747.1:131520187-131531220 GCA_907169655.1 Acomys percivali
TCTCTCTCTCTCTCTCTCTCTCTCTCTCTCTCTCTCTCTCTCTCTCTGTGTGTGTGTGTGTGTGTATGTGTTAGTGGTGATGATGGTGATGATGGTGATGATGGTGGTGATGATGATGGTGATGATGAGCCTGTGGAAGCCAGAGGACAACTTACAAGAGGGCAACACATCGTGCACACGCACATTTTTAAAAGCCTTTTCAACAGAGAAAAGGGAAGACAGAAAAGGCACTGCTTAGAATGTTTTCCTCTTGGTTAACAGACCATGATCCTGTTGAGAGACCCATGGTTCTCTCTTGGCACATCCCTCCTCCCCACCATGAGACAAAGACTGACAAAAAGTGTCCCTAGAGAGAAGAATTTAAATAACTTGGCAACTATAAAATCTGACGTCGTACATGGTGAATTCACACAGTTCAATCTCCCGGTTAAACAAGCACATGTGTGCATGGAAGAGTAGACATGTGTATGGAGGCCAGTGGACGAACTCAGGTCTGGATTCTCAGGCAGTGCCCACCTTTTATGAAGACAATGTGTTTCACTGGGCTGGTTGTGACCAAGTATGCCAGGCTGGCTGATGGGCAAGCCTCAGGGATCCACTAGCCTCTTTGCAAACTGGCATTTCAGGCTTGAGTCACCAGATACTGGTTTTACGTGCGTTCTGCAGCTCTAACTCAGGTGCCTGTGTTTGCAAAGCAAGCCTTGGCTTACTGAGCACATCCCCAGCCCTAAACATCTTTTTTTTTTTTTAAAGATGAAATAGCTTATTTTACTTCTAACCCCTGAAGGAAATGACACACAAGACAAAACTGGACTGTCGTGGTGAACTCCCAAGGGCAGAGTCAGGCCTATTTGTTTACTACTTTGTGAGCACCATTGCCAGACATGCATTGGTGCTTATTAAAGATTTGGCAAACAAATCAAACCCTGAGCTGCCTCTGGTGCCTATCAACCTGCCTGCACTGTCTCTTCTACTTTGTTAGCTTCATCAACCCTCTTGGCCTCTGAATTTCTGGGGTCCTATGAAACATAAGTATTACTTGGTTCCAGAACTTGTGCAGAACTGCTTTGCTTGTCCCCTATGCAAGGCAAATCTTTCCTGAGCCTCTGCATTTTCGGTTTTATAAATATCCCTCCACCCATTCAGATTCCCAACCCAGGAGCTCGGGGCCTCCTCCCAGGTGTGGGTTCATCCACTGGGCCCAGCAGGTCTCTCTCACTCTCACCTGTCAGGCCTTAACGTCCTCTTTGCTCCTCCCCTAAGTGACACCCCTCTCTTGAGTTCTTCCCAAAGACAAACTGTTTTGATTTGACAGTGCACCCCCAACCCCCACCACCGCCTCTTCCAGCCCCCTCACAAGGGTTTCTGAGGTCACCAGTGTCCTCTGATCAGCCCCCTCTCTGGATGCAGGGCTCAGCCCAAAGGGGAATAAAGTAACTGTTCTCCAATGACAGATGGTTCTCAGGTGGAGAACCAAAGCGACAAGAGGATAATGGTACGAGCGATTCCGACTCTTTCTCTCCTTTTGGGGAAAATGTCATACATGAAACAGAAGGAAGCAAGGCTTCACCATAAAGTGTATTTTCTCAGGCAGTCGCAGCAGCTGGTCATGGAGTGGTCAAGGCCTGGGCTGCTGAGCTAGATAGAAATTAAGCAGCTGCTCAGCTGACAATGATGAGGAGAAACCCCTCCTCACCCTGGAGCCCCCTGTGAGTCCTACAAGGGGATGTTCTGGGGTGGGGCAGGGATCCTTCAGATTGGGGGTGGGGGTAGGGGCAATAGGAGCTTCTCTCAGCAGGGAGGGGTGTCTGGTGACCTGGAATGAGTAAGGATGGCACCAGCTGGGGAGGTGGAAGAACAGACAGGCTGCTAAAGCCTCGAAAGACCCACCTAATAACCTTCCTACCACTCCTTCTGACAGGTGCCCCAAGACATGCTTTGAAGACCATTCTGAGTGAAGCCTTCCTCAGGACTGGTGGCCATCAAGGAGGCTGCTGGACCCACATCCCCAGGGTTTGACTGTGGCTTCAATGTACCTTAGAGCTGTCAGAGCTGGGTAGTCATGCAGCAGGCATATTTACTGAGCCCTTATGGTGTGTACTTACTGTGTGCACAAGCCCTTGGCCCTGAGAGCTGATAGCTTATGATGTGTATCACAAGCTCAATTTAAACAAAATCCCTCAAGCCTGACCTCGACTACACGGCCACGTCAGGATTCTCTTGTGTGTACTGTGCAAACACACATTTCCTGGGGAGATGGGGAAAGGTACCTGTTCACCCCAGATAAGGCACCAGCAACAGACCCGAGTTTGATTTCACCAAACTCTACCTTGAGGGGACCAGTGAGCTTACTGGGTGTATGTACAGAGCATGGGTGAGGGGTTACATATAGGAGTGTTGGTGACTCCAAAGCACTATAAGAAAGCTCCACCCCAGAGTGAGTGAGTGATTGCTTCACCATAGCTGCAAAGACAGAGTCCCCACCTCCCCCTGTCACCCCGCTTTCAGCTAGCCTTCCACATTCTGCATACCCTAACAACTTCTGAGACTGCAAGGCCATGTGGAGGTTAGCAGGGTTACATGCGCTCTGGAGACAAGCATAGGAAGGAGTGGTTGGAGTCTCAGGTGAGGCGCTATACTGACCTCCTCACCCTTTCCCTCTCTGAGGGTCTATGAGGGTCACTTACAAGTAGGAGCCTCTCTGATGAAGATTGTAGAAGGAGGTTTCTGTAACCCATGTTTTTCACCCATACCCCAGCTCCAAGAAATAACAACTCTGAGGCTTAAACATATTTCCCAAAGCCTAGGCCAGTATAACTAGACATGTTCCCTGACCTGCTCATGACTAACAAGGCTGATTACCTCTGCTCAGGTCTCACGCATCTGTCCTCCTCATTGTCCCGGGGAAAGTTTTTGGGCACCTCACTCTATCCAGCATTCACTCTCTCTACCGGAACTCCGCCCTCCTACTTCCTGCCTCAGCTATAGGCCAATAAGCTGTTTATCGACAAGTGAAGAATCCATTCAGTTTGCAAGAGATTATACCTATAGAAGATGGTAATGGCTGCGTCATGCTTGGAAAACAGTAGTCTACAGCAGTGTGTGTGTGTGCAGGTACACGTCCGTGTGTGTGTGTGTGTGTGTGTGTGTGTGTGTGTGTGTGTGTGTGTGCGTGTGTGCGCGCGCGCTCATGCGTGCTTCTGGAGGTCACAGAACAATCATTTCTCAGGCACTGTTTACTTTTTAAAAGGAAAAAAAAAAGCAAAACAAAAACAGGGTCTCTCCATGGCCTACAACTGGCCAAGTGGGCCAAGCTGGCTTGACAGTGAGCCCCAGAGATCTCCACCTCCCCAGACTTAGGATTATAAGTGTGTCACTTGGTTTTGTAAGAACTGGCTAATGAGGGTTTAACTCAGGTCCTTGCAAAGCACTTTACTGAACGAGTTGTGTCCTTAGCTCCCATGATTCTCTTTTAATCTTTTTTGTTTGTTTTAAGCTGTTACCTGGGTCTGGAGAAATGGCAGCAGTTCCGAGTGTCTACTACTCAAGCCGGGCGTGGTGGTGCACAACTTTAATCTCAGCATTTGAGAGGCAAAGGCAGGTGGATCTCTGTGAGTTCGAGACCAGCCTGGTGTACAAAGTGAGGACAGCCAGGGCTGTTACACAGAGAAACCCTGTCTCAAAACAACAACAACAACAACAACAACAACAACAACAACAACAAAAAAAAAGTGTCTAATACTCTTGCATAGGAGCAAGTTGGAGTCCTGGTAGCCCACAAACACTTGTAACTTGAGCTCTAAGGGACATGATTCCTCTTGTGGCTTTCACCAGTGCCCAAACAAATGCACATACAAACATACAGAGAGAGAGAGAGAGAAGAAGAGGAGGAGGAGGAGGAGGAGGAGGAGGAGGAGGAGGAGGAAGAAGAAGAAGAAGAAGAAGAAGAAGAAGAAGAAGAAGAAGAAGAAAGAAAGTATTGAGTATTTTTCCTATCTTGCAAAGATTTCCTCTGAGGAGCTGGAGAGACGTCTCTATAAAGTGTTCAGTGTCTTTAGAAATGGCTCCCTTCCCTGTAATGTCTGCGCAATAAATAAATAGGTGAGGAGGGCACACTTTACCTTCTTCTGGCAGTGTAGTAAAGGATGCATGCAGCTCAGCACCCTTCCCCCTCCCCAGCATTCCTAGCTGCTGGCTCATCTTACACTTAGTGCCTCAGGTTCAAGGTTCCTCAGGACAGGAACCAGGCTTTGCCTTGAATCTTTGGCCTGTGTTGCAGAACGGCTCTAGCTTTCCAGCAGTTCCTGCGGTGGAACCTGGTTCCAGTGTGAAGGGAGCTTCGGGATGGAACAGTTCTGAGCAGTGGAACCTGGCTCCCGGTGTGAAGGGAGCTTCGGGATGGAACAGTTCTGAGCAGTGGAACCTGGCTCCTGGTGTGAAGGGAGCTTCGGGATGGAACAGTTCTGAGTTTGAATTCTAGTTCCATCACTTCCCCCAAGCACTGCCTCTGCGGGCAAGTCACCTCACCTCTCTAGGCTTGTTTTCTCCTCTGGAAAAGCAGATCAGGATGAGGATCGGAGCCCAGATGTTGACTTTTTTTCAGCTTGCTAGGGACAGACATTGGCGCTGTCCACTTCAGGAAAGGAAGGGATGGATGGTGGGAAGACACTTTGGAGTAAGGACATGCCAGACCTCATTCAACAGCAAGACAAGAAGCTGAAACAGAAGCTGGGTGCTCCCAGGGTCAGGGGTCAATTGGAAGCAGGGGCTCATGTGTGCCCACCTCTACTGAGTGCATGACTCCATTTACCATAGTCTCTGTAGGGTCGGTCTGCTCTCTCCCTGCTTGGTCTACAGTTTGGTCCAGGACAGCCAAGGCTACACAGAGAAACCCTGTCTTGGAAAACCAAAACCAAAACAAAGCAGATTCCTTGCAGTCATTTCTTGGGAGTCACTTGACCCCAAGAGTATATCTTGCCTATGTCTTCCCTCCTGCCAGCTGCCTAGGACCACCTGGGACAGATGGATGAGGCTCCTGGGCCAGGTGGTGGTAGAATCACAGGTAGGGTGGGCCCTGTGCTGAAGAAACTGTGTGAACAGCTGTCTCAGGAAGAGCCAGCCAGGGCTGCCACTTGCTGGCACTTTTACGAGTGAGATGCTGGCCTGGCAAGGGACTCAGGATCGTGAGCAGCTGCATCACTCTCAGCTCCGCTGTCATCCCTGCCACTCTGCTTCCTGCCTCTCTTCATCCATCCCATGCCAAGCCAGGAGGGGTCTCTGCTGGCTCTGCCTGCTCTCAGCCCGTGCCCTAGTGCCACCTGAGGGTAGCCAATGCAAACTCCACCCATCCCTTACTCCTTGAGGCCCTAATGAATTATGTGGTGAGCATCCAGGCCCCTTTTCCTCCAAGCCCTATGAGCTAGCTAGCTGTCCACCAACCAAAGGTTAGAAGAGTGTTGTGGTGTGAGCAGCAGGCCTAAGCATGCTCCCTGGGGCCAAGGGCTAAGGAACCTGAGGCAGAGCACACAGATGATCCTGTATTGCTGCAGGTCAGAGTGAGCAGCCTGGACGCCGGTAGGGACCAGGCACATGTGTGAAAGCCTCCCTTTTTGACTCTCTATCTCTTACAGATGTTTGAACTAACATCTGCAAGCTGACCATGTTTGGGGGCCCATACTGGAACACATAGTTAAATAGACTTTGTGTGGATAAAGGAATCCAAATCAAAACTTCTCTGGAAAACCAGAGCCTGCTGTGGGGAGCAGGTGCTTTGTCCAAACTCCATCAGTGGCAGGCGGAGTCCAGGAAGGAGGTCGTGCTGGGGAAGGGGTGCAACCGGAGCAGTGGCCCCAGGCGCTCACACTTCCGGTGGTGAGCCTGGTCTCAGAATGAAAACCTGCAACCTCCTCCTTCTCCTCTTCCTCCTCCTCCTCCTCCTCCTTCTCTTCCTCCTCCTCCTCGTTTTGGCTTCATCCTAGCCACTGAAGTTTCAAAGGGGCCTGACTGGACCTCTATCCTCTGTTCCCTTGTGAACATGCCCCCCTCCCCACGTGCAGCTGACGGAGCAATGGAGGCATTGGGGAGGGTTGAGGAGCTAACGCACAGGCTAGGTGAGAAGCTCGAAAAAGATCCTACCATTTAAATATGGGTCACGGTATCGACCCCCCAACAGAGTTGAGCACAGAGTTCACAAAACTGTAACAAGGTGCAAATGAATGGCCAAGGGACCTGGAGTCTTGATGTGACATGAAACAGGAGCATGGAGAGTAGGGGCTGGACTGCCAGGCTTGGCTCTATGCTCCATCGGAGGTTAGAAAAGCCACGCCTTTAATCCTAGCCCTCGGGAGGCAGAGGCAGGCAGATTGCTGTGAGTTCAAGGCCAGCCTGGTCTACAAAGTAAGTCTAGGACCGCCAAGGCTGTCTCAAAAAACCAAAAAAGAAAAAAAAGAAAGAAAGAAAGAAAGAAAGAAAGAAAGAAAGAAAGAAAGAAAGAAAAAAAAAAAGCCACCTTTTGAAAACTTCCAGTAAGAGGGCTGCATGCGATAGTGGGAGCCAGGAAGTCCCACAGAATGTCAAGCTACACAAAGCTCTTAACGTTCAGACAACCACAAATAGTGAGTGTGTCACGAAGCTCCAGCGGACAGAAGGCGGCAACATCCCCAAGGATAACGGTGGTGGGGGATGCGGCAGACGATGGACCAGGCAGGAAGGGGCAGGCCACTGTCTATCTAGCCCAGCCAATGCAGAAACAGTGGGAATGGCCTGGAGCTGACTGACTGGCCTGAAGTCACCTGTTTCCCAACCAGGCAATCATCATCTGTTTTTCTGCGGCAAGTCTCAGAGGCTGATAACAGTCCTCCTCCTTCTGTACAACTCAAGGAATTCTTAACTTTGGGTATGCAGACCTTAAAGCCTTTGCCAATACAAGCAGAACCATATTTCAACATGATCTGGTCGCCTTGCAGTTTTATGCCCTTTATTCATTTCATAACTTTACTCTGAGAAAGGGAAGCTGGGGACACTGGCACCAAAATGGAGACCAGAATTCCCAGGCCCCTTTGACACGTGTCGGTGTGAAGAAATGCCTGTTTCCTCAAAGAGGCCTTATAAAGAAGTGGGCACACTCTCTCTGTCTGTCCTTTCTGCTTCCTGGGCTTCAGACATGATGGCTGGAGCTTCGGTAGCTCTTTGGGGCCTTAGAGATGGAAACCACAGATGACACTATAACCAGATAGTAGCTGTGGTTTTTGGCCAGCTGGGTGCTACACCAGCCCTGAGCTGATCACTTCCAGACTTCCTATGTAGAGGAGGAAATACACTTGCAGCTTGCCTTGGCTTCTGCTTCTCTATGCTTGTCCATTACTTAGGCCTAACGCTGCAAGCCTTTCTGAAGACCAACTGAAAATGGTGGAAGTGAGCCGGGCATGGTGGAGCACACCTTTTATCCCAGCGCTGGAGGTGGAGGCAGGCAGATCTCTGAAAGTCAGGCTAGCCTTGTCTATAGAGTGAGTTCCAGAACAGCTAGGGCCACACAAAGAAACCCTGTCTCAAAAAAAGAAACATTTTTTTTTTAAAAAGGAAAGAAGGAAGAAAGGTAGGAAGGAAGGAAGGAAGAAAGAAAGGAAAAGAAAGAAACAAAGAGATGTCATTGAAAGAGTCTTCTGAGACGGACAGTGGTGGCGCACGCCTTTAATCCCAGCACTCTGGAGGCAGAGGCATGCGGATCATTGTGAGTTCAAGGCCAGCCTGGTCTACAAAGTGAGTCCAGGACAGCCAAGGCTACACAGAGAAACCCTGTCTTGAAAAACCAAAAAAAGAAAGAAAGAAAGAAAGAAAGAAAGAAAGAAAGAAAGAAAGAAAGAAAGAGTCATCTCCAGCCCAGAAAACAGATTTTTTTCAGTGCCCAGTTTTGTACCTTCTATCTAAACAGAAGTGAATTATATGGTACAGTTTTTTAAAATTCTACTTTCATTTTTAATACAACTCATGAACTTGGTATCTCCACAAGTTTCCTTTTGTATGTCTGTGTGCCTTTGGTCTTCTTCAAAGACACAGAACATGTATGAATGCACTTGCTGTGTGACCACCAGCCTCCAGTTTAAAGCAATGACTCTGTTAAGGATGCATTTTTAAACATTTCTAAATTAAGTAGCAAAGACTGTGCTGACACTCATTATAATATCAGTGAACTCAGCATATGAAATCATAATCGTCATGGCGTGTCTTTTAAATGTTTCAGAGCAGTCTTGTTATGTAGCCCAGGCTGGCCTCAAAAATCACAGGTTTTCAGCTTCAGCGATCCCAGCACTGGGATTATAGGTGTGTGACAACACTCCTGGGTAACGGCACCTTCGGTTTTATTTACTTATTTTTAATTTTAAACCCATATTTTATGTGCACCAATACCACTTACACACTTAAAATAGTATAGTAGGATGGATTTATATTGTTTTAAACCAAAGAAAAAGGGATATTGTAAGAGCTGGACCTTTTCACTCTATTGAGCATTCAGTATCCTGAATACTTTTGTCACTTACACTCACACCAGGTATTTTTAAAAAAAATTTGGGGGGGGTTGTCTTAGTTAGTTTTCTATTTCTGATAAAACACCATGACCAAGGCACCTTATAGAAGAAAACCTTTAGTGTGGCTTATGGTTTCCAAGGGTTAGTATTTGTGAGGGTGGATGGGGAGGACCAGCTGAGAGCTCACATTCTGATCCACAACTCATGGGAATCTTTTGAAATCTCAAGGCCCTGTGAAAAAACTTGATTTTTTTGTTTTTGTTTTTGTTTTGTTTTTCTGAGACAGGGTTTTTCTATGTAGGCCTGGCTGTCTTGGACTTGCTTTGTAGACCAGGCTGGCCTTGAACTCACAGAAATCCACCTGCCTCTGTCTCCCGAGCACTGAGATTAAAGGTGTGCGCTACCATGGCTGGCCACCTGTGACACAAGTTGAAAAAGACACACCTCTTAGTCCTTCCAAAAACAGTTCCACGAACCAGTGAATAACTATTTAAATATATGAGCCTATGGAGGTTATTCTCTCTCCTTCTCTCTCTCCCTCCCTCTTATCTGCCCCCTCTTTTGAGACAGGGTTCCTCTGTGTAGCCTTGGTTGCCTGGGACTTACTTTGTAGACCAGTCTGGCCTCGAACTCACAGTGATCTGCCTGCCTCTGCTTCCCAAGAGCTGGGATTAAAGGCATGCGCCACCACACCCATTCTCATTCAAACCACCACAAGTTTGTAACCTAAAATAATATCATGTTTTAAGACACCATGGTAGCTGGTCCCAGTGGTGCACACTTTAATTCCAGCATTTGGGGAGTAGAGGCAGATGGATCTCTGTGAGTTTGAGGCCAGCCTGGTCTACATAGTGAGTTCCAGGAAAGCCAGAGCTACATAGTGAAAACCCTGTCTCAGAAAAAGTAATAAACTGAAAAGAGAGATAAAAGATGCCATGGTTATTGCAGGCTATAGCAGCTACTGTCCTTGGGCAAGATTCAGTTCTTCACTGAGGTGATCTATGTGTGAAAAGTAAGTATCGTCCAACAACAAAGCAGTTTTGTCAGTAGGTAGCACAAGGCTCGATAAGAGGAAACCACCAGGCCCTCGGTGGGCAGGACAGGGCAGTGCTAATAACACTTCAGGAAAGATCTGGAGTGATGGAGCAACAGAGAGACCCTGGCTGGAGCAGATGTGAGCTCAGATGTGTCTTCAGTAAAATTATTCTTCCAGGTGGCATAGAGACACCCCTCCCTTATGTCCCATGCAGCTTTATGACAGCCTCTAATGCCACATGTGTCCAGGAGGGCAGAACCACATTCTTTTATGTCCAAGAAAGGATGGTTGGTGGGCTGCCCAAGTTCTTCTGGGTGGGTATCATTTCTCATCCGTGTCTGTCCCACATCTCTAAGCAAGCTACCTTCACTTGGTATTTCTTTAACATTCCATAAAGGGGACTACAGTGTAGCTCAGTTGGCCATGTGCTTTCTTGGAATTAAGGGCTCCCTGGGTTCAGTTCCAAGCATCATATAAAACTGAGTGCACCCAGCACTTAGGAGGCAAAGGCAGGAGGATTGCTATTGGTTTGAGGCCAACCTGGTCTACAAAGCGAGTATAGGACAGTCAAGGCTACACAGAGAAACCCTGTCTTGAAAAATCAACCAACCAACCAACCAAACAAACAAAAAAACTGAGTGAGTGGTACATATCTGTGATCCCAGAACCGGGAAAGCAGAGACAGGAAGATCACAAAGCTAAGGTCATCCTTGGCTCCATGATCAGTTTGTGGTTTTCTTGGGCTAGACCCTATAATACCCAGATCGCTGTGGTCCATTTTCAGTATGAGGTGTACTTAAGAGTCCATCAAAAAGTCACAGATAGCAGGAGGCCCCTGTGTTTCCTAGGAGGTGGCTGGCACCCGTGGTCCGGGTTTGTCATAGGATTGAAAGGTCTCAGGCAGTCTGCTCTGAGACTGAGCACAGCCTCAGGGAGGGAGGTAATCAAGCCCCAGGCTTGACATTAGGTAAGGCTTCAAATCTTGAACTAGCCAGGAGTGGTGGCACACGCCTTTAATCCCAGCACTTGGGAGGCAGAGGCAGGTGGATCGTTGTGAGTTCGAGGCCAGCCTGATCTACAATGTGAGTCCAGGACAGCCAAGGCTGTACAGAGTAAACCCTGTCTCAAAAAACAAAAACAAAAACAAACAAACAAACAAAAAATCTTGAACCAATCACCTAGGGAATGTGGAGGGGACAATACTGGGAAGATTGTGAAATGCAGTTAAAAATATAAAAATAACTGCTTTGTACCATATTTCCACTTTGGTGGTTTTTGTCTTTTCTCTAGGCTGATGTCAAACTTAGTAAGGCTTTAAAATAAACTGCTTGATTTTAACATACTCAGTCTCCAGTACTCTTGTTATAGAGTCAGGGTCTTTATGTTGTTTCTCACAACCCTGTTCATAAATTCACAGTGGTAGATAGATAGATAGATAGATAGATAGATAGATAGATAGATAGATAGATAGA
>OU015747.1:131531230-131557726 GCA_907169655.1 Acomys percivali
AGATAGATAGATAGATAGATAGATAGATAGATAGATAGATAGATAGAAAGAAAGAATTACATATACAAAGCCAAGTCTCACTTTTTAAAAAATGGTTTGCTTGTTTTGCTTTTCTAAACAGTTTCTCTGTGTAGCCCTGGCTGCCCTGGAACTCTCTCTGTAGACCAGGCTGGCCTTGAAGTTGGAGATCCTCCTGCCTCTGCCTCCTGAGTGCTGAGATTAAAGGTGTGCACCACCATGCCCAGTTTGGGTTTCATATATTTTTAAACCCAGTACTTATGAAGAGGGAAGATTATCAAAAGTTTAGGGTTCACATTGTGAGTTCTTGGCTACCACAGCTACATAATGAGATTTTGTCTCAAAACTACAAAGTAAATAAATAGCTTTACCTAAAGGGCTTGGGGATAGAATACATGCTGTAAATGTATGGGGCTTGGGTTCCATCACCAAAATTTAAATCACATGAAAATCTCATTTATTGTGGGTGGTTTTTAAATACCAGGCAAACATTTACAAAGGAAGCTGACCTTTCATCTTGAATGCCAGCATCTAAAAGTCCTGGGCTTATCAGTGTGTGTCCCATAGTGACACAAATAAGTGTTGTGGGTTTTTTGAGTATTGAAAACCTTTATTTAACCAGGCATGGTGGCACACACCTTTAATCCCAGCCCATGGAAGTCAGAGGCAGGAAGATCTCTGTGAGTTCGAGGCAACCTTGGTCTAACAGAGTGAGTCCAGGACAGCCAGGGCTACACAGAGAAACCCTATCTTGAAAAGCCAAAAAAAAAAAAAAAAAAAAAGACAACCTGTATTTAATGTCTCTTGAGTAGTTAGCTTCTCATCAGTAAGAGGCTCTGTGTGTGTGTGAGTGTATATGTGTGTGCATGTATGTGAGTGTGTGTATGTATACGTGAGTGTATGTGTGAATGTGACTATGAGTTACTGTGTGAGTGTGTCTGTGTGTTTGTTAGTGTGTGTTTGAGTGTATGTGAGCATGTGTGTGTCTATGTGTGTGTGTGTATGAGTGTGTTTGTATGTGTGTGAGTGTGTAACTATGTGTTTGTATGTTAGAGTATTGTGTGTTTGTATGTATGTGAGTGTGTTACTATGTGTGTGTCTGTGTGTGCGTCTGTGTGTGTGTGTGTATGAGTGAGTGACAGCATAAGCATGAAAGTCAGAGGGCAACCCTCAGGAATCTATTCTTTTGCCACCATAGGGGATCTGGGAATTGAACTCAGGTTGTCAGCTTGGTGGCAAAAACCTTTATACACTGAGCTAACTTGCCTATCCCAATTCTCTTTATTTTAAAGAAAAAAAAAAAAAAACCAATTTGGGTGAAATCCACACAACATAAAATTAGCCATTTTATTTCATTTTGTGGAATGGAGGACCAAACCCAGGGCCTTGCACATAGGTAAGCAAATCTTTCTCTTGCCCTACACACACGGCCCAGATGGCCATTTTGTAGTAAATGTCTCAGTGGTGTTTAGTAGTTCAAGATGCTGTAAGACCATCGGCTGGACCTGGTTCCCGAGCTTACCCAGCACTGCAGCACACAGTCCCTGTTACATCACATCTGAACCTGCCGTGGTTGCCGCCCCTGGCTCCCACATCTGAGTTATGCCTCTCTGGGTTTATCTATTCTAAATATTTTATGTATATGGACTCAAACAAGATGTGGCCTTTTATGTCTGGCTTCTTTTAAATGGCATGTTTTCAAGATCATTTCATGTGATAGCCTGTGTCAGATCTTCCGATTTAAGGCCAAGATATACCCCACCATGTGAAGCACACGCCTGGGTGTGCCTGTGAGGATGCATCCAGGACATCAAATCTGCAGAGCTAACCAACGGTTTCATCCGCTGACAGATTCAGAATTTGCACAGACAGTCGGTAGGTGCTAGAACTGTGGAAGGTAGGGGTATGGGCCTCAGGGTCTTTGAAGAATATAAACTTGCATGGCCCCTTCCTCTTCACTCATCTTGAGATAAGCTCTACTCTAGCATACTTGACTACCCTTATGCTCTGTCTTACACAGGACCAATAATAATGGTGACATCTGGCCATGGGACTAACACTTCTACAGCTGAGAGCCTGTGCTAGCTTGAATGAGAATGGCATTCATAGACTCATGTGTTTGAATGTTTGGCCCCCGGTTAGTGGAACCGTTTGTGGAGAATTAGGAGGTGTGCCCTAGTTGGAGGAGGTATGTCTCTGATAGTGGGCTTTGAGGTTTCAAAGGCCCATGCCAGGCCCAGTCTCTCTCTCTCCCTCCCTCCCTTACCTCCCACCCCCCACCCCTGATGCTGCCTATGGATCGGGATGTAAAGCTCTCAGCTACTGCTCCAGCACCATGCCTGTCTGCTTCTTGCCATACTGATCATGGACTAACCTGTAAACAAGCCCCTAATTAAATGCTTTCTTTCATTAGAGCCGTCTTGGTCATGGTGTCTCTTCATTAGCAATAGAATAGTAGCTAAAACAAAGAAATCTTCTTTTTCTTTTTTTACACTATCTCAGGTATTTAAGTTAGGAAAAAGGTGACTGCTATATCATAGTGTAAGGCAATTTGTTTTTCCGTCTATGCCTGATAAATATTTGGGCTGGCCTCTATACTTCTTGTAAGATCTCTGTAAAGGAACTACTTAAAGATCTGGATGTTTATTGACAAAGTCTCATGGCTAGAGGTAGAGGTTCACCTTAATTTAGACTATTAGGCCACACTACCCTCAGTTAGAGAATATGTAGTGCCTTCAAATGCCCTACATTATAAATGTTATAAATAGGAAAGGCTGGTTATAATTACACTCCAAAGAGTCAGGCATAGGTATAACCAGGCTTTTAGCTACTTTATTGGGTTCTAATATTTTCCCACTCTTTTCCACCCAATCCCTTCAACCCCCCAACTTTAGGTGGGAGAGAAGGAAGGTTAGAGGGGGGAAAGATATGGACTACTTCCTGCCGGTTAGAAGTGTCAAGTTCCTAGGGGCAAGACCAGTCTTCATTGTCAGAATACCAGCAAGTCAGCAAACAGCAATCTAGCAATCCAGCAACAGCAAAATCAGCAGCAGGAACCAACAGTAGCAGGGGAGCAGCAGCTGCCCCAGGCCCTCTTGGGGCTCTCGCATTTATACCCTCTCAAGAGTCCCTAGAATTCTAAACATAAACTATCTGTAGCTGGCAAAAATCACAATCTTCCTAGATCATGAGATGAATCATAGTTAGGAGCTGTGGGCAAACATTAAGCAGTCCCATATCCCACACCTGGTATTAAAACAAAAACATATTCACATAATATAACTGGGCTTTTAATGAAACCAAAAATTTCACTATACATAGGGGTACAACCTATCATCCCAGTAGTTAGGAGGCAGAGGCAGGAAGTTCACCCATAAGTTCAAGGTCAGCCTGGTCTACATAGTGAGTTCCAAATCTGTCAGGACTACATTGTAAGGCCCTGTTCAAGACACGAAACAATTATCTTCCACCTTTGCTTTCCAATCTTATATATAAGACAACCAGCTGGGGCTTTAGCTCAGTGGTAGAGCACTAGCCTTGTGTGCATCACATCCTAGGTTCAATCCACAGACAGGAAAAAGATGAAAACAAACTATACATACAGTGAGGACAGGAGCCATACCTGTGACTCAGAATTATTCCAAGTGCCGGGGATCAGAGGTCACATGCTTTGGGCAGGAGAGAGGATGAGTCAGGAGGCACATCTCATACTTTTACAGATCTAGCCCTGCTCTGTTAGACAGTCATTGCTGAGGACTCAGGGAAAGATGAACTGCAGCAAACAGCTCCAAGTCTGTGTCCACACGAAGGAGCCTGGTCCACAAGGACTAGGATTTTTTTTGCCCCAAAAGTTGCTGTCTGTAAATGTTGTTTTTATTTCCTCAGATGAAGGGATAAGATGAGAGCCATTCCTAAGCCATATGAATACACGAATTAATAGACAGCTTGGGCTGAGCCCAGGGTGTTTCTTTCTCTGTTCTAACTACCCCTAGGCTTAAGCCTGGAAGCTCCAGCCTCCATACAATCTAATCTTCTGCAAGCCAGAACGTTGAAGGCTTCAGCTTCCAGCCTCCATCTTCTATCCTAGGCCTAAAATGTTTCAGCCTCTGAGACTTACTGCTGAAAAAAATCTCACCCTTTCTAGTTCTTTCTGAACTCTGCCTGGCTGGTTCAACTCAGCTGTTCTGGCCCAAACTCCTCTCCAAGCTGACTGACTCAAACTGGCTTCTCTTAGCTTCTGACCAAATTGCTCTGCTGGATCTCAAGCTAACTCTGGCAATATGTTCTAATCTGGCTTCTTCTCCTTCTCTGGCTCGTTCTCTCTGCAACCTGTGTCTGTAAAACTGTCCCAGTAAAACTGCCACACATGCTTCTCACACTACACTTCCCTTTCTCTCTCTGTGCTGCTCTGAAGTAGCCTCTCCTTCCTGCCCTGCTCTCGTGAGAGTTGGGCATCTCCTATCTCTGACTCGTTCTGTCAAATCTTTCTCTGGTTCATCACTTTGTCTGCCCCTCCATTAGATGTCACTTTCAAACATCACCGCTTTCTTCCACAAACCAATCTTACTTTCATTGTGTACTTTCTTTCCAGGTGTGTACTAAGGGTGTGCCTACATTCCAGCCAGATCACGCAGACCTAAAAGGTTTGGATGTGATCCCTTGCCAGAGCAGCCACGTTGCTGTATTAAAATTCTTCTCCAACAGTTAACTGTTCACAGCCCACTCTACAAAGTATTCTCCTCATTTCTCTTTGTGAATCCCGTGTCCAGCAAGATGGCTTTGCTGGCCGTGGTAGGTATGAGGAAAGCAGGGAACGTTTGGTGGAGGAGGAAGACCTTGTGCTCCATGGAGATGCTACAGCAAGGAATAAATGAGACCGCATCATGAGTCATGTCCCGCTCACACCCAAACCCTGAGCAAAGGCTCCGTGTTGCACACTCTCTTTGCAATGGAAACAGTGGACTTTCTGCCTGCCTTCCTGATACCCAGAAGAGACAGCCGCATCTCTCTCAGTCATACCTACAGTCCCAGTGACTCCAGAGACCAGCCTTGGAGATCAGAGCCACTTCAGGACTTTTTTTTTTTTTTTTTGAAACAGGATCTCTCTGTGTAACCCTGACTGTCCTGGACTCACTTTGTAGACCAGACTGGCCATGACCTCATAGAGATCCACCTGCCTCTGCCTCCACCCTGCTGCCCCTTCAGGACTTTGAAGACTCACAAAGGCAGCTCCTGACTTTTCTACTTCATCAGACAGGGAGGGTTTCCACTGTGTTCCCTGTGGTTTCCTGTCCATCTCATCCCTAAAAAGGTGATAGCGTATCTCAACAGCGTCAAGATGGAAAATACATTTTTATGCAAGCCAAAAAAAAAAAAAAGCACAGGAGCTGGGGTAGGGGTGGGGCTAAGGGGGGGGGAGGGAGAATGGGAAGTCCAAGGCTACACGCTGCAGGCCAGAGAAGCAGCCTTTGCTCTTTTCCGGCCCTAAGAATAAAAACTCCCTGATAGGGCTGAGTTCTTCTTCCCTATTATGGATATGTGGTCTGGACCCGGAGAACAATTGTTCCCTATAAACAGAGGTGGGCAGCCCTGCTCGCCTTTCCTTTTCCTTTGAGAGTCATGCAGCCTGGTGTGGCCCTAGACACCCTCCAACTGCAGATTACACTTTGTTTGAATTAATAAAACCTTATTGGGTTTATTGCTGGTTTTAGGGCTCAGCCCCTTATTTGGCTTTGGAAAAGGACACCAAGTCTCTGCTGATTCATAGCTCTTCTATTGTACTGGCCACATGGAGGAGATAAGGACACCCATAGGCTGGGAATGGGGGAGGGGTTGTGGGGCTGGGGGAGGGAGGAGTGGGGTGGGATGACAAAAGACAAAAGACAAAAGTGCTACCTTGCCCCTGTCCCTGGGTGCCTAAGAACAAATGCTTATTCATTGACACATTTGTTGCTAAGAAGGGCCTTCTGGGGACTGAGTTTATCCAGGGAGATGTTGCTAATGTAGAGAGTGGACCAGTGGTAGGGATGGGGGCCTTTGTGGTTGCATAAAGATGGGCTAAACGCTGGCTCTTTGTGTACCCCAGGACATCACTGTCCCCTCTGAGCCTCAGTTTTCTCATTTGCAAAGCCAGACAAAGAACACAGAAGAAAGCGATAGCCAGTGAAACACAGCAGTGCACAGCAGGGGTCCCTTAGGGGAGGCTGGCTGGCTAGCTAGGAAGTGCTCCCTCAGGGTCACAGTTAACCAGGCAGAGTGACCACGGGTTAGATTCAGTCATACAGGCTTAGTAGTCTGACTTCACACTCTATCAGGAAAGGTCAATTAATGTTACCCTGACTCACAGATGTGAGTGTGCCCTGTCATCCATGTAAAAGGAAACATCTCAGCCCCTTGAGATCCATGTGCTTCGATAGGTGAGTATGTGAGGTTTGGTTGAGGAACAGTGGGAATAGATGGTGCTAATTAAATCAAATGATCTATTAGCTGCTTGCTCCACAGTTTCCCCCACACCATGCTCACACCAAACAGCTTTGCTCTCCTGCGGCTTACATTTGTTGAGGCTCCAGCCACTCTTCCCTCCTAACCACGCTTCTTGACAGTGCTTACATTTTTATTCAAGAAAGTGAGACTGGTCCCACTTGCAGCTTCTGTTCTACTCCAACCATAATTGGAAGAAGAAGAAGAAGAAGAAGAAGAAGAAGAAGAAGAAGAAGAAGACAACCAAACAATCAAGAAGATAATTATCCCACGCCCCAGGCAAGCCATCAGTTAGGGCAGATGTGTGACTTCATCTGACCCAGCTGGATCTCAAGAGTCTTGCTGGAAACAGAGAGGCAGCGCCTTCTCCGTTTGCCGGGCCTCTGTAGTTTGTAGATTTGAACCTGAAATATAGTTAGCAGCCAACTTGCCTCGCTGAGGATGTAGCTAATGCTCTGAGGAAGGCAGAACCCAGGAAACCATGAGCAGTGGGCCTGGGGTCCTCATTAAGCTGTCTGTGACGCTCTACCTCCTCTGGCCCAGCGGTTCTCACCCTTCCTAAGCTGCGACCCTTTCATACAGCTCCTCATGTGTGCTGACCCCGAGCCATAAAATTACTTTTGTTACTACTTCATAATTGTAGTTTTGCTACTGTTATGACTCATAAAAGCCAAACCAACAACCAAACAACCAAACAAAAACCCAAACCAGGTGATGGTGGCACACGCCTTTAATCTCAGCACTTGAGAGTCAGAGGCAGGCAGAGCTCTGTGAGTTCAAGGCCAGCCTGGTCTACAGGGACAGTTCCAGGACAGCAATGACTACACAGAGAGAACCTGTCTCGAAAGCAAAAACACAACAAAACAAATACACAGGGCAATTAAGAAGAGCCGTCTTTGGCATCTCAAGAGATGTGTCCTGCAGCGGCCTAACTTCTTCCCACTGGGCTGAAATTTTCACCACTTCCCCAGAGTGCCACAGGGTAAACACAAAGTCCTCAACAAGAGAGCTTTGGGGAGACAGGCAAGATCCGACTACAATACCCACAGGGGGTACTTTGCAGCCACCTGTAAGGGTGTTGAGGGCTAGATAGTCCCAGATTACTACTCACTTGTGCCAGATATAATCAAGGTCTTTTTTTTTTTTTTTTTTTTTGGTTTTTTGAGACAGAGTTTCTCTGTGTATCCTTGGCTGTCCTAGACTCACTTTGTAGACCAAGCTGGCCTCGAATTCACAGCAATCCTCCTGCCTCTGCTTCCTAGGTGTTGGGATCAAGGTCTTATAAAGGGACCAGAGTGTGGGTCAGAGAATAAGGTGACGTGATGCCTGGGAAAGGGGGAGTGGGGAGAGAGTGTCGACTGAGGCTCCAGGAAGTTGACTGGGGTCAGGAAGTGCATGTCTCCTCCCAGCCTCTGTAGGGGAGCCTTGGTGAAAGGCCACTAACAGCACAGAAACAACTTTTGGAGCTGCACTCACATGTATTGTTTCAACTGCTCAGTGTGTGGCGTTCCTTAGGAGGGAGGGCCACAGGGGACTAACACACAAAGGTATGCCTGAAGGAATGTCAGGCAGCTGGGACACTGGGCTTTAATTAATTGAGGCTGAACCTGAACTCCATCACACAATACACACCACAGCATTTTTTTCCCCCTAAAGAAGCCATAATTCCCAGGATGACTGGCCTCCTTAAAGAGGTCCCCCTCCCCCTTCAGAAACTCACCCAGACTATGTCAGAGCCTCGGCAATCCTTGAGTCACCATCATCATCATACCTGTGCTAGCCTGTGCTTGTGGCTGCCATGTTTCAATGGGTTCTTACATAGATGTCACCATGTCATCCTTAAGATGTGTTCTATGGCAGCTATGCTCAAGCGTTACGAGTGTCACAACACTCGGCTGTCACAACACACTTAAGATAGAAGAGCTTCGTTATGGCTCCTGCTTTCAGAGGCTGAAGTTCAGGGTCACTTGGCCCTGCGACCTTGGGTCTATGACAGCATGGGAACATCTTGGCAGGAGTATGTGTTAGGAGACTAAACTGCTCACCTTACGGCAGCCAAGAAGTGAAAGAAACAGGAACTGGGCAGGTGTTCCACAAGCCCCTTCAAGGGCACAGCCCCAGCGCCTTAACTGCCACTAGGTTCCACCACCTCCCCATATAAATATACAGGCTCGCTGCATGTGGGACATTGCAGGGCCAAACCACAGCACATCAAGATATATTTTTCCCATTTTTACTGCCTCTATCTGATCTCTGATGACCGAGTTAGCCCTTCGAGGGGGTGAAATCTATTTGCATATGGATTATATTATCTGTGAAGTTGTAGGAAGTATAGACTAAGCGTTAGAGAAAGAAGCCTTAGACCTTTAGCTCTAAACCATTGTCCTTCTGAGCTTGTGTTGTCTACCTGTGGGGCTGCATCTCCCCTGAAGATCAACGCTCTTGCCTCTCGGGTGGGCAGGATGAGCAGGAGCAGCCTGTCCAACTAGTTCCACCCCTCATCTGTTAGGGACATTGCAAGTTCCATGTGGCTCAATGTCATTCTGTGCTATGACTTCGTCTAAAAATCTGCCAGGGAGAGCCCTCAGTGTGATGACTGCGGACTGAAATCAGTGTGTCAGGCCAGAGGGACAGATCCACATGCAGTGGCCATGTCCTCTTCAGATGGGGAAGACTACCTTAGATTTCTCCTCGTGCATTGCAAAGATGGCAGACCCTACACCCTGATTCTGCAGCTGCTATCCCAGGCTGTGCCCAGTTTTATTTGTGTTTTGTTTTGTCTTGAGACAGAGTCACTACATTGTCCTGGAGCTCAAGATGTAGACCAGGTTGGCCTTGAACTCACAGAGATCTGCCTGCTTCTGCCTCCTGAGTGCTGGGATTAAATGCACATGCCACCATGCCAGCATATGTTTGTTTTAAACACCTGTCACCTAGTAAGTGTATTAAAACAATACATGTAATTTTAGTATTAAAAAGAATGTGCCGTGTTTAGTAACATCCTGTTCCTGAACTGTAAAAACCCCTATCTTCCTCATGTCCAATGCTGATCTTTTGAACCCTGAGAGAGATGGCCCATGTACACAAATTTTAAAAAGCTTGCTTTAGTTAATTTGGCCATGAGTGGCATTGGTGGTCTTTCTCTTCACCTCTATGGGATTAACAAGCCTTGGAGCTAAGCCTTCATGGGCTAGATCATCCGGATTTACAAGAGTTCTGGGGACTCAAACTCTGATCCTCTACTTTTGTGGCAAGCACTTCACCCACTGAGCTTCTCTTCCTTCTCTGCTGTCTTTTCTTTTGAAACAATAAACAAACTTCTCATGAAAAGTAGACCACTCTGAAAATCTGACACAAATGCAGGACTTTAGAAAAGAAAAAAAAAAAGAAAAAAAAAAAGTCCAATGTTTGACTATCCTCCTGGAATTTCTGAAATGATGGAGTTGAGTAATGAGGGCTGGGCCTCCTGTTAGTTATTTTTTCTGTTTCTATGATAAAATATCATGATCAAAAACAACTTGGAGGGGCTGGAGAGATGGCTCAGAGGCACTGACTGTTCTTCCAAAGTTCCCGAGTTCAATTCCTAGCAACGACATGATGGCTCACAACCATCTATAATGAGATCTGATGCCCTCTTCTGGAGTGCAGATGTTCGTGCAGGCAAAGCACTGCATACATAATAATAAATAAATAAATCTTTTTTAAAAATCACCTGTCTCAAGGTTTTTTTTTTTTAAACAACAACTTGGAGAAGAAAGTTTATTTTGTTTTATATCTCCATAGGGTTGGCGTCCAAAATGGCAAAAATTGGAAGCTGAGCTCTCACATTTCAACTTCCTTCAACAAAGGAAGTAGAGAGAGCAAATAGGAAGTGTGGTGAGGTCATAAACACTCAAAGCCCACCCCAGGAACTGACTTCCTCCAGTAAGGCTATAAAGAGTTCCATAACTTACCCTAAAGAGCACCCCCAAAGCTGGGCATGGTGGCGTGCCCCTTTAATTCCAGCTCGGAGGAGGCACAGCAGGCGGATTGCTGTGAGTTCCAGGCTAGCCTGACCGTTACACAGTGAGATCAAGGCCATTCAGGGTCTTCATAACAAGATTTTGCCTCAAAAACAGCATAAAACAAAACAAATCCGTCATGTATAGGTTGTATGATGTTTGACACAGTTTAAACATTCGCTTCCTCACTTTCAAAACTCCTTCCAGGAGCCCGTGAGATGGCTCAGCAGGGTAAGGCACCACACCAATGTCCTGAATTCAATCTCCAGTGTCCACGTGGTGGAAGAGCGGACTGCTGTATACTGTTCTTTGATCTACACTGGCACTCACAGTAAACAAGTAAGTAGGTAAATAATAAATAAGTGAAATTCAAAATAACAGATCTTCTTTTCTTGCTGCTTCTGTGCACATCTGCACGGCTACTGATTTAGACACCGCTCTCCGTCAACAGACCAGCTGTGGGGCCCTAAGAATAAAATTCACGTCTTTGATAGCTTGCTGACTCAGTCATATGAAAGTCACCTTCTTAGCTGGGCGTGGTGGCACATGTCTCTAGTCCCCCCAGCACTCAGCAAAGGCAGGCAGATCTCTGATAGTTCACACCCAGCCTGATCTACAGTGTTCCAGGGCAGCCAGGCCTTTGTTTCAAAAAAGAAAAAAAAAAAAAGGCACCTTCTTACACATATTGAAGTTTCCTGTAGTCACAGAGACATTCCTCAAGATAAAGAATAAAGCATTAGCTACTTAACAGTGGCTTGACTGGTTGCTTTCTTGGGGGGGGGGGGTTTGAAACACTGTTTCTTGAGACAGAGCTCATCGTGTGTAGTTCCAGTCTACCTCAAACTTACGATTCTCCAGCCTCGGCCTCCCACGTGCAGCTATTATAGACGTGACCCATCGTGTTCTGCCTTATCACTTCTTAATGTGTAGCGCTTCATTCATGCCCGCTGCAGGTGCTGCACACATTGCTACAGGCCTGTGCGGTGGGGATACAGGACAGGATGCTAAGGATGTGTATCCCAGAACAGCAGACAGCAGATAGTCTGCCCAGGTCTAACTCCCGTATCACAGAAAAGCAGAGTTATCTGGTCAGTTAGAAACACCCCAGTAAACCCAGTAAAAAGGCTAACTGCTGTCCCAGCATTGGCAAGCCAATAGCAGAGTGTCACCAGGCTGATAATGTCAAGTCATTTGTTCTGCTGAGAAAACCCACCTTGCTTTATTACCCACCCTGGGGGAAGTACAGGACTTCTGTAATGGGAACCCATCTAGACCCAGGTGTCATACTTTACCCTTACAAATTTTGAGCATGGAATGTTCTGGAAGACAGAGCACATGTCCGTTCTGAAGTTCCTCCCTTTAACTGACCCCAAACCAAGGCTTCTGATGAAGAAGCTTAAGACACACCTTAGGGTCCGCCGGCTAGATCGCTGCACTCCCACCTTCGGAAGCTGGAGCCAGAAGTTGTCCTGAGTAGCCGAGCCGCCTCAGAGACTGGAGCGGGGATCCAGGTCTGCATCGGCTACTGAGTCTCTGTGACCTTGCACACCATCTCTTTCACCTCTGAGGCCTCTGTTTCCTCATCTCAGAGACAAAAGCCATCTCAGGTGATTATTTCAGATCCCTCTTGCTCTGCAACTCTGTGACGATTCATCGGCCAGAGGGATTCCTTTTGTGTGTCTTGGAAGACATCCAATTCAGGATTACTTATTCTGAAAGGCAGCCGTTCCTTTGTTTGCTGGCCTGGGGGAACCCAGACATTTTATGATGTTATGGGAGGGGGTGGCAGGGAGTGCCTGGCAGGGGTGTCCTCTGCCTCTGGCTGCGTCATTGGCACAAGTTCAGCCTCTTTAGTGGAGGTTCATCCCACCCTTGTTATGTGGTCAGACCTGCCACCTTCAGGGAAGTACACACGAGACAATAGCTCCCTTTGACAGGGAAAAAGGTCTTTCAGCCATGGAAGGCAGCCCCAAGCTCTATAATAGAGTTCTGCTAGTGATTGCTTTAAACATGGCTTTGTTGTTGGTTTTGTTTTGTTTTTTAACTCAATCCATACATGTTTAAATCAAGAGCCATGTTAGTCTTTTGCTTCAAGTAACAAGTTCTTGAAGTAGTAAATTTATTTAAGTGAGAAGGCTTATGCTGGCTTACGGCTTCAGAGTCTGGTGTATGATCCAGCGCACCCATGCCCCTTAGACCTCTGTGGCAGAGTCAGTTAACATATGGCAGAGGGCCATAGTGAGCAAAACTGCACGCTTCATGGTCAGAGACAAATAAAGAGTAAAGGGGTCCCACGGTCTCCTTCCAGGGCAAGCACCAATCACCCAAAGGCCTCCACCTTAATTAGACACTTGTGCTGCTGCTAACAGGGACTATTGCTCAGAGGCAGAGTGCAGGAGCAAGGCTGTGAGTGTCAGAAGGAAAGGAAGAGAGACTCAATGCGATGCATCTGCGGAACCACGTTTCCTCATGTACCTGTCATGCCGCACTTCCAATGAGTCTTAAAAACAAACAGCCGGGCAGTGGTGTTGCACGCCTTCAGTCTCAGCACTTAGGAGGCAGAGGCAGGCGGATTGCTGTGAGTTGGAGGCCAGCCTGGTCTAGGATACACAGAGAAACCCTGTCTTGGAAACAAACAAACCCCAGGAGTGACACTGTCTGTTGAGCACATACTTGTGTTGTCTCCCTGTTGTGTTGCAAGCGTGGAACTGGTGGAGTTGTGGGGTGTGTGTGTAATTCACTTGACAAGCTGATGCCAAGCCTTTTGTTTTCTTTTGGGCGGTCAGATGCTTGTAGAGAGATTCCTGGCCCTCACTTGGGCTTGTATGTGGCTGTGAGGAAAACTGGACCCAGCCAGCTTTGGCTCCCTGGTACGGTCTGCCTTTCCCACGAAGATGCTTGAAGAGTCTCTCTGTGAATTTGTTTTCACTAATTGTAATCATATGTAGGTGTTTGTGTCTGCATGTGGGTTATGTGCAGGAGAGTCAGGAGGCAGCCTGTGGGAGCGAGAGATACAGATCCTCTGAGCTGGGATTAGAGATGGGTGTGAGCCACGTGAAATGTCTGCAGGGAACTGAACCCTGGTTCTCAAGAGCTCTTAACCACTGGGCCGTCTCTCCAGCGCCTAAAGAATCTCTTCACCATCAAAATCTGCATCACTTTTTACTCTTCATTCACCACTTCACATTCCAAATCACATTTTCTTATACTACATGAGTCTATATATTTCTATATTCAGTCCCATATCTCAGGGAAATATATTTAATCACGCTTCACAACTTTTTTTCTTCTGTTTTTTGAGACAGGGTTTCTCTGTGTAGCCTTGGCTGTCCTGGACTCACTTTGTAGACCAGGCTGGCCTCGAACTCACAGCGGTCCACCTGGCTCTGCCTCCCAAGTGCTGGGATTAAAGGCGTGCGCCACCACAGCCCGGCTTCACAACATTTTTAAAATTACATTTGTTTATGTGTGCATACATGCCATGACATGCACGGGGAGGTCAGAGGACACGTTATAGCAGTCAGTTCTGTCTTTCCACCATGTAGCTTCTGGGGACCAAACCCCTACATGCCTGATTATGCTTCTGAGTGTATCTTTTATTCCTTGTACCGGACTCCCTTACTGTAGGCCCACGTGTTGCCCTTGCATTAACTTTTTTCTCTTTTTCCCTATCCTTGCCTTTGTTGTCTGTAGCCACTGGTTATCATTGGCTTTTCCTGAAAGTTGTAACTAAGATTTCAGTGGCATTGTTTCTTCTCGTTTCTAATGCATATTTTAACTCTATAAGGATGTAACTCCTTTGCTTAAGTCCAAAATCACTCTCCCTTTTTGTTTCCATTTCCTTACGGCCAGTGTGGGGTTTTTTGTTTTGTTTTATTTTGTTTTGTTAACGGCTATCACAAAATACCCGATGGAAGCAACCTAAGGAAGGAAGGGTTCCTTCTGGTTCGCGGTCCAGGGGAAACGATCCATCGGGGCACAGGCAGCTGAAGCAACTGGGGTTCATGGCAGGGGGAGCTTGGAATGTGTCTTGTCATCTCTCTGTGGACCAGGAAGTAGAGAGCCCAGGCAGGAAAGGAAGCCCATTATCCCCAAAGCCCATCTTCTGGGGACTTCAGCTCGGTCCTACCTTTCTAAGGTTCCATGGCTCCCCAAACACCAGCAGCAGCCAAGTATGAGCCCATGGGGGACATCTTGCTTTCAACCTGTAATAGCACCCATCTTTGGGTTTTCAGTCTACGGATGGGTTCATGTTGTCATTTGGCTGTACAGTGTGGAGATGGGGAGAGGTGACCAGTCTCCTGCCTCAGTTCCAATTCCCTCTCCCATGGCCCCTGATCATTTCTTGGCATGCTGTGTTCATTTCCCCCTTTCTCCTCACACTGCGGGTTCTTTATGTTTGATCTGGTCATTTTTCTCATGTTTGGGTAACTGTGTGTCCCCTCGTAATCGTTCTAAACTCACTCCCTCTTATTCTCATTTTCCTCCCTTGGTTTCCTGTGGAGAAGGTGAGACAGGGAAAGCTGGCAGGCAGCGCAGCCTGGCTCTGCCTGCTGTGACTTGGGAGCTGTCAGGAGTCAGTCCTCCAGTTTGGATGGCACACACAGTTCCTGCAGGGAGGCAGAACCTTCGCATTGTTGACCAAATTTAGCTTGTTGCCCTGGAGCCTTTGCTTTGGCCAAAATCAGCCCAGTTACTCTTCACTTCCCCCATTTTACCATTTTACCCTCTGCATTTAAAGCTGGGGAGCTATCAGGGACAAAGTCTGCTTCCACTAAACTCCAAGTTCCAGAGAAAGTCTCCAGAAATAAGAAAAGCAATGTAGACGCATGTCACATCTGTCCCCAACCTAACTTCCTCCAGCTGCCTTTAGCCACTGGAAAGGTTTGCTTCTTTTTTGCATCCATTCAAGTGCATAGCATGAGTCATTTGAGGTTCAAAAGCTCAGCAGGACCAAGGTACATACATGCCCCAACTAGTGGGGTTAAAGCCTGGGTTGGGCATAGACAGACAGGTCTGGGGGAAGCCTGGGAGGGTTTACCTTGGGTGATGGCTCAGAGTCTGGAAAGAATGACTTCAGCACAGACCGTGACCTGGAAATCAATCTAGTCAGTGTCTGGGTTGGAAGAGGGATCCCAAGCAGGGGGCGGGGAAGCCAGGCCAGAAGCTCCCATCATGCCGCTCCTCCTCCATACTTGGACGTGTTTGAGGGCTTGGGGCAATGATTTCATCCTGAGTCTCCGGGTTCAATCGCAGGGGCTGCTGAAGTGGCCACAATCTCTGGGTTGAATAATGAGAAAATCAAGCTGACGTGGCAGAGTCAACTTGGACCTCGGGGGACTTTAGTGACGAAATTGACAAGCAGGTCAGAGCCAGCAAAGACTCTTTCCATTGGGCACATGGAAGCCCATGTTTTTGAGTTTCCATTCTTTATTTAATTAGAAGAGATCTCAAAGAAAAGTCCATTGCCCATTATCACAAACATACAATTATATCCATTAATGACACAAATGACTGTCTATTGCTGAATAAACACTAATTTTATTATAGCTAATAATAATAATCTTTCTTTTCTTTTTCTTTTTTCTTTTTTTTTCTTTTTTTTTTTTTTTTAGTTTTTGAGACAGGGTTTCTCTGTGTAGCCTTGGCTGTCTTGGACTCGCTCTGTAGACCAGGCTGGCTTTGAACTCACTGTGATCTGCCTGCCTTTGCCTCCCAAGCTCTGTGATAAAAACCACACCCGGCTGCTAATAATTTTTGGCTTTTTGAGACAGGGTTTCTCTGTGTAGCCTTGGCTTTCCTGGACTCCCTTTTGTAGACCAGGCTGGCCTCGAGCTCACAGCGATCCGCCTGCCTCTGCCTCCCAAGTGCTGGGATTAAAGGCATGCGCCATCACACCCAGCGAATAATCGTTTTAAAAATTATTTGCTTACAAATGTGCTCACAGCCCTTTCTCACTCACCCTAGCTATCTTATCAACTCTTCTAAGGACCCCTGAGGTACATATTGTTTTCATTTTTATCACTGAGTAAATATGTCTGTCTGTAGTGGGATACGTCCTGTGAATCTGTATAGTCTCCTCATGTCCACACACCTCAGATTCATAAGGATGGTGACCTTATCTCCCAGGGGCTACGGTCATGGCTGCTAATGTTTTGTACCTATCTCTCTTGAAAGAAGCGGTCTCAGTGGAATGTGAACAACTTCATCCTGGTCGCAATTCTCTCTCCTCCCTGCAACCAGAAGCCTAGGGTTGTTAATAGTCAGAGGGGCATCACTCCAGGAGGTTAGGGGGGATGGTGGCGGTGGCGGTGGCGGTGGTGGTGGTGGTGGTGGTGTTGCTAGTGGTGGCAGTGGGTAAGGTGTTTGCTGCACAAAAGTGAGGAACCCATGAGAAGTTGGGTATGGTAGTGCACAGGTCTGTAATCTCCGCCCTCCAACAGGAGGGTGAGAGGTGGAGACAGGAGAATCCTTGGGAGCCACTGGCCGGCCACCTGTGACAGAGAACAAGGGACTCACGTAAGAACGTGGCTGCCTCCTGCCTCCAGGTGGGACAGCTCCCGCTACAGCTCCGTCTCACGCCCCCTGCTGTTGTTTCTTCTGCCCCCTCTCGCCTGAGTTCTCAGAAGCCCATGTTTTTTTAGTGATGTACTTCAATTCTCCTTCCCGAGAACCCCACCCACAGCAGGTGAGGAGTGGAGTGAACACGGGCTTAACTCTGGGCCGACAGAGTCCAGACACGTCTCCGTAGGCGTGTCAGTTAATCTCTTTGAGTCTAACTGTTCTCATCAGTTTCGAAACACTGAAATAATAATATCCAATGATTTTCATCCCTTCTTTTCAACGAACTTGAGCATTCACCGCTGTTGGGGCTGCAGAGTGCAAAGGTAACAGTGTCCACGCCCAGTGCCTGGCCGTTTCTCAGGCTGAGGACGGAAGGTGGTAAAATCTGCTCCAGAGCGATGGTTCTCAACCTTCCTAATGCAGTGACCCTTTCATACAGTTCCTCACGCTGTGGTGACCACCAGCCATAGAAGATTTTCCTTGTTACTTTATAACTAAATTTGCTACTGCTACTAATCATAAGGTAAACATGTGGTTTCTGATGGTCTTAGGTGACCATTTGACTCCTCCCCACCTTCCAAAGAGTAGTGACCCACAGGTTGAGAACCACTGCTTTGGGATCGGAGCAGCCTCTGGGAAAGAAATGGGATAGAAAGGAGTGGAAAGGCACCGTTGGAGGGCTCCACACTTAATACCTAGTTGCTCTCATGGTGCTGTGACAGCATCTGACAGAAACAACTGAAAAGAGGAAAGGCTTATTTTGGCTCATGGTTTCAGTTGTGGGGTGGAGGGAAGGTGTGGAAAGCAGCTCAGGTGGCTGCTAGCTCCTACTCCTGACAGAGCAAACCAGGATCAGCGTCAGAGATCGAGAGGATTCGAGACTGAGCATAGCCTTCAAGTGACCGCTTCAGTGACCACCAGCTTCCACCAGCTAGACCCTACCTCCCAAGGCTTTCAGAACCTCCCTGGATAGTCCTGTCAGCTGAGGACTCCCTCCCTCCCTCCCTCCCTCCCTCCCTCCTTTCCTCCCTTCCTTCTTTCCTTCCCTGCTAGAAGCAGAGCCCATGCATGCTAGACCACTGAGCTACCTCAGCCCCAGATCCTTATTGCTGTACAGTGAAGCTGCTCTGTGTCTCTCTCCACAGAGATGTGCTAGGAGCCCTACGATCATGCTGAGTAATGGGGTAAAAATGTCTTTCTGACAAGCTGCCAATTAAAAGGGTGGGAGGCAGTGTGTGTGTGGGGGGGGGAGGTCTTAATTTATAATTTATTTTGGTTTTGTACTTGTGGAAGACTTCTCATAATACAGCTTATTTACAATTTGTTTGTATTCATTTAAGTAACTTTATAATTAAGATGAGCTTGTTAGCACTAGGATGCCCTTGAGAATACTTTTCCTTTAAAGGTGGGATAAGGAGATGGTGAACCTCATCTTCTACTTATAAAACTACTTAGAGAATCAGAATTGTGTCTCAGAGAAGTTTAAAAGGGTTGTCCCAAATTACACAGCAACCGCATTGCCGCTGACAGGCTTTGACACCCGGGACACCTGACTCCTAAGGCCAAGATCAAGGACCCTGCTCCCTCGTAACATCTTAACTTGCCCTAAGTAAGCCAGCCACAATAGGAACTTAAGCCTCTGTATGAATAGACAAATGAAAGGATTGATGGGTGGGTGAGTGTTGGGTAGGTGAACAGATAGGGGTGTGTGTGTGTGTGTGTGTGTGTGAGTGTTGGGTAGGTGAACAGATAGGGGTGTGTGTGTGTTGGGTAGGTGGACATATAGGTGTGTGTGTGTGTGTTGGGTAGGTGGACAGATAGGTGTGTGTGTGTGTGTGTGTGTGTCTGGGAGTGTGGTGGATCATGGGTAGGTAGACAGATAGGGGTGTGTGTGTGTGCTGGGTAGGTGGACAGATAGTTGTGTGTGTGTGTGTGTGTGTGTGTGTGTGTTGGGTAGGTGGACAGATAGGTGTGTGTGTGTGTGTGTGTGTTGGGTAGGTGGACAGATAGGTGGGTGGTGAGTAGATGGGTAGGTGTGGAGTAGGTGAACAGATAATAGGTGGGTGGGTAGATGACTGAGTGGGTGAGTTGGATCATTTGGGTACCACCAGCATCTGCTCACTGACTGACATTTTTATTCCTAACAGGGGAATTTGGCTCTGTATATGTGATAGAGGGCACCCCTTTTCCAAATAAAAGAAGCAAACCTCTTTGCTAGCAATGAAGGACTCACAGACATTTACAGCTAGCAGGCTTCAGCAATTATCTTTTCTAATGCCCTTTTAGGGAGTGTGTTTGGATGATTATTTAATGATTATTCCACGTTTTGCAACAAGCCAAACTTCATTTCAGTTCTCATTCATTTATTTATGTATGTGTTTTCTGTGCTGGTGATAAAAGCCACAGCCTCAGGCACTCTAGGCAAGCTATCGCTGACATGCACCAGGGCTGGGAAACCATCACACCCTAGCTTCTTTAACCTTCCATCCTTCCACGTCAGGGCCTATGAGATGGTGATTGTAATATTGTCTTCCTCTTGGATTAGCACTATAATTAAATGCTTAATACATGCCCATGACATACAGCATTGAGAACAGCATCTGGCACCTTGTATGCATCTAAATAACTATCCATGTGATTATTACTACTTAATGTCGAAGACTAGGAATTAATAATTGAGTTGCAAATCAATTCCTTAACAATAGGATTTTTTAAATCTCTTTTTTCCTTATTGCCATCTTTTTTTTTACTGTGGAGTGCTAGTTTAAATAGCACTCTACTTGGTGGCGAGCACCTATAATCCCAGCATGTGGGAGACAGAGCAGATGGATCCATGTCTACAAAGTGAATCCAGGACAGCCAAGGCTACACAGAGAAACCCAGTCTGGAAAAACAAACAAACAAACAGCACTGTACTTAGAATTAATTCTCTTTTTTTTCCTCCCTACATCTTTCCTTCTTTCTGAAACAAGGTTTCCCTGTAGCCCAGGTTGCCCTTGTGTTTGCAACACAGCCAAGGTCGATCTTAATTCTATCTATACAGAAACCAGAACCAGTTGGCTTTGGTTGTGGTGTTGATCACAGCAACAAAAGCAAACGAGAACACATACTTATCAACTAACTTCCCCACCTGCCTGAGAACATCATCCTCTGCTCTCCTCCCTACCATCTGAGCTCCTCTCATCCTATACTGCGCCTTCCCCAAGTCCCTGCCTCTCTGTGAAAATGCCCCGGCACGCAATGTGCCCTTGCTATTAGAAGACTTCAGTGTTGCCTGCCAAATGTCTATTCGTGCTTGGTGGCCCTGTGAAACACTACCCCTCGCCTGATGTATTTTCACCCCTTCTCTTAGCCCCAGGGCAGCCCACACCTGTGTTTCCAGGGTACTTAGCAATGAGACCACATACCACGTTGAATGGTAACTCTTTTTAAGCTCAGCTCCCTTCTGAGTCTCCTAAGACAAGTCCGACACTCTTCACTGCCTCACCTTGCCTTTTCTGCCTCCTGGAAAACTGAGTAATGGTTTGCTGGGTACGTGAATGGTAATAACAACGCCCAGGGCTCAAAACAAGATGCTCATAAATTGGGAAGCAGCTACACAGGCTATCTTCCTGGAAGGTCTATGGGCACCTGAAGCACTGCCTGCGGACCGTTTGCAAAGAGATATAAACTCTGCCTTCCCTTCACTGTGAGGGAAAGGAGAAATGGAGGCATGAAATACTTCCTCTTTCTGCCAGAGATAGCTTTTGTACTGTTAGAATGTTGCAAGGTGACATATTTCAAACTTCTGTCCTTAAATATTCAGGATAGAAACTACCCTCCTTTCCCATTCCTGAAACCTTAAAGGGCACCCATCCCTATCCCCAGCACTTGGAAGGCAGAAGCTGGAGGATTGGGAGTTGAAAAGTCAAAGACACAAATCCCATCTCAAAAAAACCAAAAACTACAAAACAAACAAACAAACAAACAAACAACCCTCAAATGATAAATCTGCTTTCCTTTCCTCTTCCTGGACTTCCAGGCCCACTGTATCAAAGCCTCAAGGAAAATGCTGCACAGAAATGTCATGGGAATCACACACTGATGATCCTGTTCTCATCTCATAATGTTATCCTCCAGGGTCGCCACACAAGCACATCTACCGCAGAGAAGGATGCTAAGGCTGCTTCTCACACCATCATCATTTAAGATTTCTGTCAATGACAGGGTATCTTAGTTAGGGTTACTATTCCTCTGATGAAACACCATGACCAAACCAACTTGAGGAGGAAAGGGTTTATTTGACTTACACTTCCATATCATTGCCGATCACTGAAGGGAGTCAGGACAAGAACTCAAGCAGGGCAAGAACTTGGAGACAGGGGCTGACACGGAGGCCATGGAGGGGTGCTACTTACTGGTGTGCTCATCATGGCTTGCTCAGCCTGCTTTTTTATAGAATCCAGGACCACCCACCTGCCCAGCGGTGGCACCACTTACAAGGAGCTGGGCCCTCCCACGCTAAGATCACTAATTAAGAAAATGCCTTACAGCTGGATTTTTTTTTTTTTTTTTTTTTTTTTTTTTGTGGTCTTTTCTCAATTGCAGTGTCTCCTCTCTGATGACCCTAGCCTGTGTTGAGCTGACATAAAACTAGCTAGAATGCAGGGGATGGGGGATATCAGTGGAAGAGCACCTATCGTTCTCACATAAAGTCCTGGGTTCCGTCTCTCACTGCCCTCCACACCGCAACCAGCCCCCTGAATGACAACCAACCACCATCCAGCCACGAAATAACCACCAAACAAACAACCCCAACAACAACAACAACAAACTACAGACCCCCATCTCTTGGGGCCCTAGCATTTACATACCCTCTGAAAAGTTCCCAGAAGTCCAAGCATCACACAGTCACAGAAACCATCTGCAGCTGCTAGAGCACGAGGCAAATCATAGTCAGCTGCTGCTAAGCAGCTCCATATCCTCACACCTGGGATTAAAATGAAACCCTATTCTTACAATATTTCTGTGGGGTGTTTGTTGTTGTTGTTGTTTGTTTGTTTGTTTGTTTTTTAAGAAACCAAAATTTCAGAAGTCTCACTACAGAGCTCATAGGAAACCCATTAGTAGGTAAGGAAGACACTGGTCTTTCAGCAGGTAGTTAAGCACTTTCTTTATCCCAGGCATTGCAAATGCAAATGGCATAAGGCATCAGAAGGGAGGGGGCGGCAGAGTGCCAGGGGTGGGCTTAGTAAATATTGAATGAGTGGAAGGATAAAGAAGGAGCTATTATCATGTAGGATGTGCTCAGAAAGGCACCTGACAGGGGACGTGGGTGTTCCCTGGAATCATAACACTTGCTGTGGGCATTTGTTTGCCCTCATTCTGTCACTTACCAACAACGGCGAAGGGCCACAACACTGCGTGTGCACAGGCATTGTGTGTTTAAATAAATGTTTTTCTGTGTGTCTGCACGTGTGTGTGTGTGTATGTGTGTGTATGTGTGAGTGTGTGTGTATGTGTGAGTGTGTGTATGTGTGAGTGTGTGTGTGTATACATGGAGGCTTGTGGACCTTTGGGTGGGTGGACACAAGTAGGTACAGGTTTTTGGGTGCGACTCCCTGAACTCATGTACCTAAGGATTGACACAAGGCCTCATAGGTCCAGCAGCCAGGGCACCTCCAGCTAGTGGGAGTGACTTTCTTTCTCCATTGTTTTTTGAGACAAGGTTTCTCTGTGGTGTAGCCTTGGCTGTCCTGGACTCACTCTGTAGACCAGGCTGACCTTGAACTCACAGGGATCTACCTGCCTCTGCCTCCTGAGTGCTGGGATTAAAGGTACACCCAGCTAGCTGACCAGGCAGTTTCTTTCCGCTCAGCACACATGTCCCACATTCTCCTGTCTGTCTCCCCATGTACCCTTTGTTTGTTCTTGGAGTGTCCCTTAGAGCTTTCCCTTAGGCCTCATGAGCCCCAAGGTTTCCTCACTTGGTCTCTATAACACAGATGCTGAAGTCCCACTAGAAGAATCCAACTGTACTTGTGTTTTCATGCCCGGGCACCAGCCAGCCTGTGGATGGCACCACGGGCTAGTCAACTATGGCCTCAGAATTAGTGCACTGGTACCTAGCATCTCCACTCAGGGAGCCTGGCTCACACATTCTCCTGGCAGGGCTTGTGGGCTGCCGACCAGCATCTATGACGTAGCTGCATCTGCCTGAATGTGTGTGCAAAGCTGTCTGGGGCTTGTTACACTTTGGAGTTTCTGAAGATAGAGCAGAGAAGGATGGCTAGCCAGGATCACAGGTCGCCTCCCTCAACTAGTGCAGTCCGGACGGAGGTAAAGTCCCGTCAGCCTAAGAATAAGAAGCCTTGCGAGCCTAAGACGCTTGTTCTAGGAGCGACCACATACTGAGTGCATGCCTTGCATGGGACAGGCTTTGACTAACAGTAACCCTCAAATCTTTTTTTGGAACTTGATGCTAGAGGGTTGAGGGTCTGCTCTTAAGAAGGCATAACTTTTGGAGTGTTTAACATGCACTATTTAACAGCTCAGAGCAGGATTATAATGTGTGCCGTTTTGTCAGACCTAAAGCTTGAGTTCCAGTTGCCAGGTAGAAGAGCCTGTGGTATTGCCAGTGCAAGCTATGCCCCCTTCTATCTGCTGAGCACTGACCGAAAAGTGAGCCTGGTATGTCCAATGTCCTGGTGCTCGCATTAGACTGGAGGGCAGAGACTATATTCCTTGTACGGACCATGGGCCTGACTGCACAGTTCACATGCAACAGTGGCTCACCCAGATGAATGCTTGCTTTCTTGCAGTCCCCAGATCAAGGGGGAAAGTGAGTCAAACAAGAGAAGGCCCTCCCCGGGACAGAACTAAGCAATGCTGCTCTGCTGTTTCTGGCCAAGACCCGGTGAGTAGATGGGATGACCTCCCTTAGGGGCAAAGCTTGGCCTCAGTCATGCCTTGGGCCCATGGGGTTTTGGAAAGCAAGGGTTGTGGAGTGAGGGAAAGGCTAATGAGACCTTTGCCCCAGCCAAGCGCAGTAGTGGAACATTCTTTGTGCTCTCTGCAGCTGGGGAGCCAGTTCCTTTCCTGACGATGTGCTGGGAGCTAGCCCCTTTCCTGATGATGTGCTGGGGAGCCAGCCCCTTTCCTGATGATGTGCTGGGGAGCCAGCCCCTTTCCTGATGTGCTGGTTGCTTGGTTCTTTTGCACAACCACTGAGGGCCTGACTCAGTTCTAAAGTTTCTCAGTGTGGGGCTAAAGGTCTAAGGGTGGGAAGGGAATTAAACTAGGGTTCTAACCTTTGAAAAGCCCTGATAGAGGACAAAGCTGGGAACATTAACTGGTACTATATAGTTCCACAAATAACAGGCTTAGGTATGAAGTGGAATAGTGACATGGCTTTGGTCCATGAACACACAGTGAATATATCAATAAATGACTCCGAATTAGTGATGGCTGATCTTGGTTGTCAAATTGACACACTGAGAAGAAAAAGAAAAAACAAAAAAATTTTTTAAAAAACCTTTCCTTTATCAAATTGGCCTATAGGCATATATGTGAGGTATTTCTTGGTGGCTAATTGAGGTTGGAGGACCCAGCCCACTATGGGAGGACCCAGCCCACTATGGGAGGACCCATCAGCCCTACACAGGGGGTTCTTCACTATATGAGAAAGGTAGTTGATTAGAAGCCTGAGGCTAAACCAGTAATCTGTGTTCCTCCAAGATTTCTACTCCTGCCTCAGTTTCCCTGGATGATTAACTGCCAACTGCAAGCCAAATTAACCCTATTCTCCCTCAGGTTCTCTGGGTCAGTGTTTTATCACAGCACCAGAGAGCAAACTAAGGTGACATTTTACCAAGAAGGTAAATTAGACTGTTTCAGATGTGGCACCAGCTGGAGACAATAGCATCCTCTTCTGAGGCTGCGTCTGTCCATAGGTGTATGCGGTTTTTGTTTTGTTTTGTTTTAGCTGCTTGTTTGTTGTTGTTTGTTTTGTTTTTTTAAAGCAGGGTCTTGCTGGGTTTCTCTAGCTGGTCTTGAACCCTTGATATTCCTGCCTCCGTCTCCTGAGTGCTGGGATGTTAGGTATGTGTCACTCTGCCTGGCTTTTTAAAAAGGTATCTTGCTATGATTGATAGTAAATAAGGTGTTCATATTTCACAACTTACTAAGTGAACTTTTAATTCATTAGGTAAAATGAACTTATTGTTCATTTTCCATTTGATAAGTTTTCACATATGCATATCCTTCTGAAATCAGCTCTCTAACCAGGAGAGTGAACTTGTGACTGGGGGATGGCTCGGTAGTTCAAAGCACTTGCTGCTCTTCCAAAGGAAGACGTGGCTACCAGCACCTGTGTCAGGCGGCTCACTACCTGTGCACCTCCAGTGGCAGGGTATCTAACCACCCCCTTCTTTGTACCCACATATATGTGGTATACATACACACAAGTACATACACGTAAATATTTCTGTAAAGCTAGTCCCTCTGTCTGTCTTTCCCTTTTCTTGCCACTCCCCCACAACAGTTACCCATCTGCTTTCTGACTCAATCGTTCGTTGGGGTTTTTTTTTTCCTTCTCTAAATGAAATCATATAGGAAAATACTTTTTTTCAGTCTGAGTTCTTCCAGTCAGCTTAGTTATTTGAAGTTTCCCCATGTTGAGATGGTCAAGAGTCCTTCTTCCTCATGCGCATCGGTCCAGCATCACCCAGCTCATATCTGTTCATGTCTATATAGATAGTCTGATTTTTTTCAATTCAAATAAAGCTGCTATGCATATATGTGCACATATACACATATACATATACACACATATATGTATACAAACATGTGTGTGTATGTATGTATGTATGTATGTATGTATGTATGTATGTATGTATTTTTTAACCAGTTCTGGAGAGTACACCAGAACATTTCACATGCTAAGCAAGCACTCCTCCACTGAGCTATATTCCCCAGACACTTTTTATTTTTTCTGTAACACTTAAAAATTATTGTTGTTCTTTTTTTGTGTGTTTTCTTTGTGTTATTGAAGACAGCAACTCACTATGTAGCCCAGGTGGCCTTGAACTTGAGATCCTCCCGCCTCTGCCTTCTGAATGCTGGGATTATAACTATGTACCACATGCCCACTTCTGTGTGTTTTGAACTTTAAAATTATAGTGTAGTGCGATTAATTTGTATGTAGCTAATAAGCACTGGGGCTCAGGGATGGCTTAGTTTGGCAAAGTGCTTACCACTCAAGCACATAACCTGAGTTCAGATCCCCAGCACTCACATAAAAAGTCAAGAGTGGTGGCAAGAACCTGGAATCCCGGGACTGGAGGGGGGCTGTGGAGAGAGGTGCACCCCTGGAACTCACTGTCTAGCCAGTCTAGGCAGTCATGCCAGGGCAGTGAGAGACGTTGTCTGGAAAAATGAAGGGAGAGAGAGAGAG
>OU015747.1:131568104-131583301 GCA_907169655.1 Acomys percivali
CACACACACACACACACACACACACACACACACACACACACACACACCACACCAGGTACACACACACACACACACACCAGGTACGCACACACACATATGCATACACATGCACAAACACATGCATGCATGCATGCATGCAAAAATTCATAAATCAAAATGTAATATATATATATATATTTTTTTTAATCCAGAAACAGAGGTCTAGTACCTGTAGGCTATATAAGGAAGTAAAATACCAGAGAACCTCTGGGTTTTGGTGTTTACTACTTTTAAAGGCCACTGGAATTTTGTTTCTTTGATCTTTATTTTGAGGGAGTTATTAAAGTAGCTTTGTTTCTTTTTAGTGAAAAACAAACCTGTACACATAGCAAAATGTAACCTGTTTGAGATGGGTGTGTGTGTGTGTGTGTGTGTGTGTGTGTGTGGCATTTTCGTGTTTGATTACCTAGTGCCGAGCACTTTGAAGTGGAAACTTTTTAAAAGGTTTATTTTATTTTCGTTTGTGTATGTGTGCATGTGTGTGTGTAAACACAAGTGTGTGGAAGTGCTTCCAGAGGTCAGTGGAGTGTGTGGGAGCCCTGGATATTGAGAAAGGCACTCCAGGCCTGCAAAAGCAGCAAGCACTCCCAACTGAAGATGGGTGCTCTTCCCCCCCCCCCCCAAACAGGGACTTCTAGATCTAGAGGCCTTGGAGTCATTTATCTGAAACTCTGGGCATTATTCTGATAACGAAACCAAGCTTCAAGGCATCAGGACCTAGGGCACACACTGGGGGGACCCTGGCTCTCTAGTACCATTTTCTCTTTCTCCCTTGTGCATAATTCGAGGGTGACTCAAGGGGCCTTTTTTTTTTTTTTTTCGAGACAGGGTTTCTCTGTTGTAGCCTTCACTGTCCTGGACTCTTGTAGACCAAGATGGCTTGAACTCACGGAGATGCGCCTGCCTCTGCCTCCCTGAGTGCTGAGATTAAAGGCATGCGCCACCCCGCCCAGCTAAGGGGTCCATCTTATTCCAACCTTCTGCAAATGCTTAATTATAGACACTCAGCCCCAAATGTGGTGTGTGAAGCATGCAGCAGAACGTCTGGGTGTGTGACCAGGATCCTTTGGCATGGACCTTGGCACTAAGGTCCAAACCAGACACCTTTAAAAGTGTGCTTTTATTGAAGCCAGTTGACCGACTGCCCTGTCTCAGTTCCCACCCTTTACCAGAAGATTAGCTGTTTGTAAATTCACATTAAACGAACACCAACCAACCAACCAACCAAAACACCATGAGATCAAAGCATCGGCACTATGCCTGAGGTTTTCATAGTAATCGCTCAGGGGTTAGGGACTGTGCTGATAGGATGCCAGAGCATTAACCCCAATGGATGTATTCTGGCTACAGATAATAACCTTTGTCCCCACCCCACCCCCAATGTGTAAGTTTGGAAACTGAGGCTTGGCTGACACAGAATCAACATATCCCTTAAAAGCGTTGTCTTATCGGCAGTGAAAGTCATCAACCAGTAAATAGATATGGAGGAAGAAAGGTGGAGTCTCAACATTACTTTTAATGAGAACAGTTTAAGCTCTGCAAAGATACATTTGGAGGCATGCTTTGCCTTTAGGTTTTAAATAAGAAAATGGCAAGCCTGTTAGCTTTTGACTGTAGAGAAATGGATTTCAAGTATGGCGTAAATAATCCTCAGAGCTCTATTCGCAAGAGCTGAATTGCTACCAAGCTGCCTTCCCGACTTTGTTGGCACATGCTTGCTGAATGTTGTTACAGATTAGATTCATTTTATATAGTTTATTTAAATTTCCAGAAGTATTGATAACATTGTTTAGGCTTGTTTGATTTTGTCTGGTTCCAACTAAGCCACCTAAAGGTAGATTTTTTTTTTTTTTTTTTTTTTTTTTAAGAATTTAATGGAAAGAATTTAATCTTGTGGGGAAACCTCTGTAGTTTCAGATAATCAACAGGTGATTCAGAATTAACTCAGGAATTCTTCTAAATTACCTTGTGAAGCCAAGTGTGATGGTGTGTGCCTGTAATCTCAGCACACCCCACCCAGGCCGGTACTGAAGGATTCCCAGTGTGCAGTCAGCCTGGACTGTATAGCAAGTCCCTATCTCAAAAGTAAGTAAATAAATAAATTATACTGTGGTGGAGTTATCAATTGGCGGAATCTATGGGTTTGGCTAGGAGCAGACAGCTTGGCATTAAAGCTAGTGCTCTAGGCTCCGTGACAAATGCAGTGTGTGCGTGTGCACGTGCGTGCATGCGTGTGTGTGTGTGTGTGTGTGTGTGTGTGTGTATGTTATGGTATGTGTGTAGTATAGTGTGTGTGTGGTGTGTGTGGGGTGGTATGTGTGTATGTATATGTGGTGTGTGTGGGGTGGTATGTGTGTATGTGTGTGTGGTGTGTGTGTGTGTGTGTGTGTGTGTTGCGACTCATTGTTCATGAATCAGGAAGGCATTGCTTCCTACCAACTATTAAACACTTCGGTTTTTTGAAAAGTTCGCTAGAGTGCCACATGCCCCTTTGGGATTTTAAAGGACCTTGAGAGTGTTGCATGGTCATATACTCTTAACTCACTGAGCCAACTAATGATGGTTTTACAGGTGGTTTTGACAGGATGAGCAGAACACTCAGCATTTCCTTAAGAACCATAGTGGGTGTCCCTCTGACTGTGGACAGCTATCTTGGAGGTCTGGAAGAATCAGCTATCTTGGTCTCAAGGTCCCAACCGTCAGCCTTGGCTGGAGCAGCTCTGTCACGGGCCTCAAGCTGATGTCCTATTTGTCATGTTCTCCCTGAGCCTTCCTCCTCCATCCTGTCTCCCTGGGGGGCACGGTAGCTCTAACCCATTTCCAGGTGAGCTATTAGTTTAAGGGCAGCTTGAGTCCCCTTGCCTGGAAGACAAGACACATAAGCATGTGTGATATCATTTTTAAAAACATAACAGAATGTTTTCTCCTGGTTCCATGATGAGCACTGTCTACATGTCCAGAACACTGTACAGTCGGGAAGCTACAGAATTCTTTTTCTCTGATGGTCACATCTTACAGAAGCAGCAGCACAGCTGGTACATGTTTAATGTTGTCATACAACTCTGTGTTCACATTCTTCTCCTGTGGCCTCTTTTTTTTTTTTTAAGATTTATTTATTTATTTATTTTAGGTAAATGGGTGCTCTATCTGCATGTACACCTGCAGGCCAAAAGAGGGCACCAGATCCCAGTATAGATAGTTGTGAGCCACCATGTGGTTACTGGGAATTGAGCTCAGGACCTCTGGAATACCAGACAGTGCTCTTAACCGCTGAGCCATCTCTCTCCAGCTCCTCCTGCTGCTTCTTGAGTGGGTGGCTTCCTTACCTTTGAAGACCCAACTGTGCTTTAAAACTATTTGTTAAGAGCCATTGAGATGGCTCAGTAGGTAAGCCACTTCTGTGCAAACCTGACGACCTGAGTTCAATTTCTGGAACCTTCTTAATAAAGGTAGAAGGAGAGAAGTAACTATACACAGTTATCATCTGGCCTCCACACACATGCTGTGCCACACATGCACGCTCATACGTATTACACACATGCATATAGCAACAATAATAAAATAACATGAAAAAAATAAAATACTTGTCAAATGAGGGAGGGAGGGAGAAAAAGGGTGTCTAATATTATCCAGCCACAGGAGAAGTGTTGAAGTCCTAAAAAGTCATGAAGGGCAAATAAGCACAGGGGAGGCAGGTTCATTGCTGACCTCCTTGACCCTGATGCTTCAGGGATAAGCAAGCTAGACTTGAGCTTAGAAGGCCTGGACCATACATGGTCTGTAAACGATCAGAGAACCAGCGCTGAGAGTTCCATGCAACAGTGTTGATAAAGTGCCCCGTGCAGTGTCACAGAGTAATGTCTCAGTAAATAAGTGACAGCACTGTTGGAGGACTGTAAGCACTGGAAAGGCAGGGGAAACCCTAGGTTCTGGGGAAGAAAGTCTCTGTCGCATCTCCGAGGCCTCACTGTCCAATTTTTAACCCAGCACAGTCGTACAGAGTGATTTGCCTCTGCCTGAGAGGCTGCAACCGAATTTGTTTCCCAAAGCCTGGAATTCCCCAGCTGCTGTGCAGTTGGTGTCCCTCAGTGTGGCTTCACTGGCCACACTGGTCCACTAGCCACAAGCTGGTCTTAGCGTCCACTTCAGTCCCTAATACCCATACGCAGGCTTGAGAACTTCTTTTATGGTTTGGCCTCAAAAGACAAGGGCTATAGAGCCTGGTCTTCAGATGTGCCTGCTCCACATGGGTGTCAGGGACCCAGGTTGGCTTGACACATTTGTGTAGAGGATCACTCAGGAGAGACTCCCCTGACATTTCCTATTTAAAGGCAGGAACTCCCAGGGTTTATGCAGCAAGGACTAGTTTAGGCTATTCATTTCCTTAGTCAGCAACACGCTGACATGCTTCACAATATTTCTAAGAAGAATTCTTGGTCAGAAATCATTTCTTTAACTGTAGTACATATACACTATGGAATACTACTCAGCTATTAAAAACAAGGAATTCCCGAAATTTGTGGATAAATGGATTGAGCTAGAAATGATCATAATGAGTGAGTTAACCCAGAAGCAGAAAGACTCAAATGGTATATACTCACTTATATCTGCATACTAGCCCAAGGGGCATGTCCCATGAAAGCCTTCACTTACCAGGAAACTGGGACAGAGGGGAGGACATCCTATTGGGACTCTAGATGAGAGAACCATGTGAGAATAGCAAAGTAGAAGGATCCAGTGGGTCCTAGAAACCTACAAGTAGAACATTATGATAGGCAGATTTGGGCCAAGGGGTCCCGCTCAAACTAAGGCACCAGCCAAGGACAATACAGGTGGTAAAATTTAAACTCCTACCCAGATCTAGCCAATGGTCAGAACAGTCTCCACACTTGAGTGGAGAGAGGGATTTGACTTTCTCATGTACTCTGGTGCCTCACATTTGACTATGTCCCCTGGAGGGGGAGACCTGGTGGCACTCAGAGGAAGGACAGCAGGTCACTGAGAAGAGACTTGATACCCTATGAGCATATACAGGGGGAGGTAATCCCTCTTAGGAACAGTCATAGGGGAGGGGAATAAGGGGAAAATGGGAGAGAGGGAAGAATGGGAGGATACAAGGGATGGGATAACCATTGAGATGTAACAAGAATAAATTAATAAAATTTTAAAAAAAAAAGAAAAGAAAAGGGAAAAAAAAGAAATCATTTCTTTTCCCCTTATTGAGATTTTTTTTTGACACTATATTAATTTGATATCATGTGATAGAACCCCACTCAACAAAAGGTATCTCTTCAGGATACTAGCCAACATAACTTGAAAGAAAGAAGGGAAGGAAGGGAAGGAAGGAAGGGAAGGAAGGAAGGAAGGAACTAGTGTGATGGCTCAGCAAGTAAAGGTCCTTGCTCCTCAACAATGCAAACCTGCCTCCCTGAGTTTAATACCCAGAACCCATGGGAAAATGTGAGCGGGGATTCCACAACATTGTCCTCTGATCTCCACATGTGTGCCATGATATACGGGCATAAATATATACAGAAAAATGAAAGAAAAGGAAGCTTTATGAATAGCCAAAAAGTAGGAGCTCTGCAGGAGAGTGGCAGCAGAGCCAATCTCTTTGGTGCCAGGAAGGGGATTTAGGACACTGAGCATACTAGGCAAGCACTTAACTGCAGGCCTGGGACTGTAGACCTTCACATTGCTTTTTAAAAAATGTTGAGGCGAAGTCTCACTAAGTTGCCCAGGCTGGCTTTGGACTAACCTTATAGCCCAGGCAGGCCTTGAGTTTGGGGCTGTCTTATGTCACCCTCCAGGATAGCCATGATTATAGGCCTGAAGAACTACGATGCCCCATGTATGGCCTGTGCTAGTGAGGCCTAGTTACTGCCCACTCTTGTGTATGATTTCATCTGGGGTGGGAGGAGGCTCTGTTTGTATTTCCTCATCTCGGAGTGAGTAGGAACTGGTTCAGGCATGCTGGGTGGTGGAGGTTAACTGTCATCACCCTCCTGGAAGCTTGCTGCTAGCCTATTAATCTTCCATTTTACGTTTGCGGGAAGATTTGGATAGAAAGGAAAAATGAAATGATACAGAATGACAGGCGCAGTCGTGGAGATACTTCCGCTGACCTCTGACCTCTGACCTCTGACCAAGATTAGGGTTGGCCTAACCCAGAGAAGATACTGGTTGATGCAATGCAGGGGGCTGGTCCTCCTGGAAAGTCACTCCCCTTGCTTACTTTATAAAGTTGGTCCTAAAGCATCATGGAGGGGACATACACGAGGCGCTTTTGCCCTCAGCTTTGGGCTTTTGAGTGTAGTTTCCTCTCATTAACTATCCTAAAGAATTCTGTACATCCTGCCCTCTCTTCCTCTAACCCATTTAATCAGAACAAATAAATGATTGTACTGTTTTTCAGGAAGCTGCGCTGCACCGCATATGGCTAGCGCTTGACATTTTTGCCCACCAGTGGGGAATGTCAGCCTGCTTCAGTGCTGGGTGGGGGTGAGGAGTGGGAGGGTAGGAGGGTGGGTGTGCATGTGAGTGTGTGGGTGTGTGGGTATAGAGGGCCGTGAGCCAATTGCCTGGTGCCTAGCTATCTACCCCACTCAATCTGCAGTCTCTCTTGGGACCTGGGCAACCACAGAGGAGGTCACTTCACCATCACTGCCATCGCCACCTGCACCCCGCTCCTCCTCCCCCTCCCATCCCCCACCCCGCCTCAAGCAGCTCCCAGCAAGTGCCCCCCCCCTTCTGCTCACATTCTTTCCAGGCTCAGTTCAATTTGTTTTTCTCCTTGCTATGGCGATTGATGACGGGGTTGTGAAATGTATAATTGGGCAGCATCTCCTCTCAGTGTCTCTTCCCCAGTTCTGTGGGAGCTGGTGTTTGTCTAATCCCCTGCTGATGCACACGTGGGTTCTGGCTTCTCATGAGCCAGCCATCTAAGAGGCAGATTTAGTAACACAGGCCTCCCCAGCGGTGAGGACAGGGTGCTGGCCCCGGGTGGAAGGGGACGTGGGAGTATCACTTCTGTTATCCTTATCTCACCTGAATCTGGTAGCAGGAAGCTGGAGAAAGGCTTGTGTGCTACAGTGACTTACACAGTTTAATCTCTTAACAATGCCAAATGGAAAATCGAACTCCCTGCCAATGGCTTAAGAAATGGCAGGGAGATTTTGTCAGGGTCAAATAATCCTGAGGCACAGGTCACAGAGCTGAGGGCTGGGAGCACACACTGGTGGCTATGTGTTAAAGCGGGAAGGACCGGAGGGCACTGTTAGCATTTGAGAAACTGTTACAAAGTCCTTTAGAGGTAGTTGCCCAGTAACTTATGAGAGCTTCATCTGTAGGAGGTGGCCGAACCATTCCCCTCTCCTTGGCTGTGTTTGCCTGTTTGTTTTTGAGGTGTCATCTTGTAGCTCAGCCTGCTCCTCCTTCCTCCTCCTAAGTGCTGGGATTACAGGTGTGAACCATAGCACCCCTGCTTCTGCTCCTCTTCCTCCTCTTCCTCCTCCTCTCTTCACTGCAGGAACCACTTCCTAGTGCTGTCTTGCTTATTCAGGCAATTTGGAAGGCCCCTGCTGGCGGTCTTCTGAGAACTTTTCTGAGTGTACCTAGGACTGGTTTAGCAAACTGGGAATGCTAGTGGCTCCTGGCTTCCAAGAGAGCATATATAGTCTTTCCTTCCTAAGTTAGTTTTAAGTTTGAGTACTGTGACACTATTTTGAAAAGCTGTCTCAAAAGAGGGATGGGCCGGGGTGAGCACTAAGCCAGTGAGAGGCGTTCTTAGTCATCCTTGCTTAATGAGAACTTGCAAGGCTGCTTAGAGATGATCATTGTGTCTACAGCAGGGCTGGTCCTGACACGGGCAGAGCAGAGAGCAAGGAATATGGAACGGGAAGACAGCCTGGGGGACACCCCATTTCCTCTTCAGTGGGACTAAAGTCTCCTTCTGCCTGAGTGGCCATCCTGGCCAGAATCATCAGGATACGATGCCCCCTCTTGCTACGGTCTGCTCATCAGTGGGCACAGCAGGAGACTGTATGTAGCAGGTGTGATGTCACAAGGCAGGGGTCTCCCGTTTTCAGGGCAGGACCGAATGGATGAGGTGGGGCTGCACCCTATTTAGGGTCTGAGGGTGCTTAATGGTAGCAACCCACATTCCAGCCTTGTGTTGGTTGACTCAGGTATGGTCTGAAAACTGAGAGAAATTCAGGCTTGAAGCTTGAGTTTTCCTCTTGGTTTTTCTTTTTCTTTTTTCTTTTTTCGAGACAGGGTTTCTCTGTGTAACCTTGGCTGTCCTGTTCCTCTTGGTTTTTCAAGGCAGGGTTTTTCCTGTGTAGCCCTGGCTGTCCTGGAACTCATTCTATAGACCAGGCTAGCCTTGAACTGAAAGATCCTCTTGCCTCTGCCTCTTGAATGCTGCAATTATAAGCGTGGCTTGAGTTTTCATGGACCACCTAGTGTAAGTTGTACCCACCGGTGCTGGGTACCACTTCTGTATTGTTAAGCCTTGGGTTGTATCTGGCAACTTCTGCATCTCTTCTCATGGAGATGGGTCTCCTTTCCAGTGGCTGTCCAAAATAGCTGGCATTTACATGGCACTCCTGCCTGCCGGTACCTGATGAAGAGAGTGGCTTGTTGATGCCACCCCTGTCCTTGGGGCTCTGCCCTCTGATATATGGTGATGACAACAGACAGGTCTGTAGTTTGCAAAACTCATGAACAAGTCATATTGCCATTGGCCTAACACGCTCATGAAGTATGAGTTAATAAATAATGACTCAGTGTGGGCGTGTGCAACTCAGGAAGTTCAGTATGTGATGTGGATCAGGGAGTTAAGGAGGAGTTGGGTTTGAACAGCCGCCATTGGGTACAGAGCGTGGGGTAAAGGGCTGATGGATCGCTGCCTCTGTTGGAAGTCTCAAGCAGAGGCTCTCTAGGATTCAAAAGGCTCTATGAGGCCCGAATGGAAGAGGACCACCTTCCCCAGCTCAGGAGTGGCTGTGTGTGTAATTCCACAGAAATTGGTACTCAGCTGTGGGACTTGAGCAGTTATCTTATACCTGGGAGGCTACAGTGGGGTCCTGGGCTTCCTATACCATATCTCAGTTGCTCAGAGGGACACAATTTGGAGGGATAGAGGGAGTTCTACTCCACAAATATCACAAAACCTGAGGGAGGTACTGGGGCTGAGTGATACTGGGTAGGAAGCCTAACTGCAGACACAGGCCGCTCTCTGAGTCGGGGTTAACTAAACACTGTCACTCCCTTACTGTGTGATCTCAGAGAGATGCTTAACTTCTCAATACCTCAGTTTCATCCTCCACAAGATGGGATTGACAAGTCCCAGCTAAGGTTCTTGAGTCTCATGTGTATGTTTGAAGTGCCTAGCAGACCATCTGCTAATGACACAAAACGCTCAGTACATGGTGACTGTGCGCAGCAGCGAGGGAGCCATCCCTCAGCCTCTTGTACTGGTCTTGCAACCTCCGCCGACCGTCTTCTTTCCTTTGAAAGGGAAACAAGACGCCCAGGAAATATTTCTAATTTGAGCACTTCTCCCTTGTCCAAGAAATAAAGCAGTTCAGGAGCCTTGATGCTGAGACTTATAAAAAGGTCTGTGCTGGACCAGGCAGGTTCTGTGTGTCTCTTGAGCCAGCCAGGCCTGGATTCACACCCTTGCTCTGTCTCAGACTTTGCCGAGACATTGGGGGTCTGAGTCTGTTTCCTCACCCCTGTCAGGAGGATAATGGCCTCCCTGTGGGACTTGAGACAAGGGTGGGCCTGGGGATCGAGGGGTTCCTTCTGTGCTTTAGAGTGTCCTGCATCATGACCTTTCGTCTCAGGTGCAGGACAAACTAGACAATGGGATTTACATGGTCAAGGAGGTCCCTGGGTTGTAGGAGAGGCCGAGTTTGGTTACTAGGACTCAGAACGTGATGTCTTACAAACAATCCTCTGTATTCAGCTGCTGGCAGAGGGTGTCTGGTTACTGGCTTTGGGGACTAACCTATTTATTCTGTTTTGGAGATGGAAAGTGGCTGAGGTTACACTGCACAGAAAGCCCAGAGTTAGGGGTGTGGGAGGCCCACCCTTCCTTCCTCTCCCTCCAATCCTCTGCTGTCTTCAAGTGGCTTGTGAACACAAATGACTGAGATGTGTATGCGTGGTGCGTGTGTGCATGTATGTGTGTTGCATATGTGCATGTGTGTGTGTAGATCCCTGGAGCGTTGTATGCAGATTAGCCTTGTCACATGTTTGAAGAGGGTCCTTCTGAGTTGCAGGTGCTTTCTTTGACTAGAGACTAGTGATGCCCAACACCTATACATTTCACAAAGACTTGGCACCAGGAAGCTGTGACCTGTGTAGCGCCACCCCATTTGCACCCCTCTGACCTTTGCCTCTCCCAAGACTCCCTAAGTTCCAGGGCTAATCTGAAGGCTACCAGCTCACTTCTGAATCACAGACAGGTCTGGGGGACCCCCAAAGACCCTTCAGGGGCCTGAATAATGTGGTGACAAGTTCTATCCCAGTAGCACAGGCTAACAACCCCACAGTTGTGGGTGCCCTTGTACCTCTGCTATGGCTGGGGTGCATGGTACAGCAGCCCCTTTCCTTCTTGGCTGTGATGTGGTACAGACACCTGTGACGCCAACCCTTAGGCAGTCCAGAGAACCTTGTAAAGGCCTAGTAGGCCCTGTCGGTTCGGGAGGTGCTGAACTCATCATTTGGCGCTGTGTGTCTTGGGCCCAGCTTGCACGAGCATCTCTGCACCTCTCCAGGTTCCTTCTGTCATGGACAGGATGGAGAGGCAGATGTCCTGGAGGAAGAAGACTGTAAAAGAGCTTGTTACAGGTCAGTGATTAGTTTTAATTTCAAGTGAAAGCCTTCTGGAGCAGCCTCTGGGATACTGTTTACCTTGAGGCATTGCACATAGTACGTTGTTAGCAGTCTGCTCTCTCCAGAAAGCCATCTCCTGTCTGCTGCAGCTTGCTGTTTTCTCTGGGAAGCTACACCAAGTTGCATAAGGCTGAGGCTGGAATGTGGCTGGGGCTGGAATGTGGCTCAATAGCAACGCACTTGCCTTAACTGTAGGACGCTCTGGGTTCACCCCCCAGCCATGAGGGAAAAACACTCTAGCTGATGTTCTAGCCTGATCTACAGCTCCTGGTTTGTCACTGTTAACCTCGAACGCCAAGGTGCTTTGGGATGACAGGAGGGGCTTCTGGAAGTTAAGTGATGGTGAACCTTAGGGGTTCAGTGACTAGCTTGAGGGGACAGTGCCCTGAATTGTCCACCTGGTAGGTTGTTGGAGACCCCTCTGACTGTAATTTGGGAACTTGTGCCTCTGATTTTGGAAATATTTTAGGAAAGATGGGATGGAGACAACTTGGGCTTGTGGTATTTCTTATGAAACTCTCCGGGAGCCATAATTTTCCTGCAAATTCGGTGTGAAATAACCATGTCATGAGCCACTAGCAGTGCTGAACAGCCTTAGTATGCACATTGACAATAAAGAGTATAATAACTGTGGTTTTTAGAGTAGGTTTTGTATGTCAGCACAGTGCATCGGCGCTTTGCATAAATTGCTTTTGCTTGATTTTTTTGTAAGGCATGTTTCACCTTCTCCTTTTAGGCAAGGAGACTGCCAGTTCCAAGTTCATAGCTCGGGTTTGAGCCCGCTTGCTGCATCTCCTCTGTTGTCTGTAAGCAGTCTGCTGGAGATCGGAGGAAGGTGGCAGGGCTCTGTGCAAGAGAGCCCAGAGTTACTTTGGGGTGGGGGCGTGGGCTTTGAGAGGACCTAGTCTTAAGTGTATTGATTACAGGCGGAGATGGATGGAATGCTGGGAGATGGTTAAGAGCCCTGAGCTGATTGTCGCACGGGTAATACTACACCTAAGGGAAGAAAGACAGTGTGTGTTCATGGCCGCTCCCAGCAGCGTTCGAGTCTGGTTCAGAATCACTTTTCTATTCCTGGAGGTGGAACTGAGAGAGGGCTTGTCCTTCCAAATCAATGTGTCTTTGTTTAATAATATGTACTCAGGGGATGAAACTGTGGGGGAAGGCCAACTAAGGAAGCTGCCTTGCAGCCCCCAGGTGATGGGAAGAAAAAGATGGCCGGAGCAGATGGTAGCTCCCGGCTGCTCTCCCAGCTGCACAGCCAGAGCCAGGCTCAAAGTAGCTGACAGCGGTGTCCCCTGGTACCCAATCCTGTAGCCCTATCCCCAGGGACTCTGCTTGCCGCAGAAGAAGACAGGGATGGCAGATGGGTGTCAAATGCAGCATCTAGGCGTTCTGGAGCAAGGGGACCCTGGCAACGCCACTGGCCTTTTGAGTGAGCCACATGAGCACTGCTGGAGACTGGTGACGCGGTAGCAATTCAGCTGGAATTGAGGGCAATCAGGATGGCTTACTTGCCTACAGGCCTCACCTAAATCAGGACACTACTCTCAGTTGGGTGAGAGAAAGGGGGATGCTTTATTTCCGGGGTGGAGGTGGGGGGCGGGGGATAGAGACCCCGGCTTCTGTACCTGGTTGCCTTGGGGTTCCTTACTCAGACTGAGCCTTGAACTTCAGGGACACTGCAACTCTTCTTAAAGACAAAGGAACATAGCATTTGCCCCCACGGGGGCACTGGAGAGGCCATTCGAGTGTGGGTGACTAGTCCTGGGGTACAGTCAGTCTGGCTGGAGTGATGGTGGCCTCTTGGGGATTCAAGTGAATGTGTGAACGTTTGTATGCACACTTTTGTGGAAGCATGCACTCATTTCTCTCCACAACAACTGCCCTGAAGTTCATTGGTGGAACCTGTCTGTGGTAGATGTATTTACTTAGGTTTGAGATGTGTGGTTTTTTTTTTTAATATTTCTTTTTTTCTTTTTTCTTTTTTTTTCTTTTTGGCTTATTTATTTAATTTCAAGAAACTGCTAGACTACCTTCCAGAATGGTCATCTCATTTTACACTCTCTTAAGAATGTGAGTGACGGGAGCGTCTCCAATCGCAGCCAGCACTGGGCATTGTTACTCTTTTAAAATTGAGCCACTCGGACAGTGAGGCTTTATAAAGGTTGTCCTTTTGTTTGTAAATATCTATTTATTTAGGGGTGTTGGGGATTGAACTTAGGACCCAATCGTGTCAGGCAGGTGCTCTGCCACAGAGCTACCACATCCATAGACTTCTAATGCGCTTTTAATTTGTTTACACCTAATGGCTCCTGGTAGTAAGCACCCTTTTATGTTCTTACTGCATCCTTCTATTAAGTGGTCTGGCTTTTTTTTTTTTTTTTAATGACAGGATGAGGGATTTAACAGTGTGTCAAGTGCTATGGAAACGGGGCAATGTGTCCAAAGCCTTGGGCCCCAGTGTGAGTTCTGCCTCCCAGGGAATGTAGGGGGCCTTTCTGTTCTTACCACCTTCCAGACCAACCTAGAACACTGCCCATTGGTTGGGTACTCTTGGCGGCAGGGTACAGTCCAGCCCACGAATCCATCCCGTCCCATCCTGTCCCGTCCTGTCCCAACCTGTCTCCACGGGACCCCTCCCAGGCTGACTCAGGTTCCGTATTTAAGGAAAATTGTCTGTGGGTTGTTGGGCCTGAAAATAAAGGCAAACAAACAAGCAGATGTCCAGTGTCTTCCTCACTGCTACCATTGTCTTCGGCTCCCTCTGAGTCTCTCTGGAAAAACAAAGCATACCCCGCCCCCCAATAAAAATAAATAAGACAGCGAAGGGAAGGAGACCCTGAGTGTGTTTCCCCACGCCAGCCTGCCCCCACAGGCCTTCAGGTTGCGCACAGGGCCTCTCCCTTTCTCCAACCTTTCCCCTTGCTCTGACAGGGTGGGTCCCCGTTGGAGCCCCGGTCACATGATGAGGACTAGTGCCCCGGCTCTGGGGGTAGCCGGCTTCTACCAGTGGTCTTTGCCTTTTGGTCTCTACAGCTTAGGCCTGCTCTTTGGATTCAGTTTTGTGATTTAATTGTACTAAAGGCTCTAGGAACACTTCTCCGTTTTTCTTTTAATGTTATGGAAAATGAGTATATAATTTAGAGATGTTCGCCCTATCGGCTGGTGACTAACGTCATTCTCTTTAAAGGCGGCGGCGGGTTTCCGGGTTCCTCCTTCTTGGGGCTTTGCCAGCCTGAGCACCATTGGGGGGCTTGCCTCCATCCGGAAGCAGGGGAGACGCCACCCGCCACTGTGTACGCTCAAGATTGTGTTTGGCCTTGTTGGTCGGGCCAGTAGTGCGCTGGGTTTTTTGACTGTGAAAGCAAGCAAGCGCCTCAGCCTGGATTCTAACGAATCCCGAGGACTGAAAAGGTGTGTGGTCCGTTCCTTAGTATAGGGCTTGAAAAATCTCCTTTGGTGAGTTTGCGCTAAGTTGATACCAAGAAAGGATTGTTTTCTATATGGGCGTGAAGGGTTCTCACTCGGTTCCGTAAAGCCTCGGAAGGAGAAATAGTCCCAGAAAGGCAGATGCCCATTGACGTCCACGCTTTCCCAAAGGTCCACAGGAACTGCCCAGCTCAGAGAGGAGGGGCCCTGAGACACATAATGGCTTGCCTTGAGTATTTTTCTGGTTTGATATATTTGGAGAAACTGGAGATGGTTTGGTGTTGCCCAACAGATCTTTTTTTAATTAAAAATCTCACTCGCTTTATTGATGATTCAAATTAAAATTCAATGTTTGTGTTGAGTTTTAGCCCTGAGACCGCAGCTGGCTATCAATAAAAACTCTTACTCAAATCCCTTCCTCTAGATGGCCTTGGTATTTGCAGTGAACTCGAATTCTTCTAGATGGGTGAGTGTGTTTGTGTTCTGCTCTCCCCGGGGGATCCCTGTGCTTGCCAGACAAGCACTCTGCGAACCAAGCTGTACTGGGTCCTATCTTCTGGGCTTTAAAAATGTTCTGGCTCAGAGTTTAAGTCCTTTGCACAGAACTAAAGTATGAAATGTACCAAACGTGGCACAGATTATGCATGCATATGCGTCCCCTCTCCCCCCCCCCCCCCCCCCCCAACAGGGTTTTGTCTTTCAGAAGGTGATGAAGTGAGTGAACTAACCCTTGAGCTACACAGCCCACACTTAATGCATACTGGCAGTTAGCGATAGTTAGACGGGATTGTGTGTGTCAGTGGCCTAGGGCACATTACAATACT
>OU015747.1:131591278-131621795 GCA_907169655.1 Acomys percivali
ACACACACACACACACACACACACACACACACACACACACACACACATTTAATACAGGAAATTTGCATTACAGCATATACAAGAAACTGTCAGTAACCAGTTGTATTGGCAGTGGATAGCCTAGATTATATAATGTTTTAAAAGATAAGTCACGTTAATGCTCTCGTGGTCGTGTATAATTACATTGGAGACCTACTTTAATAAGTTAATAATTTGTAATAGGATTTTATGGCATGCTAAACATTCTGAAGTAGTTGTACTGTTAACATTTATTACTAATTACTATAGTGGCCCTGTTTTTATGCTGAGAAGGTAGACTGATTTCAGTTTAAGACTGAGTTGTTAAATTCTCAAGATCCCAACAATATTTAGACATGGGCCATCTGAAATCTGGGGAAGTAGAAGTTTCAGGCCTAAGGCATCGAATGCAGAAACCATACCATTTGTAAGCTGCCAGTGGAGTTAGACACTGTAGGACCCTGAGAAGTAAAGATTTAAAAAACAAAAAACAAAACCAGCAGTTCTGGCCCCAAGAGTTGTTGCATCTGAGCATTAAAAAGCAAACAATAGATTTAATGTCCCTCATAATTCTCCCAAAAGCCCCTATGGTGATGCATATCTATAACCCGAGGCAGGAGGATCCCGTTTGAGACTAGCCTGGACTGCACAGAAGGACCCTGCTGTGTCATTAAAAAAAAAAGGAATGGGTGTGGCTCAGTGAGGGAGCACTTGCCTAATACGTACAAGTCCCCTTGGTTCAATCCCCAGCTCCTCAAAAAAGCGAAAGTACCGTACCTAGTCTATAAATAGGGACATCCAAACACAAGCACACTCATTCTCCCAACACCAGCGGAAGTGGCAGCAATGGGACAGTTGTTTCCCAAAACGTGGTGCAAGGGCTGTGCGCTGTTGCTCCCACAAAGAGAGCAGGCACCCAGAGGGCCTTGGAGCAGGTCAGGGCCCTGTCGCCTAGGTAACGGGCCGCCTCCACATCACATGACCGCTTCCAACGCCTCCCCTCCTGGCGGCTGGCTGGGCAGACCAGGATACCCTGGTGGCGGATGGCATCTGCAGCACTCGCCCTGGATGAGGTTCTCTGGGTCTTGACTCCTTTGGCCCGCAAACTCGGCAGCTCAAACCGGCTTGGGCTAGGGTGGAAGGACATTAGATCTATTGGCTAATGTACCCATGACTGTAAATATTGAGCGAGAAGTGAAGGCTGGTCTCTCAAGGGCCCAAAGTGCTGAGCGCCTTTGTTTTTGCGAAGCTCAGCACTTCACCCCAGGACGCTGGCACTCCGCCCTTCTCATGCGTGGGCGCCAGGACTATGTGTGCAGTCGGATTTTCTAGCAATATCTCTACTGCGTTTTTTTTTTTTTTCTTTCACCCACTCAGACATTCCCCGTTTTTTCGTCGTAATCACTTTCTCTCACTTAAACATACACACTTAGCCTTTGGCGAGCAAAGTGGAATCTCCGGTCCGTGTTAAGACCTCAGTGTTGAAGCTACTGAGACACAGGGCGCATTTGGTGCGGATATTTTACTCAGTTTTCTTCCACAGGGTCAGTATAGATTATCTTTTGCAGGGGAAGATGTATAATTAGAAAGGAATAAAATTCCAATCCCTAGTTCCTTAAGGGTGGGGCGAAGAAAGTACCAGAAGTGGACGGGACGTCTAGGCTGACAGTGGGGAAGACACGCGCGAGTGGGTTCTTGTTATAGTCTGCCTCACGCGTCCAGTGGGTCTGGAGCTGCCTGATAATCGTGAGCTTAAGTGATTGAATTAAGTCTAGGCGTTTACTATTCCAGTTTGGTCAACCCAGTCCTCTCTGAAGACACAGTGCCAGCTCTTTGTGACAGCCATAACGAGGTCCCATGAGGAGGAATATGGACAGCCCAGCAGAAGGAATTTTCTGTACCCTAAGGCCGTCAAGCCGATCTTTCTCTTGAGAGAGCCACTGCCCTGCTCACCACGGAGGAGATGTTTTTCTCTTTCTCTGTCCTCTTTCAGCTAAGCACTTCCTGCCTTTGCCTGTTCCCTCTCCATGTGTGAACGGGGCTTGGGAGCAGAAAGGAAGCCGATCCTGGAGCCGTTGGTGAGCAAGAAATGGTTGGTGGAGAATTAGGGGGCCACGATGTGGTGAAAAGTCAGGAGGCTTCACTCGGAGCGAGTGTCCCTGAGATGTGCCTTTTTTTTTTTTCCCCAAGCCTGGGCAGGAACACTTTGCTCACTCTTCCTTCCCTTCCTTGCTGACAGTTTGCTGGGTTGCTGTGGGTCTTTGGAGTGTGTGGAGAGTTGAGGAGGTCCTTAGAGAAGACAAGAAAGTCAAGGTTTTAAAAACCGACTTGTTAGCAAGAAGCTTGAACACAGAGCGCCTGACCGGCATTCTCCCACTAGGGTTTTGTAGATGTGATGCTCCTCCTAGGAGGGTCTGAACCTTACAAGGCAGGGAGTCTCCCTGTTGTGTACGGGGGCCCAGCTGGCTTTTGATCATGGTGCTGGGAGCATTTGACATTCTTGGGCATGGAGTTACAGGAACAGGCAGGGTCATTAGATTGCTGCGACAGGGAGAAGTTTGTCTGAGCTTAGATCCACACGAACTCGTTTTGGGCTGCCAGCTGGATGTTTAAGTTTCTCATTGCTGGGGCGTGGGGGGGGGGGCGGGGGGGGGGGGGGGGGGGGGAGGGGGCCCTGTGATGCCCTCAGTTGGAGTCAGAAGGGAAATCTGCAAGTGCTGGAAACCCACAGGCTGCGGCAAGATGGCCCTGTCTCTTTCGAATATTTGGCTCTCTCATCTAGGTTCTGGGCTGCTTCCCCATCTTACAGGAACCCAAGCTAGTGGTCCTCAGGCCTCAGTGCACTAACGGGAAGAAGGAGGCTAAGGTCACAGGCCAAGTTTCCTTCCCAGCCTGGCCGATCAGTGATAGCACTTTAGGCAAGAGATTTATCTTCTGTGAAAGCTTCTCCCATGGGTACTGAGTGACACATGTGGCCTTGCACGTGTGGTATAAGTCTCTGGAGACTTTCCCAGGATGGCCTGTAAGCAGAAGGCCGTGGGGAAAGATAATGATGACTAACGCATAGGTGGTGTTCTAACGCCGTGGATATTTTAGCCTGTTTAACTCTCAAAATGACCCCATGACGTAAATGCTCATTAAATTATCTCTCTTGTTTGCAGACAAGGCAACTGAGACATAGGCTAAATACCTTCTTAAGTGTCTAAGAAAACTCTGGTTTGAACACAGTTGGCTAGGAGGCAAGCAAACCTCTTGGCCGTTCCCCACACCTTTGGTATAGCCAATGGTATATACAATGGTATAGTGAGCATATCAGTGTTCTCAGCAACCTGGGGTTCGGAGGGGTGCTGCAGACACCCCCAGAGATGATTCTCTGAGCCACAGCCTGAGCATCTCCTGCCCCTAGCTTGCACCCTTCCTTTCTCTGTCACACAGTATGGTGGCAGGGGGCTCCTGCTTCTACAACCCTGCCAACTAAGCAAGTGGCCACTGAGTACTTTCCTCTTGGCTGGCACTGTGTCTGCCTCCTTGGCCTAACAGGCCCTTATTATCAGCATGTTAAAAAGCCACGGCTGTTTCCTTATGGGAGGTGGTTGGGGGTAGGAGGAGGCCAGAGGGCCACAGAGAGTTCAAGGCACCAGGAGAAAAACTTGTAGCATTGTGCGTCCCTGGCAGCTCTTTCCTGGGCTTTCCCGGCAGTCCTCCGTGTCCAAGGTCCTGAGATGCCAAGCTCAGCTCTCTTTATTTTCAGAGTATGGAAACAGTAGGTTGGAGAAGGTCCAGCCTGGGAGATGAGCAGGCTGACAGCATTGGCCCTGCCTAGGGCCCTTCCTGGAGCCCCAGCACACCTGTGAGTATACCAGGTGGGATGAGCAGCCAGTGGGGTGCAGGGACCTCTATAGGGTTGTCCTGATGCCAGGACCTTGGGAGGTCAAGCCTATCTTCCTCCTACCTGACTTAAGGCAGCAGCAGCCTTTCCTTTCCACTCCCATGCCATTCCTGAAAAGCATCTTCCACTCTCCTCCAGCCTCCTGGGACTTAGTAATGACCCAGCCATGTGGGAGAAACCTGTCACCCTGGGCTCTGGCTTTCCCAGAGAAGGTTTAAAGGAACCTGGGATACTGAATGAAGTGAAATAAAATGCACCGTGGTATTGTCCTTCCCAGCCTTGGGGTCCCAGCCCCCTAATTTATGTGTGTCATTACAGCGCAGCCAGTGTCCTAGGGCTGATCCCTGGCTCTGAGCTCAGCCCTGTTTCAACTGGGAATGAGCTATGGTTTTAGGAATCATAAGGAGTTGCTCATCTCTCACATCAACAGAAATCTCCTGAACAGTTGATCCATGCCAGGCATTGTCCTGAGCGCTGTAGGAACACAGATTGACCCAAGCCCCTAAGGAGCCATCCAGTTTAGGTGATTCCTCTTGGCCTCTTGACAGCTAAACCCATGACATTTAGGGAACAAAAAAACAAGATTGAACCGGTTGAGTAGATCCAGGCAGAGCTGTCTTACAAGCCACAGTGCTGGTCAACTCTGGATCAGTGTCTATCTAGATAACACTGTTGGGTGGCTCTGGACCTGGAGGCTGCCAGTGGCTGTGACCAAGGCTTCACCCAGAGGGCTTGGCTTCTCTTAGGGACCCTTACTTATGAAGTCAGAGAACTGTGGTGCTCTGGGACAATTCTTACAACCACCCTTTTGAGTTCTGTGGCCAAAACACTGGCTCTCCTGTACTAATGCTGTGTGGGACAAGCAGTGCCTTGTCCTTTCTCTGTCTCTTAACAGTTGAGGTATAGGAAAGTGGCTTTAAAGTTCATCTGGGGGAGGCCTTAGACTCAATTGGTTCCTGAGTGGAAAGTAGCCAGCCATCACTGGCAGAGTTAGAAAATTAGGCCCGGAAAGACTCCTCTCCTGACTTCCAGGCACCCCTCCATTGTCCCATGAGTAATGGGAAGAGATCCGGGTCCTTTGGTTGCTAATGTAGAGCCATGCCTACTTCAAAGTGCCCTTCCCCCCTAGAAGGGGCGTTTTGGACCATGGAACCCCTGTGGTTGCTGAGCTCCAAAACGCTAGGACTAGCTGGACATGGTGGCACATGTCTTTAGTTTTATCACTTGAGAAGCAGAGGTAGGCAGATCTCTGTGAGTTTGAGGCCAGCCTGGTCTACAGAGTGAGTTTCAGGACAGCCAGGGAATGTAGAGATGTCCTGTCTTGTGGGGAGGGTCTAGGACTTTTGGGTGTGGGGGGAAGGAATTGATAAGGCAATTAGAAAACATTCAGACCACTAAATCTCCCTCTCCCCCCACCATTACTAACGTGAATTATTTTCCGGTTGGCTAATGTCAGACGTCCTTAGTGACCCTGAGAAACAGTACCCACTGATGCTGCTAGTGATACTCAGATAGAAAACTCTGAGAAACTGGTGCCCTCGGGCCCGTTGCTTCAACTCTGAATCTTGGCTTTATAAGGGATGTTCTGTGGAGTAAGTTATGGTTACTGTCTACTTGCCAAGATTGTAAGTTATAGCCAATATCGGATACTGGTGAGTACCTTCCATGTGCCAAGCCCTGTAGGGTTTTTCTTTAATGTATATGTAATAGCTTAATGACTTTGTATGTACTTATAGTTTGACATTCACTTAATATCAGACTCAAAACATGAGTTGGCCTCATTACCCCGCTCTCATAGATGTGGAAACAAAGTCCTAGAAAGATTTAAAAACTGACCCATATTCACACCTCTAGTAATTGGTAGAGCCGGGATTTTAACCCAAGGTATTGAATTTCCTGGACTGGCAGGTAAGAAGGAGCATTAGTGAATAGGTAATGAGCAAAGCTGGGTGAGGAGTGGGAAGGAAAAAGAAAGGTGAGAAAGAATTCTGGGAAGCTGAGTATGACTGACCTCCCCCTTCCTTTAAAAAAAAAAAATCTATTTATTATGTATACAGTGCTTTGTCTGCATGTACACCTGCAGGCCAGAAGCAAGCATTAGATTACATTATAGATTGTCTGAGCTACAATGTGGTTGCTGGGAGCTGAACTCAGGACCTCTGGAGGAGCAGCCAGTGCTTTTAACCTCTGACCCATCTCTCCCGCCCAGACCTCCCTCTTCTGCTCTGCCTTTATCTCCGCTCCCCTCTCCAGCCTGTATCCCGACCTTCTCTTTTTTCCCCTCTTCCTACCGCCCTCACCTCCTCCCGTTCTGAAGAAGGGCTGATGGTGGTAGGTGGTCCTTGCTGCAGTCTTTTCACTTCCTGTCTCTGCTGCTGTTGCTAACACTGCCGCAGCTGCTGCCTGGCACCACTGCTGCCCACAGAAGGGCTAGAGTTTACATGAGGGAGGTAGAAGGCTTCTGGTAACCAAGGGCCTGTCTCAGGGGAAGGATGCTGATGCCTCCTGCATCAGGGAAGCTCAAGATCACACAGGCATCTTCAGGGTCACATAAGACTGTCCTTTATGGAGGTGGAGTCCTCCCTACCCCCAGGCATTGACACGCTGACTGCTGTCAAGCCAATGCCAGCCTCACTTTGCACAGTCCATTTCCAAAATATGGACCTTTATATTCTTTTAGTATTGGCGTTGGCCTAGTGCTTTTTAGCTGACACAATTTTGACTCTTGATCTCTGTGATTTATTCCATCTGCTGCCCCTCCAGGCTGTTTGAAAGGTAGGAAGCATAAAGGAGCCTCTAGTGATCATATCACCCTGGCAACCTCATAGTCCTGACCTTGAATAAACCAGATCAAAGGCTTGATAAACTCAGTCACCTAGTGGTAGTCAACATGCAACATGCTCATGTACTTGTGTGTGTGTGTGTGTGTGTGTATCTAGAGATGTTTTTGTTGTCACATTTGTTAAGATGGTACTGCTGGCCTTTAGCAGGTAGACGCCAGGAGAAATATTGCTACCCACCACACAGGACAGCAGAGATGACCAGTGTGTAAAGGTTGACCTAAGATGACATCATTGTAGAGATAGCTTACACTCATATGTTGTTGGCAGAGCCCAAATGTTCTCCATTGTAACAGAAGCACGGTGATACATGGCTTCTTGATCAGGGAGGCTTACATGATCTGGGATGTGAAAACTGTAAAGTGCTCCTGGGATCCCCTACTGTTGGGAGCATCATGCTGCACCTCAGCTGTTGCTCTTCGAAGAAGACTTGAGGAGCTGCAAAGAGGTCACTAGAATTGGATGTAGAAGGGGTCCCAGTAACTGTCAAGCAAGGATCTTAGGGACCATCTCAAAATTACGCATCCCTACTTCAGTGTAGAGTTGTTGTCCTTCCTGGTTTGGTGGCTACATTGGAAAAGGAAGGCTTTTAGTCTACTGAGACTCTATCTTAGGGCGATCATGTCTGCTGTCCCCTGAAAATGTCACAAATTATTTGTGTAGTCTTGCCCTGAGTTTGACAGAACATCAGAAAAATATTTTTTTCCACCTTGAATCCGTAGTCTCTCTGTTATCTAAACATGAAGGTTGTTAGCGATGATTCTGTGAGCACACAGTGGCCTCTTCAGAGCTCTCCTTTGTGGGCTCCATTGTGGCTGTAACGAGGTAACTGAGGCTGGGTAACTAGGGAGGAAGAGAACTGCCTCGTGCTTCTGGAGGGCAGGGAACTCTGGAGCATTCTGTTGAGGACTTCTTGCCTCATCTGGCGGTGGATTCCATAGACCCATACAGGAAGTGACGCTAAAGTCTGGGTTATCACGTGGTGAGAACAAGAGATGCACTAACTATGGTGTCCTCTGGGTGCCATCACTAGGACCCTTCCTTCATGACTCATACAGGTCGAACCCACTCCCAGTGGACTCACTTTCAAATGTGTGAGCCTATCAATTTGAAGATTCAGTTTCCAACTCATTAACGTCTGAGGGCTACGTTCAAACCACAGCGCACAGCTGACATGCTTTCATGAGATAAAAGAGACCAGGGTAGGACCCAAAACAGCAGCGTCCACAGCACAGAGTGACAGTGAGCACCGTTTGTGAACTCCGTGTTTGGTTTTACATCTGTGGAAATGAGGAATATGCTGGACATGCTGTAGTTAGACTGTTTACAACACGTCACAATTTAAAACTGCCAGAGAGGGGCAGGTTAGTGGTCCTCATAGACGCACACAGGAAGCAGCTGCATCTAAAGCATAATTGTTCTCTCTAACGTCCATGCAGAAGGCAGTACCCAGCATGGCTTAACAGTAAGGGAGGGGCGGTGATGGACTACTAGGTGACCAGCCGCTTCCAGAAGGCTGTGGCGATCTCGGATCAGTGTCTCCTGTGTTCGGCCCCAAACTCCCCGCCTTCACCTTGTGCATAGGAGCCACAGCTCCACTTCTTGAGAAAACAGCTCTTTGCACTGTCCGTTCACAAGAGGTGACCAGAGAAGTGGCTCTTGTGTTGGTGCTTTGTGCTGGCTGGTTTATGTCAATTTGACGCAAGCTAGAGTCATCTGAGAGGGGGGGACCACAATTGAGAAAAATGCCTCCATACGATCCGGTTGGTAGGCAAGCCTGTTGGGCATTTTCTTTTTTAGTGATTGACTGGGGGGTGGGGAGGGGTAGGATTGATGGTCCTGGATTCTATAAGAAAGCAGGCTGATCTGGGCAGTGGTGGTACACGCCGTTAGTTCCAGAAGTTGGGAGGCAGAGGTAATCGGATATCTATGAGTTCGGGCCAGCCTGGTCTACACAGTTCCAGGACAGCCAGAGCTGTTACAGAGAAACTCTGTCTCAAAAACAAAACAAAACAGAACAAAACCCACAAACAAAGAAGCCAAAAAAAAAAAAAAGCAAAGAAAGAAAGAGAAGAAAGCAAGCAGTGAGTGAGCAAGCCTATAAGCAGCATTCTTCCATGGCCTCTGCATCTGCTCCTGCCTCTAGGTTCCTGCCCTAGTAGAGCTCTAGCCCTGACTTCCTTCACTGCTAGACTATGGTGTAGAAACATAAGCCAGCCAAATAAACCCCTTCCTCCCCAACTTGCTTTTGGTCGTGGTGTTTCATCACAGCCACCGCCGCCCTGGCTAGGACAGTGCTGCCTCCAGAGTTTTTCCGGCCCTGGAGGAAAGCAGTGCCAAGCCAGGACGCACACGTCTGCTAATTCCATGGTCAACGCAACCATCAGCATAAGGCTTAATGCAATGCACCTGGCATTTCAGACGAAGCCAGAGCCCCACCCCAGGAAACTGACAGCCAATGGCTTAGGTGCCAGGTGAGATTCTGTGTCTGCTCCTAGGACTTGTCACGAGCATTAGCAGATACTTGCACAAAGCAGTATTGTCATATGGGCCAGCTCTCCTTCCGTTCTTCTTCTCCTGAACCCACAATTCTGAGTATATTTGGGGCATTAAGGGTTCTATATTTGAACACTGAACCCCTGAATGACATGATACCCCAAGCACTTGCTCCAGGAGTAAGCAGACGGGGGTGGCTTGCTGTGACTCTTTCTTACAGAAATGGTCAGCACATTTAATACCTAGACCGTGAGGCCTGGGGAGCAGGGCACGGCTGCTGGGGCCCAAATGCAGCTTCTCAGTGGCAGTGCAGGGTGAGGGCAGGAAGTGGCTTATGGAAGGAGCCCAGAGCCACAGCTCGGGAGGGCTTTCTTTAGAAGTTCCTCTGATGCAGATGCTTTCCACTTTACTGTCTATTTAAGGAGGCTTCGGGGGCTTGTGTTTACAGATCTCTTCCCACCACTTTGTGTGACTTGGGTCACAGCAGCTGGGAAGAAGGCCTTTTCACTCCAACGGAAAACTGGGCTGGGCTGGGACCTGTGGAAAACTTGGGGAAGTTGAGAAACCAGGCAAACAGGATTGAAAAAAATAAAATTAAAAAACTATTCTAGTGTAATGGAAAAAGTGCAAACTTTGAGTCTTAGCCCTGCTCTTTGAGCATATTGCCGAGTTCTTCCATTTTCTCATTTAAAACGACGTCTAAACATTACCGACTTTTGAAGGCCCATTGAAAAGTAGAGACACGGCATGTATATAGTAGCCCCTTGCTAAATACTAACTTTTTAAAATACCTGTTTCTTCAGGGTTGTTCCATTACTAGTCCTGTGGGTTCACCAATTACCTCTCTGTACATATCTGAAAGCCCAGGGCCCAAAACAGTACTTTGGAGGCTGTAGGAGGCTGTGTGGTGGGGGTGGCTGGGGACCTCTGAAACCTGTCTGCTTCCTAAGCTCTTACTGTTTTATTGTTGGTTTGGGGTGGATTAAAACTCAATGCACTGGGCTGATGAGATGACACGGTGGGGAAAGGTACCTGCTGCCAATCCTGACAACCTGAGTTCAATTCCTGGCTCCTATCTCGTAGAAGAAGAAAATTGACTCCACGCTGTGACATGTATATGCACACATATAAATAAACAAAATAACTGTTTTTTAAAAATAGAGCAACCTCGAGCACAGGTGGAGTGGGTAGTGGTGGACGGCATCACCAACGGCATTTGCAAGCAGAGCATAGGCACTGAGGTGGCATCAACTGTCTATGTGGCACCGTGACATTATTTTTTATTAGGAAAAGTTGAAATTTGTTACAGAACAAAATTTCCCCTGAAGACTTTAGCCTTAGGACTCACAGTCTCTCTTCAGTGTTCCCCTATAAAAGCCACCCCCCCCAATGCTATATTGAGCCAACTGAACTAGCCAAAGCGGTATTTGCAAATTTCAGGGTATAAGAAGTGTCTGCTAATTCTAGACCCTCTCCTTCCTGCTTCTGATTCAGGCTAAGGTAGTCCTAGGCAGCGGAGGGACTTTCTGGGGCTGATTTTAGAAAAGCTGCTTACTTACTGTGCATGCAGCGTCCGCCCTGGCCCACCTCCGCCCAGCCCAGCTCTGACCTTTCTCATCTGAAGCCTCTTGTCCTGACCTGGGATGAAAACAGAAGGAACTGAGCATACAGACTAGCCCAGAGCTCCTCGGAGGAACAGACTGTGTGTCCTTAACCCCCAAAGAGAAGAAGCTCAAGTTCTTTAACGTACGGAAACATTTACCGTTTTCAACTCTATAGTTCAGTTGCATTAAACACACATACACTGTTTTGCAACAACCATCACCACCATCGTTTCTAGAACTAAATCTTGCACAACAGTGTCTGGGGGGTTGGAGGTAAAACTCATCTCGGCAAGAGTGCTTGTCTAGCGTGGCTGTCCTGGATGGAACTCGATTTGTAGACCAGGCTGGCCTTGAACTCAAAGCGATCCGCCTGCCTCTGCCTCCCAAGGGTTGGGATTAAAGGCGTGTACCACCACCACTCGGCTTGTCTAGCATGTTTTAAGGCCTTGGATTCTACCCTAGCAAGGCAGTAAACTAAATGGCAACATTGTATCATTGGAGAATAGCTTCCCATTCATTTTCCTCAGCCCCAGCCAGCTACATTTTACTTTCTGTCTGTAAATTTTACTGCTCCAGACAGGAATGGAATGCCACAATATTTTCCCTTTTGCCTCCAGCTTTTTTCACTTAGCATTATGTCCTCAAGCTTTATCAGTGTTGTAGCATGTGTCACAATTAATTACTTTCTTTCCTCCTTCCTTCCTACGTTCCTTCCTTCATATTTTCAATCTTAGACATTGAACCTAGAACTTTGTGGATACTAAGAAAGCCCTCTGCCCCTGAGCTAGCCATCCCCTTGGGTCTCTTCTACTTACTATTTGAGACAGAGTCATGCTAATTTCCCCAGGCTGTCCTTGAACACTGCTCCACAGCCTTGAATTTGTGCTCTTTCTTCCTAAACCTCTGAAGTAGTTGGGATTACAGGCTTGAGCCACCAGGTCTGGCTCCAAATCCTTCCTTTTTAGGAGGGCCGGATCATATTTCCTTGTATGTATGTGCTGTGTTTCATGTACCCAATCATCTGTCTGCTTCGTATTTCAACTATTGTCAGAAGCCAGTCTGGACGTGTTGAAATGAAGACCCGATGTCCTTACCTCCTGTAGGTGGATAAGTTGAACAGACAGATGGTCCTCTGTGCGAGGGAGCACGGGTGTGCGAACGTGCCTGAGGATCTGTCTTTCTCGGTTGACGTAAATAGTTGGAGTGTGTAAGCCCTGTTTTACATCTGAAGAAACACTCCTTACCCACTGTGCTGTCAGAGACTTGATGCAAAGGTAAACAGGAGGCGCGTGCTTGACGTAGGATGGGACACGGCCAGGTCTGGGTCAGGTTTCCCACTGGGGCCTCCTCTGAGTCAGTCTCCGTCCTGGACCATCAGCTCCCTTCAGGATGCTGCCCTGGTGTGGTGAGCACCAACATGGGCACGTCATATCCCCCAGCCCAGCGGTAGCACCACAATCTCCTGCTTGTGTGATTTTGGCCAAATCACTTTAACTTCTTTCAGTCAGTCTTTGCATTTTTATGAAGGTTTGAGGGGTGTGTATTAGCTGTAACTATCAAAAGTATTGCCTAGTACCTGGCTTATGGTATGTGTTCTTTTTTTCCTTCCCTTGCCTTGCCAGGAAAGGCCTTGTGCAATTACTAAGGGAGCCCTCCACTGGGCCTACCACAGTGCCTGGCACACAAAGGCAGCTGCCGACCGAATGCTTATGAACTTTATCCCGCACAGCACTAAGCGGGGCAAAGACTGTTCTGTAGCAACATTTTCCAAGGAGGTTTTAAGCAAACACAACACCTCTGGAAAAAACTCAGGACTCAGGATGGGAGGAACATTGAAGAGAGTCTTGTTTGGATGAGTAAATTCTGGCTTTGTTTTTTTTTTTTTTTTTTAAGAAAACAAAACGCTAATGTTGATCTCATTACTTTTTTGGTCACTCATTCCCTATTTGTCTATGTGTAAAGTGCTTTTAAGAGGTTGCTGGCTGGACCTTTAAAAACAAGCCAGTTGTGAGATGTCTTGGCAGGAGACTGTATCCCAATGGCATTAGGATTTTTCATGAAGTTAAACATCTCTCCTTGGAGAGGATTGTTTTTATCATCAGTTGCTAAAAATTCTCAGGAGGTCACAGAACAAATTCAGTTCCAAGCAAGGGATGTGGAATCTACTAGATTTAAGTAAAGTGTTTGCGGTAGGGCTTGTATATTGTTGGAAGGCAGCTCAATGGCTGTGCTGTGGCTAGGAGGAAGTGTTGGAGTCAGTCTTTGGAGGCCTCACCATCTTCTCTTCCCCTGTCCTCTTGTATTTGTGTTGAGCCTCTGTAGGAGGTAGCTTGTGGCTCTGACAGAGAGAAGTGGACAAGGATTGTTGATGGGTGACAAAGTACAGGGGGATGGTGAAGACCATTCTAGCTGTATCAGGACCCTGCCTTGGACTAGCAGGCAGCTGTAGCGCATCTGAGGGTCTCAGCAGCTGTAGCCACAGCTGCCCCCTGAGCAGACTGTTACTGTGATGAGCCCCATTAGCACCTAGTAGGACCTGTCAGTTCATGCTTGGTTGCCATGATTATGGCAATCCTTCCTTTTCTCCTCCTGGCCCACAGGACCAGCTAAAGCTCTGAAGAGCAGTTCCTGGGGAATGCTGTCTGCTCTGGCTTTCCAGAGCTAGCTTGGCAACTGTCACCTGTAGGGAGCCGAACAGTCTCAAGGGCTGTAGGGATCTTCTGTCACAGTAATATCACTGGCTGGATTTGTCACTTTGGAAGGACTTAACACCAGATGTATATCCCATCAGGAATCTTGAGCCTTTTCTGTTCGCCTTTATTTGAACTTGTGCTCAAGACTTGATATTGCCTTCGGCTTCCGCTATTGGGGGGGGGGGGGAACCTTAGGGTCTTTGGAAGCTTTCTCCAGATCTCTTTGTTTATTTGTTTGGTTTGGTTTTTGGTTTTGTTTGTTTGCTTGCTTGTTTTGTTAAAAACAAGGAATGCAGGCTGGGAGACGCTCAGTTGGTAAGAGTCTGCGCCACAAAAGCACAAGAGCCTGGGTTTAGACCCTCAGCACCCACATAAAAAAGCTGTGTGTGTGTGTGTGTGTGTGTGTGTGTGTGTGTGTCTGTGTGTGTGTGTGTCTGTGTCTGTGTGTGTGTCTGTGTGTGTGTGTCTGTGTGTGTGTGTGTCTGTGTGTGTGTGTCTGTGTGTGTGTCTGTGTGTGTGTGTCTGTGTGTGTGTCTGTGTGTGCGCGCACGTGCATGTGCGTGTGCATGTGTAACATGTCCCTGCTGCCTGCTCACCCTAGCTAAGTCATCAAGCTGCAAGTTCAGTGAGAGACCCTGTCTCAAGGAGACACAGGCTGAGAGATGACTTAGAGCTTAAGAGCACATATTGCTCTTGCAAAGGACCCATGTCCCGATCCCAGCATTCACATCGTGTGGCTTACACATGCCTGTAGCTCCAGCTCCAAGGGCCTCCAGAGGCACCTTCAGTCAATGTACACACACACACACACACAATTTTTAAAATAAATCTTAAGAAAAATAACAAGGATTTGGAAAGTGATTGGGGAGGACGCCTGACATTGTCTCTGGCCTCCTTGTGTGCCTGCATGTCACCTACTCATACATGTGTGCGCGCGCGCACACACACACACACACACACACTCACACACAAATAGGGAAACTTAAGATGACAATTGTGTAGTGTATATTTCAAAAGGATAGTGGGATGGCTTTTTAAAAAATTACCATAAGGAAATAATTAACATTTGGGAGATACAGTTAACTTGATTTAAATATATTACATATACATGGGTCAAAATATCACAGTCTTCAATTAAAGCAGGTTTTATGTACCGGTTTAAAAATAAATAGGGGGTAGCATGGCAGGTCAATCAGTAAAGGTGATTGCCACTAGGCTGGACACCCTGAGTTGGGATCCCCTGAAGCAATGTGGTAAAAGGCGAGCACTCCTGCAAGCTGCCCTCCGGCTTCCTCACATGCCAACACCCACACAGGTACACACACCTTTACAATACATGTTAAGATGGTATTAATTAAGAACTCATAGGAATCTATTCTCTGTGAATTCCTCTTGTATGTTACTTATGCCTCATAAAATGTGAATGAATAGTACATTTTTAAAAAATGAGTTTTGGGGGAAAAGCTGTTGAAAAGCTTTCTTGGCTGGCCCTGGTTGATAACACCTCAGGTGTCTGTGGGTATGAACATCCTAGCTGCAAATGAGAAACAGCTATGGTGTGGCTCAGGCAAGGATGTCTGTCCATGTTTGGTACCCATGTGGGTGTCCCATCTGTGAGTCCCAGGATTATGGGAGGGCACGAGTCTCCTCCACATGAGCACAGGTCCACCGGAGCTGCTGGGCCTGAGCTGGCACCAGCCTCCTCAGCTTTTCTGTTACAAGGCTTGCTTGCATTCTTTTCTGGTGAATGTCACCATGGTCTCCATGGATGGGGGCAGGGATTAACTCCCCAGTGGCATCAGAAACAAGAGATTTGAGTGAGCCTTGGATCCTCAGCAGAGGACAAGTCCAGCCCCAGGCCTGTGTACCACCCTCTAAGAGCGCAGTGTGCATGGTGGCAAGTCTTCACCTCAGACGAGAGCCTTGTAGAGTGACCCAGAAAGAGCTTTGCTTGACTTTACACCTCTTATCTCACTGTGTGGCCACTCACTATCGCTGCCTTCTCCTCTGGACCAGAACTTATTTTGGTTCAAGCTGAACGTATTTGAGCCAGTGTTGATGACGCAATAGAAAGTTCCTTTTTTTTTTTTTTTTTAAGGTATTCCTTTTTGCTCACCGTCTACAAATACACTAGAAACCCAAGAAAGCAAATGACTTGCCTCCTCCATGAGTCAGGGAGGTGGTCCAGGGTGATTTCACTGCCTGGAGTTTTCAGACCACAGTTTCCCTACCCCAGCAGGCTTTGGCTGTTGAATCTTCCAGAATTGCTACCCACCTTCCGGATCTTTGGGCACCTTGTACCTTGTTGTTCCCCCATTTCCGTCCTAAGCCATCTGTGAGGAGTCCTCAGGCCAGTGTGGCACACGTACGCTACCGCCTGTACCGTTGCCTTTCCTCACTGCTCTCATAAATGCCCGAAGGAAGCAGCTTAATGGAAGATGGATTGAAGAGGGTACAGCCCATCTCGGCAAGGAGGGCATGGCGGAATTCACAGGCCTACATGACTGGAACTCTCACCATCTCAGTAGACACGGAAGCAGAGAAGGACTCAGATAGGAACCAGACCAGGCTATATGATCATAAACCCTGTAGCCCTGTGCCTGCCAGCTGGATCCTATGGCCAAATGGTTCTACAACCTGTCCAAAATGGCACCGCCAACTGAGGACCATATATTCAAACACACAAACCTGTGGGGCCATCTTACATCTAAGCCTTAACACTAACACAAAACTTTTAGGAGAAACAGAGACGCATACTTAGACCGTGGGCCATCTTTTTCTGATGTCATGCACAGCTACTCATTATATTTCACAGATGGTTCCTATCTGGGCAAGGGGCTCATGGGTAGGTGTACTTTGAGCACTAAATACTATGGGGCTTACAGTATGGCCAGCTGTACTGGGGCTGAGCTTGCGCTATGTTTGGGACTCCATGAAAGGTGTATTACTCGTGGTAGGAGGAGGGTTGGGCCCCAGAGAATGGGGTGGGGGGGGCATAATGTTTTCCCACTGAACTTAAAAGCACTTGAGCAATCTGTTCCTTTTGAATTCCCCTCCTTTCCTTGAAGGCCAGGGTGCACCTTGGCTTCTGAACTTTTACCACCGCAGAGCTTTCAAGAGGACCTGCGTCTTCTGATAGCATCTCTGCAAACCCCAGTTTTGATACTTACTGAGACCTCCTTTCTAATAAATCCCATACATGTCTACAAATGGCATTAGGCCTAATAAGTAGTTAATGCACTGGAACTGTTCTCTGGGCCATCCAGATGCAAGCACAGGTACCTTGTGGCTGTCCCCTGGCCACTGTCCCCTACCCACCCAACCTGTAGCACTTTGTCACAGGGCATAGAACCAGTTTGGAAGCATGCAGGCTCACGTGGCCCTCCCTGGGGCTGTCTTCTGGCCGTACCCTGGTAAGCTCTGTGTATGTCGGGTGGGGTCTGAGAGCTTATCTGCCAGTCTCTTTCTTGCGGCAACTTGCCTCGTCACTCTGGAGTTGGTTTCTGCAGTGTCTCCTGTTGGCATCTCCGTCCTGACCCTGCTCTTCCCCTACTCTCCATCCACCCTGTTCCTCTGCCAACAGCTCCTTGTAGAACAACCTTCCTCACTACTGAGCTACAGCCCCTCAACCTGCCACTCCCCACTGTCAGCACTAGAGCTGCACGGGCAAGAAAGTCAAATTCTCTCCCTTGCATAGGTCAAGAGTCTCAACTCTCCAAACACTCAAAACCCCCAAAGTGGGCACTGACAAGTGGAAAATTCCACACCTGACCTCATAGGATAGAATTGTAGTCCAAACATGGTCTCATTAAAAATACTGTATGAAATTACCTTCAGGCTGGGTATATATGGCATACATGAAACAAAGATTAATTTCATGTTAAGATTAAGTTCTATTTCTAAGGTACATAATTATATATATATATACACATATATGTAAATATAATTATATATATACACACACATATATGTAAATATTCAAAATTCAGAAGAAAAAAAAAAAAAAGAAATCCAACCTACTTCTGGGCCCAAGCATTTTACATAAGAGACACTCAATCTTGTCTAGTGTCTTCAGGCTTTTACCCGGCTAACCTGTGTGTTCATTTTATAAACATTGAGCTAAACACCTGTTACATGCTAAACATTCCTGCTGGGTGAGATCCATGCCTGGTGGAGGTGGAGGTGTCGCTGGTCAGATCACAGAGCAGAGGCTGCAGGGAGATCCTGAAGGGCAGGGCCATGGTGTCGTGGGCAGACAGGGAGGGGTATGCCTGCCCGGGGACTTGCTGGGTGTATTCTCTGCCTAAGCTTCTCTGGAAAGGCCTCCGTGGAAGAGGGGAGTATTAGGCCAGATCTTCACTGTTGAGTTGGACTTCAGTAGCTGGCTGCCGAAGAGACAAGGATTAAAAGGGGTGAAATCTGTGTTATCAATGGCCAGGAAACCTGAGAGGACTCGGCAGGACTGGGAAATGGTGAGTGGATCTGTATTTGCTAGCACCTAGGGGCAGGGGTGGGGCCCAGCTGACTGGAAAGGTGCTGTAGAGCAGGTACTGAACATTCAAGGCAGCACAGGCCAAATTTTGAAGGGAGGCATTCTAAGGCTATTAAACAAACAAACAAACAAAACACAGATGACAAGAGGACGTGTCAGAGTTTGAAGGGAACATTAACAGATCTAGGCATAAAGACGTAACCCCAATGACAAGGACCGATCCTGTCATGTCCTGATGAAGGGCTGTGTCCCTCCTGGTACCTGAAAAGTGACCTCTTTCCATCTACACAGGCTCTGTTTGTTTGTTTGTTTGTTTGTTTGTTTGTTTGAGACATGGTCTCACTATATGGCTTTGGTTGGCCTGAAATTCTTAGAGAACCGCCTGCCTCTGCCTCCTGAGTGCTGGGATCAAAGGCGTGCCACAAGGTTTGGATCAGCCCAGGTTTTGAAAGGGAAAAGAAGCTGCCCACACAGATAGTCCTGGTAACTCAGAGAGCTGATGTGAAAGATTAACCCGAGGCCAGAAGCTCTACAGCATAGCAAGAGCTGGTCTCTTACCAAAACAAAAACAAACAAACAAAAAAAAAAACAAAACAAAACAAAAAAAAAAGCAAAGAAAAAAAGAAAGAGAAAGAAAAAGAAAATAAATGAGGTGGAGAAAGATACATGATCAGTTTTTACTGTTCCCCATGAAGGGCTTGAAACCCAGCTGACTGTGAGTCTTGTCTTCTGCACCTGGGAAATGCTGGCCCGATGAGGTTGGGAGGTGGGACAGCTCATGGCCCTGGAAGATCTAGACTTCGTTCCTACCTGTGGGCCTCCAGGAAGTCTTGGGGTATCAGTGCTTGGCTTTCTGATCTGTAAAGTTTGTCATGATGACTCAGGACATCTCCATGAAACCGATGGACAGTATTTCTTTGCTGAGACCCTCCCTGTGATGAGGCTGGTTTTCTCAATGGCTTGTTCTCGTGTCCTCTATCATGGAGGAGACTCTGCCTGAAAAGAGGGTTTTTTTGTTGTTGTTTTTTTAGATCCCAGGTCAGGTTCATAATATACTCCAGCTGTAGGTGACTTCAGCTATAGTGTTTTATATATATTACATACATACACATTTAAAAGGAGGTGTAGCTTCTGATCCCTTCCCCAACCCTGAGAGAAGCGTGCTCTTTGAACAGGAATGTGGAGCAAGTCGGTGGAGCCTGCTAGTATCTCCCTCCAGGAAGCCCCAACCAGGCAAGCTGACTGGTAAAGGTTTGGCAAAAGATGAGTCATAGTGGTTAGGAGCGCTTTTTTTTTTTTTTTTTTTTTTTTTTCCTCTCTTGCACAGGACCCACATTCAATTCCCAGCACCCACATGGTGATCTGCAACCATTTATAACTCCAGTCCCAGGGGGTCTGACGTCCTCTCCTGACTTCCTTTTAAGACAATGGCATTTGGGGGAGGAGAAATGCTGTGCTGTGGACATAGATGCTGTAAAGGCTCCAGGGTTGATATTTGTGACTTTTGGTCCGCCTCCATCTTGCCCTTTTCCTTTGGCCAGTGTGATGTGTTGCCCAACTCAGGTTAGTGGGACTCAGCTAGAGCTCGGATCAGTTCTATGTTCACATACCCTCCAACACGCGCACACACACTCACAGATGACACACTACACAGCTGCCATGGGGGCTTTGAATTGGTTGCAGGCAAGGTGCATACATAGCATGGTGGAGCAAACGAGTTCTTGTTACACGGACATGGGTTCAAATCTTGGCTCCGCCGCCGAGTCCGTGCTTCTCTGAGCTTCTGCTTTCTCATGAGTGAATTGGACTGGTCTCAATCCTGTGCCATCACCACTTTATAGGGCCGTTCTGAGCATCAAAGGAAATAACATATACCAAAGCTGCTCCTCGGTGCTATAGGCATTAAAGGAGAGATGAGGAAAGGGAATGGCAATGATAGCACTAGGTTCTTTTATTTCAGAAACCACTATTGCTGCAGGCTTGGGGCCCCTCCCCCTCCTCTCTGCCTCACCTGTCCGAGTGCCAGAGTCTGCCTCTTCTACCCAGCTTCTCCCTAGCTGCTCCTCTGGGGCTGGGCATCTCTCAGAGTCTCACAGTAGGGTGGGGAAAGAAGGTAGGCGTGAGGGCTGGGGCAGACAGACCTGTCTTCTGTAGAACTCTTTGCGATAGCATAATGTGTCTACCACCTACTGTGGGAGGTAGAAGTGAAGCCAGATACAGCCAGGCAGTCCTTGTAAAAATAAAAAATAAAAAACACACGCCCTCTCCTGAGGTGGAATTTACAAGTGACCTGGGGTGGGGAACAAAAGTGAGAGGCGTCCTGGATGCTTGGGTGCTGCCCTGCCTACTTCCCACACCACTTCTAGTTTCTTTTAGTTTTCATAACTACTTCCAAAGAAATAGGGACCTCTTAAGGGATTGCTCGGGAGGGGACCACCAGCCTACTGCATCTTTTCTTCACGTACTAAACGCCTTGAATGCCGTGGCCAGTTTATCTGTTAATAGCCATAGGTGGCACTTAGAGGGCCTTGAATGGCTCAGGTAGTGACCAGTACAGCTAATCTTCCACCTTGCAAAAGAAGGGTTATGATCACTGCCATGCCCACTGTATGCATGACAAAACTAAGGACCACAATAATCAGGTGGCTTGGCCCAAGTCACACAGAGGGCAGGAGGTGTGGGAGCTTGGACGCAAAGGTCTGCCTGCCTGCATGGTTCCCAGCCCTCTCACCTCCTTGCCGTCATATGCTATTTCCCTGGGAGTGCACACACGTGTCTTTGAGTTGTCCCCGTTTCCAAGAACCAGACCTGCTTGCTGACTGATGTACTTACGCTTTCTTAACCGTCTTGGACCACTTTGATTAAACACTAGCCAGGTGGAGCCGGCCTAAGCCGCATTTTGGGAAAGCTCTGGAAGCCTTAATGAGCCTCGGTGCCAGCCTGCATTCTAAGCTGCTTAGGTCAGAAACTCTGGGAAAGGGGCACCGGCAACAAGTCCCAGGTGATGCTGGTATGTGGCCAAGGTTAAGAGCCACCTCGCTGCCAACCTCACCTGTGCTTGCCTCATGGAGATAGGAGCTACCTGGGGCCCCTAAGGAAGCTGAGATGTTTCCAGCCCATCATTTCCAGATGGCCGTGCCACTGTCTGCTAGCATCATTCATTCTGTACGCAACATAGAGAGCCCTAGCATGAACGTCTGAGATGTAGCCTCAAATACAGACATGTATTTCTTATTTATTTTTGAGGCAACTGTAAGTCCCAGGGACAGGCTTCTTCTGTGTCCAGAGAGCTTCAAGGCAATGGGGGCAGCCTGGCCTCACGCTTGTTATGTAGCCGAGGATAACCTTGAGCTGCTGTCAGGTGACCTCTGTCTTCGGAATGCTAAGATTACAACTGTGTGCCAGCATGCCCTGCTAGAAGATACTTATTTAGGAAGGGGAGATGGGGTACCTGTCTGAGAGTTACAATTATGTTCGTTCTTCAGGATGCTAAGATGTCCAGCAAATGGACTCGTACTGCTCACTTCTCAGTGCTCAGGCTGAGCCATGTAAAAGGGAGAAAGCCAAGCTCCCAACTGTACCATGCAAAGATACGCAAGTTGAATTTTTTTCCCCAGACAGGGCTTCTCTGTGTAGCCTTGGCTGTCCCGGAACTCACTCTGTAGACCAGGGTGGCCTCCAACTCAGAGATTCACCTGCCTCTGCCTCCTGGGTGCTGAGATTAAAGGCGTGTGCTACCACCACCCAGCTGTAAATTGATTTTTTTTTTCTTTTGGTTTTTCGAGACAGGGTTTTTCTGTGTAGCCTTGGCTATCCTGGACTCGCTTAGTAGACCAGGCTGCCCTTGAACTCACAGCGATCTGCCTGCCTCTGCCTCCCAAGTGCTGGGATTAAAGGCATGCGCCACCACGCCCGGCTATAAATTGATTTTTAAAGCTTATATTTAATATTGTAATCAAATTTTACCTTGATGGGGCCGGGCGTGGTGGCGCACGCCTTTAATCCCAGCACTCGGGAGGCAGAGGCAGGCGGATCGCTGTGTGTTCGAGGCCAGCCTGGTCTACAAAGCGAGTCCAGGACAGCCAAGGCTACATAGGGAGACCCTGTCTGGAAAAACAAAACAAAACAAAACAAAATTTTACCTTGATGAAGGCGTATTTTCTATATGCCATAGGCAGTTGCAGAGTGCAGCCTGGCATCTGGCTAGCCTGAGCTACATATCAGGTTTTCTGGACTTCCCAACTCTGTCCCACCTCAGGGGATGGATGAAAGCTCTCTCCAGTAATGTCAGGTATGTAATATAAACCCAAAATATATTACTCCTTTGACCCATTTGAAAGAAGGTAATGTCTATCATAGCAGACTTGCTGAGCCCGTGGGATTGTGGTTCCCAGGTTAAGAAGAAAATTAGGTTCTCTAGGGGCCTGGAGCAGTGCTTGTGGGACTAAGTGTCCCAAGTATGGTTTTCTGAAAGAAAAAAAAAAAATCACTAGGTTTGACATGGTGAGAGGAGGCAAGCCAAGCAAGGCACTCAGCTAAATGTTCTCACAGGTGACACATGCCTCCCTGCCTCTCCTCCCCCTGCCCCCCTCCCCCCTCCCCCGTGGAGATTTCAGCGATTCTCAAGGCAGGCGCAGGGACTTGGCCTCAGAGGCTGGCCACTTGGTTATCTAAGGAACTTTATTTATTTATTTATTTTTTTAACAATCTGAAAGAACCCAGTTGCAGCCATTTTTCACAAAGCCTGAGTACCCTGAGGTGGGCGGAGATGTCTTGCATTCCACATGGAACTTTCTCCCTTGCTTGACCCCAGGGACAGGTTCTCTGTCTTCAGAGGCTTCAAGGAAAGGGGACAGGATAAGTCCTCTTGATAGACAAAATGGCTTTAAATTATGTCTGGGACATCAGAAGATCTGCTCAGTCCCACCATCTGACTTTGCTTTTGCTTTAACTAAACTGAGTCGCGATTCTGGCCATTTCCTACACAGACGTCCGCCTCTGTGTACCTGTCCTTGCTGGGATACTCTTTAGTCCTTCCTCTCTGTATAGTGGCGCCGGTGCTTTCCTTTTCTGTAAAGATACCGGATTGTTTAGCATTCATTCTCCGGGCCATAGAAAAGACGGATTTCTGTGCCTTCAACTCGGTGGCCACCGACATTCCTACCTACCATCTCTCCCTCCAAGCCGAGTTAGAGTTAGAGTCGGTGCTGCCTTCAAGGCAGGTAAACTGATTTCCAGAAGTCTAGCGCTTTTTTAGGGTCTTAGGAACTCAGACTTCCCCTAATTCGGCTCCGCCCCTCCCTCCTCTGCGATGCCCTCCCTCCTTCCTGCCCACCCCTTAGTCGGCTCCGCCCTTCTTTCCTGGTTCTGTGCCCCGCCTCCCACCCCGCCTCTCACACACTTGGCCCTGCCCCCAGAGCATGGCGTCATGGAAAGCCGGGGTGGAGCCAAGTCCTGGACTCGCTTTGCCCGCAGGCCACACCCTTTGTGAAGATGGGACCTGCCACCCTGGCGCGGTCCCTAGCGGCCTGAGGGCTCTGCTGACTGGGGTGAATGGCCTCCGCGCGAGCAGGCCCGAGGCTCAGTTAGAGACCACAGAGACATTTCCGCCTTCTCCCCTGCGTGGAGTTCTCTGAATCCCTCTCAGATTTTCTCTCCTGCTGAGAATGAGGCCTTTTACACCGGTGAAAGGAAGGGGGGGGGGGGGCGCTCAGAAATCCGACGCGTTCTTGGCTCTTCCCTGTGAAATGCGATTTAAAATAGCAACATTTAACTTAAAAAAAAAAAAGAGTTCACGTCTGTTGTAGATTAATTCAGAAAACGAAATAATCTTTGTAGTTACCTTGGTAGGCTTTTCCGTAAGCGCTGCTTGCTTTTATAACTGTTCTAATACAGTTTTAAGTATAGCCTTGAGTTACCCTGATAAAGGAAAATGTCCATGTCTTATCTTGCCCCCCCCCCAACACCAGTTGAAAAGTAGAATACTAAAGATATTCCTCACGAACAGTTACTGCATCTCAGAAGTCCCTGTTGTCAGCTTTTGTGTCGTTAATTGTCCCATTTTCTGTATGGAGCCTTGCGGTTGCTAGACTCAGGGCAGATTAGCTCCTCTCCAAACCCCAGGATCATAAAACACCAGACTTAAAAGAGATCAAAGGCAGCGAAGGGATTTCGGGGGAGGGGCGACGGGGAGACGGGCGGGGGAGGGGGACACACAGGAGACGGCTGGTGCTTTAGAAAAGAGATAGTCTTTGGATTGTGGGTACATTCTAATTTTCACAAATGGCAAGATTACCATCGAGTCGAACAGCAGGAAGACTTTGAGAGGCAGTAAACGCCACTTTGGAAGGGGACCAAAGCACCAGTCCCTGGAGAAAGTGGCTTGGGACTCCCACAGACAGCCTTTCCCAGGCAGGCTTGCCTAGGGCTTGGCCCCTGGGGATACCCCTCTTCCTGCACCCTGGCTGCCTGCCCCTTTTCTCCATCTGAGAGTATATTGATTGACACCTGTGGGAGCCTCTGGGGAGGCCTCACTCTACACACAGGAAACCACCTTCCGGGTAACAAGAATGCCTTAGAGTGAGTCTCTTGTGAACAAACCTCACAAAAGCCTTACTTAGCTCAGCCCTGGGTTTTTTGTTTTGTTTTGTTTTGTTTTTGTTTTTGTTTTTGTTTTTGTTTTTGTTACAACTAGGCAAATGGGGCCAGGCTGGTGGCTCACGCCTGTAAATCCAACACTTGGGAAGCCGAGGCAGGAGGATGGCCATGAAACTGTGCTACAAAGTGAGACAGTTTCAAAACCATGATAGCAAATAACAACAAAAGTCTGAAAAGTCAACGGAGCTGGGTGGTGTGGCTCAGCGGTAGAGTGCCCACCATATATCAGTCCTTGGCTTGGATCCCCAGCACCCCTGGCCTTCCTCCCCCTCCTGACCGAGATTAGTCGTCGTCATCATCATCATCATCATCATCATCATAAACATTTTGGTATCATTTACAGCGAGACACTTTTCCTATCAATTGTCAGTGACCCAAGCTCATGATACAGATAGAGAAACCTGTGGTGTCACACACACACACACACACACACACACACACACACACACACACACACATCAGCTTGAAGTTGCACAGGGCCAGGGAAGGCCGGGCCAGTACAAACACTGAGCTGTGGTTTAGAGACCAGTTTCTGACCTTTCTTCCACTTTAGGCTACTCAGCTTCCTGCTAGGGCTCAGCCGTTGCCCTGGGTTGGCAGCACGCTGTTAACAGATCTGCAGCCCTCTGCGAGAGAGCCAGAGGGAGTCTGCAGGCACTGAGTAAAACAGTATCCTTGGCTTTGTCTCAGATGTGCCCGCCAGCTCCGATTTATGGAATTTTATTTTACTTCCCCTGGGCCACTGTGCCGTGTTTAGTAGATAAGTGTCATTTACTTGTTGGTTCCTTTACAGAACCTCTGCATCTGAACACTTTTCATACCATAGTTGGCATTTAGACAAATGTGACCAGCGGGCATGTTCTGGAGTTCAACAAACCTACCTAAATCTATACTCCACTATTGACCAACAATTGTCTTTTTAAAAGAATCCCTTGCTGGGCGTGGTGGCGCACGCCTTTAATCCCAGCACTCGGGAGATAGAGGCAGGCAGATCGCTGTGAGTTCGAGGCCAGCCTGGTCTACAAAGCAAGTCCAGGACAGCCAAGGCTACACAGAGAAACCCTGTCTCAAACAAAAACAAACAAACAAAAAAATCCCTTAAGCAAGTCCAGGACAGCCAAGGCTACACAGAGAAACCCTGTCTCAAACAAAAACAAACAAACAAAAAAATCCCTTTTCTTTTATTTTCTTTCTTATAAAAGGTGCTATATACAAAACATAGGTGTTGCACAGGCTTTTCCTGGGTGCAGAGGTGTTATAGCAATTGATATGTGTGTAGGCGTGGGTGTCTGCATGTGTGGATGGAGGTGACTGTCTTCTCCCTCTCCTCTTGACCCACTGAGTCAGCATATAGCATGCTCTTCCCGTGGATGGACAAGTTACTTAGGCACTCCCAGATTGCTTCTCATCTGTAATACAAACATGTTTCCCTCCTTTGCACTGGACTGAAAGTGACTCACGGAACAGGACTACACTCATAGTAGCTCTCCTCTGGAGGGAGTGTAAATGGACTGGCGCTACAGTGTGTCACGTCTATGTCACAGGGGTGGGGGTAGGGGTTAGGGGGTGAGGGGTGGGGGGTGTGCTTCTCCAATTTTCTACTCCCTCTGTTTCTCTAGCCCTCTCCAGTTTCACTGCTGCAGTTCCACACCCAGAGGCCTCAGGTTGACTGAGCTGGGCCTAGCAGGGCAGGGGGTATACCTCAAGCCACATCCAGGGTGAACTTTGAAGTTTAGGTGTGTCTGAGGTTAGCGAGCTACTAGGAAAGACTGTTGGAAACCTCACCCTGCTCTCTGCTTTCTCAGGCAGCTCCACCTGCTTCTTTCTCCTGCACATGTTCCTCCTCCTGCCTCCTTCCCCTCGACACAAAGGGGTGTCCCCAGCCCAGTGGCATCTTGCCTGAGTTGCTAATAATAGAAAAGGGTACATCTGCCAGGAGGTGAGGCAGAAGCTGTCCCAGCTCGGCTCTTTCGCGCCAGTCCTGGCACAGTCTAGTAGGCTGAGTTGGTAAATACCCTTATGAGCAGAATGAGTCTTTGTGTGTCTTGGAAACTCTTTCTGTCCCCTTCTTGGGGGTCACAGCATCAGAAGGAAGGTTGATGGGGGATGCCTTTGTCCTTGAGATCTTGGTTAAATAACATTTCACATAGCTCTAGGCTTTCAACACAGCACAGATCTGGAGCTGGTGTGCTGCCTACTGCAGAGCCAGCTGCCAAGGTGGGAAGAGGGATATGACCTTTAATTTTTATCTACAAGGCAGCATGCTAAGGTTGTCCGTGTTCTTTTCAGGGCTCAAAACCCAAACTGAGTGGAAGGAGAAAAGGGAGGGAGTTAGATCTTCCTCATTCTCCTCTGGTTGCTTGAACCAACGGGCTATTTATTGTGTGGTTGCTTGGAGAAGCTGACTTGGAAATCAAGGACACTTCTGGGCAGCTACCCTGGGTTCTCCACCCCACCCCCTTTGGCTTTTTTGAGATGGAGTGTCACTGTAGTCCAAACCGGACGACTCTCTTTACCATTTTCCTGGATCAGCCTTCTGAATGCTGAGGTCACAGGTGAGTGCCACTCCGCCCAGGGCCCCAAATCCCTCTTAAGTCAAGGTATGACATCAATCCCTGACCAGATCAGAACACAATACTCCCAGCTTTCTGGGCTCTTCTCAAGGCAGTTTTCTGGGTCTCAGCATCGCGAACTTGGAGAGCATCTTGTGGTTCACAAAGCACTTTCACCTCTCTTTTCTCGCTTGGCTCCCACACCAACCTGGGATGGCACAGGCTTCTCTCGTTAGCCCTGTTTCACAGACGAGGAAGCCAAGGCTGCCAGAAAGTTGAGCTGCTTTTCGAGGTCACCGTGGGGAAGGGGGTATCACGTGGAAACGGCAATAGAACCCCACTTCCAATTGTAGCAGCAGAGTGGTGCCCCAGACTCTATTAAAGAACTTAGAAGAGCCTCCTGGGTGTCAGGGCCTGTGGGTAGTAGTGGTTTATACAAACTGCCACTCTTTGTCTCCTTAGAATTTGCCAGTAATATTGAAACCAAGATGGCTGACTTGCTGGGCCAGACCTAACCTGCACAGTGCTAAAGTGAAAAGAGATGGGATGGGGCGTCTGTGATTGTTGGTTTGTTTGTTGTTTGTTTGTTTGTTTGTTTTTCTGGATTGCTTTAAGCATAAGAACCCCCTGCAGGTAGGACTGAGTCTGAAGGCATCATGCTGCAGCCAGACCTTCATTTTACTACATGGAAAATTGGGGCCGCTCCGACCCTCTGAGCAGGCAAATTAGTCACTGAAGATGAAGACTGCCTTTGGATTGTAGAGTCTGGGAGTGGAGGGCTGGGGCTTGGCTCCTCCCACCTTTCCTACTCAGGGTGGAGGGGATTCCCTATTTTGACACCATAGGATATTCTAGCAAAACTGCAGAGGGTGACCCAGGCTGGAGCAAGCTAAGGGGAAGAGCTTGGGAGCCAAGACAGGACTTGGAAAAGCTCTGGGCAGATTTTAATGTGTGAGAGTTGACACCCAGTAGGGTCAGGCCCCAAGAGCTCTGTTTGTCTGTCGCTCTATGTGATTTTCACAGCAACACAGGCGTGTAGGCCCAACAGTGATGATTCCCACCAGTGCACAGAAAGTCGGTTCCAAGTTTTCCCAAGTTCCATAGTTAAGGGTGGCCAGGCAGGTGCCGGAGCTCTGGTTGGTCAGCTGACTTCTCTCTCGTTCAATGGTCCCCCCACCCCCACCCCAGCCTCCTTCCTCCCTCCTCCCCACAGCTCCCAGAGGCTTCTGGCCATTTCTTACCAGTGGTAAGGGAGTCACTTCTCTGAGGGCTAAAATGTTTCTGAAAAAAAAAAAGTGGACTCGTATGTGGCTCTGATTCAGTCTTTGCCTGGGTTTGGGGTGACTGTGGTGGAGGGAGCGGAGAAGAGCTTTGGTTGCAAGTCTTTCCAGGTGTGGCTTCTGCCCTCAGGCTGCTGATGGAAACTGCTAAGTGTTCCATTTTCCTGTGTCAAGCAAGTATTTCCCCTTGGGGTTACAGCAGCCACCTTCCTCCTCAGCACCCAGGGGGCGGGTGCACATGAGCTGCTGCAGAGAGAGCTCCAGGCTTCCTTTTTTTTTTTTTTTTTTTTTTGCATAGAGTTTTGACAGTCCCCATCAGTGGCCTTGGAAACAGCAAACCCAAAACGCAGTTCTCCTGAGCGGCCTTGTCCTCTGCCCTGTAAGAAAGGGAACAAATGACAGTCACCAGGGTGGTGATGCAGAGTCCTTAGCTATTGGGGTAACACTGCAGCCAAGTGCATGTGGCTCAATAGGAAGGTCACAGACTTGGCGTGTCATCTAGAATGAACCGGAACAGACTCTACAACAGTTGTTCTGAATGTGGGACGGGCGCACAGCGGCCCTCGGTGGGCAGGTTCTGAGCGAAAGGACACGAGGAAGGATGGCAAAGCTGGGAAGCGGGTGAGGGATGCCAGGAGAGGGCGGCTGAGCTGTTGAGTCAAGTTGGTTTTAGATATTTGCAGAACACCTTCCCACTTTAAAAGTCACTGGCTGGTGTGAGGTGACTGCACCTCACTGAAGCCCCCACTAAGCTGGTTTCTTAGAGCTTTCAAGCCTGAGGAATGCTGTGATTTGAAAACAGCCGTAGAGCGAAGCTAATCTCACCAGGACAACTGAAGTCAAGTGGAAACTGGAGGAGGAGGGCGACATATGGCAATGAAACATCCCAGCTCTGTCTGTCCTGCACACGTGCTGCTGTCACTGAGCCAACGAGGAGGAAGCACGTCAAGACAGCCTTTGTGTTTCATTTAACCTTTATTCACTGTTCACTAGAACAATGAACGCAAAGGGCAAGGAGCCTCATTGGCCACGTTCTCTCCGAGGAATAGGTGGGAGTTTCCTATAGCTCTCTGGCAGATTCGCAAGACATCCAGATTTAGACATCCATGCGCATCATGCTTCCTACTCTGTATGGTTAGGTAATAAAGCAGAAAGGCCAAGAAATGTAAATAGCTTGGGCCTGGAGAGATGGCTCAGTGGTTAAGAGCACTCGCTGCTCTGCCAGAGGACCTTGGTTCAGTTTCTAGCACCCACGTGGTGGTCACAACTATCTGTAAATAGCATGTGGTGTGTGTGTGTGTGTGTGTGTTGACATATATTGATACAAGAGTGTGTGCACCTATACTATAAATACACTATGTATGATACCTATTTCTACAACATTCGTACTATGATATTGGATGCCAGTAGTGTGTTAGCTACCCTTTTGTTGTCCTGATAGGATACCTGACTAAAGCAGCTTAGGGAAGAGAAGGCTGGCTCACAGTTCAAGGGTGGGGCGGTCACGGCAGAGACAGTTGACTATGACGCTCCCACAGTCAGGAAACAGAGGGAGATGAGTGTTAGTGCTCAGCTGTCTTTCTTTTTCTTCAATATGGGACCCCAGCCCATGGAATGGGTTACTGCCGCACATTTGGGGTGGGTTAACCCATTTTAAGAGCTTCCTCATAGGCCATCCCACAGGTTAGTCTCTTAGGTCATTAACAATCGATCATCACCATCACAAAAAGATGCCATGTCTGACCCTGTATCTTCTTATACATAAGTCTCTATTTTATGTCGATTTTGCTCTGTCTTCAGAAAGTGTTGATACTATGTCTGCATCATAGACTCTGTCTGTGCTGTATTGGGAGGACTTTATACCTATGGGGAATGCCCAAGGATCTCATCATAGGTGAGAACACAAATGCTTGTGGATAAGTCCACTTTTTTCCTCAGAAACATATCTCTCTCTCTCTCTCTCTCTCTCTCTCTCTCTCTCTCTCTCTCTCTCTCT
>OU015747.1:131625649-131636364 GCA_907169655.1 Acomys percivali
AGAAAGAAAGAAAGAAAGAAAGAAAGAAAGAAAGAAAGAAAGAAAGAAAGAAAATAAATTAACACTGAACAAAGTTAAGTCTGATGGCCCCTGGTGGGGGAAGCCCTGTCCCATATCACTAATAGGGTCCTGAATCTTTGAGCTTGAGGGAGAGTGTCTGTCTGTCTGGCCTTTGTATTAGGGAAAAGGAAAGGGCTAAGCTTGGGGAAAGGGAAGCGGAAGCAGCTTGTGTCCCACCCACCTCCCAGAACACATACTTTCCATTTTCCTCCCTGGTCATCCTGAATTCTGGAATCCTCTGGTACTTCGTTTATCCACTTGCTTCCTTTCCCTAAGATTGAAATGACGACTGCTTGAAACTATTTTCCTCTGGTTAGGTTTTTCCTTGGTGACCTCACTCAGAGACAGATGTGCCTAATAATAACATCAAAAGTTAAGGGGAATAAATCAACCAGCTGGTCCGTTCCCCAGAAGAGATGCTACAGTTCCTAAATATGGGCTGTCCCCAGAGGCCTTGGGGGGGAGGGCAGCTTCCCAAACAGGGATCTGGTCACTGCGAGAGGACGGAGGTCCTGGGACACAATGTTCACCCCGTGCCATTCTCAGGCTCCATCCAGATTCAGAGTTCATAAGATGCCCACCCTTGCCCTGGGACACGCACACTGCCCCAAGAGACAGCAGGTTGACATGGGCAAGGGCATCCTTCTCTTGCCAGATCCTCAAAGGCAGTGGGCATTTCAGTCCTGCCTCGTGGAAACTGTGTGAGGCCTGAGTCCAGTCTGCAAAGAAGGTTGAGATCCTTGGCCAGGAGGATCCTCAGGTCCATTGTCATTCCTCGGCCCCTGCCGGTCCAGATGTTTTCCAAATGACTCACTCACGCCCCTCACCCTTTCACTCCCTGCCCAGTGGGAAAGAGCGGTACTTGGCGAAGAAAACAAGGAGCCTTCTATAAGCTATGCAGAGAGGATGGGGACTCTTGTGTGGACCAGGTGCAAAGGTCCTTTGGGTAGAGAGTGCAGTGACACATATGGGTATTGCTGTGGCGTTTATTGAGTTTGTTGTCTGCCAACATAATGGTCTGGAGATGCTTGGTGGCATCTCAACAAACATGTTAAGTCCCTGTAGCCTAAGGCAAAAAGTGAAGGGAACACTGTGAGTGCCCCTGCTCTCCTGGGTGGGAGATCCCCACTTCCCACTTCGGTGGGCACACAAGCTGCCAGAGCGATGGGTTGAGCATGATCCCCCCCAGTTCTGTTCCCTTGGGGACACTAGCAGAGGTGGAATGTGTCCCTGTTTGTTCCTCTGAGAGAAGGAGGCAAGTATGCTATCTCTGGGACGGCCCTGTGGGATCCTCATACCGCAGAGGAGAACAGGCTAAGTAAGCACCCACTGCCAGCAGCAGGGCCCCAAGATGACAGATACAGGCAGGACGCTGATGACTCACACTGTTTATGAAAGTCACACATCCCCATAGACGTCAGGATGACCCAGGCCTCATGTTCTGAGGGTGATGCATCTTGCTCATACTTGGGGGTTCACTGGTGTGCCTTTTTGGCAACCCGTTTCCTGTGCCTCGCCTCCAGCAGTCTGCACGTGAACAGAGGCATGTCTGCTGAACTAAGGACCGGGAACAGCCTGTCAGGAGAGGGAAACTGGGTGACTCATGGCCCAGTCAGGAGCTGCAATCAGCTTCTGCCGGACAGGGCTGCAGAAGTGTCTTTGGAAAGAGGCTGGGGGGGCTGAGGGGGGCGACAGTTCTGGTTCTCAGCAGGTCTGCACTGTGTCACACGGCGTGCCGTTAGCCACAGGCAACTCAGCCCTATCTCTCAGAAATATGAATTGCTCCAGTGTGTCTCGCTTGGAAATAATTTTCTAAATATAGCTGTGTGATCCGCCTGTAAAGCCCTTCCTCAAAAGTTTCCTTGTTAGAAATTCCTTAGGTGGGAGTTCCCAGTACTTAGCTGGAGTTAAGAATTCTTGTCCCTTCTGCATGTTCACCTGTACCTCTGGGCTTTTGCACTTGTAACCTGGAAGTTTCTTCATCTCACAGGCTCAGAATGTTACAGGAGTGCTGCAGAGGCTGCGTTTCAGAACCAGGTTTTCTTCTGCAAGCTGCTTGTGAAAGGGGAGCGAAGGTGACATTTGAGCTCCTTCCGCTTTTGGTGGCTCCTTTCGCTTCCTTTCAGAGCCTGGCTTTCTAAAATGTCATCTTCCAGCTAGGAGAACGCAGGCTGCGCGCATTGCGCATGCGCGTGTGGCCACCCAAAGAACCTGCCTGTGCTCTTCCTCCACGCCCCGCCCACTCCCTGTCCCCCTCGCTGGCTGTGTGACTTTTTACCTCAGGAACAACAGTCATTGCTCACGGTAGCCCAGGGTGCCCTGGCTTGGGATGGAACCAGAAGGCCCACTGGTGGCCTCTGCCTGACTCCTGGGTCTGAATTGCCTGTGAATACTCACGCATGCTCAGAAGTGGCTTAGGTGTTTGGAGCAAGCTATTTATCTGGTGGGGAGTTGGACTGGCCTTTCCCTTTCCCCCTCTTTCTGGAGAGATAGGGCTCGGGGTGGGAGCAGGATGGAGAAGGAGGGTGTCAGGCCCTGCTACTGACACCTGCCAAGCCAGCCCATAGCTGCCTCTGCTGGGCATTATCTCCTGCAGGCTCCTGCTGTTGTTGACTTCAGAGAGCAGACAGGACTTTAAAGAGGTTGAGTGTAGAGCCACCCGTCCCCTCCACCACACAGGCAAAGTTCTGTTTAACTTTGAGAACAGCCTATTGTCGCCTGATGGCATTGGCCAAGTGGTATTTCCATCCTACAAGGATGGGAAAAACTGAAGCTCAGAGAGCTTTGGTAACCTGCCCAGGACTAACAGGATCTGAGCCCAAGTCCGTCTGGCCACAAAGCTGCACGTTACCAATGACAAAGGAGATAGCCTAGCTGAATGGTGCAGGCCTGGGACCCTCAACAGGCTTGCCACTTAGCATCTCTAGACCCTCAGACAAATCGTCTAATCCCTCTGTGTCTCTAGTATTCACATCTGTAAAATGGGACCACGAGAACACCTCCACGGCACCATTGAGATAACATTAGCATACGTTCGTTTTATATATATTAAATGCTTGGCACTGCATCTGCCTGTCAAAGGCACTTAGTACACATGAGTTGCTTGTTACTGTTTCCATGCACTTGTGGCCCTGAAGCCTGTGAAGTTCTCCCTACTAGGTGTGTTGGGACTGCCCTCCACTCACTCATCTTGGCTGAGGGATCCATCCCATCAAGGGCCCTCAGTAAATTTCCACCCTCTAGTAGCTCAGCCTTGTTATTTTGCATTTACCCAAGTAAAAATAAAATCTCTGGGGAAATGGGGGTGGGTGGGCGCCTGAGGAGGGTTGTGGGACCGCCTCGGTGCCTGGCTCCTTTTCCCAGACAAAGCTAACCGTCCTCTGTCCTCTGTCCTCTGCCTTTTTCCATGAGGAAGTGCCCAGGAGCGGACCCAGCCCCCCCCCCCTTTGCTCTTCCTGGCGGCCACTCCCAGTTTCCGACTATTGTTACTTCCCTCTCCCTGGGCCTGGTGCAGCCTTTCGAGCCAGAGGGAGGCCGAGGCGGGCCAGCTCCTGGTGCAGGCATGGCTTCTGCGTGGTCAGGCGTTTCCCCATTGCTGCCTCCTCCTCTTCGACTGCAATTATTTTTAGTTCTGAGAGGAGGAAGAGGAGGAGGAGGAGGAAGAGGGGAGAAGCCAAGTGGTGACCTTCACACCAGAGAGGGGCGATCGCTGGGCCTCCTGGCAGGGAGGCCCAGGAACATGAAGGACACCTCAGTTCTTGGATAACAACAACAACAAAGCCTGGATTGCAGGCATTGCAGGCCCTTTTTGGCAGCAGCTCAGGAAAGCCAGGCGTGGGGAGAAGAGCAACTGGAAGCAAGGTCTGCAGTGAGAGAGCTTTCATTGCTGGGGTCCCTAGTGTCCTGGCTGCCTGTGATAGTTGCTAGACATTCCAGAGTCACAGGGCAAGGAGGGAAAAGGAAGGAAAGAAATAGCCTGAAACCCAAAACCTTTCGGGTCCTCAAGCATTTTGCCTAAGGGCCGCACTATCTGGAGATGGACAGGTTGGGGACAGGAAGATGACATGCCCTGCAGGGTCTCAGGCATACAAGAGAGTGGGAGCATGGAGTGGGTGTGGGGGGACATCCACAGTAGCCCTGTGGCTATGCTGGGACCCTCTTTCTCTGTGGGTGGTTAGGGACACATGATTGCACTCCTGGGGAAAGGGGTGTGAGCCGACCTGTCCTTGTCAGCTGTGTCCAAGGCCTTGCCTCAGGGTTCTGGTGACAGGATGGGAGGGAGAGCAGCTGGTGGAGCATCCAGGGCAGCAGTTGGGGTACTATGCTCAGTCTAGAAACTGAGCCTTGAGTGGCAGCGGTAAAAGGCAGCTGAGCAGGAGGGGCCCCGCCCCGGGGGAGCTATACAAAGGCTTCCTGTCTCTGCCCAGGATGTGCTGCTAGGAGTACACTGACTGACAGCTGCCCCTCAGCAAGGTGATGCCTTCCACACCTGAGCAGTCGGGTTGGTGCTGGTGAAGACCAACCACAGATTCTGAAAGAGATACAGAATGCGCATCCCTAGGCCAGAACGGTCCACACCCTGAAATGCTCTCAACAGTGATCGACACAAGTCGCCACACCTGGGGAAACTGTAGGCCTAAGCTTCTCCTGATGAGTCACAAGCAGTCAAAACGCAGGCACCACAAATGTGTTATGTAGGATCACCTTGAGACTACGTGGATGAGGCGTGTGAATGAGGGTCCCACCTTAAAGATACAGCAGGGCAAATGTGCACACACTGTAAGACCTGGGGACAGTCGGGAACATTTCTGGTCCCAGAGATTTCACATATGGCATCCTCAGCCTTGTGGGCTCACCTAGTCTCAGCTCTCTGTGTAATTCCCCACTCTGGGCAGGCCGACTGTAGACTGAACAGTTCTAACGACGGCTCTAGGCTGCCCCCTTGTGGAGACAATGCAAGGTCTTGCCTAGGTGAGAAGGCAGTGCAAAGCCAGGGAGGTTTGAAAATATTGTTTAAGGGGGGAGGTGGTCGTCTTAAGTACAGCCTTATTTTTAACTGCAGCTGTCTGCCTTACCGGCAATTGGGGCTTGCTTTCTCGAACCTTCTGTCATCTGTGAGGGCAGCTTACTGGCCTTTGCGGCAGGCACAGTTTCTAAGCAGGATCCAGGAAGGGCCACTGAGGGCCCTACCTGCCTGGACCTGCTACACACCACCCTCCTCGGGCCTCTGCCAGAAGAACACAATGAACAAAGTTGGCCCGAAGGCCTGGGAGAAGCACCAGGCTTTTCCCCAGAGAGGGCGGGCACCGATCACTAGGGAAACCCTAGCTGCCTTTATGGAAAGACCAAAAGAAAGAGAAGGGGGTGGGGGAAGGGCATTTTCCCCAAACAGAGAACTCAATGCCATTGTATTTGACTTCTGCAAGAAGGTCTATTGCAGAATGAGCCCTTTCCAGTCCCACTTTCCAGTCAAGTGTGTGTGCCTTCCCCCGAGTATGTGTCAGCCAGGACCTTCTGGGAAAAGCCTGGGACTCAGAGGGAGGGGAGGGCAGGCCTCTTCAGGCCTCCCCCATCTGAAAGGTCAGTCTTGTGACAAAGTGCTTGCTGTCTGTGTGAGGCTGTTTTATAACTAGGGGAGGGACGAGGGGGGAATCTGGGCATCCTGTTGGCCGAAACAAAATCTTCAGAATCTTCAGAAATAAGTGGCAAAGAATTAGAGGCTGTGTGACCTGGAGCAACGCTAATGCCTCTGGGCAGAAATGTAAAGACACATGCCAACACTGTGAGGCTTCCCTTGATGTCAGCCCTGGGCCTAGCAACGCCACAGACACTGAACATGTGATTTCCCTGCATGCACACACATGTCCTTATGCGTGTACAGTCCAGCATTAGTCTGGTAAGATTTTTAGGAGAGTCAATGTGCAGTGATATTTTAGATATGTCCCCCTCATCTCTCTTGCCCCTAAAAAGAGGGAGAAGGGGAGATATTTTTCCTTTAAAATTATAAAAATAGGAACAGAATTATCAAGGGATTGAAATAAGAGAGACTCGCTGGAGAGGAACTGGTGAGCTTGAGGCCCAGGTCAGGCGGTGAAGGGACTGCTCCAAAGAGCCAAACCTCCTATGGAATGAATTTTGTTGACCCACAAAATATGACCGACCTCCCTATAGTGATGTCAGCTATTTGGGGATCCAACTTTGTAGAGCTTCTAGAACGGGAGTTCTCAACCTGTGGGTCATGACCCCTTTGTGGGGGTTGAATGATCCTTTCACAGAGGTCACCTCAGACCATCCTGCCTATCAGATATTTACATTACAATTCACAACAGTAGCAAAATTATAGCTATGAAGTAGCAATGAAATAGTTTTTATGTTTGAGAGGGTCACCACAGCATGAAGAACTGTATTAAAGGGTCACAGCATTAGCAAGGTTGAGAACCACTGGTCCAGGCAGAAGCAGATGGAGACACTGGGATCCGTAGCCTGTGACTATATGGTCAGGATTTAGCGCTGTGGGCCTTGGGGGTGGAGCTTCATAAACAACCAATCACACATTGGCTCACCTCATGGCCACCCCACTTGCCCTCTGGCCCTTTGGAAATGTCTGGTGAATTATAGCCAGCACTCTGTGTCTTGGAGGAAAAATAAAACAAACAAAAAGAATCAGAAGTCAAGACAAAGTGAATATTTATGGCTTGCCTGGGCTTGGCCACGTGCAGAGTAGAGCACGTGGTGGCAGCTGGGGCGGGGGCGACGGGGAGGTCTGTATCACCAGGGACTCCACAGAGCCACTGGGGTCCCGGTTACAGATGGGGACACTGAGGTCTCTCCTTGTCCATCCAAGGGCAGTGGAACTGAGAGAACAGAGGCTCCTTTCTACTCCAAAGCTTGACGGCTCTCAGCTCCCTCACCCTGCCTCTGTAGACAGAACAGCACTGTGGCGTCTCGGCAGTGTTTAGACAACATCTGACTGTGGGGGCAGCATGTCATTTCAGCTTTTCACTTGTGGGGTGGTGAGTCCCCAACCTGGCAGAGGACCCATCAAGCCGGTGCCAGATGGAGGACAGGCAGGCAGGGATCCACCAGGGACTACAGTGACTGTCTTCAGCTCCGCTTCTCAGCAACATCCTGGGCATGGCTATGCCAAGGCTGAGGGCCAAGGGCTCTTGAAAGGCGTGGTCAGCGGTGCAGCAGAATCTATACCCACCTGGCCTTGGAAAGGTCACACTCCACCACCCTCCCCACCCGAACATTTCTACCACATTTTGGACAAGGGACCCTCCGTTTCCATTTTGCGCCAGGCCCTTGCTGATAGCTACTGTACTTTGAAAGAGGTGGGGAAGAGGCCCCACGTCCCTGGTAATTCCTTTTCTGGCTGCTTTGTGAAAGAAGACATGGGCCACACTTAGAAACGATTCCTTCCTTTTGGTCTAAGGCACCATCACATCCCTGTAGAATAGCCACAGATGCCAGGAGGGAGAGGCAGCCAGAGGGTGTCATGCTCTGGGAAGCCTACACAAACACACAGAGGCAGACCTGACCAAGGCTTCCTCCTGTGAGCCCAGCCAAGACCAAGGCAGGTCCTCCGAAAACTGGTCATTTCTACCGAAAGACAGAGATGCCGGGGTAGGGAGTGGCAAGGCCCAAGGAGGCTTTGTGTACTGGAAATAGAAGGCCAAGTTGCTTCTGAAGCAGCTCATGGGAAGAGGAAAAAGGAAAAGGTGGGTCAGGCTGTGGCCGCCCCAGCTCCGATCCAGTGGCCCCAGCTGAGCTGGTAGCACTCGCTGCTGGTGGCCAGCTTCTCATTTCCCTGTCTGTCCCTCAGACTTCCAAATGCCTCAGCTGTGAAGAGGGTTTAGGGCCTCCTAGGTTGTGTTGTTTCTTTGGTTGGTTGGTTGGTTGGTTGGCTGGTTGGTTGGTTTGGTTTTTTCCCCTCTCCCCACTACAAACCCCTGTCCGTGTTCTCTGGCTATTTTAGCAAATTCCAGTGGGGCGCAGGCAGTGAAGCTGCCCAGAAAGGAGCGTCAGTGATTTCAAATCTCAGTGGCATTTCAACAGCTCTCATTCATCTTGGGTTTTAAAACCCACCTTCCCCAACCTGGCTGTTTTCTGATCCTTTTGGCCCAGATTTAACTGGATGAGCCAGGGCCCTCCTGCTCCTTGTACAACCCCGAGGTCTGATGGGTAAGAAATGACACAGAACAAGACTCAGCCACGCTGGTTTGATCAAGAGGACAATAACCCAGGGATTGGGTCAGCTCAACTCACTTAAGGAATTGCCCGGAGACTTCATGCCTGTGATTTAGTTGGCTTAAGCACTTGCCAGGATATCAGAGTGGAAGGCTCAGGTCTCCAGCAGTCCCGCACTCTCTCCCTTCCTGCTGGGCACACTTGCTCCCTTTGTGGTGCTTGCCTTACTGTCCACAGTGAGCTTCTATGCACACACACACACACACACGCACACACACACACACACACACACACACACACACACACACACACACTCCTCCAGAGCCGGCAAGCACACACCAGCTCTAATCCCACCCAGCAGAGTATAAACTTTATGTCACCTGGTGACCATGCTGGGAGAGATACCGGCCCCAGAACAGGACATCACCAAGGTTTGGTGACAACTAACAGCATGTTACAAAGGCTTTGGGCTCCTTTACTAAGAGGGTAGCCAGCCAGAGTCCGCTCAAGTCCGAGCCCTAGCTGCTCAGGGGGACATCTCCTTTGACTTTGTCTCCTGTCCCGGTGCTGGCTGTCACAAGCCCAGACAAGAGCAGTCATGGAAGGGGTCGCACTATGGACAGGCACAGAGGAGAGATTGCAGGTTCTCAGTGTGTAGGCTCTGTTTCTTAACAATTAAACTTTATTATACAACCCAACTAGCTTACAAAAGAAGGAAAAAAGGTTAAAGGGAAAAAAGAGTGAACCTTCCGGTATCCGTTCCACGGGACAGGTCCTTAGGTGTCTCTGGCCTGCATGCTGGTCCAGCCTGTTCGCTGATCCATGTGCACTCAAGCCAGGTCTGAACCTGCTGAAGCTCTCTCCTCTCCGCCTGCCTGAGTCACCTGCAAAGGGCAGTCTCCTTCCTCCATTGAGGGTCGATTAGAAAGACAATAGTCCAGGTGGGGTCCCCAGGTCTGCTTCCTGAATTCCAGGCCCAGGATGGTTCCACTCAGTCTGTCACAAGGTATTCATGGGGTGCCCAAGGGTAAAGCCCGCCAAGATTGCTTCCACCTGTGACAAAGCTTACAGTCTTTCCCACATCAGTGTGACCTAATCTTACCAGCAAGGGACAAGAGTGGACTAGAAGAGTGGTTCTCAACCGTCCTAACATTGTGACCGTTAATTAAGTCCTCGACCCTCTAACAATAAAATCCTTTTTGTTGCTACTTAATAATTTAAATTTTGCTACTGTTGTGAATCATAATGTAACTATCTGTGATGCCTCGTGGTCTTGGACAACCCCTGTGAAAGGGTCATTCAATCCCCAAAGGGTTGCAGCCCACAGGTTGAGAACCACTGGACTAGGGGCAACGTCTTACAGAAGCTGAGGTGCTTTATCTGTGAAACAGATGAAACATGTTCTTGTCACCATCAGGCTTTGTGGCAGTCAACACAAGGCCACAGGACCCCAGCCTGTCACAAGCACCCACACAGCAAGCCTTGTGCTGGCTGGGACTGATGCCTGTGTTGGCATGTCTGCTGATGTGAGTTCTGCCATCATCCACCACTGGACAGAGTGTGTGTGTGTGTGTGTGTGTGTGTGTGTGTGTGTGTGTGTGTGTCACAGAAGCCATGCCAGCTGGCAGTGTGTCCCCTGTACTGTCATACTCAGCACCCACAGTAATATCATTAGGCTTGTCATCCAGAGACTGACTCAGGCCAGTGAGTGAGGCAGTGACATGTCACTGCAAAGCTGACCACCGTCACTCAGCCAGCTTCCTCAGAGTCATGTTGAAAGGACCTGGTGGGTATAGAGGTCAGAAGGATCTGTCACACATTGGAACCTTTAGGGACACTCAGGGAGGGGCCATTAGAGACTGTGTAGATGACAAAGTAGCAGACCTGGAAACCCTGTCATGTGGGAGAGATGTCTTAACCCACTCTGGAAGTTCAGAGCCTGGGTTGGTGGTCTGAGTTTAGATAGAGTCTCTGCTGGGAGAAAGCCAGGGCTGAGCAGTCTAGTCCCTTGGTGCAATTCCTCCAGGTCACGGGGCTGCCTTCCTTTCCTCCGTTGTTACCTGCCCTAACTGGGAGAAGAGGCCTGGAACATGCTAACTCCCTGATTATGGTAGCCTCCTGCACACATTTACCTCCTGCTGCCTCCAGCCTCCAAGCCAGCCAGCTGGCTCCAGTTGTGCCAAATTCGTCTTCTCCAGAGTCTGTCCTCAGCTGCCTCTGCTGGGCAGCTCTCAGACCCTTTCTTCCTTAGAAGCTGACTGGGGGAGAGGGGTTGAGTTGGGGGTGTCTCACTGTACCAGCTAAGTTAGACTCAAACTTTTAGGTTTGTGTAACCTTCCTGTTTCCACCTCCTGAGTAGATGGGACTACAGGTGTGTACCACCCCACCTGGCACTCAATAGTCACAGGTGTGCACCACCCCACCTGGCACTCAACAGTCACAGGTGTGCACCACCCACCTGGCAC
>OU015747.1:131642071-131669905 GCA_907169655.1 Acomys percivali
CACACACACACACACACACACACACACACACACACACACACACACACGCACATTTCTTTCTTACCTTTTCCTGTAAAGGAGACACTTTACAGCTTGTTTGTCTATTATAAAAATTGCCAGCATTGTGCACATTTATTTAAAAAAAAATTGCCAGCATCATCACTCTCATGCTTTGGACCACTATGAAACGATGGTCACTTGAACACAACCCTATGCTAGGGTGACCTGATCACACAGATGGCTTCTAGCACACTAACGGGACACACCGTGAGTCACTGGTCCAGGGACCAAGCTTCTGAGCAGGAGGAAGTGAAGCTGTCCACTACCCTGGACCCCTGCTGCCCTAACTTAGAACAGGGTCCTTCTCTGTTGTCATCTTGGCTACACCTCACACAGCCAAGACTTCCTAAGGCAGTATGTGGCCAGGGACCCAGTGCCACTTTGTGAACGCCTCTGTTGGGGCCTGAGACAGGCTGACAACCTCCACAGAGCTGCGTGAGGGTCATGATCATATGCAGTCTGTCCCATGGGCCCCCTGCTGACTCTCCCCCCACCCTCAGAAAGAAGACGGCTCTGTGAACCGTGACTTCAAGAAGACCAAAACAAGGGAGCAGGTCACTGAGGCCTTCAGAGAATTCACTAAAGGAAACCAGAACATCCTGGTGAGTCACAGGTTTGGGGGTCGGGGGACCATCCTTTCTCTGACATAGCAAATGATGCCAAAACGCTAGCCCCATACTCCTGTAGGAAGATGGCGTGGCTGTCCCCAGAGAAGCTGGGGACACTAACTCATTCCCCTCGCTCACTCTTTCCTTGCACACTGCCCTTCCATGTCATGGAACAACTGTGGCAGCTAATAACAACTTTCCGTGCCTGCTGTTGCTAGGTGGGGGCTGTACTGAGTCTTCACCAGGTCCCCTCAGAAAGCCATCTGGTAAGGATAAGCAAGCAGACATTCTTGTCTCCATTTGACAGACAAGAAAACTTGAGAAGTCAGGGACACATAGGTAGGAAAAGACTGAGATAGGATTCACACCTAAGTTGGCCTGACACATACATGTCCCTGACTTCTTGATGCCTCCAGACCCAGACCCATAAGGCTGGACGCATACGGCAGGTGTGCAGTGCCCGTCCTTCTGTTCCGGGGTACCTGCTCAGATCACTTCAGACCTCGGAGTGATACCACTGACTGCATTTCCAGGAGGGGCTGATTGCTCTTGCGAGGGACTCCAGGACACTGCTGATTAGCCCTGCCTGGCTGTGTCACTGCTATGTGTGAATGGTCATTGAGGGACCCTGAATGGTGTGGGCTTCCCTAGTGGCCCTGTAGTTCTGGGTCATGAGACTCACAGAGCTGACCCCTGGGGATGATCAGGTACCCCATAGCTAAAACAGAAGGATCTGTAGGGGCTCCGTGGAGGTGACTCTAGTAGAGATAGTGTGTGTGTGTGTGTGTGTGTGTGTGTGTGTGTGTGTGTGGTCTTTAGTCAGGGGCACAGCACTCTGTGGTGGTAGTTACTATGGCAACCAGTCCTGGGCCCCCCTCCCTCTTCTGCTGGCTGATATGCTGGCATGGGCTGCCCCCTCATGGAGGAGGTTGAGGGGCTAATAGTGGCCTGGGAAAGGTGTCACTCTGAGCTCAGCTGGGGTAGATGAGGACGTTGGAGTGAGTGAGTGGTGCATGGTCACTGCTACTTGTAAGTCAGTGACTCTAATGAACTAAATCAATCTGATGCCATGGCCCCACCCCTACACACACAGAGTATGTAAAACGCTGACCATCTCTGCCCTCAGATCGCCTACCGGGACCGGCTGAAGGCCATTCGAGAAACCCTGGAAGTCTCTCCCTTCTTCAAGTGCCATGAGGTAGGTAGGATACTGAGCCTTCAAGCCTGACAGGCACGCCTTGCCTGCTTGACTGATACCGGTTGTCACCACTCCTGGTTCCAATAGGAAGTGGAAATTGCTGACCCAAGCCTCCCTCAGGATCATACAGCCCCAAGCCTTCCTCTGCCCCTCAAATACCTGGGTACCCCAGCTTTGTATCCTCCTAGCCCCGCCCCTCTCCCCTCCCTCCTCCTGGCCCTGTCATGTCTACCCCCGCCCCCCCTTCTCTCAATCCTGCCCCACCCCCACCCCCCTCCCGGCCCCATTTCCTGCCCCTCTTCTCACAGCCCCCGCTTCTCTCCAGGTCATTGGCAGCTCCCTCCTCTTCATCCATGACAAGAAGGAGCAAGCCAAGGTGTGGATGATTGACTTTGGGAAAACCACGCCCCTGCCGGAAGGCCACACCCTACAGCACGACGTCCCCTGGCAGGAGGGGAACCGGGAGGATGGCTACCTCTCGGGGCTGAACAACCTCATCGACATCCTGACAGAAATGTCCCAGGGCAGCCCACTCACCTGAGGCCACCGCCACCTTGCATACCCATGCCACCTTGCCTGCCACCTCTGCCTCTCCCCCACCCCACCCCCGCCTCTCTGGCTCCCCCCTAAGTCTTCTTTCATTCCTGCTTGAACGCCCACCTAGAACAGAGCCTTCCATCTGCACTACAGGACACTTTGAAGAAGAAAGAGAGATTTTTCTAGGTCTTTTTTCTCCCCCTTTCCTTCCTACGCCAGGGCCTGGAGGTGGCATTTCTAACTCTCCGTAAATAGAGCTACCTTGTGGAAGAGGATCACACAGAGCTAGGCCCTGCATCCTGCGTTCGGCTGGTCTTGGAGCCAGCATGGGTCTAGAAGGCCACCAGGATCCCTGGCTGCTGAGAGTTTTGAGAGATAGAGCCTCACTTCCCTCCGGGAGATACCCCAGAAATATCAGGCCCAGCCTGGCTACTAGTGGAGCCTTGGTGCCCCCTGGTGGCTGGTGCTATCAGTATACACAGCCTCATATGTGCCTCCCTATAGGGGGCCCTGAAGCCAGGCCAGAGTCCTGGTCTCTGGGAGTTGGGAATACAACCTCTGGGGATCTACATGTGGTTTTTGAGCAAAGACTCCTCCAGTGAGACGCCCCAGCTTCTAGGGACACTGTGTGGCCTTTCTAAAGATGCTAACTCAGGCCCCCCGCCGGCTGGTGTTAAGCCCTTGGGATCTGGGCAAGGCTAGGAAGAGTACCAGGATCAGCTGTTTCTAAAGAAGAGCACCCTTCCATCTGGGAGCGCTCCCTATGGATTCAGAGGGAATGTTCTGGGGATGTTCTGCCAAGCTGAGCTTTCCAGGGATGCCGGCGCCTCCTGGAGCCATGGCTTGCTGACCGTGATCTACCCTGCTATGGAAAGGTCCAGACCAGCCTCCAGGGACCTGCAGCAGCTCTGAGAGCCTGCCATGCCCTTCAAATCCATAGTAGTCACTCAGCCCTGCCTCCCGACCCGGGAGTCCCTCCTTGGGGGACCTCTTAACAGTTCCAGTTTCACTAGGCCTTAGGGAAGCCGGGTTTGGGCTTCTTGGAATGGTTCCTAACTTTCCTTAAATCACTCGCTCTTCCAGCTTGAACGACTTAGACCAGTGTTTCTCCAAATCATGCGGGTAGTTCCCAGGGTTCAGAGGGCTGCCCAGGGCTGCCCCAAGCCTTCTCCTTCCTGGAGTCATGAGCTTCTTGGAGTGCCATGGGGGACCATTGGAAATCACCATTTCAGCTGTGAAACAGGTAGCCAGTCTGAAGAGAGTACAATTTGTGTGACTTTTAAAAAGGCAAACCTCCCAGCTCTGTTGCCATTTGGAGCTATCTTCTGCTCCTCTGGGCTTGTCACTTCTTCTTTTACTGAGAGACTCTGGGTCACACATACAGGTGCTCTTTTTGGATGTCAGACCAGAAGTCACTGCTTAGGAACCAAGAGAAATGGGGTATGCACGTAGCAAGATGTGCTTTGGACAGGGGCAGTCAGTCATCTTGGCCTGTTACTCCAGCTCCTGGGGGTTCTAGAAGAACTGTTGGCTCATGTGACACATGTGTTTCCCCTTTCACACTGGGTGGGTGAGTGACAGTTGGTGGAGGCGGGAGGTGGGACCCACGAGGATGTATAAGTACAGATTTTTAAAAAGGGAACGCATTTAAACTTCCTGGCTCCTATTCGGATGGGTGGGTGAGCTCCTGTGTGGGCTGACTTGCTAAAGGTCATGCCCCCTGCCCCCCATCAGCAAGCCCAAACCTTGTGACAGCAACGTGATTGGGAGGCAGCCTGGAGTGGGGGAGGGCAGTAGCAACCGGGCAGCCAGTTGCTAGAGGGCTTGAGGGGACCCCACGTTTTTCTGGGAAAGAAAGCATTACTTGCAAGAGTCTACTCCTATGATCTGGCCAAAAGTTCCCTCCTGCCATCTCAGAAAAATGTTAGCTAAAGCAAACTATGCTACGAACAAAAACGCCAGGGACCATTTAATGTCTGTAAGAAAGCAAACCTTGCCAAGCACTTTAGGAAGGCCACCTGTCACAATAATGTGCTAAGACGCTGTTACAGGGGCCAGTTAGCAAGAGCCTTAGGACAGTGCCGGGCAGTGCTTTGCGCTGGGGGTGATGTAGGTGGGAAAGTGGTATAGAAAGGCATCTTTCTAGGGTTGTTCTGTTGCCAAGGGTTGTATTTTTTGTTTTGGTTTTTTGTTTGTTTCTTTTTTTTTTTTTCTTCTTTGTTGGATTTTTTATTTACCACGCTAGCACCCACACTGTATTTCCCAAACCTGCTTCCACTCTGCCAAAGGCCCTTCCTGCCTGCCCCACTGGGATGGACAGAGCTCAGACGGAATTTCCCCCAGAACCTCTGACAGTCTGGTAAACTCTGTTCAGTCTTGGTGGAGCCTCCCAAGGTCCCAGCCACACGGGCGCTGGGACATGGGACAGGCTACATGTACCTATGTGCGGGGTCCACGGGCCCCCCTGCTTTTGGACTACCAGATGTCTTGGCGGTCAGCTCTGCTTTGCACACCCTGAAGGTTGCTTCAACCGCTTTCCTAGACTAGGCTTTAGTGCCCTTTAGGAAGAGTTTAAGTTATATTTATTTTGTTTTTGTTTTAATTGCACAAAACACTAAGATGAAAGGCTGGGCTGTTCTTCCTAAGATCTGCCCGCCTCCTGGGGGCCTTTCCTTCCTGTCTGGAGGAGCCCCGAGCAGCTGTGGCCTCAAAACGATGCTGTTCACCTTCGGCTGGCTGTATTTAGCTGCGAGATCGCCTGCATTCTGCCAACCCTGTGTGTATAGGCCCCGCCCCTGCTCCAGGGTGCACACCCATCAGTGCCTTTTGGAGAGGAGACAATCATCCAGCACCCTGACAGGCTCCCCTCCTCTGTACACCTCTCCCCTTGGGACTGTTACATCCCCTGCCCCGTGCCCGTGCCCGATAGTCAACTGTAGATGCTATCTCCCTTCCGAATAAATGCTTTGGAGATCATCAGTAGCTTGATGTGATCTTTCTGCCTCCCCCTCCCTCTCCCCTTCCCCTTCCTCCTCCCCCTCCCCTTCCTCCTCCCCCTCCCCTTCCTCCTCCCCTCCCCCTCCTCTTCCTCCTCCTCCTCTCCCTCCTCCCCCTCTCCCTCCCCTCCCCACTCCCTCCCCCTCCCCCACCCTCCAACTATGATGACCTCCAGCAGTGGATGTCAGGAGGAGTAACACTAATCTGCAAACAATGTGAAACACTCTTCTTTGGAAGGAGTCTTCTGCATTCTCAGCTACAGCTTTAAACAGTGGCTCAAGGACATTGGCCAGTGACAGAAAAGGTCCCCCGCCCATGGTGACCTCCGCGCTGGCTGCATCCCATCACTCATGCTGCATCACCTGTAATAACAAGACTTTATAGTCTCCGCTGGTCAGATGGGGAAACCGAGGCTTAGAAAGTCAAGCAACTTGGCCTGGGAGAAAATATTCGGAGCCAAGCCGTGCCACCCTTAATGAAGGAGTGTCAGGGTCGGAGATCTGGGTTCCAGACCCAGAAGTGGCTCAGTTGAGCGCCATAGCTACATCTCAGGGAGACCCTTGAGAGCAAAACCCTGGCCTCATATGGAAGGCCATGTCCCTTCCCAGCTCCTCTCTGGCTCTGCCATAAGCGGCAGCCACCAAAGGACACTGGTGTCTGTGTTTCAGAAGGCTGCCCAGCTCACTGTGCAGGAGACTGGTTGTGAGGGAAGCTGCAGACCCTTCTGAGCAAAGCCATCCCACAGCCCCAAGGCACTTGGCAAACAAAGCCCTGCCCCAAGAAGCATACAAGTGATCTGCCAGTAAGTCAAGTCAGTGCCCTCTTAGCTAGCCCCAGGTGACCTGTATTCATGGCCAGAGCCCTAGGCCTGGAGGTGGAGACGTTGCCTGAAAAACCCTGAGCTGGCCACATTCTTTATACATGTTGTCCAGAAGTGTATGACCAAACCACATCCCTGTCCTCAGAAGTGGCATTGCTCCTTGTCACCTGGGCCCCAGTACCTCACTTTTCACCAGTCCCCCCAGGCTAATATCCACAGGAGACCAGGGTCACCCAGTCACAGAGCCCTCATCGCCTTCACCTGAGGTCTTTCTAGCAGACCCAGGAGCACCCAGAGAAGTGGGTAGCCTGTTGCCTGCTGCATTTCAGGGCCACTTTTGGCACCAAGTGCCTAAGCCGAGGCTTACATATTCCTGCTGGCACCTGGGGCAGCAATTGTGACCAATTTCATTTCATGGGACATCTTTAGGGGGTGAATGTTCTTCCTGGCTGGAGTCAGAACAAACACCTCAGGGAGGCAGGGCAGGAATCTATATCCGGTTCAACTCTGCAGCATCAACCCCTGGAGTGGCGTCTCTGCCATGGCCCAGCCATGCCTGACAGCACAGGACCGAGCCTACTTAGGCACTCATCCCAGGAGGTGGGGAGGGAAGGTGGTATCACCACCTGTTACCAAATCCTTGGGAAACAGCAAGATCCGTGGCCATGCCCTCTGGCTAGTCTTCTCCCCAACTCTTCCAGCGGTGAGGGGTGGGGGGAGAGAAGTGGCATGGGAGAGCTGACTCCTTCCTATCCTGGAGGGAGAAGCAAGCTGAAATGAGGGCGTCCCCAAAGATTACACTTGAAGCAGTCTGGAGAGTTCTGTGTGATTTGAGTGACAAGGAGCCAGGAGCCACTCTGAATCTATGACTATGCTGGAGTAGCCTGGGGACTCATTTCATTATCTGCCAGCTCCATTAGCCCTACCACAACCCCCCATGTCTGTACAGGCTCCTTGGTTGTCCTGCCTTCATTGCTCAGCCTAGCAATGACCCTCACAAAACGTCTGACTTTAGAAACTCTATATTAATTGAGAGGGAGTTGTGAGGCTAGCCTGCGATACAGTGTCCATATGTTCATATACAGCCATGTTGTGTTCATATGAGAAATATAGGCTACCAGCTCCCATAAGTCCAGAGGTGGTGTCTGACTAAAGAGGCTCCTGCCTGTATCAGCCCTTCTGAATCCTACACAGGAATATCTATTACACACACACACACACACACACCATAGCTGACTCTGCATTCCCTGCCCTCTCTCCCACCCTTGGGCTATGCAGCTGCCCAAGCAGGCATCCTCTTAGAAATTAGATGGTATAAATAAAGTTTTATTAGAAACAACCATGTCACTTTTTTGTTTGTTTGTTTGGTTGGTTGGTTGGTTGTTGGTTTTTCGAGACAGAGTTTCTCTGTGTAGCCTTAGCTGTCCTGGACTCACTTTTGTAGACCAAGCTGGCCTCAAACTCACTGAGATCCGTCTGCCTCTGCCTCCCAAGGGCTGGGATTAAAGGCATGCGTCACCATGCATGGCTCCTTGTCACTTCTTTTGCCCCATGACCACAGGTGACAAGTACACTGCCATCTACGGGGGCTGCAGAACTAAGATGTTTATCGTTCAGCTCCATACCGAAAAAGCCTGCCAAATCCTGCTCGAAAGTGGCTGTGACCAGCGGATATGAATTGCTAGGTGTCAGGTGATTGACAATAAAGTAGGTTAGTCCTCACAAAACCTCCGTGAGATGGACCTTGCCGGTCCTGTGTTCCGCATGAGAGAGCTAGGAGACAGCCGACCCTGGCTTTGGACCAAACTCGAGACCTGCTATGCTTCTCCACATCTGCCTCCCTGAGCAGTCTCAGGTGTGCCCTGGTGCTTGGCTGTGTCGCGGGATTCCTAGGACAGCCCACTGCTGCCGGTGCCTGAGCTAAATGGGAGCAGAGCTACCAAAGCCCAGGGGCCAGGCACCTGGAAGTCCTGTTCTTCTGAGGGGCTGGAGACCTGAGGCTGCTAGAGTGGGGGGCTGTTTGCTCTAGGCTTGGGGGTTCTAGGCTCCCCCCAGGAAGCTCAATGCCAATTGGCATCCATGCCATCCAGTCCCCTTTCCCCACAGACTGAGGGTTCAGAACGTTGTCTGCTTGCCATTCGCAGCCTGGCTCACACGCCTTTCCACAGAAATGCAGAAAACACATCCAGTTCCCGAGAATGCCAAGAAACAGCCTGTGTGTCATTTTTTTTTTTTTTTAACCAATTTCATTTTCACTGTGACAGCTGTGGCCCAGCTCCTGGCATTCAGCACACCGTGCACAGACCCGAGATGACACATTCAATAGAGAAATGAGACTAGGAAGCAAACAGCATGGATAAAAGGCATTTGTGCATCTTGCAGAAGATGGGGGAGGCTCAAAGGCAGGTTTTGTGGAACCAAGAGACACCTTAGGTGACAGCCACAACCCAGGATAGGCGCCAATAAAAAGTTTACAAGAAAAAAAAATATCCACCAGGCACCGGAGTTGTGCCCTGTGGTCTCTGTACTCCACACACATGGGCCTGGGGACCAGGGCTATAATGGACATTTAGAGGCCACAGAGTTCAGGCCACAAAGGTAGATAAGCATCATTATCTGTTCCAGTCTTTCCTCCCTGTATCTCTCCAAACTTCTGAATGAGCAAAGTGGGATTTAAAATGGGGGGCAAAGCAAAAAGTCCCACATGAACTCCTGTCCTTTTCAGTGTGGTAGCACGTGTCATTTTAAAAATAGTTTCTGCATATTATAGACAAACAGAATCTGTCACAGCTTTTGACAACAACAGCCCTGCTCTATTTCAATGAGGAAAAAAAGTTGCCCAATTTTAGTCATGCTTTCTGAGAACACATGCTTGGCGTAGATTCAAGACAGCTGAGACACAGCAAGGCCCTGCTAGAGAGCCTGCCCCCTTGTGGACATCAAGGTGCATTGCAAGACAGCACTAAGACATAGACGCTGGTCAAGAATGCATTTAATTTACACATGATACATGATACGTTGCTGTAGTAAATACTAGACCCCAGGTTTAAGGCACGATGGAGATGGTGGTCAGATAACAGGGGTGTGTGGTACAGTGTAGAGAGTTCCGTGGCAGAGGAAGAAAAGGGGCCCCCTAGGCCTGACAGGGACATGAAGGTCACTTAGGAAAAGCTTTGCAAAAAAAATGCCACAGAAACAAGTTTAGAGGCTGAGTGTGAATTATCAAGAGAGTTGAAGGATGGGAGGGATCAGAACACACAGCCACAGAGACATGGAAGGACACTGTATGTGGCTAGATCCATGTGGAGCTAGCAATGTGAGCACAGCTAAATCTTGGGCTTGGAGAAGGACTGGAGGAAGAGAATGGTGCATGTGGAGTTTCTCCCAGTGACAAACAGGTGTCCCTGGAGGCTCCAAAGCTATGACTGAGGACATGAGGGCACTCATGTTTGTGGGAAATGGTGCTAAGTCAGTGGAGAGAAGCCAGGCCCTGCAAGAAGGCCACGGCCATAAACTGGAGAGAAACTACGGAGGCTGTATGGATGCCATGGCCACGGTGAGGAGTGCCTCTGGGGCCCACAGCATGGAGAAAGCCAAGCTTGCCAAGTCAGCCGCTCTCACTCCTGTCAAGCCAGAAAGTCCTGCCACCCTCTCCTAAGGCACGGCTTGTCATCGCCTTCCAACTTGTTCACTTCCTGCCCAGCTTCTTTCGGGTTCTAGTGAAACGCTTCGAGCCTCTGCTCCTGCAGGCTTGTGGTTAATCGCACAAGCCAGATAGCCAACACTTCAAAAAGGCAGCAAGCCAAGGAAAACAAATTGTGCTCCTGTGGTAGGTGCGAAGGATTCCTTCCATTTTAGGGAGAAAGTGGGAGGGGCAATATTCAGGTGTGCTCTGTGTCGCTCAGCAAGCCAGGTGCTTTTAATTTCAGTTACCTGGCTCAAGGGCACAGCTGGCAGGAGAAAAGCAAATGTGTCCAGGAGTCAGTGCTAACTTGCTGGATAGTTTGTGCCTGAGACACACAGCCCTCTCTGTAAAGTGACGCGCATCCCAGCTCCTGATTTGTGGAGAACACAGTGGGTATGGCTGGCAGGACACTGGCCACTGCTGCCCCCCTGCCAAAGGGCTCACGAGGCTGTTACCTCAAGTTCTCAGTCCTCCAGCCCTAACTCACTAATCAGTGACCTCAGGGGTACCCGAGGTGCCTTGCCAGTGTGAGCAGGAGTGTGCGCTGTGCTGGACTGAACACATCAGTCACAAACTCAGAATCGCCCATAATGCATTGGGGCCACGTTAAGGGAAAGAAATTAAAAAGCGTTTTCCCTTGGAGTAACTTACCCAAAAGTAAGCCCAGATTTTGAGTTCTTTGCTTCTCTCTCCCGGTGACTTCCTTCGTTCCCTGGCTGTTGTATGAGTCTAATCTGTGCCTGCCTGGATGCCGTCATCGGAATCCGTCCCTGTATCAGTATCTGAGTCTGTGTAACAAAGGCGCATCACATGGGGGAAGCGATGGGGGATATTTTGCAGAAGTTGAAAGTACCTTCAACAGAGTTGTTCAAGAGATGAAATATTCTATGAGCATATACAGGGGGAGGAGGTCCCCCTCAGTCATAGGGGAGGGCAGTAAGGGGAAAATGGGAGGGAGGGAGGAATGGGAGGATACAAGGGATGGGATAGCAATTGAGATGTAATATGAATAAATTAATAAAATATTTTTTTTAAAAGGAGAACAGGGAAGACATTGAGCAAAAAGAGGCTTCCAGGGGTAAGTACTGAGCTAGGCAGGCACACACACACGTGCACACACACACACACACATACACACACACACACACACAAAGAAAGAAGGAAGCAAAAGGAAAGAGGGGGGATGAAGAAAGAAGGGAAGACTAAGACGCAATGAAGAAAAGGTAGAAATAATAAAGGAAAGGGGAGGGAGGGAGGGAGGAGGGAGGGAGAAAGCCTGCAGTGGCAGAGCTAGCACTTAGCCTAAGGAATGGACCACACTCCCTGCCCCTCTCCCTTCTGCCCTGCTTGGCATGTTGGCATCTTGCTCCAAGGAGTAGGAGCTTTAGCCACAAGTCGCTTCAGATTTACAAACTATAGCCTAAGGACCACGGTGGGGAACTTGTCCAGGTTGCGAGGCTCAGGGAAGACATTAGGCTATCCAGACAAGTGCAGCAGGAGGGGCTGGCATGCTCTGGGCCTGCCTGGGGCTGCAGACTCACTCTGGCTCAGAAGTTGGTGGCTTCTGGGGTTGACAATCTTCCAGCATCACATGGGTGTTAGTAAAGCAGGAGTTTGTCCCCTGTCAGAGCAAGATCCGCTTGTGCAACACTGGTTAAGGTAACTCCTAGGCTAAGGGTAGCCAAGAAGGACTTGAGTGTCAATAGTGAAGGCCATGTCTATGAAGAGAACTGCAACAGGTACAGAGTGGGTGGGACACCATGGTGTCAGAGGAGATGCCTCTGCTTTTCCAAAGGACCCAGCATGGTGCCCAGCATCCCTAAAAGCCAACAGCAGAAATGGCTCCTCTGCCTCCTGGTTCCAGAGTCCCTCCCCCCCACCTGCTGGCCTGAAGACCCTTTGGGCAGGCGGGGCTTGGGGGGGGGCATTCCAAACTCAGTGGCCATCAGGCAAAGAAGGCGCTAGCACACAGTATCCAAGTCTCTAGCAGGAATATAGTCTCAAACTAGTTTTGCATCCCTAGGTTTAACTCAGGGGTACCCAAGGCCCTAGCTGAGCCTCACAGACCCTGGGCAAGAGTGGGCACTAAGGCCATCCCATGTCTGCTGGGCCCTGGGCTGTGTCCTGGGCCATGAAAATTGCTGTTCTATCCAAGTGACCTGTCTTTCTTTGGGACATTCCCCTTCTACTGTACTGTCACATGACCATCTCTGTCATTCCTAGTTTATGGCATAACACTAGTTGGCTGCAGTTGCCATAACAAAGAACCACAGGCCTTTGACACAAACAGAAAGCTCACAGCGCCAGAGGCTGAAGTCCAGGATTAAGGTTCCCTCTCTCGTGACTTGCAAATGGCCACCTTCGTGCTGTGTCCCCACACCATCCTCCGTTTGCACGTGTTTGGATCCTGGTCTCCTCCTCTTCTAATGATTTATTTATTTATTTATTTATTTATTTATTTATTTTTACTTTTTTTTTTAAATTAATTTATTCTTGTTACATCTCTATGGTTATCCCATCCCTTGTATCCTCCCATTCTCCCCTCCCTCTCATTTTCCCCTTATTCCCCTCCCCTATGACTGTTCCTGAGAGGGATTACCTCCCCCTGTATATGCTCATAGGGTATCAAGTCTCTTCTCAGTGACCTGCTGTCCTTCCTCTGAGTGCCATCAGAATGGCTAAGATCAAAAACTCAAGCGACACCACATGCTGGAGAGGATGTGGGGAGAGAGGAACACTCCTTCATTGCTGGTGGGAATGCAAACTAGTACAACCACTTTGGAAATCTATCTGGTGCTATCTCAGAAAACTGGGAATAGGGCTTCCTCAAGACCCAGCTATTCCACTCCTTGGAATTTACCCAGAAGATGCACCAGCACACAGCAAGAAAATTTGCTCAACCATGTTCATAGCAGCGTTATTCATAATAGCCAGATCATGGAAACAGCCTAAATGTCCCTCACTAATGATTTATTTATTCTTAATTTATGTGCATCGGTGTTTTGCCAGCATGTATGTGTGTCTGTGGGAGGGGGTTGAGTCCCCTGGAGCTTGAGCTACAGACAGTTGTGAGCTGCCATGTGGGGGCTGGGAATTGAACCCGGGCCATCTGGAAGAGCAGCCAGTGCTCTTAACTGCTGAGCCACAGTTTCATCTTCTTAGAAGGACACTAGACATTATAGAATGGGACCACTCTAATGACCTCATAACCTTTTCGGTATCCTGTTCCCAGACACAATTACCTTGTGGCTGCTGGGAGTTAGGCTCCAGGATATGACTTTAGGAAGGCACGTGATTCTACTCGGGGCATCATTGTGAGAGGGTCTTTGTGACCAGCTGCAGCCAGCCAGCTCTCAGGCAGCTTCTTCCTTCCTTCCTTTCTTTCTTTCTTTCTTTCTTTCTTTCTTTTTTTCTTTCTTTCAGATCTATGTGTTTTACTTTATGTGTGTGGCGTTTGCCTGCCTGCGTGTATGTTTGCCATGTACGTTCCTGTTGGATGCCCTGGAGCTGGGTTTATGGATGGTTGTGAGCCATGGTGTGGGCATTGGGAATTGCAATCAGGTTGACTCACTGTAAGAGCAAGTGCTCTTGACTGCTGAACCACCTCTGCAGGCACCATCAGGCAGTTTCTTATTCCATAACTTCAGGAGCCAGCATTGGTTGCAAGTTGGGGAAGAGCTGCCCACCATGAGCCAGAGAAAGCAGCCACATGCGTGCATGGGACACATCAACATGGCCAGAGACAGCCCAGCTCTAGTGTTTTCTGGGTCTGTGGTCCCCTGTGAAGAACACACAGCATGGCCGTACTGCCACTCTCGGTTCCCTCATGCTACAGTAGGGCAATGGTACAGAGCAATGAGGCTAGTAGAGGTGAGGCTGGAGACAGAGCAATGAGGCTAGCAGGGGTGAGGCTGGAGACAGAGCAATGAAGCTAGCAGAGGTGAGGCTGGAGACAGAGCAATGAGGCTAGCAGTGGTGAGGCTGGAGACAGAGCAATGAGGCTAGCAGGGGTGAGGCTAGGCAAGCAGAAGGCACGCCTGGCCCCAGACATGTATGTGGACCGCAAGTGAACAGTCCTTTACCTTCCCTTCTGTCCTTGACTTTGACATGTTGGAACTGGTTGGAGAAAGTAGGCCACGAGGAGTGTGTTCGTAGGGGTGCTGTCTTGCCCCGGCCCCAACTGGTTACTGCTCTGTTCTTCCTGCTTGCCAGGATATGAAATTCTCTGCTTCCCTATGCCCTATGTGTCCCCCCCGCCAACATAGATGAAACTCCCCTGAAACAAGGATGTGGGAAACAAATCCTTCTTCCTTTGAGTTATGTTTCAGCGTGAGGATTGCTCTGAGGAACAGGAAGGGGCCGGATGTCTCCCTTGGCATATGAGGAGCCAAGCAGTCGCCGCCCCCCCCCCATCACCCCAGCACTGATGGTAACACTGCAGGCAGGTCTCACTCTGTTCTCCAGCCTGCTGCTCCTAAAGCAACCACAGTAGGTGATGTACTTTGCCTGCCCACCTTGACGCTCATGAACCCTGAGATGCCCTAGGACATCAGTTCTCAACTGCGGGTCGTGACTCCTTTGAGGGTTGAATGATTCTTTCACGGGGGTCACTGAAGATCATCAGAAAACACATATATTTACATTATGACTCATAACAGTAGCAAACTTACCAATGAAGTTATGAAGTACCAATGAAAATAATTCTATGGTTGGGGTCACCACAGCATGAGGAACTGCATTAAAGGGTCACAGCATTAGGAAGGTTGAGGCTACCCAATAAGTGTGGGGAAGCTCAGAGGCTAAGTAGCTCCCCCAAGCATTGGTCTTTTGCTAACCCAAGTGGGTTCCATTTTATTAGATTTTTTTTCTGCCTATCCAAAACTTTCTAGATTCTTCATGTATTTATTTGTATGTGTTCTAGAGTCTCTCTTGCTGTCAATTTGTAGTCTTATAGGATTGTAATCAGTTAGGATAGAGAAATTATTTTAATTTTTCCGGTATTTGTTGAGACTTGCTTTGTGTTCTAATACAGGAAGATGTTCCATTGGCTGCTGAGAAGAATGTGTATTCTGCAGCATTTGAGTGGAGTGCTTGTAGAGCTCTGTTAAGTCCACTTGATGTACAATGTCATTTAATGTGAGAATTTCTGTTTATTTCTTGTGGGGATGACCTAGGTGGTATTGAAGACACCCAGTACTATCATGCTAAGATTAATCTGTAGCTTCCCATCTCATAGTAGTTGTTTTATGAAATTGTGCGCACCTGTTTTCAGGGTGGATACATTCAGAATCATAATGTCCCCTTTATGGATTCTTGTTCTGGTTTGAAGTCTATTTTTGTCACATTTTAGAACACTTTCTGGATTCTCCCGCATTCATCTGTAATGTATTTAATTCACTTCATCAGTACATTTGGTAAGCTCCCTAGGTCCGCCAGTGAAGATGTTGGCTGGGCTGTAGACAGCACCCTGCCATCCCCTCCTCAGTTCAGAAGATCCCTCACAATGGCCAACAGCCGCAGCCGGGCTAAGTTGTGATTGCTCAAACCCAGATGGTCACTTAGGGCCGGACAGCGTCATTTCAACATGCACCTCACAGCCATTTTCCATGTCAGCGCCCACTGTGCACCATTCGGACCCTGGCTGGCATGTCTTCCAGAGTACACGTCCCTGCTGGCTACAAGGGACCCAGTGAACTCTGGATCAGTCCCTCAGGAAAGAAGGAGGTGTCCTTCCAAGTGGAAAGGCCAGCAGCTGAGGCTGTAGGAAAGAGAGGGAGATGGACACATTTAGGGTGGTTGGAGATCTATCTGATTACAGACATGGAAGAAAGGGAATCTGAGAAGCCACCAGAGAGGTCACATGAATGTTTATTACATAGAAAAGAGGAAAAAAGAAGGGTTGCCAAAAGTGTATTTCCAATGATTAAAAAAAAAAAAAAACCTCATGAACTGGAATGCCAAAGAAATACCATGCTTTGTAGCTGTATAACAGGGGCACACGTGTATGTACACACATATATATGGAGATATGTACACAGGCGTTGTTGTGGGGTGCTGTTCCTCATCACATGTACAGCAGCACTGCTAGAAGGAAGGGGCTCAAAGCTGGTGGAAGGCTGGAGAGGCAGGAGCCCAGCTCTGCTCCTGTGGAGGCCAGAGGACTCTGGGACAAGGCTCAGGGTTCAAGCCTGAGGACACTGGGAAAGTTTAGCCAAAGTCAAACCGGGGCCCCAACTTCAGTGTCAGCCGGGCAAGTCTAGAATCTTCCCTAGGGCTAAGATATTCCAAATAGTCTCCAAGAACACTTACAATCGTTGGAATGGGCTGGCGATGCCTCCCTGGCTGGACTGGGGCATGTGGGCCCCTGTGAGTTGGGAGTGAGCAAAGAAAGCCCTGGGTATTCTCAGGGAACATGAAACTGTACAGCAATTAATTTAACAACAACAAAAAAAAGAGAGACCCAAACAAAGTCAATGGTAACACCAAAACAGTAATTCACAACACACTTGCCGGTAATTCAGTGGTACAGTCAGTATCTTCCTGTTATGTGTTGTTGAGAACAAAACAGCACCCTGTGCAACAGTATCCAACGGTGCCTGGAGGGGGGCAGCCATAGTGCCACAGGAGAGCCTGCAGACCTTTGTCACATGTCCCACCATCACTTGTCTCTGCTCGAAACTTCCCTTCTCCTCTACTCCTTGCTGGGTCCTGGGCTGGGGCAGGCAGTGTAGAAGTTCAGAAATACAAGGCCTGCCCAAAGCCCCAGAAAAACATCAATAGGAGATCGCCGCCCCTCCCACCTCACTGTCCCATAAGTGGACCGCTCTGGGGCCCTGGAGCGTCAGCAGATCTGAACTTGGTGCGGTGGGGATACTGACCCCACAGACCTCAGGAGAGATGGCAACCAGTGTGCGTTGTAGGTGGAGTTGGGGAGGGGTAATTGACTGCTGGGAAGACGGTAACCCACACTGGGGTGGGGGCTATTCAGGGATATAGCTTACCAAGAGTCTAACCCCATAAACTCATTTAACTTTGGTGAAATAATTTCTTTAGTCTTTGATGACCCAGCTGGGGCAAAGAGGCACTTCTCTGTGTCTCCCCCCAGGAAAGGCCACTCGCCTTGGGGGATTGTGGCATGCTGGACCAGTGTTTCACCTGGAAGACTCTGGGTTCTCCCAGCTCTGGGGCTGACAGCCCCCATGAGGTCTGGTTGGGCCTGGGCTTTCCAAACTACCTTGGCTTTGGCAGGACTCAGGGGAAATGACCAACTGACTTTATTTCTATCCTGTAGATGGTTAAACGGAGGACAAAGCAGCTGAAGGGGCACGGGTGAAACTAGACCATAGTCACCCTGAGACACGGAGAGCACTCAGGACCACTCTGGTCAGGATTCCTTCTTCCGTGGTGGATCATGGCTGGGTGGGATTGAGGCTGGGTGATGCTCCGAGCGGAGGGACACATTGCCTTGGTGAACCCGATAATATTCAGGAACTCTCAAAAGAGGATAGGAAGAAAGGCAAGGAAGAAGGTAGGCTCTGAGCCTCTCGCCCACCACTCAGCTGACCTCTTCACAATACGACGTCACTGCCACTGTCCAAGACAACTTCCGCATCCTCTACAACCTGGGCACAGAACTCTCGGGAAGGTGACGATGCTACTGGTCCTTGCGGTCGTCGGTGGAGGCTAGGTACTGCAGAGATGTGGCCTGGGGCGGCAGGGGCATCTTTCATCTGCGCTCAGGACCCGAGCATTTTAGAACTGAAGGAACACTTGCAGTACCTCACAGCAGAGGCAGCGAACCCCACCCGCAAGCCCACAGATGGCGCCCTGGCTTCCTGCTTCCGCTAGGGGGAAACCTTGGTCTGCGTCAGGTGCTCTGGCGTGGGAGACGCAATGGCAGTTTCTCCTCTAAACCCAAAGGCCTCTCAAACCACCTAAGAGCTGTGACTAATGAGGTTGGGGGGTCCCTTTGATTTCCACGTCGGAGCTTGGTGTGAGAAAGACCTGCCGGGGGCCATTACCACTACAGAGCGCGGCAGCACTCTGTACCTGGCCCCAGCTTTCCCTGGTCATAAGCCACGAAGCACAGCTCTAAGGCCTGGGTGGCTTATTCCTACCCCACATTGGCTGGAGACCTGTCTTAAGGTCACCACCCACCCAGGCAGGAAGAGACTAGCTAAAGAAAAGGACTTAGAATAAAACTGTTGTGTTTTGCATCTTAAGGTAGAAGGAATACTCTCACCCTCACTTTCTACGTTCAGGGACCCTTGGGACTTTGGGGGATTTTCCCGGACTTGGAGTTCTAGCGCACTGTATGCTAGCTAGCCTTTGACCCGGTGTTTGGGGTGTATGAATGGCTTTTCCTTTGCATGTCTTGATTCTTTTCTGTCCAGGAGACATTCTAGCCATGTGGCTCTTCCCCTCCCGCCCCCCCAACCCCACCCCTTTCTTTCTTTCTTTGTCTCCTTTAGCTGAGTTCTCCCACCCCCAACCTCCACTCAGCCCCCAGCATCCTACGTCCCATCATTTTATCACACATCAGTGCAGCCTTGGTCCTATGAGGGAATACAGGAACTGGATCCCACGAGCCAGGCAGCTCTCAGCACCAACTCTGTCTCTAGCTGCCATCTGCTTCCACCCTCTCTGAGGGATTTGCAGAAGCCAGAGGCATGGCTTTGAGGGCAGGTGAGCTGAAGGGTCCAGGAAGGCAGCTGGAGAAACACTGCCCCATAGATTCGCTATTCCTCCCTGTAACTTCTGAGGGGTGTGTGTCTCGGGGAGAAACCACCACATTCTGTATGAAAGCTTAAACACACATACACATACACACACACACACACAAACACACACACACACACACACACACACACACACACACACACGCCACTCTGGGCAGCACCAGGACCAGGCCTACTGTGGGGGCTGTTGGCTAGGCCTGGACACAGGTCTGGGGCCATGGAGGCAGGGAGCAGACCATGCCCACATCACTTCCTTCTCTTTTCTCCAGTGTATCTGGAGACTAGGCCTAGCCAAGGGCAGCAGATTTGTCAGTCTGAGGCTGGGGCACAGATAGGACCATCATGGCTTCCCGGCCACAATCCGAGGTCTCCAGTGGTCTGCACAACACACTACACACTACTGATTAGTTTCGGCTTGACCAAACCTAGAATCACCTGGAAAAAGTCTTAAGGAGGAATTACTTAGATCAGCTTGGCCTGTGTGCATGTCTGTGAAGGAATTGTCTTGATTCTTAACTGAAGTGGGACTATCCACCCACCCTGAATGTGGGCGGCACGGCTTCGTGGGCTGGATCCTGGACCTTATTAAGTTGACATGGAGCTAGCTGAGGCACAAAACGAACGCACAAAAAATAAAGACAAACCCAGCGTGGATGCACTGGTTTCTCTCTGCTGTTGACTGTGGCTGTGGTACGACTTATTGGCTTCAAGTTCCTGCCGTCCTGACGCCTCTGCTGCGACGGACTACATATAACCCGGATTATAAACCAAAACCAAAACCAAACCAGAAAACCATTCCTCTTTCCTCCTGCCTGTTGATTTTTTTGTCAGGCTATTTTGTCACAGCAACAGAAATGACGCTGGGACACTCAGGCCTCACTCTTGCTCCAGTCTCTCACTTTGGTGGAACGAATGACCATTCTGATCACGATGCCACGTAAGGTCTTGGCAGTGTCACATTCACCAGGATACTCTCTGCCCCTGGCACTCACAGCCAGGAAACATCCTTCTCAAGGTTGGAACAGCAGCCCTGAACTATGGTCATTCAGGCAGCTTTGTCACTTAACGGGTCCTGTAGCCACTGAGCACTTTCTGGGCTGATGGCCTTGCTTTCTAGATAGTTGATATTTAGTAAGTGAGCTCTGGTCACCTGGATCCAGTGGCCAGCGTGGGCCACAAGGAGTAAGCTAGCCACTGTCCAGCATCTGAGAATGATTGTGTTAAAGTCATGCCTCACCCAGGGGTTGCTGTTTGGAGCTAGTGACAACCCTCAGACTCACTATTCTGGTGGCTCCTAAAGTGTACCCACACCAGCCACCTGGAGCGAGGGTGAGGGGGTGCCAAGGAGACAGCTCTCCAAGCTCACAAACCCCTGTATTAAGCCATCCCACACTGGAACTCACGGTGACACTTGTCACTCAGAAAGAAAAAAATCCCACTCGAGTCTGGCTCGTGTCACTAAACAAGCAATACAAATTGCTAACCCCTTTCAACTCCCCCAGTAACCACCCCCAGGCCAAGCCCGGAAAATAGACTTCTCCCTCACTGTGGGGGCCGCTCCTGCCAAGGCCTGTCATCGCTGGCTATGTGGGATAAAACGGCCGTGGGCTGGCAGCATGGGAGGGCACACTGACCCATCATTCCCCTCCGCCACGGCTGTCTGGTGTAGCTTTGATACCCGATGTAGCCTCTTGAAGAGCAGTAATCATCCAGAGCGATGGCCTTGTGGAAAGAACCAAGCTGGGACCCATATCCCAAGACAGGGGCCATGTGAACACACAGAAGCAACAGAAGGAAACACAGGAAGAGACAGGGCCCTGGCAGGTGTTCAAAGAGTGCAACTCAGTCCCACACAGCCATGGAAGAAACTAATGGGTGCCGGGCACAGGGTAGGACAGGCAAGCTAGCCCACAGTCAAAGAGGCAGGATGAGCACTTCCCAGGACTCCATGTCTTCATGACATCAGGGGCTGGCCAGATTTGGGGGACTGCTCCCAAGGAAATGGGAGCTGCTTCCTAAGAGCCTCCATCCACCAAGAAGACAGGCAGCGGACAGCTTAGCCCTGGTCACAAAAGGGACTGATGGCTGGAGGCCACCGAGCTCTGGGCCTGTCCCACATGCAAACAGCCACCCCATCACTGTCATTTTGGATCACCTTTTTCTTAGTTTCAGATCGGTGCCCTCCCACCTTCTGTTGGTTTCTCTCTCTACTGAGAATCTAGCTCTATGCTATCGCCCCCCCAAGTTTGCTGCCTAAAGGGGCACAAAAGTCCACGTGTCATGCCAACAAGTTCAGCCTCGCAGTGCATCTTCTTGAGGCATGTGTGAATTTCTGGTTGAAGTCCCCAACCTCAGGATGTCACTCTGCAGTTCTCACCCTTCAAACGCAGGCCAGTCTCCAATGCTCCCCCAGGACTCGCTCAGGCAAGGATATTTACACTTCATGGTCCCAAGGCATCTGACTATTCACAGGATTCTCTAGAGACCTGCATGTGCGTTTGCAGGTAGGTGGGCAGCCCAGGCTCAGCTGGGGTATTAGGAAATTGCAATGAATGGGTTCCAGCATCTTCCTCAGAACAAGCCATCTGGATTCAGAAATACGTGGATGTCGGGAAAGGAGAGGGTACCAGAAACAGTAGTAAAGCTATCCAAGAAGGCTGCTGGTCTGCAGCCATTCACCACCCAGTCTGGTCACTTAACATATAAACATCTGGATTCTAGCAGTAGCATCCCAGAGGTGGAGCCGGCGCCACCCTCAGGTCGGGTCACAAAGGTTACATGCACACATAGCAACTAGAAGGCTGGCATGTCAGCAGACACCTGTGGGGACCCAAGTACCTTTCCACACTGGGCTATCACCTGGCCACCTCGCAATCCCCACCCTGATACTGCCCCCTGGGAGAGCGAAGAGCAGATACAGGGAGCCACATGGTTGAGCAGGGGTTGAGGACCAAGAAGAAGTGGTCCATGAAGTCCTGATGCCTGGGAGAGTGCCTGATCACCTGCACAGGGCCTACAGCAGCCCAGCCTGACAGGTCTAGGTGCCTGTTCAGTGGGCAATTGACTAAGCACGCCCAGCATCCCTAGCACTTGATCAATATCCCACCTCTAGCCCAGTCCTGACGTTCTGGGGCCTGTTCCTCCCATGCACCTCTGGAACAGGGAGAGAAGTTGGCCACGGAGCCTGCTGAGAGGAGCAGGTGTGTTTTTCAAAATAAATAATATTTTTTAAAAAATACTCCCTTTCCACTCCAATCTGAGAAATGGCAAAAGAGAACATGTGTAGGTCCTTGTCCCTGGAGCCACCTGGTACAGCCCTCACGGGACCCTGGACTTGCCCCCGCAGGTCCTGTAGGCTCACAGCTGCTGTGGGATACCCTGATCCTTGTACCCTGTGAGGAAGGAGGAGAGGAGAGGTGGTTAGGGGGACACTCCCTTTAGGATTTATCCAACATGACCCCAGAACACAATATACTCATGAGACCTTGTTGATACTATGAGGACCTTATTTGTACAGTGAACAGCAGCAATCTACTATTTACAGGCAAGGCTATACAGGATGAAGGAGGGAGGGATGGGGGATGAAGGGAGGGAGTTAGGGAGTTAGGGAGGGAGGGAGGATGGATGAATGAGGCTGGCCACACAGGAAAGGAGTAAGTGTCTGACATATGTTCAACCAGCTGGATAGCTGGGACAGGAACAGGACTGGAGGACAGAGTCTTCAGAACATCGTTGCTAATCATCATCAGAGATGGAACGCAGGCCCTCACACACACTGACTATGCTCACCTCTGGTTGTACCCTCATCCCTCCCTGGGAAAGTCGGAGCACTGATGCCGGCAAATCTGCTGATCTGATTGGGTTAGATTATAGCGCTGAGCTAACAGGTAAGGGTGTGCTATGCTATACATTGTAACGCTGTACAGCTCTGTAGCTCTGTAACTCTGCCGGCCAGTTACTAAGGAATGCCAGGGGCCCCAGCTGGGTCTCTCTCTATGTAGTAGGCCACCTGTCAATCTTGAGTGCTAACAACTCAGTGCTGGTTAGGGCCATAGGAGCCACAGAAGAGATGAGAGCGAGCAAAGGCAGTGCAGATGCTAGGGACCCATTATCCTAGATGCTCTCCTTTGTAAAGAAAACTAAAAACTCAAGTAACAATGAACCAACTAAGAGGGTGGGGTGTCTGTAGAGGAGAGAGGGTGTACATCTGCCAACAGACTCACCTTGGGAGACTGCGGCAGCAGAGAGTCAAGGCAGCAGAAGGAAGAGGAGAAAGAGAAACAGTCTGAACACAGAAGGCAAAGCACTGGGAATGTAAAACACAGCAGGGGGCCTGTACCGAAGACACTGCAAAGGCAGGGCTTCAGCCAAGTGGCGGGGTGGCTGGTTAGTCTTCCAATGACCAGCCACATGGCCAGCAGCCAGCTGCACCTGTATCACACATTCCTGCCCCTGTCTTCCCGGTGCCCCCTTCAGCCATGCCCACACCCTACACACACACACACACACACTCACCCCTGTCTTCATTCTTTCTTCACTAGTCCTCACTCCCAGCCCACACTCTCAAGTGCATTATGGATTTTATTTTTTTATTTATTTTATTTATTTGTTTGTTTGTTTTTTTGTTTGAGACAGGGTTTCTCCATGTAGCCTTGATTGTCCTAGACTTGTTTTGTAGATCAGGCTGGCCTTGAACTTACAGAGATCCACCAGCCTCTGCCTCCCAAGGCACTCTGGATTATTTAGAAGAAGGAGGCGTAGATAGACAAAGCAGGAGTGACTGACAAAGACGCTGTAGTGACCTGCTGTGGTCCCAGACCAGCTCTGTCTGGACTTTATGGTTTGTTCTTTCTATGGACTGGCCCCACACTTACAAAGCCTGATGCTTTGGGAAATACCTAAGGGTAGAAAACATCTTGCAGGCATCTTGGATCAACTGGTAATGACTGCCTGGAATTTTGTGCTGAGACAGATGTCACAAATGATTACCAATGTCTGCTATGGGTGCAGCAATAGAAAGAGCAATCAGGAGAGCTAGCAGACAAGTACTGACCAGTGACCAAGACAAGATATATGACTGTTTTTGCCCATGATTAACACAGATGAAGACGCTTCTATGTTCATTCAAGTCTCTGGCTGTTCTCTGAAGCTTTTATTTGGTACTGTGTTTGCTGGTGGCAACACAAAGCTGACATGTGAGACCCAATCTGTATTTCTATGTCAGTGATGCCAGGGGAACAAGACTCTACCCAGATGTTCCTGGGACAAAATCAGTTACAGCTGGCCCAAGACACCTCTTCAGACATGGCTGCTCAGAGCAACCCCAGCCCATCTCCTGAGAGCGAGGCACTCACTCATCTTTTGAGGGTGAGTGCTGGGTTTTTTGTTTGTTTGTTTTTTGTTTTTTGTTTTTTTTAAGTGAAAAGGTGGTGGCTGTTGAGATCATTGGTTGTACCTGGAAGTCTGGGAAGAGGAGACAGGCACTGATTTTCTTCTGCAGCTTCCCCAAAATCATGGTGACAAATGTGGTGCCAAGACAGAATCCCTGGATACATCCCAGACAGCCAGGGCTGACCAACCCACAAGGGAGCCAAGAGGGCAAGAAAAGAAGGGCTGGGCTGGAGGCCCTGACAGCTATACATCTTTTTTTTTTTAAGATTTATTTATTATTTATATAGCACTCTGTCTGCCACAAGAAGGCACCAGATCTCATTACAGATAGTTGTGAGCCACCACGTGGTTGCTGGGAATTGAACTCAGGACCTCTTGGAAGAGCAGTCAGTGCTCTTAACCTCAGCTATCTCTCCAGCCCGACATCTATACATCTTGCGGTCAGATCACCACTCCCACACCAGTCCATGAAGTTCTGACCACGTCAGCATCCTAGGAGACAGGAAGGGAAGAAGGGCATGGAACCCCATCTACACATTTTGGCATCTGTGTTATCTGATCTAGGGCTAACAGGGGTGCTCTTGAGCTTAAGGCTTTGGTCTAGATCCCTTGGTCCTAGGGATTAAAAACCAGAATCAAGCACAGAAGATTCCTGACCTACAGTGGCTCAGCTCCTGACATTTCAAGTTGAAGATGTGCTCCTTGGGGTCCTGAGCTCATTTTTTTTACATGGTAGTCCTGGCATGTCGTGGGTTCATGGAGAGGGAGGTCAAAGAACATCAGGATTCCAGGAAGCTATGGAAATCTAATTTGGCATCAACACATTTATTGAGACCTGGGAATGAGTGGCATTTGTCCTGCCATGACGTGCTATCTGGTCACAACTCACAGCAACAAGGCCAACCAACCCTGGATTGAACCCTTTAAAACTCAGGGTAATGCAACTTTTTTTTCTTGATAAGCTGATTTATCCTGGATATTTGTTACAGTAACAGAAATCTGAATAACACTCTTCCTAAGGTCAAACACTGCTAACCTTGATACAAGTCTGATGAGCAGACAAGCCAATAGTGTGAGGATGCTATAGCTTTCCAGGCCTTCTAGAGTCACTGTACCTTTTAGGATCTGGCTGGGAATGGAATCGGGAGCCTGCAGGTGTCCCACACATGCCTGGGGAGGTGGCCTAGTGGCCCCTAGAAAATCTCCTCTCTATCTTTGGGACTCACGGTGACTAGTGGCACAGATGGTTGCACATCTCTCCTAGCAGCAATGTCCTGACCCTCCCCAACAGTGTGAGTGCACCCCAATGGAGGGGGTCATCAGATGTAGGGTGACAGCTTGCCTCTGACAGCTCCTCCCAGGAGACAGGGGTACCCCATTGCTGCCTGGTGCTCCTTCTCCCCCTAACTTGCTGCCATTTGCTGGACTGGCTCTACCTATGGGACATCCCAACAGTCCACCCTACTGACTTCCTCTCTGAATTCTGGGAAGACCTTCTGTCAGGTCTGATACCCCCACCACCCACGCTGAATCCCACCAGCTAAGTGGGATCTATTCTAGACTATTCTAGATCCTTCTATGGCCTCTGTATCTTGGCTTTTCCTCATGCCTCTAGGGTCCTCACCTGATACTGCCTTTACCCTGGCAGTTCAACCTGGGAGCCCAGTGAGGAGGAGTAGGTGGGGACAGCATACAAAAAACAAAGTGACTGAGGAGGTGTGCCCCCCCCCTTATTGAGGCCCCTCCACCCAGTGAGGTAGAAACAGGAATGGAGGCACAGGGAAACAGCTGTTCAAGACAGATGATGTCTTATTTAAGAGTCTGCCAGGTTATTTTAAAAACAATCATTTGTCTTTGGTGAGTGTGACTTTGTAACTTAATGTACTTCCACAAAAACACTGTTGTGCCTAAACTGATCTTGCGTTAGTGGTGGTGGGTCATGAATGCCTTCGATGATAGTGAGAATTAACTTGTAAGGCTTTGGCACCAACCAAAGAGCATAGCTTAACCCAGGGAAGAGTCCTGCAGGTCTACGTGTGAAACAGTTACACAGCTTCCTGTGGGTAAAGCCCGTGTGTGACCCTTGCTCTTCCTCTGGAAACTGTGATGGAGACACAATCATGGGCTAGAATGAGGAGACTGACCGCATTCTGAGTACACCAGCTTGCCCAGTTTCACTGGGACGGCTGCTTCCTTGACAAATGCAGTGAGTGGTGCCCTAGCTGGAGAGAGTCCCTCCCTTGGAGACCAGCCCTGCAGGGATGGCATGGCAGAGAGAGGGCTCTGGACCAGGTGGCCATGGCAGTAGGTCAGAGGAACAGGTGTGGCCTTGGAAACTGTGTCCAAGGACTTAGGTGTCTTTGGGGTGAGAGAGGTCCTTCGTTTCTTCCCAGGCCCATCCTGCAGCTCTGGTACCCTTGGCCAGGCCCCACCCGACTCTGCCCTCAAAGCATACCAGCAGTTACTCACTGGCGAGGATGACCATGTCCATGCCCCAGAAGATGCTCATGATCCAGCCCACCATAACTATGGCCGTGAGCACCTGAATGAGAGCCGCAGCGATATTCAGCCAGAAGACGCAGCACACGTGCCTGTCTGGGAGGTCAGTGCGTGCCCCGCACAGCACGGTGAAGGCCGAGACGAACGTTCCTGGGAGAGGCCAGAAAGGACAGCTTCAGAAGACGCTGCAAGACCCAGCCCACCCCCACCGCTCAGCCTCCAGTGCTGGGAGAGCAGCAGGGAGGTCCTACACCCTGTCCCCCGGGGCAGCTCCCATCCCGTCGTCCTAACCACAGCTTCTCTCCAAAGTGAAGAGATTAGGATCACACCTGGAGGAGGTGTGATGCAAGGCTGCCAGCATCCTGCACTGAGCCTATAGCTTCTGTAGAAGACAAGTCATGGGCTGACCCAGAAGCCAACCTCAGAGGTGGAATTTCAGAGACCTGCATAGCTAGGATGTAATCTCAGCCCGTGTGCTGATTGCTAGGGGACCCTGGACCTGTGGAGTGCAGGAGGGCAGCCATGAAAGTCTCAGAATACCCCTGGTGTTTCTGTGATAACTCCAACCAACTGGGGAGGGGTGGTGCAGGAGGAAGAGCCACTTGAAGGACGCTCCTCCCCTCTCCCTTTCCACCTCGGTCTTACGCCTGTTGGAGATGTTGCTGTGTTTAATGCGTTCCACTTGACTGTAGCTCTTCTCCAATGTGAGCTCTGAGCCCCACGAGGCCTCTGCCAGGTTGACGTTCACCCTGTGACTGTTTCCTGGGCTCTCATAACAATTACCACAAAACTCAGGGCCTTCCAGAACACCACTGCACTCTTTCTCTGCTTTGGGGGTCAGTGACATCTGAATGCGTGGGGGAAAATATTAAGTGAAAATAACCCAGATGCCACTGCTGCAGAGCTACAGTGTGCCGAGCGCATGCAGCCCTCTCTCTACCCACGCTGCTTTTCTTTACATTTATTTATTTATTTATTTATTTATTTATTTATTTATTAGAGGAAGACACATGTGCCACCGCATGTGTATAGAGATCAGAGGACAACGTGCAAGGATCGATTTCCTCCTTCTACCATGTGAAATCCAGGGACCAGACTCAGGCCGACAGCCTTCATGACAGGCACCGCCAGAAACACACAGATTTGCAAGCATGTATGTGTACACAAGCATGCAGACTTGCAAGCATGTATGTGTGCACAAGCATGCAGACTTGCAAGCGTGTATGTGTACACAAGCACGCAGGCTGGCAAGCATGTATGTGTACACAAGCACGCAGGCTGGCAAGCGTGTATGTGTACAC
>OU015747.1:131669915-131705601 GCA_907169655.1 Acomys percivali
TGTATGTGTACACAAGCACGCAGGCTGGCAAGCGTGTATGTGTACACAAGCACGCAGGCTGGCAAGTGTGTATGTGTACACAAGCATGCAGGCTGGCAAGCATGTATGTGTACACAAGCACGCAGACTTGCAAGCATGGATGTGTACACAAGCACGCAGGCTGGCAAGCATGTATGTGTACACGAGCATGCAGACTTGCAAGCATATATGTGTACATATGCAACTCCTCAACACACACTGAAATGGGGAAGATTTTCTTTTTTCAGACAGTCTCATATAACTAGGCTGGCCCCCTGAAACCCTGCCCCTCCTGTCACTACCTCACAAGTGCCAGAATTACAGGCATGTGCTACCATGTCCAGCTGAGGACCTCATCCATCATGATATTCATATATCCACTAATCACTGCCCCACCCATCGTCAGTCACTGGGCATTTGTTGACCCTCTACCTCTGTAGCTGTGGCCTTGACCCTCTACTTCCATAACTGTGGCCTCCTTTCTCTCTTCCTGCCAAGGAAACCTTCTCTAAAGAGGGGATTCTCCCCCACAGGGTATGTTCTATAGCCCAGGCTACCAACTTGAAATCTCTGCCTCAATCTCCCAAATGCTGGGGTTACAGACTTGTCCCATCATGCCCAGCTCAGAGATTCTTCAAGTTAGGCATCTGTTCACGATCTGACAAAAGATGGGGTTCATCAGAGCTGCCAAACTAACAGGCCACGGTCTCCAGGCATGCCTGTAGTTGATGTGGGAAGACTTGTCATAATTGTGGGTAGGGCCATTCCCTGAGTGTAAGATCCCAGACTGAATAAAACAGAGGGCAGAGCACTAGGCAAGCATGCATTCGTTCCCCTCTCCACTTCTGATTACACATGCAATGCTGACCAGTTGCCTCAGGCTCCTGATGCCTTGACTTCACAGTGGTGGACTACACTGTGGCCTGTGAGCTGGATTAAGTCCTTTTTCTCTTGAGTTGCTTTGGTCAGGGTATTTGATCACAGCAGCAGAAACAGAGACAGAGACAGAATACAACATAGTTTGCACACGAGAACTCTTAATGGAGGCTCTCGGAGAGGTGGATTCTAGAGTCCCAAGGATGACTCTGGGAATTGTTTATTTCAAAGCACAAAATAGAGCCTGGGGTGTAGTTCAGTATCATGCATGAAACCCTGGCTTCCATCTTCAGCACCAAAAACAAACAGAAAACAGACATTCCCCCAGCTGACACAGACGGACCACTAGGTGTGAGAACAGGCTCTCTGAGCGGTGCAGAGATTTGCCTCACAGATACAACAATCAGAAAACCACCCAACCAGAGGTGGTGGGAGGTGGCTCAGTGGGTAAGAGCATTTGCTGTGTAAGCAAGCAGACCTGGGTTTGAATCCCCAGCAGCTCCTGATGCCTGCGACTCCAGAGTTGGGGGGATTAGAGGTAACAGGGCTGAAGACAAGGAGATCCCAACAGCTCTCTGGCCAGACAGCCTAGAAACACTGAGCTTCGGGTTCAGTGAGAGACCCAGTTTCAAAAAAATAAGATGGAGAACAATAGAAGATACCTATCATTTTCCTCTGGCCTCCATATGTACAAGCACCTGCACATATATTTGTGTATACACACACACACACAGAGGAGGAGGAGGAGGAAGAAGAAGAAGAAGAGGCCCAACCTTATCAGTAATTCAAGTATGGACCCATGGGTCTGGCCTCTTGAACAGGACGCAGGGCAAGGCTGCTCTGGGCCCCAGGCCCTGGATATGCTGCTTCTGGAGGTGACCACAGCACCAACTGGCACAGAAACATGATGGTGACACACTACCACCTAGCACTGAAATGCATGTTACATGGCACCTAGCACGTAGGCATGGGTGTATGTTCGATGCATTCTACTGTAGCTGTGACAGAGATGGGCAGGCAGGAGCAGCCTGAGGAAGGTCTTTGCACAGAGTCACAGCAAATACATGCCATGACCATGACACGCCAGTTTGCTGCCACAGTCCCCCACGTTACACTTCCACCTGATGAGGTGCCCAATTTCCCCAAGGAACTCAGGTTGGAGGTCTGAGCCAGGCAATGGGAGGAGAAAGAACCTTCTCCTCCCCTCCCCCACCCTGTGGAAGTCCCCAAAGGGCTTGCCTGCAGTGGAACTCAAGGCAGAGTTCCTAGAACTTGCCATTCATTCCCCCCCCCCTTCTGTCAGGAACAAGAAGGGAAACAGGCAGAAGTGAGCCATGTAGTCACCCCCTCTCCTGGCGGGGGGGCGGCGACTGCTTATAAGATAGAGCTGGGGCACTTGTGCGGTTCAGCTTCTTGTGTGCATCACATGGGAGCTGTAGAAGGGGACAGGTTTGGGTTGAGAAGGCTCTTGCTGACCTTGGAACTTGGAGAAGGGCTAACGCTGGAAAACACACCCCTGGGAACGAGGCTGTAAGTCAGGCCTGGCCCTAGATGTGCCCACAGCTGGCTCTGAGGTCATTAAGTTGTATTGGTGGTATCAATGCTAGCTAAATACCTCCATTGCAGCCATCCATCTTCAGGGCCCGACTCTGAAAGTGAGCTTCAAGGAACTGGAAGAAAGTGGCATAGGAGGCACTCCAACATTACTGCATAGCCATTTGGAGTTCAAGCCATATATCAAAAAAAACAAGCCCTTCTCAGAAGGATGGCCTGGTTCACAGCACAAATTGGTAAAGAGAGATCGCATTAGGGCCGAACTCAACCCTAGGAAGCACCAGTCCTCAAGGGACATAGAATTTTGAGGTCACAAACATTTCTGGACAAAAACCCTAGGGACACTATACAGTACAGCCTTGAAACAAACAGCCTCAGGCTGGAGAGATGGCTCAGGGGTTAAGAGCACCGGCTGTTCTTCCAGAGTTCCTGAGTTCAATTCCCAGCAACCACATGGTGGCTCATAACCATCTATAATAAGATCTGGTGCCCTGTTCTGGCCTGCAGTTGTACATGCAGACACAACATTGCATACATAATAAATAAATCTTTAAACAAACAAACAAAAACAGAAAGAAAATAACGTCATTCTCTCTGACCACAACCTGTTGGCTTCTCAGCACGGTCACCCTGGAGCACAGTCTGAGAGGAAAGCTGTGCTGGATAGGGCAGAGAGGCAGAACTGTAGGATCCACCTGGGGTTGGCAAGTGGCTTCATAGTGGGATGCCTGCTTAGCATATAGTCAAGACCCTGGGTCCCAAGGCCAGCACCAGCCTAGAGGCCCAGCTGTGTCTTCCTTCGGAACCGTAATGAGTCATTCACGCAGAGAGCACCTCATAGGCCCAGCCTGGGTCCACAGCATCACATCCTGGCTGGAAAGGAATTTGAAAGACCATGCCATAGAAAGCTAGTGTGTGTCATGAGGAAAGCATGGCCATGCCTCACACTGTCATCACCCTGACACCCTCAAAGTCCTTCAGAACAAGTTCACCAGTGCGTTTGATACCTACACCCTGGACCGGTGGTAGGAAGGGCCCATGGATGGCTTTCAGTTATGAACAAAAGCATAAATGTCCTCATAAAGATATCATTTGTGCGGACATCAGCACATTGGCATCATTTCACTGGCCTCAATGTACCTATTGGAACTCTTTCCTGAAGTCAGCAGCTCCTACTGGCCTTCCTTCTGAAGATGAGGAGGAATGAGACCAGCCTCCACCCCACCTTTCTCAATGCCTCCTCCTTGGCTTGAGGTTGATTGTCCCGCTGGAGGCCAAGCCAGCTAGAACCGGTCATTAATTTTAATGGCATTGGGCATTGCATCAGCTACCCTGGGCTTAACAAATCTCTGCCTTCAACCTCCCTTCCTGCTCCATCTCCAGACTTGGAGGGACTTTGGGGGCCTGGGGAGCTGCAGAGCAGAGCCGCCACACACCTGAGGTCTCCCTGAGGGTCTCTCCGGGATGGTAGTGGAAATTTAGCCATACAGAATGTCTTAGTCCTGTGACTCTGAGCCTCGCTCCTCACAGAGCCTGGACCCCATCTGGCATGTCCCTCACTGAGGTCAGTTAGGTAGGTGAGAGAGTGGGGGATGGGGGATCGGCAGTGACATTTGCTGAAGAAGGTGAGGCAGCTTCCATTGCCTAAGAATTTATAACCTGGCCAGATGACTTTTCCACGGATGGAGAAGCAGTGAGATTAAAAGCAGAGAGGGGCCCTACGCAAGCTGGCAGCTGCCAGGAGCCTTTCTGTGACCAAGGACGTGAAGGATGCTGATGAAGGCCAGAGGCAGCTCTCCAGGGGCACTATAGATGGTGAAAATGGAGCGTAGGTCTGCCTTTTCCTTAATGGTGTCATTGACACCAGGGCTAGGCTGAGATGTCTGGGCTCATGGCTGAGATCCATTCAGTGACCTGACGAGTAACATTTATGAAATGTCTATTAAGTGTTCAGGTCAACTCACCCTTTGCTTATCAACTCTAGAGAGAGCAGGGGCTCTGGGTCCCCACCAAGTGTCTAAAAGTGAGGGTTATCAAACACCAAGGGGAGTTCAAGGTTAGGTGTGGCTACTCACTAGGTGTGCCAGAAGGAGCTTCTGCAAGGTGTCTGAAATTGTGGTCATACACTCCAAGAAGACAGGACAGTGTGGCCAAAAGCCTTTCCTCTGGCCACAGTGGAGGCCTCAGAGGACAGCTGACACGCATGTCATAGCAGAACATCGCAGACTTCAATGTCAGACCTGGAATTTGCATTCCTGGGTACGAAATCGCTTCCCATGGATGAGAACTGGTGCCCTGTCCCCAAGATCACATGTTAAGATCTTGAACTCCAATATGGCGGTTTCATTTAAAAAAAAAAAAAGCAGGGGCCTTTAGGTACCCATGATGGAACCAGGCCCTTTCAGGGGGCAGAGAGACCCACACAAGCTCCCAATGCCCTTTGGGTCTCCCCTCTACGAACAAAAAAACAGAAGAGGATCCTCATGAGCTCCTAGCCACACCAGCTTGTTACTTACTCTCTGACTTCCAGTCACCAGAGCTGTGAGAGACAAATGGCGGTGACTTACAGCTGCCCAAACCAGCACTGCCTTTTTCTAAAAAAACAACATTCAGATCATGGATTCAGCTAACATTTATATAGCACCTCTGGGGACCAAGAAAAGGGCAGAACTGTGGATGCCACTACAGAAGGCCAGCATCCTAGCTATCAGGAGTCTCACAGGGTAGCAAGAGAGAGCCCCCAGGATGCAATGCTTCCGGGTCTGTTGCTGGAGAGGCAGGGGCAGGGGAGGCAGGATGGCCCAGTGAGCACAGCAGGAATCTGGCACTGGAAGGCCAGGGTCCAAATCCTACCGATGGGCTGTGAGACATCAGGGTTTCTCACCTATGTGAGGAAATTGCCAGACAGGAAGAAAGTAAGGGTATGTGTGACATGACACGCTCAGGACACAGACTAATGAGGACTGATGCGTAAGTGTAATGAAAGTGACTGGTGGGGGACAGTTCTCCCTAGTAGCCTGGGCTGGAGCAAAATCTTGGCGTGTGAACTTGTAAACTATGAACACGAAAATGAAATTTAAACAGCCTGGCCTCATAGTAGCCAATGACACTATTCCTCATTCCACTTTTAAAAAGTGTGTGTGTGTGTGTGTGTGTGTGTGTGTGTGTGTGTGTGTGTTCAGTTTGTATAATGAACACTTGTATGTGGGTATCATGGGGTGTGCTCACCTGTTGGTGCATGTGTGGGCTGGAGGTTGACCTTGGCTGTCTCCTTCAATCACCCACCATCATCTTTTTCTTTGGAAGGGCATCTCTCTCTGAATCTGGAGCTCATCACTTCAGCAGACTGGTTAGCTAGTAGCCCCCAGAATCCATCTGTCTTTGCCCAACACTAGGACTGAAGGCATGTGCGGCCGCACCTGGCTTTTCTGTGAGTGTGATGCTAAGGAAACAACAAACACAGCTCCTCCCTCACGCTCACACAACAAGCGTTTTGCCTACATGCTATCTTCCCAGCCCCTTTACCCTTTAAATTTTTTACTTCAAGTGCTAACTTTGCTATGTCAGTTTCGTGGAGCCCAAGGCTTGGTTTCCTCCATATGTCGAAGTTTTATGCAGCCAGGGAAAGTCTGATCATGACCACTCAGAGAGATGGGAACACGCTTTACAGTGAGATTTCAAAAATAGTACGCATACTGTGCGGGGAGCTTATTTTAAAAATATTTATGTGTGTGGACAAGGATAGGCATGTATTAAACAAAATGAAAAATTGTCTGCCATGGCAGAACTGCCGGTGGCTTTTTTTTTTTTTTCTTTTTCTTTTTTTCAAAAACAAATACTCTTTAGTTAAAAAAAAAAAAAACAACATACAAGCGCTTGTTGAGACTCAACTTTACAAAGATATCCCCCGATGGCAGGCATCATCCTGCCTACAGAAAGGATGATGTAACAGTCAAGCAAGTGAGGGGGACAGAGGACACACAGAGAGCTGTCAGAAAGTGACTGGGGCCGTGGAAGTAGCCCAAGGCTACTGTTAAGAACCTAGAGCCTCTAGGAACATCCCCGGCCCTGGGTCACCCAAGTCATGAACCCTGGGCATCCAGCATTGATATAAGAAAGACCGCGGGGGTTCTGAAGACTCCATTCACTTAACAATGGAAGGGAGGAGATTCAGCTGAGCCAACTCCCCAGCCTCCTGAGGACCAGGCAGATGGAGAGAGGGCAAGTGGTGCAGAGTGTGGCCCAGGCTCAGGTGTTCCTTGTCTGATGGCTCCCTACAGGCCTGTCACCATCCTCCCAGGCACCATGCCCTACAGGGTGGCCCATGTGTATACCCCAGTGCCAAGGGTAGTTTTCTGCCGGGGCTTATAGGAAAGATGAAGGAATAGCTTTTCCCACAGGAGGATGACACTGAGGCTCATAACACTGGAGCATTCCATATTATAGGAGAGGGTTCCCCCACTGGGGCCCTTATTTTGAACATAACCAACTGAAATGGTCTTAATTTTTCAGTGAATTACTGGGAAAGCCCAGAAAGGGAGAGTGGGGTGGTGGTTATGAGCTTCATTGCTGACATCAGCATTCACTGGCTGTATGAGCCTGGCCAAGCCCCTGCACTTGCAGGCCCCACTCTGCCTAATCTTTTTTTTTTTTTTTTTTTTTTTTTTTTTTTTTTTTTTTTTTTGGTTTTTCAAGACAGGGTCTCTCTGTGTAGCCTGGACTCACTTTGTAGACCAGGCTGGCCTCAAATTCACACCAATCTGCCTGCCTCTGCCTCGGAGTGCTAGGATTAAAGGCATTCACCACCACTCTGCCAAATATTAAAGGGCCAGTTTCCTCCCTGAAGAGACGGGGCAGATAGAGCAAGGAACTTCGTAGGGATCACATATTTAAAGTGCCCGAGCACGACACGAGCTTTTCACAAGGCCAACACCCCTCATGGTGACAAAACAACTGCAGCAGCTCCAGTTTTCACATCTAAATGCCATCCAGAGAAGGATGAACATTTCTGTCCTAGCATTTCAACCAGGAGTCCCAAGAGTCACGCAGACTGGACTCTGGAAGTCACGCAGACCATGGACCAACCATCAGCATGAACAGAATGTGATTGTAGAGTAATAAAGCCTGTCCTACAAGCTAGATGTGGCTCAGCTTTACCCACAATGCCCTGGCTGCACAAAGGAAGCATGGGTCCCTGAGAGAAACCTAAGGCATCTTGGGTATAGAAAGGGGCTAAGTGATGCTGTGTATCAGCGAAGCTCAGGATCAGAGGGGAAGCAAGCAATTTTGTTTCCTTCAACTTTTATTTTTCCATGTAAGGGACTGTTCTCTTAAAACATGGCCCCAGATTCATTGGCACTTCTTATCAACAGTCAGTCTTGGTGAGTCAGTTATCAGGCACAAACATGGATGCTCCTCCTAGCACTGCCTTCTGGCTGCTGCCAACAGGAAGGGATGGAAGGGGGTATTTTCCTGGCTCAGAAAGCTCGTGCCTTTTACCACCCTGCTGCCCTGCTATAAGATGCCATACTAGCCTACATGAGCTATGCTTGGAGAGGTTTTGTGACAACCCAAGTCGGTACTGGCCAGCAGAACTGGATCAGAGGACGCTTCATGATGATTGTACCCCCGCCATCAAATCATCCTGTGACAGGGACCAGATATCTTCACTGGGCCCTGGGTGCACGCACTCCTATAATCCCAGCACTGGGGAGGCAGAGGCAGGTGGATCACTGTGAGTTCAAGGCCAGCCTGGTCTACAAAGTGAGTCCAGGACAGCCAAGGCTACACAGAGAAACCCTGTCTCCAAAAAACAAAAACAAAAAACAAAAGCAAAAACAAATTTCTGACACCCAGAATTTGGTAAAGATGTTGTTCGCACCATGGAATTTAGAGGTGGTTTAGCATGGTAGCAATGGATCATTCTATTGGGTGTCTCTAGGCAGATGCTGGTAGGAAGGAAGGAAGAGAGCAGGAAGTGGGTCAAGTCATGTGACATCTGACTGGCATCCTGGAGGCCTTCTGTGCTCCGCATTTGGACCCAGATATGTTTCCTCTCACCTCCCTCCTAGAGCCCTGCCCAGCGGAGAGGCACAGCCTTACCTCCTTCTGGCTCTGTCCTGGACAAGTGTAGCTTCTGTTTCAGGTGACCCTTACCTGGCTGGCAGTTCCTGGTGCCTTCCCGGAACTCCACATTACTTCAGTTTCACCTCTGCAGGTAGCTTATCTAACTGCCTAGCAGTCTCCCAGAGGCAGCCAGCCCACTCCCCTAGAGGGGCATATAAATCTTTGTTGGTACCACCACAGTGTCCTCAGCACCCAGCCTAGCACAGAACAGCAGTCCCGTGTCTGGAGCTGGTGGCCCCAGTTGTGATGGTATGTGTGTCATGGGTTAAAGCAAGGAAACAAGGGAGTGGGAAATTTATGTTGGTTTGTGGCTTCAGAGGTTTGAGTCCGCAGCTCCCTGTTGTGGGCTAATGATAAAGCAGAGGACCAGGGCGGGGAGGGGCGGGGAGCAGGCCGCTCCTCTCATGGTATCTGGGAAGCTGATGGGCAGAGACAAAGTTCCCTTCCAGGGAATACCCCAGTGGCTCAACTCCTCCAATCAGCACCCCCACCCCCACCCCAGGTTTCCACCACCTTCCAATTACGGCACTGTCATAGAACACTATCCCGCCATGCCGTGGCCATTACATCTTGAAAACAGAGTGGCTGTGATGACTCACAGAGACTGTCCCAGAGTTGGGTCTGCCCCCACTCTCCATAACAGAGCTGGCATCAGATCATTCCCTCCTGCACCTCCCCCAGCCGCACAGGAGCTTGGGAGACACTGGAGCAAACAGGGTGGAAGTACCTGAAGGAACTGCTCCATCCATGCAGCATGCAGGAGGCTGTCATCCATGCCACTGGGACTCACCAGTGTTACAGCTGTTTTGAAGGCCCTTGTGTCCTTGCAAGTAACACCTCACCCATGCTCCTGCATGGAAGCCTAGCGGAGATACCCACTGCTTCACAAACCAGACTTGATGGCATTACTGCTTTGGCCTGTCACCAGTGTGCTGTCTAGGGTGAAGATATTTGCTCACATGTCCTTAGGAAACGTCACACAAAGGCCACCAAGTAATGAGTCCACAGATTAAATCAAGTCCTCAAAATCGAGTAAAGACTAACAACAATCAGACCTTGCATGTCTGAGCCTCCCGTGTCTCAGCCTCCCATGCCTGAGCCTTCCAGGGCATTTTAGGTGGAGACATTACCAGCCAATCCAGCATTCCCCTCCCCAGCCATCCCCTTACATCAGTGAGCTGGTGTCTCATGCTGTCGTTTTTCAACTTGTTACCAAGATATTTCATACATCATTTGAGATTAGGACTAGAATCTTTCCTTTCAAAGAACTGGCAAATATGCTTCAGATGCAGACCCTAAAGCAATGCACTGTGATGGGCCAGCAGGAACATACTAGGCAAGTGATGCTACCCAGGATGTGCAGAAAGCACAGGCATGTGTCCACTAGCATAGGAAACCCAGGTCTGGGGCCAACAGGATGGGTCAGCAGGTAAAGTGGTTATCGGACAAGGCTGCTCACCCAAGTTCTCATCACATCTCAGAACCCATGGAAGGGTGGAAGAGAGAATCAACTTCACAAAATTGTCCTCTCACTCCATATAAATGCTGTGATATGCACATAACACACACACAGAGAGGGAGAGAGAGAGAGAGAGAGAGAGAGAGAGAGAGAGAGAGAGAGAGAGAGAGAGAGAGAGAGAGAGAAGAGAGTGCACTTGATGGTGCAGGCCATAATCCTAGTTATCTAAGAAGCAAGGTAAGGATGTGACACATTCCAAGTCAGCCCAAGCTACAGAGTGAGTTCAAGGCTCACTCGGATAACTTAGTGAGACACTGTCTCAAAATAAATAAATAAGTAATTGGCTGGTGATGTAGCTCAGTTGAGTGGTTTGCCTAGTGTGCACAAGGCCCTACACTCACTACACAGCAGGAGGGTTGTTAGGGAACAGGGACCTGATCCACAGCTGTAGCACCTACTTCCTGCCCCTGTGTATATATACCTTTAGTTCCCTAAGATTCTCTTTCAAAAATGCAACTTCATTTTCAGTTAAGTCCCTTTTTTTTTTTTTTTTTTTTCATTGCTTGGGAGGGAGCTCACAAAAGAGAAGGCCCTGATGCTGGAGGGACAGCTGAGAAAGACTCAGGTCAGGACATGCAGCCTTCAAGGACCAGCCCTATGCACATCTGCCCAGAAGCACAGCAGCAGTCAGGGATGCAGGCTCTTCCCATGGCCCTCACTTCCTGTGGGACACCCCTTCCCAGTGGTGCTCTAGAGAGGCAGAGGGAAGACAGGCTTCATTACCCTGTCTAGGTAGCACCTGTGACCGTGAGAAGCCGAGGAGAGATGTATGCCCTGACTTCAAAGGCAGGGTCCTGGCCCGATTCTACACTCACTTGGGCAAAGCAGTCTCCTCTGCCATCCCAAGGCAGAGCAGGTGGGATCCCCAGCACTCATCAGACAGAGCTGCTTTTTTGAAGGGGACTAAGTTGCTAGGAAAGCAATTGCTAGGAAGGCTATTGTTTGTAAAGATGCCTGAGAAAGGGAGTTGGTAAGAGAGCGCTCAGCGACCTTACACAAAGCCTTGGGTTCCACCAAAAGGAAGAAAGACATTTGAGGAAGCACATGAGAGCAAGATGCAGACACATACTGAAGATGCTCAGACATGCTGATAAGCTGCCAAACAGCCATGACCCCACTGCCCAAGGCCCAGCTCTGGTCCCTTTGTTCCCTGGGACCAGTGCCTGACAGCACTCCTTGTCAGCTGAGTGGCATAGCCTCAACTCTGAAGAACAGATAAGCTGCTTTTGAAAAAAGGCTTCTGGGAACAGCCCGAACCATGGGTGCTATGCAAAAGTGACCCACCATGGGCAACGTTGGAGGGCAGGGGATGGGGGGATGGTTGGGAATTTTATACTCAATCCTTGCCACCCCTGCTCACCTCTGTGTAGCCTGTGCACTCCATGGCATTTCCTCCAGAGTGCTGTCCTGCAGTGATGGACCACAGATCACACTGGAGAGACCCAGACAAGGGCTGAAGCCTTCAAAAGCAATGGCTGATCTTACCATGGATGGAGCTGCCTACTGGCCTCCTGCCCTGTGTGGCTGTTCTTACTCCACTGGTGACAAACTGCCCTGGAATTCCAGAGGCACCCCCAGTGTCCCCCCCCCTAGAAGCTAAAGAAGTTTTTCATTAAGATTGTCTAACCAGCCAGGCTTGATGGTACACATATTTAATTCCAGCATTCAGGGGGCAGAGGCAGCCAGATCTCTTGTAAGTTGGAGGCCAGTCTGGTCTACATAGTAGTTCCAGGACAGCCAGGATTATATGGAGAAACTCTGCTTTAAAAAAAAAACAAAAAAACCACAAAAACAAAAACAAAGAAAGGCTGGAGAGATGGCTCAGTGGTTAAGAGTGCTGTCTACTCTTCCAGAGGTCCTGAGTACAATTCCCAGCAACCACATGGTGGTTCATAGCCATCTATAATGTGATCTGATGCCTTCTTCTGGCCTACAGGTATACACGCAGGCAGAACACTGTATACATAATAATAAATAAATCTTTTTTTTTAAACCAAAGAAATGAAGGAAGGAAAGAAAGAAAGAAAAGAAAGAAAGAAAAGAAAGAGAAAAGAAGATTGTTTGGGGAAAGCAATTCTTGGTATGTGCCTGTTAGTGTGTGTGTGTGTGTGTGTGTGTGTGTGTGTGTGTGTGTGTGTGTGCCTGTTTGTGTGTGTGTGTGCCCATGTGTATATGTATGTGTTTGTGTGTGTTAACATTGATAGTGTGAAATTATGGGCTGGTTCAGAACTGACTGAGATAGTTCTGTTCATGAAACTTCCTGGGCTTCATTCCCAGGATTCCCTGAGACTGGGAGCCCTGTTTTTGATGCCTGGTTTGCTTTCTGTCCTATTTACTGAGGTCACTTTTGCCCCTGGCTGAAAATCGATCCCAGAAAGTGACACTCCATCTCCTGCATGGGCTGTAAGAATGACCTGCTTGGTTTTGAGCCTGGCTTTGCCACTCACTCCCTCGGACAAGTCACGTAACCTCTCTGTGTGACCTTGGACAAGTTACCATTTTGCCCTTTTCCCTGAAAGTGAGAGCAGTACCCTGTACCTCCCCGTGAGATAAAAGCAATAAAGGAGGCACTGGCTGCCTAGCCGAGCAGGTGGTATCCAGCAAGCATGAAGCTACTGCTACCCAAGAAACAGAATGCCTCCTGCTTCCCTTTATAGTCCAGACAGGAACACAACCCATTTCAACAAGAGCTCGTGAGGAAAACAGCTCTCGGGAGCATCACCAACAAGGCACACAGAACTGCATCTACACCTAACTGCAGTTGCTGGATTCTGCCATCCTGTTCTCAGGCAACTGCCAATGGCTGCAGTGGGGGGTGCGGCGGCGGCTTTAGTTCAAGGGTGACACACATGCTGTTTTGGAAGAGCAAAGTGTTCTGGAGGTGGTTGGCAGTGATGCACTTATGCCACAAAGCTGTGCATGAAGCTGGGCCAGTAGTGGTGGCACACGCCTTTAATCCCAGCACTTGGGAGGCAGAGACAGGCGGATCACTGTGAGTTCCAGGCTAGCCTGGTATACAAAAGTGAATCCAGGATAGCCAGGACTGTTACACAAAGAAACTCAGTCTCAAAAAACCAAAACAACAACAACAAAAAATGTTGAAGTCGGGACCAGTGAGATGACTCAATAGGTAAAAGAGCTTGTTACGTAAACCTGGGGCCTGACTTCAGTCTCTGAAACACACATAAAGGTAGAATGAGAAAACTGACCCAGCAAAGTTATCCTCTCTCTCTCTCTCTCTCTCTCTCTCTCTCTCTCTCTCTCTCTCTCTCTCTCTCTCTCACACACACACACACACACACACACACACACTGTTTAAATAGTTAAGAAGATAAAGCCGATGTTATATCCATCAATTTAGCACAACCTTTAAAAACCACCCACCTAATCTCCAATACTCCAAAGGCCAAAGGTGTTAAAGGGTTGGTTAGTCCTCAGCTTGTTGCTCCCAGAAGGTAGTGGAACCTTTAAAGTATGGGGCCCCACGTCACTAGAGGCATGCCTTTGAAGGGGATTGGGGGACTGCCATCTGCTTGCTTTTATTTTTTACTTCCTGACCAAAAGTACCTAATTTGGTTCTGTAGCAGGCTCCTGCCACAAGTGTTGTGCCCCATACCCAAAGCCATGGGCCAACTGACCACGGCCTGCAATTGTTAACCCTAAAAGCACCATTCCTCTGTTCAAGCCAGTTTTATCTAGTATGTTTCTCGTAGTAACAGAAAGCTAGCCTATGAATGCCCATCAACTCCTTGCTCATTGGCTACTTCAAATAGAGGCGGGTCTTCTCATAAAACACATATGACCTCCATCAGACAGCATTTCTCCTGGGGTAGAGGTTCATCTCAGGGCAACTTACGGCACAGATGTGAGGGGCAAGCTGACTACAGAGGCCCCGGCCCTGAAAAGGGTTTAAATAAACACTAAAACCAGGCCTGTCAGTGACCAAGCCTTGGAGCCCAGAATTCCTGCCCCAGCCGTTTCCCCCTACCCCTAACGCATGGGCCCTCCTGGCTCCCCCTGCCCCCGAGCTGTGTCCCACAGACACATGGACTCGCCCAGCTCCTGGAGTTTCTAGCCAGCAGCTCCACAGATTGCTATCTCCCTTTCTTCTGAGACCTGCAGAAAGACAACCATCAGTCTACCTGAGGAGCAATCCCTGGAAGAACAGCTGCTTTCCTGCCCGCTGAGCCCTTGGAAACATCGCTGGCCAGAAGGGGGGAGGCTCTGTCATGATATTGTCCCAAATGCAGAACTCAATAGGAAAAAGGGACATAAAGGGACTCATTCAACAGGCCGAGGGGGTTCTCTTCCCAACAATCTAAACAAGCAAGGAAGAGGTGGAGATAGTACCCTAGACGGGAGTCAGCCCGGCCAGATGCCAAAGCAGGCCGTGGGGAGAACTGGCTGAGATGTTTCCTATTAGGGCAAGAAGCAGCAGATGAGAGGGCGGAGCATGTAGCCAGCACAATTCCCTTTAAATGCCTTCAGTCCTAAGGAGCCACTGGGGCTCCGATGACACTTAAAAGGGTGGGGACACGAGAGGCTGGCCACAGCACTCAGTTGCTGTAAAAATGGCTGGTGTCTTTTTGCTTTGTTTTGTTAGTTTTTGTTTTTTAATATTGTTTCTTTCTCCGCCCCCCCCCCTTAGACTCTGGGGAATCTGGTCCTCTGGGCGACACAGAAGGTTCTCTCGTGTCTCCCTGGCAGGCGCTGTAGAAGCAAGGGCTGGCCGCCTGCCAGTCCTCTCTCACTGTCCCTATCCAAGCTCTTTGTAGCCACTCAGCCACCCCATCCTGCTTTCCCCCACCCAGCGATGAGCCAGGAGCTGTCCAGCCTAGAGTCTGGTGTGTGTCTCCTCCTAAACTGCTATTCCACCAGCTCTGGGTGCTGCAACAGGGTGGGGGGTGGACAGCGACCTGGTGGAGCCTCAGTTCAGGCCAATCTGTCTTTCTGGCACCCTTAACCTTCAGCTTGGGGTGGTCCCCACTTCTCCTAGCGTTCTGTGTTCCCCATCTTAACCGACTGACAGAGTGCCAGGGTAGCCTGACAACTCTCATCTTTGGTAGGGTCACTCTACGCTGGCCCACTCCATGCAAGCCTTAGGTGGACCTTTGAGGTCAGCATAATTTGCAAGGGAGAAGGTACTGGACAAAATCCCAGGGCTGGCTCCTAGTGCCAGGCTGCCAGTTTTCCTGGGCTTATGCCTCTGTGTTTCCTCCTGCCAGCTTGGGGAACGGTGATAGCACTCACTTCAGAGCTTTGGTGTGAGGAATGACATAATACACAGAGACACTGGGCAGTCTGACAACCTATAGTGGGGATCCCAGATACTTGACCCAGCATGCAAGGTCACCCTGATGCTGGACACTATCTAGGCACTATTCAAAACTGTCACTCGGTGGGACAGATTGTCCACACCTACCCTATTTGCTTGTCCTCCACAGTTGGCTTGCTCACTGAGACAGCTAACTTCCATACCCACTGGGAGTCAGGAGTCCTGTCACAGCCCCAGCTCAGATGCAGCCCAGGACATTCAGAAGTCCTGGCTCCTCAATAGATGTTACAGGGCTCCAGGCCAAAAGATGCTAACTAATATGACTAGTTCCCTGGAAAATTCGTCATCCCTGCCTCTGAACCTCAGGGTCCACATCTATGAAAAGAGAGGCTTAGAACGGTCCCATGGGTCCCTTCAGCGTGAGCAGTTGTGACCATGGTCCAGTCTTGCTGGATCCGCACCATGACGCTCACGACCTTCCTGCTCATGCCTTGGCAAACCCTGCCTGCCCCCCCAACAGCACACTGAGATCTTTGCTCAGAACTTAGGATATCTTTTCTGAGACGAAACAGTCAGACTACCTGGGTCCCAGGAAGACACTCCCTAGGCCAGCTCAGGGTCTCTGGAAACTCAGGAGGTCTCCCTGGCCCGCCAAGATGCCAAGGAGCCTACACAAGCCATGAGCATCTGCAGCCCTGAGTATCCATGGTGATATGTTACCCACCGTCCTCTCCATCTTAGCAGCTTCCTAAGAATATCCTCGTAGCCCCCAAATGTGGCGAAGCACCTTCAACACTTAGCACATGCCTATCAAATTTGTTAAATAAATGAAATAGATTTGGGTGGGTGGGTGAGTGAGTGGGGAGACGGACTGAAAAACGTTCCAAGAATCTCAAAGAGCGCTCATCTTTGCAAGTTCAAATGACTTTTCAGTGGCCTTGACCTGAGAAAACCTGTGCCGCGACTTTTGCTCTGCGAAGCAAGGTAACCCTGTGGGCTTAGTGAATGGCGCAGTGACAGGTTCCTGGTGCAGCAGAAATCGTCATTACGTCCCTTACCTTGTTTTCATCTACTGTGTCTGTCTCGCTGATGCTGTCTGTCTGTACACTCCAGCGCACACAAGGCAGCACAGGTGTAAAGAAGCGTAGGCTTCCAGGACATGAAAAGAAGAGGCTAGTCATAAGGGGGTATAGCCTGGTGCACAAAGCCAGAATTGACAATGTGACGCTAAAAAAATAATCTCAATTTTCTCTAACTTCTACCTTGATTCAAGCGTCTCTTTTCACTGTGAGAGCAGGCTGGACTTGTACCCAAACAGAAGTTTATGCGCTGCCATGCAGTGGTGACCACATTCTCAAACCCACTACAGTTGTCATTACTCCAAGGGGCTGGACGTCATGCTTAACGCCATCACACACAACACTCCCACTGATGACTGTCTTGTCGGTATCGCTGGGGTGTTTTGAGAAGTAAACCTATTAGATACATTTTTAAATGTATTTAAAAAAAAAAAAAACGATGGTGTAATTCTGAGAAGTAGTCGACTGTAAAAGGGTCTGATGGCACAAACTGGGGCTAAGAAACTGACTTTGGGTCCCTAAGTGCTTCTTCTACATGCCACCCCGACTCTTCAGGCTCAACGGCCCTTTGACTGGACCTTGGGTCTCCAGGCTGGGAAAAACGGGGGCTGGAAGAGAGGCGGGCATAGTGATGTCCACAGAGGAAAGGAATCCCCTGTGTGAGGGAAGGAGGGAGGGACTGTCCTGTGTGAGGGAGGGAAGAAGGGCAGAGTATGGCCTGGCTCAGTGCCCACCCTGGTGCCCTAGACTCACCTCACCGCACCGACATCTGTCTGTGGTTCTGACTTTGCCCACCTGGGGGAGGAGCTGTGCCCATACTCTGGCCCCTGCCCTGTACATTTCTTTTTTAATTTTACATGGCGCTTGCGGGCATCGAGCATTTTCGGGTGTTCTGACACTGCCAGTGTGCTTTGGATGAGCCCTGTTGCTAAGAAACAAATCCCAGATGTATCTTTAAACACTGCTCCAGAAAAGCACATTCCTCCCCCCCTCAGCCGCACGACGTCTTTTCTTGGGCCCTGTTTAGTTTACTCGAACAGCTACTTGCCAAAGGCCACATTTTTAACCTCAAGGAAAATCCAGTGAATGCTCTGTTTACTTACTGGAACTACTTTCAGAGCACAGAGCAGTGGCTCGGGCTCGGGCTCGGGCTCGGGCTTGGGCTTGGGGTAGAGAGGAAGATACCATCTCAGCCACAGCGAGCAGCAGCCATCAAGCAGGGACCTGGGGTGCAGGACCTCCTAGGAGGACAAGTGAGTAGTGTGGGCCAGCACAGCCTGGAGCTGCAGGGAGGCCATTCAGGGAAGAGAAAGCCATGGTTCTGTCTTGCAGGCAGCTTCTTGGTTTTTCTAAGATGCCCAACCTTACCACTCCTTACCATGTTCAACTTGACTTAAACCACATTGACTTACACCCTCAGCCTCACAAAAGGCTTGGATCTTCCGGGATGATTGTACCAGGCACAAGGGCTCCCATGTGGGTCCCCACCTACCCATGCCATCCTGGACCCAGACATAAACAAGAGCTACAAAGGCAGGCTGCTCTCAGAAGGGATCACTGTGCGACCTCCTTTCCCCAAGCCCAAGCTTTAGGGTCACCTTCCACAGAAGTCTCCCTCCCAAAGTGCTTTCCAAACTGTGCACCCCGCAGCTCAGCCCACTGTAGTCCTGTGCTGGCTACACCAGCATCTTTGAAGGTGGAAACTTTGCCAGACTTCCCAGGGGATGCTGATGTACCGGAGGTCAGGGGTCAGCAGTATAGGATTACACATTAGCTGTATCCCTCCGAACTAAGTATGTGCTTCAAGCCAAGCAGGGCACCAAGCTCCTCAGAGACCTCCCCTCTGCTGGACCAGCCGTGGTCCTACTGAGTCACACAGCATCCGGTCCCATGGAGCTAGACCAGAGAAGCTGGGGTGATTTTACCACAGTGAAATTTCATGGGACACTAAACACATTTAATCTGTGTGCAAAGTACTATTATAGGGACTACATATGCAAAATTCAACTAACTCTCCTTAAGAGAGTCCAAAGAAATAAATAGCATTATCCCCATTTTGCGCATCAAGAAACTGAGGCACACCTGAAGTAGAAATAGTATAAAGCCTAAAACTTTCAGACTTCTAGAAGATTCGTGAGACAAGCTTTGAGACCTGGAGGCGGGAAAAATGACTAAAGTAGAGAAACTTTTAAAAAAGAAAAGAAATAACAAAAGAGGTAGGTAGGTCTCTTGGCCATGGACACTGTGGCAGAGTGCAACCCAATGGGTGTTATTTCAGCTAAAAAGAAAATACCTGCTGGGCGTGGTGGCGCACACCTTTAATTCCAGCACTTAAGAGGCAGATTGATGTGAGTTCGAGGCCAGCCTGGTCTGCAAAGTGAGTCCAGGACAGCCAAGGCTACACAGAGAAACCCTGTTTTGAAAAAACCAAACCCCCCCCCAAAAAAGAAAATACCCATAAAAAGATCATGAGGATTGGGGAAGGACACACATGATTGTTTGCTGGCCGCCAACGTGCCTTCACCAGGGAGCCAGCTAAGGATGTTCCCTAACAGACTCCTCTGTGGAGCAATCGGGTTGTTTTGTTTATGCTTCTTGCTTCTCAGAAAATGAACCAGCTGGCTTTCTTCCCCAAAGCACTTTACACTTTACAGTCCAGGGCTCCTCCCCCATAGTTCAGCCCAAACAGTGGTCATCAGAGAGGGCAGCGGACAGCAAGGCCCTGTGCAGAGTGACATTTCCCTCATTCACTGGGATCCTCTCCTTCCTGGCCACCCACCAGTCCCAGCCAAGCTGCTAGCTATGGATGCCTTAAAACATTCTCAATTAAATGTGTTTTGCGGGAAGAGGCAGTGTACTCTTTCCCACCTCCACCCTGGACGGGGTGGTGAGCCGCATCCCTGCAGCTGTCCCTGCCAAATTACTCTGGGCTATTTTAGAGCACATACAAAGTGCCTGGGAAGTCCCCAAAGCAACACAAGTCACTGCCAGCTTGACAGTCGGGCAGGTGGGGTAGCCAGGAAAAGAAGCCACCTCTCTCTGAACCTAGAGTGTGACCCACAGTCCAGAGCAGCCCAGAAATAAGCCCTGTCCCGGCTTCACTCACTGTTATGGAAGCACAAATCCTACCTGACACCTCTCATTCATCATTTTTTGTTTAAAACAAAAAACAAAAAACTCAACAAATCACATGTCACCAGTAGCTGCCAGATGTCTGGGCCATCTGCACAGGCGATAGTGGCAGGCCTTTCCCACAGGTGGGAAGGGTGAGGCTGTGTGTCACAGGATGATGTGATGCACCTTTCTAATGTGCGCAAGCTTCTCAATACACACTTGTCCTAAACACACGTAGAACAACGGCACATATGCTCACACTTGCACACATCTGGCACACATGTGTGGTGGTGACCTCATGCTTGACCAGACACGATATTCCGCACCTCCTCTTCCGGATGGTCCTTTTTGTGTTTCTGGCACTACAAAAACAATTGCAGTCAACACAATGACTTTCTAGTAATTCATAATTCCTTATGATTCATAACTCTGAATGAATCAAACCTCTTGGCAATGCCCAGGTGCTCAATTAGGCAGCACTGGGCCAAATCCTGACCTGCTCTCTTGAGAGCCCTGGTGGGGACTGTGCTACCACTCACCCACTCTCAGTTCCTATGGCCTTTCAACCCCTTTCTTCTTGGCCCCTCGCCTCCCTCCACTTCTTTGCATAGTCCACTCCTGGGGAAACACTTCCTCTGTGAATCAACAAGGATGGCCGGCACCATTGCTAAGAGATGATGCCACCCAGTGTACTGGTATAGCTAGAGTTCTTAGAGGAAAAGTCTCAGTTCTGGCAGCCCCATCAGGCTGGGCTTGGCCACCCATCTAGTATGCCAATTAAAGGCATGGACAATACAAACAAACAAACAGAGAAGAAGTAGTTTACCCAATGTGGCCACACCGAGAAGAGAGACAGATATAGGGGTCTAGTGACCCAAATCTATCTTTGATGTTTAAATATAGGAGGAGTTGGAGCAAGAGGCAGGAAGATGCTTAATTAAGCAGTCCTGGTTAAGGTGTGGTCCTGCCATCATCCTTGAACAAGTGTTCCAGGGTAGTCTAAAGACGTCCTTATATTGCTGGTTCTCAGGAGATGTCCGCTGCTGCCTCACCTCAGTCGATAAAACCCCCTGGTATGAGCTGGGGGCCTATCCCAGGAGGCTTTGCTCTTCCTGGACTCTTCCTGAGTTTAAGACATGGACCTCTCTGAGCCTTTAGGAAGAGTGATGAGACCAGTTAAGTAGTCAGGCACTCACTGAGTGATTACCTCGTCCACAATGGTCAAGCAGGAGCCTGGACCACAGTACAGGAGACACAATAAGCCAAGGCACCACTGCCAGGCTCCACTCTGCTTTCAGTCACTCTGTGGGACCATGTGAGGGCTCAGTGATTCTGAGCGCCTGTTTCCCTGGGACCATCTACCTCTGGGACAAACTTGCTTTTCCTTAACCCTTGGCTTCCGGCTGAAGAACTATTTCTTAGTCAGTGCTTCCTTGTTTGTTTAAGAGCTTGGTTTTCCCTTGTCTTCATTTACAAGTCTTCCACACGTTCGCAGTATGACACACTCCATGGAACTCCGAGCAAGTTAAACGAGAAAACAAGCCCTTACTCATTAGGTGGCTCCGGATGTCTAGTCCCCAAAGGCTTTTTGAAACCTAGTGGTTTGCGGTAGAGGACACGGGTCATTCTGACCTGGACAGGTCAAGTAGCCAGCAAGAAAGCCTGTAAACTTTCATCTTACTTCTCTAAGTTGAGTAGGTGCAGAAGGTGCTGGTGTTGTTTATGGACACCCAGGACCCTGCTGTGCCATGGATTCTTGGAATGTATTTGCAGCATTTGAGGGAAAGAGTCATGGGGTGGCTGCCAAATTCACCACCTACTTCCCCCCCCAAAACACTGTATATCAGCCTCATCCTTCAATGTGCAAAGCTCCCCACAAAAATCATGTTTATGGAAATTATATCACCATGGCAACTGTAAAGGTCTCACAAGTATTTTTAAAATAGCAAATTAACAAAAAACCCATTTATAAAAAAATCAAAAATCTGTTCCTTTATGGGCATTAACGAACACAGGGATTCGAACAAAATATACAACGTGTTTGATGGCAAAAAGTCAGTAAAGAGGGCTCTTGAGTCCGGCCTATGGGGAGCAGGGGGCTGACTCTATGAAAGCAAAGTTCGGCTGTCCTAATAAGAGGTTGGACTTTGGATTTTTTTTTTTTTTTCTGGAAAATGACACCAAAGTCTTCTGATGCAGAAGAAATGTGGCTAGGAGACTCAAATTGCTGAAACACTCATTTCTTGCTTTCTATTTTCACATCACTGATATTATTACCTTCCCCACTCTGCAAGACTATTCCATTTTTAACTCATAGGTTTTTAGCAGTTGCATAAGCCTCCGCCACTGTGATTTAGCCTGGCTGAATCTCTATTATAAAACCTGTTCATCTCAGAAGTCTGCACAAATCACACAGGAAGGGGGTGGGGGGGAAGCCAGACTCACAAGAACCCAGTCAGAACCTCTTTGCTTTTTAAGTATGCAATTGATGTGGCTAGCAAAGGGTGGGGTGTGCTTTTAAATAGAAGATGCACTAATTTTTGGCGTCTTTTGTAAGATTTAAAACACAATAGGCGTGTTGTGATGACTCGGCACATAACAAGGGATTCCTGCGAGCTAGAACAATGCAAACACTGAAGGCTTTTTCTGTGAGTGTGGGGAGGAATATCAAACCTCAGCAACTGAAGCTTTCCTTCACAATGGGTCTTCAGCTCCTCTTAGGTAGAGGGGCAGGCAAGCAAAAATGGTGGATCCTCAGAGCGGGCAGTGCACTGGACGCAGTGAGGGCTTGCTTCCCTTAGCCTCGCCCCGCCACCAGCAAAGTGAAGAGCAGCAGCCAAGTTGTGTAGCATGAGCACCGGACATAGGCAAATGTTGCACCTTCCAAAATGAGGGCTCCAGACAAAGGAAAGGGTTGGCACTCCCAGGGAGACTAAGTAGAACCCTGAATCCTGTTGCTGGGGGTGCTCAAGTCAGGAGCGGGTGGCACAGAGCTCTCAGAACCAAGCAACCAGGATTCAGATTGCTGCAGTGGGGTGGTGGGGGTGGGGAGGAATCTTGACTGGGGAGCCCTATCTGCATCTTCTAAAGTGGCTGTCCCTCCCAGAGTCAGTGTCTTCCCAGCCCACCTAGGACCATGGCATCTCCTGAGCACCAAGAGCCATCTGGAAGCTGGACACCCACGCTTCTCAGACAGCAGGATGCTCAGGCTCCAGAGCCGGCTGTTCCCACAGCTTCCAGGAGGAAGAAGGTTGAAACCAACTTTCTTCATGAAAAGCAGAGGGAGTGGGAAGTGCAGCATGAGCCAGGGCCGGCAGCCCAGGGCTCCATGGTCCAAGTGGGGCGTGTGAGAAGCAAACTCTAAATTGGAGGAGATTGGAGCAGCTCGCATACCTAGGCCTGAAGGGGTAGCCAAAAGGCTGGGTTGGAGAATGGAGCTGCAGGCTAGAAGCCATGGCCATAGGCAGGCAGCCAGAGGGAATAAAAAAGCCTGTGGTGGTATGAGTAGAAATGGCCCCCGTAGACGTATGTGTGTGAATGCTTGGCCCATAGGAAGTGGCACTGTTAGGTGGTGTGGCCCTGTTGGAGGAAGTGTGTCACTGTGGAGTGGGCTTTGAGGTCTTATAAGCTCAACTCTGGCCAGTATGTTTCAGTCCCCTGCTGCTGCCTGCAGAGCAAGATGTAGCACTCTCAGCTCCTTCTCCAGCACCATGTCTGTCTGGGCGCTGCCATGCTTCCCGCCATGATGATAATGGACTAAACCTCTGAACTGTAAGCCAGCCCTAACTAAATGCTTCCTTTCCAAGAGTTGCTATGGCCGCAGTGTCTCCTCACAGCAATAGAAATCCTAAGACAAAGCCTAAACTCCAAGCTCTCTGCTCTTCTCCTCTACTTTGCCAGAACCTTCCTTGGAAGAAATGGGGCCAACGAAGGGACGAGCCAGGCATGGTGGCGCACGCCTTTAATCCCAGCACTGGGGAGGCAGAGGCAGGCGGATTGATGTGAGTTTGAGACCAGCCTGGTCTACAAAGCAAGTCCAGGACAGCCAAGGCTACACAGAGAAACCCTGTCTTGGGGGAAAAAAAAAAAAAACAGGCCCCAAAGGACAACCTTTAGGGTCAGAGCAGGTCATAAGAGGGTAGAATCAGATGCGGGGACAGAGAAGGCAGGCTCTTTTCCCCACCTCTGGGAGAGCAGAACTTCTCATGTATTCGGAACCTGACAACATGAGAAAGGCCGAGGTGAGGGTCTGAGCTACCACAGGGCTGGCAAAAGCCATCTATTCCTGGCCCTGATTTTATTTCCTTAACTATGTCATCACAAACAAGAAACTAATAACCACCACCACTACTACCTCAAGTGGGCACAGTGGGGACAGGCAGGAGCAGCGGGCATCATCACGGCAAGAGTACATTGCTGCACAGTTGGAACAGGAAGCCAGGAGTCCAGGCCTCAGCCCAAAGGCACACTGCCCCAGGTCATCGTGTCAGCAGGAATGGCTGGAATTCTACTTGGGGCCTCTGCCCTGGGCCACATGCTGGAGGAGACAGAAGCTTCAAAAAGACCAGACTAACTCACGTGATACATCAGAATACCTGGAGTTTGAGCAACAGGCAGACCCGATAGCACGGAAGAGTGAATTCCTGGTTTCAATACATACTAGTTTCTCTCTCTACCAGGAGCATTTCCCTTCACAGGGGGTGGCAGTCCCCAGAATCCCCATAAGAACTGACATAAGAAACTGGAAACAACTCACGGGAGACAGACCATCCGCTCCTCCCTTCCCTGTATCCACCTTCCCATACGACCTCCATCTTGACCGAGGATAGACTTGGCTCTTGAGCCTGAGCAGAAACCACCGTAGAGCTCTAGAACAGCCTGCCGTGTGAACCACAGGGGGAACAGTTCTAGTGAGTTAGTAGTGCTATATGGCAAGCCCAAGTCTGCTCTGTGCCCTTACCCTCCAACCCAAGTCAGTCTCCAAGCTCTACAATCCCTTAGGACCTCAGTCCAGCCGTGGACGGCAGAACAAGACCGCACAGGCCCCTGACCAGGCCAAACCTCTGAGCTCAAGGCATGAGACCCGCCCCCCTTTCTGTAGAAGAATCTACAAGCCTAGCAATTTGGTCTTAAGATGGTCGTGTTTACTCTTCCTCTTCTAAGTCAAGCCACATTACCCTCTAAGCTGTCAAGGCCAAGGCTTACGATGGCTGGGGCTTGGTCTGGCACAGGCATTGACTGGTTTGAGCTGGTTTCTCTGAGACCCAGGAATGAAATGGAGGATAACCAAGAAAAGAAAGACTTCCCAATGACGTTGTGCCACTGACATCTGGTTCAGTTCTGGCTGAAGCTTTCGGATTCCTGATTTGTCCCAAAGGAGCCGTCAGACCACCAAAGGGATTCTGGCCTCGTTTGCACTGCCTTTGCATGATGGGAAATTTGGCAGCGTGAGGAGCCCTTGCTGATGGGCAGAAGGGCATCTCACACTCCCCAACAGTGACAGCTCTGAGCTTCATGTGCCCTTAGAGTTTTAATGCTAGGCACCCAGGGAAATCGCCTTTGGGAATCTGGGCAGATGTCACCTGTGTCATGCCACAAGCATGCTAAGAAAGGTGTGGCTGACTTTGGGATGGTATTTGGGATTCGGGATTCAGGTGCGATTTGTCTGAACTGCATGGCTACATTTCGCCGTTAGCTATGTGACGTTTTAAACTTTGTTTTAAAACACTTTCAAACTAGCAGGGGAAAAAAAAATCAAGTATTTTCCAGAGAACCCAGAGTCTTCTCTGCCAGACTACCAGCATCTAACATTTCTCTGTATTTGCTTCCTCTCCCTCTCTTCTTTGCTCTTTTTCTTCTTTCTTTCATCCTTTCTTTCTTTGAGGGGAGAGGGAGCCTCGAGATCTGAGCATGAACTTGAGCCCCTGATCTTTCTGCCTCTGCCTTCTGAGTGCTGACATGACAAGCATACACCCTCACAATGTTTTAAGGTGGTGCTGAGGATCAGACCCAGGGACTGAAGTGGCTAAGCACATATTCTACCAACAGAGCTGCAATCCCAGCCCCCCTCCCTTTTTTTTTTAGCTGCTTGTGAACAGGTTGCTGACTTCATGGCCCTGTATGCCTTCATACATTGCTATGTGATTCCAAAGAACAGAGATCTTCTTTTAAATATTTTGTAGCACAATTATCAAACTCAGGATACTTAATATTAATAGATTGACCAAGCCGACAGCCCATGATCCCACTTTGTCAGTTTTCCCAGGGTCCATCCTGGCACCCTTTTCTTCTTCAGCACACGATCTAGTCTAAGGCCATACTTGCCTATCACTGTGTAGACCAGGATAGTCTCAGCACAAAACCTAGTCCAAGGCCACACTTGCCTGTCACTGAGTAGATCAGGCTAGCCTTAGGACAGGGCCTAGCCCAAGGCCACTCTTGCCTATCACTGTGTAGACCAGGCTAGCCTCAAACTTGTAGCAATCTTCCTGTGGGTACCTCCTTAGTGCTGGGATTACACGTGTGCCACCTAATTTGGCTTGTTGTTATGTCTTTAAATTTCTTTAGTACTTCCATGACACTCTTCATTGTTCAATTTGAGTTTGTCTGATGTTTTCTTGTGAATAGAATCAGTTTACAAAAAACTGGTGTTCCTCGGGAGGTCACATCAGGATGCACAGGATGTCTACCTGTACCTTACTTGGTGACATTAACCTCTAAGCAGCTTTATCTCTCACATACTGTAAAACTGATCTATCTAATAATTTAGCAGCTTTTAGTATACTCACAGGGCTGGACAAGCATCACCACTCTCATTTCCAGAATCCTGGGGACGTTCTGTCACCACCACGCTCATTAGTGGTCAGTCCCCATCTCCCACAAGCTCAGCACCATTCCTTACCATCTGTTTCCCAGGCTTTATTAAGATTGATCATCAGCTCAGGGCTACAAAGATTGCTCCACGGTTCAGAACACCGATTGCTCTTCTAGAAGACTCAGGTGCTACTCGCAGCACCCACGTGACAGTTCACAATAGCCAGTAACTTTATTTCCAGGGGACCCAGCATCCTCCTCTGGCCTCTCCAGGCACCAGGCACTCGCATGGAACTCAGATACGCATGCAGACAAAACACCCATTCACATAATAATAGTATTAGTAGTTGCAATACCTTTTTTAAAAAAAAAGATTGATCAACTCCTCCACTTCCTAAACACTTAACAGTGGTTAGAAATACAACTTCAGGGGGCTGGAGAGATGGCTGAGAGGTTAAGAGCACTGTTTGCTCTTCCAGAGGTCCTGAGTTCAACTCCTAGCAACCACACGGTGGCTCGCAACCATCTGTAATGAGATCTGGTGCCCTCTTCTGGCCTGCTGGCATACATGCAGGCAGGATACTGTATAAGTAGTAAATAAATAAACCTTTTTTTTTTTTTAAATACAACTTCAAAGGACAGGGTTGATGCTGGTAATGCCCTCCCTGTGAGTTCCTGACACGTCAAACCACATGGTCCTTCTCTCTACACTCCTCTTTTGGTAGCCTGCTGTCTCACACCGCTCTCTCTGTCACCTTCACTCTACTCAGCCTTGAGAATGCTAACCTACTTCCCTCTAACCCAAGTAGACTGAGGAGTGAGTGGAAACTTGTGTCTCCTGAATAAAAGCATCCTAGGTTCCAAGAGCAAGGGCTCTGTTTTTGTCAGCTTTCCACTACTATAACCAAAAGCCTGAGAAAATGAGCGGAAAGGAGGGAAGGTTTATGTTGGCTCATGTTTTCAGAGGGTTCTGCTCATGGCTGTTTGGCTCTGTCTGTTGCTCTTAGGCCTGAGGCAGGTGAGGCAGCACATAGTGGTGGGAGCCTGAGGTGAATAAAGCTGCTCAGCTCTTGGCAGCCAGGAAGCAAAGAAGCAAGAAATGGTTAGGGGGGACTGGAGAGATGGCTCAGTGGTTAGGAGTGCTACCTGCCCTTCCAAAGGTCCTAAGTTCAATTCCCAGCAACCACATGGTGGCTTATAACCATCTGTAATGTGATATGGTGCCCTCTTCTGGCTTACAGGAGTACATGCAAGCAGAGCACTGTATACATAATAAATAAATAAATTTTAAAAATAAAACAAAATAAAAAAGAAGTGGTTAGGATCACAGCATCTTGTTCAAGAGCATGCTCCCAATGACTTAACTTCCTCCCACCACGTCCACCTCTTAAAGGTCCCACCACCTTCTAAAAATATCACAGGTTGGGAGACCGAGCCTCTGACCTTTGAGGCACACTTATTCCAAAGTATAACAGGCCTACAGTCAGAAAGTAAATGTGTCTCAGACACCCATGGGAGTAGAAAGTGCTCACAGCAGGTAGAGGACTAATAGAGCTCAGACTCACACCCAAGGGCATGACTTCACAAGGGAGGATTAAGATGGTCACGAAAGAACCCGAGTCGGAGGCAGAGAATGGCTCGAGTGGGTTGACCCATTGGAGGAAAGAAGAACTGACTCACTGGAGTGGTGAGGTCACCTTCTGGAGGAGGCTGTTTGAGATGGGATTTGGAGGCTGTGCAGGGGCTAGACAGTGAGGCAGAGGCAGAAAACAGATGGGGCTCCTCAGACCTTTGAGAGCCGACACCAGTCATGAACTTAGCTCAGTGAATGATGGGGAACTATGGAGGATTTCAGAGTAAAAGATGCAATGATCAGAGGAGAGACATGGGCAGCCATGTGCTTAACCTGCAAATGCTAATTCTACTAAGATAGTGAGGTCATACCACAGATAGGCTGAGAGGTGACCGGGAAGTCCTGAGATGCTGTTGGTTCTCCCTCCCACAGCTTGGCCTCATGGGGTCACTCACTCTGCATCACAAAGCTGTACATCTGACCAGAGGTAAAGACAGGGTCAGAGAGAGCAGTTCACTTGTCACGTTCCTGTCTTGTGTTCAGTGCGCGCCAGTGGCACAGTGTCATTCCGCCCCTATTGGGAAAGGGTCCCGCTTGGGAACATGTGCCAGCAGCCTTCCAGACAGTGGTTCTGAGTTGTGGTGCTTCTAAGTTGTGGTGCTAAGGGAGCTTCACTCTCTGGGCTGGAGACTCGGTCTATGCCTATCACTGAGTCACCGAGACATAGGACCCTTACCATTGCTCTGATGCAAGGACACCTGGATGAAGAACTTTCTAGCACACAAGCTCCCAAACTTTTCAACGAGAGACTTACTTATGTGGCATTGGGTAATAATGTATATAAGCATTTATATTGGTAAACTAAATATAGCGACTATAACTAAGTATATAGTGAATTGAGATATGGAAATATGGTAGGAGGGTGCCGGCAGCTCTGGCTTAGGCATCCTCTGTTGGTCCAATGACTATGTAGCTGTCCAGGGTGCTTATACACATACATTCCCTTAATTTAACATATGTTCAGTGACCCTCTAGGGCAACCCAAGCGGGAAAGCAGTGAGGCTCAGATGCTGGATGGTGAAATGGGGATGAGCACTGGGGGGGAAAGGAGGGCCACTTCCCTCATCCATAAATGGAAGAGGTTCCACTGTCCTGGGGATGTTGGACTGTTTTATCTGTGAAAGTTTTAGAAATGTTCTCCATTCAAATCAAACTCATCTTTGCTTCAAGGTCAAACTTCTCAGTCAACAAAACTGATGGAGTGCTCCGCTCAAGAGAGACCCCTGGCCACAGCCCCGACTCATTAATGTTCAAGGACCCCCATGGCCACGGCCCTGACTCATTCATGTTCAAGGACTCCCATGGCCACGGTCCCCACTCATTCATGTCAAGAACCCCCCCTGGCCATGGTCCCCACTCATTCATGTTCAAGGACCACCCTGGTTACGGCCTCCACTCATTCATGTTCAAGGACCCCCATGGCCACGGCCCCCACTCATTCATGTTCAAGGACCCCCATGGCCACGGCCCCCACTCATTCATGTTCAAGGACCACCCTGGTCCTTGTATCTTCTTAGCTTTTTTCAAGAAAAGTCACTTCTTTATGATCTTTCATAAAGCAAATGTATAATTAATCCTATGTTCAGACTCTAATTAGGAAAATATTGCCCACAAACTATTTGAGAGAAAGCCCTCTGTCAAGGCAGTGACAACAGCATTTGGTTCTCATGGAGATGCTCCCATGCCAAAGATGCTCCTAACTAGTCCCGACTGACAGCTTCAAGACACAAAACTGGACTTAGGAGGCTGGGAGTTCTAGACACAAACAGAAATTTCCGATTTCCATAGCAAAATAATCAAAGGCAAAGGCTCAGGGGTGTATGTAGTGTGTGTGCATATGTATCTCCCCCCCCCCCCCATTCACCACTTTACTGTTTCCATGGCCTTTTGACTGCTTGTAAAATTAGTCTCAGGACACACTCCCTGGGCATGGAGTGTCACCCAGATGCCTTCTTCTTGGTGTGTTGAACTAAAGCTTGGCGTCCCTGGGTTCTTTCTCCTGCTCTGGTATATTGGATGTGGGCAGTCTGGTCAGGTACAGCTATCACTTGCATCTTGCTCTAAAGGCCCAAGTGTTGAAAGTGTGGTCCTCTGGGGGCTGGAGAAATGGCTCAGTGGTTAAGAGCACGAACTGCTCTTCCAGAGGTCCTGAGTTCAGTTCCCAGCAACTCACAACCATCTATAATATGATCTGATGTGCACTGTATATATAATTTTTAAAAAAAGATTTAAAAAATAAAAATAATTTAAAAAAGAAAGTGTGGTCCTCATCATTATAGGCACTGTGAACCTTTAGCCTAGTGAGAGGATCTTACATCACACATGGACCCTGTCCATGATGCTTTGCAGCCACGTGAGTCTGATAGAGAACAGGAAACACCTTGCCCAGTGTCCTCCCTGTCATTCTGAACTTGTTGCATTTTCCCCTTTCCTTCCTTTTCACTTTCCTTTTTTCTTTATTTTGCCCCCCCCCCCCCCGTTTACTTGAGATGGAGGTCTCACTATGCACCCCAGGCTGGCCTCAAACTCATGATCCTCCTGTCTCTGTGTCCTAAGGACTGGGGTCACAGGCACAGGAAACCACACCAGGCTCTCTGCTGCCCATTTTCCAAGTCCCCAAGTTTCCCAGGAAAAGCATCCTCTTACTGCAGCCTACTATATCAATAAGCCGCTGCCCCTCCTAAGAGCACACAACCCTCATTCTATATCTATTGGCCTTTCTTCTTGGGGAGACCATTAACTCCTGAGTGCTGTGCCCATCTACTACTTCTCTGAGCTCCAACTCCAAAGAACAGAGGTGTCACACACAGTAGGTGCATGGCACAGGTCTGTTGAAAGGCAGTCACAAATGAGCTCCTGTGCTTGTCTGGTTGCCTATGCATCGCTGAAGTGGCCCTGGCAGGATCTACTTTTGGCTGCACTTAGTTTCCAAGTCATCTCTCAGAAGAAAGATGAGCACAGCTTACACAATCACGTGGAATTTTGCAGGTGTAAAACACATGCTAGATTTTGTCAGGCTTCAAAAACTCATTACACACCGAAGGAAACACCAAAGCCTCATTGATAATTTAGTGTTGGCTATATATTGAAACGACAATGCCTGGTATATATAAAGTGAAATATAGTGTTAAGATTAGCTTTTGCCATTTTAAAAAATCTTTTGTAATTTAGGCACCATAAATTGTTGGAGTCCTGTAAAATTCTTATATGGCCCTTAAATATTCCATTGAAAACTTCTGAGGGCTGTATAAGTCATAAGGAGACTTGAGATTTTACTGACTGCTGTGGGAGCTATTTGAGGGGGTTGGTTTGGCTTAGTTGTTTGTTTGTTTGTTTGTTTTTAGAGTTTGAAAACAAAAGTGAAATGACCTAACTTTAAAAAGATTGATCTAGCTGATGTATTGAGAACAGACTGTAAGAGACACCAGTAAGGGGCATACAGTGAAGGCAGGAAGACCATTTAAGAAACCATCACAGAGCTGCAGAGATGGCTCAGTGGTTAAGAGCACTGGCTGCTCCTCCAGGTGCACCCAGGTTCGATTCCCAGCTTCCACTTGGTGGCTCACAGCTGTCTGTAAATCCAGTCACAGGCGATTTAACACCTTCTTCTGGCTTCTATAGGCACTGCATTCATGGTACCCAGACATACATGCAGGGGAAAAGTTACGTACATAAAGTGAAAGGAAAAAATTTAAAGAAGCTATCTAAGATGAGTGCTGTAGCTCTCAGGAAACCATCAGGCCAGAGAGCGGCCTGCAGCAGGTAAAAACACTTTCTGTACGAGTGTGAGAACATGAATCTGAACCCCTAAACTTGTGTAAAAGCCAAGAGCACAGTGGGAGGCCACAGGAGCATCTGTAACCCAGGACTCCTATGGGGGAGATGAGAAGTGGAAATAGAACCCTCAGAAGCCCATGGTCCGTGTTGTCTGCTTGTACAGCAGAAAAAACAACAGAGAACTTGTTTCCAAGGTGGAAGGTGAGGACTGACACCTGAGTGGTTCTCTAATTCTACATACACGCTGTGCATACAAACACACACTGTACACACACACACACAGAATCCCCACATAACAAACACACATATGTGCAAACTCATACTATATACACATACAGATTTCCCACACAATACACACACATAAGTGCATCCAAACACACACTATACACACACACACAACATCACCACATAATAAACACACATATGTGCAAACTCACACTATATATACAGACAGATTTCCCACACAATACACATACCATATGTGCATACAAACACACACTCCACACATAGACACACAGTATCCTCACATAATACACACACATATGTGCACACAAACATACACTGTATATACACTCACAGCATTCCCACACAGTACACACACATATGTGCATACGAACACACACTGTATATATATATACACACACACAGCATTCTCACATAATACACACACACAAATGTACACAACAAACACACAACGTATACACACACACAGCATCCCCACACAGTAGACACAGATATGTTAATACAAGCACACAAACACACACACACACAAGCTAGCACAGTAATTTGGAGAAAGATAGAGGTTTAAGCTAGAAAGTGATAAGAAGTTGCCAGGTGTATATAAAATAGAAAAATATAAAAAAAAAAGTTGCCCGGTGTTGGAGAGAGTTTGAAAGCAGGGTCAGGAGTACTTCCCAGATATGGGGTACGCACGAAGACGAGTCAAGGATGAGTCCTGGTTTCCAGCCTGAGATGTTCACCGGGATGGAGAAAGGCAGGTTTGGGGGGAAGAGCAGGTGTTTGCTTCTGCAAAGGCCAAGGCAGGATGCCTTGTGGTTTGGGAGGGAGGTGCTGGGTTGGATACAAGCCAGTTTGAGGCAGGGACTGATCTAGGGATCTGATCTTGGGAGCCACAGCCATGAAGCTGAGATTTAAGCCAAGGCAGCAAGTGTAGGCAGAAGAGAGACGATCAAAGTCTAGATCGAGGCCCTGGGGGACGCTCACGTCTAGAGATTGCAAAGAGGAGCAAAGGCAATGGAGGAACCATGGGGGAGAAGGAACATGAAGGCAAGCGAAGAAAACACTTCAAGGAGAAAAGAGTAAGCACCAAGTCCAAGGCTGATGGGTCCAGGAAGGAGGGGCAGACAACTGGCCCCGGATTTACCAACCTGGAGGAGAATGGTGACCCCAGTAAATGCAAGCTAGGTGGGTGACAGAGGTTAAAAACATTAAGTGGGCGGGAGAGATGGCTCAGAGGTTAAGAGCATTAGCTGCTCTTCCAAAGGTCCTGAGTTCAATTCCCAGCAACCACATGGTGGCTCACAACCATCTATAATGTGATATGGTGTCCTCTTCTGGCCTGCAGGTGTACATGTAGGCAGAGCACTGTATACCTAACAATAAATAAATAGACCTTTAAAAAAATAAATAAAAACATTACGAAGGCTGAGCATGGTGGCGCACGCCTTTAATCCCAGCACTTAGGGAGGCAGAGGCAGGCGGATCATTGTGAGTTTGAGGTCTACAAGCGAGTCTAGGACAGGCAAGGCTACACAGAGAAACCCTGTCTTGAAAAACCAACAAAAACAAAAGCATTATGAAGAGAGAAGACACACTGGAGACCACAAATCCAGACCAGCACAGTTTCAGAGAGTTTTGCCATAAAAGAGAGCACAGAACTATGAAATGGCACGAGGCAGACGCACACTCAAGTCTGTCTTTGAAAGATGAGACACAATTTCTGCATGACATATATATACACTGCTGGGATGAAACTAGAAGACAGAAAAAGAATTGATGATACCAATTCTGCCTTTTCCTAAATCTCCAACGAGCATGTGTACATTGTTGTTTCCTGTTCCGTTGCTTTTGCATGTCATTTACTGACTTTCTGCTAGGGAACATCAAGATCAGCTTGGTACATTGTCTCAGTCGGGGTTTCTATTACTGCGAGGAAACATCATGACCAAAGAGCAAATTGAGGAAGAAAGGGTTTATTTGGCTTACACTTCCATCATAGTCCATCACTGGAGAAAGTCAGGACAGGAACTCAAGCGGGGCAGGAACCTGGAGGCAGGAGCTGATACAGGGGCCATGGAGGGGTGCTGCTTCCTGAATGGCTTGCTTCCCATGGCTTCCTGAGGACCACCAGCCCAGGGATGGCACCACCCACCATCGGCTGGAACCTCCCATATTGATCAGTAACTAAGAAAATGCCTTACAGCTGGATCTCATGGAGGCATTTTCTCCTTCCTCTTTAATGATGCTAATCTGTGTCAAGTTTTCACACAAAAACAGCCAGTACATACATCAACTCTGATCTCTCTCTATTCTTGCTCTGTCTTCATCCCAACCAGCCATCACTGTTCTCTTGTCTCAACATGCTACCAATGCAGTTATGTATCAGTCACCCAGTCCCCTCTATTAACCTATCAACTATAAAAAGCATCTCTTCATGCACTCCCCCACACACACACCTCATGTGACCAGGGTACTAATCTCTCTGCCCTGTCTGCTCCCTTCCAGACAGCTTTGGTGCATGGTCCAGGAAAATAACAGTGAAAACTAACAACAAAAAATCTTAGCTGCTCCGACTTGGTCTCACAGGACATGCCATGCCCTGCTTTCGATGTGCTGGGATTCAGGCTCTGCTACTGAGACAGGACAGAACCTCGCAGCATCTCTTACAGGATCTGTTCAGCGTGGACAGATCATCACTTCTGCTCACAAGCAGCTGGACAAAGCAAATCACGTGGGCAGAGGAAGACGTACTCTCCACAAGAGGCTTAGATAAGCCATATGGCACCAGGTGAGAGTGTGCAGCCTTCTTTTCACAAAGAACAAAGAATTGGGAACAATGATCTTGCCCCTCGCCGTTACACTTCTCCCCTTGTGTGTCGTCCGGCTTCTCTGGGCTAGTTTCCACTTTACATGGTAAAGGTGGGAAGTCTTCACACTATCCATCTGTGGCTAGTTCAAGTGGTCTCCAGATTGTCGATTTTAGATGGTGAAGCCCACAAGGCCGCATCTACATCATTATAACTAAGCAAATGCTCCTACTCTCGATCCAAAACCCCCACATCCTGTACCCAGGACACGTCGCACACAGGTGTAGAAGAGTCTTCTCGCATTATGTCACCTGCATCACTCACAACTGGACCATACCCCAGATAGCCTCGTATTTGGCCTCTGACTGCCCTTCTTCTTTTTTTGTTGATGGGACAGACATGCTTCACGTGACGCATCCCCAGATGAAGGCCTCAAAACTCTTTCCCAGTCATCATTTGGAATCTCCCTCTTCTGTCTGAACTCAGAAAACTTCTGAACTAACAGGGCAGGTGGCTCCACCCTCGGATCTCAGTGCTTCTGCACCGGCTTTTTATTTGCTACATCTACCACGGGACTTTTCTTTTCTTTTCTTTTTTTTTTTCCTCATGCCGTGCCTCCCTCCCTTCCTTCCATCCTGTTTTTGTATAGGGTCTTATTTGCTAATGTGGCTCAGCCTTAAATGTGGAATTCCCCTGCACCAGCCTCCAGAGTGCAGGGACTACAGGTATAAACCACTACGCTCAGCCCACTAATTACCTTCTGTTTCTCTTGTTTGCATTGATTTTTTTCCCATTAAAATCTTATTTGTGTGTGTGTGTGTGTGTGTGTGTGTGTGTGTGTGTGTGTGTGTGTGT